>VDFB02193867.1:47143078-47882185 GCA_007258455.2 Sequoia sempervirens | reverse complement strand
GAGGGTGAGAGAGAGTGGGAGAGATTGGGAGAGGGTGGAAGAGAGTGGAAGAGAGGGTGGGAGAGAGTGGGAGAGAGAGTGGGAGAGAGGGTGTGACAAAGTGGGAGAGAGTATAGACAAAGAGATAAAATAAATGTATAAAAAAAACCAACTTTATGATAATGCGAGCATGTTTTTAAGAAGTAGAGACATAGCCGTTCTAGGAAGAGATAACATGCTCACGTTATAATGTGAGTGCATTATATATTGCACTAAAAATGGTAAAAAAACACAATATACCCATGATGTCGGCCCACATTATGCATATTCTCCTAGTTTTGTGCGTGCTCTGACAAAAGGTAGCTTTTTGATGATTGAGTGAAGTGTCCATGCATGATTTTTAGATTCCACCACCTTTTTCATGATATTTCCACCACCTTTGCATGAAATAGCAGAGTTTTCACATTGAAAGACATATAATATCAATTCAATTTTGAATTCTAGTGATAACTGATATACAATTGAATTTTGGAGGGGAACAAGCTTCTGAATTTAAGTCAAATTGTTGAGGAGTTTGAGGAAAGAAGAACCAAAGGATACATAATTGGGTATAACTCCTCCATTTGAAACTCAGGTTTTTTAGGTATGTGAAGTATTTGTACAATTTTTTTAATTCTATTATGGCTTCCTTTCATTTTTGTTGTTTTTCATATTCCATGTTGATCATTGTTTGTTTGTCATGTTACAACCTTAGGTTGTCAATGGAAATTTTAAATTACACAATTCTATACACTTTCCAATTACATTTTTAAACCACATCTCTTGAGGCATTTTTTTATTTAACAATTGACTTACTTTGTGTATGTTTTCAAAGCTTTCATTGAGGTATTTTGTCAAACAGTTATACAAACTAGTTGATTGACTTGTCTATGCTACCAAATTTTCCATACATGTCTCTAAAAAAATGGAATATACTCCTAATGCAGTAGGGGGAGGCGTGCAACACACAAACACACAACTCCAATCTGCAAACACAATTTTCAATTTATATTTTCATCAAGACCTCTTCATTCATCATATTCACACTGTCCCTTGTAGCATATCAAACTCACTTAATTGGGTATAATTCCACTCACACAACCTTTCAACTCACAACACAACACACATCAAGGACCCATTATAGAGCCTTTCAACATATCCAACAATCACCAATGCTTGTTTTGTACCAAATTGCACAAATTAGATTTTCTACGCTTATAAGTGCCCAAGTTAGCCCACTTTTACAAAGGGACCACCTTCAAAACTTGTCCAAATCTCCTAGAACCTTGGGGCAGCACTTTATATCTATCAAAACATCAAATTACAATGTTAGATTGCAGACATTCAATCATTTACCACCCAAACCATAAAACCCTCTCCCTAGGCTTAAAAACCCTAGGTTTTATTGAAAGTAGCACTTGCCAAACACTCCAAAACTTGAAAAAATTTCAAAAAAGTCTAAAATACCCTTCTCATGCTCAATCTAACATAAAATAATGCTGCCCATCTCAAAAACTCAATTTCACTAACCAAAACCTCATTTTTCTTAAGGAAATCTCAACATTTCCTCATTTGGTTTGATGCCCAATCCAAGGATCATCCTCCATTCAATTTTCTCATGGCCTTTGATAATGTTTCCCTCCTAAAAAAAACCACTTCAACTTTCAAAACTAACATTTGAAAGAGGTGATTGTTGGTCTCCCTCTTCAATACACTTTGACAACCCTAGTGCAGGAGCACCTACACCTCATCCTCCTTATTTGATCATTTGATGGTAATTAGGAGGTTAATAGGTAGGTGTATGAGTCTTTGAGCATTTTTTGTTTTGAATAAGGTCAATCAAGACCACTAAGCATGTCTTAGGTTGATTTTTTGAGTTTAGGTGTTAAATTGTGAAAAATGGTGATCTTGCACTAAAGTATCTTTGTAGCCTTTGAAGGAAAGCTTTTGAATTTATATGTAAAGTGTGCAAGATTAGTGTTTTGTGGATGTAATAAGGCTCATTTCAAGCCATTGGTGTGGTTTTAGTGAGTTATAGGTGTTAGGGGTGTAAACTTACAATATGAGTAATATTGTTGTTATATCGTGTATAAATGATGTAAACCTGGCCTTCAACGGTGATTAAGGGTTTGAAATTCAGTTGCAAGGTAGTTGGTCGATGGGATGTGAAGAAGAAGCCTTTAAATGGCATGTAGACACAAAATGTAAGTTTGATTTGGAGTTTTTGAGAAGAAAATATGTTGAAATCTCAAGTTTAGCAGCAATTTTTTGTGCTTTCATGTTTCTTCCTGACCTGTAACTCATGTAAGAGACCCTATGGTGTCTGATTTAAGTGTAGGATGCATGATTTGAGTGCTAGGAAAGAAATAGGAGTAATAAACCTACTGCTACAGCGAGTTTTGTGAACAAAAATGCATGTGAATGAGGGCTTAGGCCTAGGGTTTGGAAGAATCTCTATGGGAGGTCATGATGTATTGTGCAGGGTTAATGTCCTTTGTTCAAGTTGGTTTTCAAGTCTGGGAGGTTGTGGAAGTAGCATATTCAATAAACCCTCTTGAATAGTGCATAAAACAATGGTTTTTAGGTTTGGCATGAATTTTTCCATACTAGAGGAATGTAGTTGTGGTTTTGGAGGTTTGGGAACCTAAGAAATGCTTCCCAAATGTTTCAAGGTCTTGTGATAAGTTTGAGGGCATGTTGTTTTGCAAATTAGGCCTAATTAGCTTAATTAGGTCAACCTAGAAGGGGTGTTTTTGGGGATTTGGTTCAAAATACTTGTACTTGAAATTGAGATATGTGTAATAACTCTGAAATGGGTGTCTAAAACCATGAAGATTTTTTTTGGAGTTTTGGAGAAAATTTGAGTTATTGGGAAAAAACTGAGTTTCCACTACTACTAGGGTTCAAGGGGTGAAAGTGTGAAATCTAACTTCTGATGATTTTCAAGCTTTGAGGGTTGTTTGGTTTATTCAAATAGGTCATCTTAATCTTGTTAGATTCCTCTTAAAGGAATGTTGTCAAATTGGTTGTGATTGAGCCTCCCAAGTCTACATCAAACCCTTCACTATTTGTTAATTTCACAACTTAGCACTTTTTGCACATTTTGATAATTCTACTACCTATTTAAACTATTTTGGTTTTCATCTCTATTTCTAAATTACCTCATCAGTAAAGCTAACTCATCACCTATGTTGTCTATTTATGAAGCCTTGAATGACATATATATTTCATTTATTTTAATGGATACATTTTTTAGGAACTCGTATTCGTCTCATTATCATGCTATAGGTCAAATTATCTGCCATGCCGAAGAAACTAACAAGGAAGAAGTTAAAAGAGGAAGAGTATGAAACCTTCAAAGAAAAAGAGAGAGAATTGGTGGTGACATATCATGAAAAGAATAAATTGGAAACGAGTGACGAAAATAAGCCAATTGAAGAGGAACCTCAACCGTCAAAAAGAGAAAAGAAATTGGTAGCATAAAGGGAACGAATGTGAAAGACTCGTGCTAGGAAAAATGCAGATACCACAGTTGGAGACACACCCTCTACCGCAAGTGAATACGAAGGGACACTATTAAGCACAAGCTAATATGGAGGGACACCATCTACCACAAGTTAATATGATTGGACACCATCCATCGCATCTCAAGTTGAGAGTACATCATCACTCGGATTTGATGAAGAAGGTATGCCATCATCCCCATGTGAAGATCAAGGTATGTCTTCTACTCCACCCTCGATTGAAGGTACGCAATCTAGCCCACCTCAATTAAATATTGATGAAATTGCTAATGTTGAGATGTGTGTACCTAGCAGAACACCACCTAGAATTTTGCGTAGAAATCCAAAGTTTTTGATTAATATTGATTAGGATATTTTGCAGCACATGGAAGGTAAGATTCCAGAACGCACTTGTAGAAGATATGCTAATAAGATTTGGAAAATATTCTTTGAAAGGCTAAATGAGACCGCAATATGTCAACTATTTGTTCAAATGATGCGGGGTTTAAACTATAGAAACATCATGAAGACTCTTGGGTTGAGAACATCGAATGCATCAAGTGAAAACACTATTGTGAAGAATCTAATGGATGCTTATGAAAGTTTCGGTAAGACCTCATGCTCAAAGGATAGTAATGTCACCCGACGTGTCATTACATCGACTTTGGTAAGCTATCAAACAAAGAGATCTCGTCTCATTAAAAAGACAAGCACGAACAAATGGGAATTAGTAGAAATTTTTTATCAAAAGCCATTCAAAGGTGGCAAAGAATTGAGGGCAACAATAAAAATGAATTATGGGCATTCTCAAGAAGACTGCTACATAAAGATAAAAAAAGTTGTTGAAGCATTGAGAACACTAATTGAAGAGTATTGGAAGAATAATACAAGGCCATCTCTGAATCAAAGGGATGTCATAAGAAGGAGAATTGGTAGTCGGAACCATGAGACACATCCAAAGAATTTTTTGGATATGACTCAAACCCAATTTTTTTCGTAAATTTCAAAATGATTATCCTCAAATTAGTATTTCTCAAAGATTTTTTGAAATGCTTAAACGTTTTTATGTCAAGATAAATCACACATGCACTACTTGTTGTTGTAGACTACATATTGAATTCTCTAACCATTGTGATGTTTATCATTCTATATGTTTAGATTTGCATACTAACAATGTTTTGTAGGATTGTGACATAGAAGCCCCACCAAAATCTTCAAGAGAGTTCTTATCAAAAAATTAATTTCAAATAGAGGATGGCCAAATATTCTATAGGACAACATGCTTGGATGGTTCATGTGAGTGTTGCAATGGCTTGCAACAAACGCTAGTATGTCAACATATGGAAAGCACAGATGAGGTGGGACAAAAACTAGTAGATTTCGGGAAGCGTGAAACGGTGGAATACACTACAAAAGATGGATCTCAAGAAAAAAGGCGTGATTTGGCTATTGAGAAGATTCCAGTGTATCAATTTATGTCCATGTTTCATGAGAATCTAGTGTATGAGTATGCAAGGCATACCCATAGAGCTCGATGGTTGAACACGCAATTCAAGCTATGTAAGGACACCTTTCCAGTTGGAAGCATTGTATCAGCAGTTGAATTTTTAGAGAACTACACTCTACAACCACAGTGTGAGGTGTAGTCATAGTATTACAACTCCACCAAGGTTTTGATATTTGTGCACATAGCATTCATTCATGCAGCTGATAGTATAGAGGACCAAAGGAAGGTATTGAGAGAGTATCACTTTTATATTAGTGATGATCATACACATTCTCTAGATTTCATGCAAGGTTGCTTCTAGATGTTCTATAGTGATTTGGCTGAGAGGGGCATAGCATACAGTAGACATATAATATGGTCATATAATTGTGCAACACAGTTCAAGAATGCGCACATGTTCTATTGGCTGTGCAGCATGCATCTCACTATAGGTGTTCAGCATATGTGGAACTTTTGTGAGGCCAGGCATGGAAAGGGGGAGCATGATGGTGCAAGAGCATGTGTGAAAAGAGCATTAGCATGAGAAGAGTTAAAGTATAAAGACAATGCAAAGTTGATAGATGCAAGATCAATCATTAAGTGGTGTAATGCTTCGATGGGTCCAAGTAATGAAGGTACATCTTCAAATTATAGATTTTTTTGGTTGATGGATGATACTAACATTGCACCATATGAGGATTGTTGTACACTAACATGATCGAGTGAGCTACACTCTTTCCTTAGCTCAAATGAAAGTTCATGGAGTATCGATAAACGTAAGATGGCATGCTTATGTTCTTCATGTACAATGCAAGTCTGGAATGATTGTGAGTCAAGGGAGTGGGTTGACAAATGGTTGACAAGTTATCTTAGCCCACTTCACACGTATCACCCTCTGACGGCATTAGAACTAACATAGATGAAATCATCGGTAGACTTTGACCATGTATCGGATCTAGTTCAACCAAGTAATATATCTACTTGCTTAGTTTTTGAAATTCTATATTGTTATCTTACTTTGTACTGTATTCGTAATGTTGACTAATTTGAAGAGATATGCCACAAATATCATTGTAGGGCATTTTATGCACTTATTGCAGATGAAGAGAATGAAGAGGGAATGGACGATTACTTGTGTCATTGTGTTCAGGCCAAAAAGAAATTGGAAGGCCCAGTTATAGATGGAGAAAACATCAAATACCCTACAGGCTCAGTTGTTGTTACTGGAACATGGCTTAGAAGGTACCCACATAAGAGTGTTAAACATTGGTTGTTTCAGGACTTTCACACACATCGTAAGATTCTTCGTTACTCAAACCTTGTTGTGGCATCCAATATTCATTTGACTAAATATGAGGGTAGACCTTTGAACAAGACCTTTTGGAAGGTTCGTGAGTCTAACCATGAGGCAATACTTGACACAATAAAGAGTAGAGCAGACCCGGATGGTTCATTGGATTAATTTGTAAGTATATGCACAATGGTTCTTATTAATTTATATTTGTATCCACGTTAATTTGTTTGATGCCAATGCTATCATCTTATTTTAATTTATGTATCTGTAAGTAACCTGGTAAACATTTATTGGTGTCCCCTTGTAGAAAATGAAGATTTATGAGCCATCGAAGAGAATCTTAGGAAAAAAAGCAATGCAACATCCCTATTTTGATGATCTCAAGAAAAATCTCAATTATGATTAAATAAGCCATTACAAAAGTGCGTGTGAAGCTTGGTGAGGGAATTTAAAGTTAACCTTATCATGAGCACCTATGGTGTAGAAATTATAAGAGCATCTCAAATTTCAAGATATTTCGTTCATGAGAGGTGTTGTGTTCAATAGGTATCTTGGAACTTCCAGTGAAGATGTATGGCCAAGAGTGACTAATTTGAGAGACTTCCATGCCTATTTGTAGGTGCCTTCCATCTATTTTCATTTCATTTCCATTTTGGATGAGTTATTTCTTTTTATTCTTTTACTTTGCGTATCTGTAACTAAACTAGTAAAAATTGATTAGTCTCTCCTTGTAGAAAATGCTGATTTTGGAGCCATCGAAGAGAATCTCAGCCAAAAAAGCAATGCAACATCCTTATTTTGATGATCTTGACAAATCTCAATTCTGATTTGAAGCCATTATAAAAGAGTGTGTGAAGCTTTGCGAGGGAATCTCAAGTTTCTCATTTGAAGTTAACCTCTAAATGAGAACCTATGATGTAGACATTATAAGAGAATCTCGAATGTATGAGTGAAATTGTAAAATATCTGTGAGAACAGAGTACCTAAGGCATTGTAATGAGATTTACTTGTAATGACATTTACTAAAATAATGAAATTTGGTGCAGGGGCACCAAGGTTATTGAGCAAATTTGGTTCACAGAAGTCTTTTAAGTTAGTTTTGTGTTTTGAGTTTTTTCAATTGAATAAGGTCATAACACATCCACAATTGATTTATAATGTAATAAATCATGTTAGTTACAAAAAGAATAGTTAGGAATGATTGGAAAGATGTAGAATCATTTGTAAAGGCTATTTAAAGCCTCTTGAAGGCTATTTAAGTTAATATTTGAATTTGTATCCTTTTGAAGGAAAATCTTTGAATATGGTTGTAAATGTACTATTAGTGAGATTGAGATTGTTAACCTTCAAAGAGTAGCAGTATTTATGTTGATGAAATTTCCTTTAGATGCAAGGATTCAAAGCACATAAACCATGTGGTACAAATGATTAAATTCCAGAGATGATCTGTAGCAATGAAAGAGTCTGAAAAGGTAGAGAGAGCTACACTAGTGACTCAAGAGAAACTTCAGCTTTCAAAAACAAATTCAATTAGCCTGGCATATGTGTGGATCGGGCCAACATTTGGTGGAAGAGGAAGAAAGATGACTAGAACTCTAGAGGCCCACCATACTAGATTTTGGTATTCAACCATGAGAGTTACCATGAGAGTAGAAGAGAGAGTTGATATCATGTATCAAAACATTAAGCATGCATTCTTCCAACCAACAGAGAAGGAGATAATTACTTTGCTTCATTTTCATTTGCATAACCATATCAAGGCATGGGAACCAAGAAGACCAAGGATGTCGAGTTTTATGTGGAGGTAATGTATGTGGTCCAAAATTAAGGAGGGGCAAGAAGGTCAATGTATGATCTTGATGAAATTGAGGAACAACAACAACAGAGGGACAGGAAAAATAAAATCAATACAGAGTTTCAAGGATTTGTCAAGTGAGTAAGAGAGCTATAGGAGAAGCCTCATCTAAAATATTTTGAACTAGAGTTTAATATACCATTTAGAGAGCTTGGTTTTCATGGAGTTCCTTTAAAATCCTCTACTTTTATTGTTCCTATGGTAAACTGTTTGGTAGAGTTGGTGGAATTACCTTTCTTAGTAATCGCTATTAGTGAGATTGAGATTGCTAACCTTGAGAGAGTAGGACTTGGGCAAAAGGAATTTGATATGGCTATTGCTTTCAAAGACTTCAAGCGGGATGTACTCCGCATTGATGTCATTCCTCAATCTTCACTTAATGGCATCAAGGAATGGCTGAACTCCAAGGTTATAAAGTATTATGAAAGCATAATGAACTTGTACTAGCGGCCAATTTTGAATACTATTACTAATGATCCAAATAAATTTATTGAAGATGTTGGTTAGGAATTTCTGAATATGGAATCTAGTGATTCTGATTCTGATAATTTAGAAGAGTCAGATAAAGAATATGAACCCTCTAATGTAGACGAGGAATCATAATCACTCTTCATGTTGCAAATACCAGCTTTAATACCAACTACAATGGCACCATTGAAATTCCCTAGCAGCACTTATGTAAAGGAAATTTCCTTTGGATGCAAGGATTCAAAGCACATCAACCATGTGGTATAGATGATTAAATCCTAGAGATGATTTGTAGCAATGAAAGAGTCTGAAAAGGCAGAGAGAGCTACATTGGTGACTTAGGAGAAACTTTAGCTTTCAAAAACAAATCCAATTAGGTTGGCAGACATGTGGATCAAGCATTTTGGTGGAAGAGGAAGAAAGATGACTGGAACTCTAGAGGCCCACCATACTGGATTTCGATATTCAACCATGAGAGAAGAAGAGAGAGTTTATCTCATGTATCATAACTTTAAGCATGCATTCTTCCAGCCAGTGGAGAGATGATTACTTTGCTTCATTTTCATTTGCATAACCATATCAAGGTGTGGGAACCAAGAAGACCAAGGATGTGAGTTTTATGTGGAGGTAATGGATGTGGTCCAAAATCTAGGAGGGGCAAGAAGGTCAATGTATTATCATGATGAAATTGAGGAAGAACAACAAGAGAGGGACAAGAAAAATAAAATCAATACAGAGTTTCAAGGATTTGTCAAGCGAGTAAGAGAGCTATGGGAGTAGCCTCATCTAAAATATTTTGAACTAGAGTTTGATATACCATTTAGAGAGCTTGGTTTCCATGGATTTCCTTTCAAATCCTCTACTTTTATTGTTCCTATGGTAAACATGTATAATAATCTTCAATGCCTTGAAGGAGAGGTTGTTGGTTGATTTGTAAACCATTTTTTATCAAGGAGAGGTTCTCAATTTTCTTGTTGTTGTATGGCCTGTGCAAACACTAAGATGATTTGAAACCTATTGGATGTTGTAGATTAATTAATTATATTTCATTTTCACCTATTTAGAGGTTCTAACTCTTTGTATAGTGAAAGGTATCTTGTTTTTATTGCAGCTACCTACTTTCACAGTATTCTTGGATTGAAGGGTTTCATGATGTAATTCGACCCATTCCACTTTTTGTGCCTATTGTAACTTGTGGAATGGGTCCTCTAACTTGTAGAATACATGCCTAACCTATTTAGAATGTTGTGGAGTCAAGGTTGGGTGTTTGGGATGATGTTTTAGGGCTGTAGCAGGGTATTTTCATGATGAAAATGAGGGTTTCAAGTGGTGTTTTGACAAAATGTGGGAAGGATTGTCCATGTAATGTATTATTCACCATGTGTAGGGTCTGGTAAGTGTGTTCGGTGCTTTGTTTGGGTATGGAAGATGCGAGAGATAGGACTTTCATTAAAACCCCAAGTATTTTGCTTGAAATAGAGGGTTTGGTGTATTAGGGGTCTAGAGGTCTTGGACCTAGAAAAAAATCATGGAATTGGAGGTTTTAACACCTAACATACTATTGTTTGAGGATTCTGAGTGAAGATCTAGTGTTTAAAAGGTCGTCTCTTTGTAAATAGGGCTAATTTAGTAGCCTTTGTGCAAGGTGGTCTATTGGATCTTAATGATGGTACAAAGAAACATGGTATGATCTCTTGGGAATTTGTCTTAGGGTCTATGTTAAAGCTTTATTGATATTTGGTTGGCCATTGGATGACCTTCTCTAAAAGATAAGCCCATTTGATGAGATTTGGAGACTATAACTTAGGAAAGGGTTTATTGAAAACCCATACTTGAAACCTTCCCATAGCCAACCAAAGCCTAAAACACCTTCAAAAGGGTCTATACAAGCTTAAAAGTTCAAGAGATATCACTGCCCTCAAAGATTTCTTCAAACTCTAGTAGTAAACCACCATTTTCCATTCAAAAATGCACCATTTGACATCTAGGGCATCACCTAAAAACCATCTATTTGCCTCCCTTGTGCACAAAACTTTTCACACATGTTTTATAACCATAACTAAGCCTTTCCATCGAGTTATAGAAGCATACAGTGGGAGAAAGGCTTAATATGACATTTTAATGCACTCAAAACCCTTAAAACAAGGTATACAAACTAACCCTCAGTAATTGGCTTCTAAAATGCACAAAATCACTTGAAATCAAACCAAACCAAAACTAAAATGGATTTAAGTCTACTGCCCACCGAATTCCATTGAAAATATAGCACAATCACCCTATACGGAACCATACAGTTCAATGAAACATTAAATCCCAAAATGCAAAAGGGTAGCAATCTTTGATGGGGTATTACTCAGATACCATGGTGCTTACGAAATCTTTGTCTGAACCTATGGAATCACGTTGGGGCCATCTACAATAACCTCTCTCATTTTTTGTTATCTTGGAGTGGTTTTCCCGTGGTTTCTAGTTTTTAGTTGATGGAAAAAGTGTCAAATGCAAGCAGTGGAAAGTTGCAAAGTGGTGCAACTTTTGTTCTGCAACTCGTGTCACCAAATGGACTGTTCCAACGCATCCAAATAGGTATGTTTATGCTAATAATGGTCCTCTTTCACACCCAAACACGCGAAATTTCTCTGAGCTACATTCAACTAGATCGATCCCTTAAGGGTCTTCTTGATGCCAGAATTTCACAGGGTAATAGTGTCATGGGAAACTCAGTTTATGGGGGACCTTTTGCGCTAAACTAAGTGACCTCTAGGTTTTTAGAGAAGTAAAATTCTTCTATAATGAGGTTTTGGAAAGGGAAAAGGAAATAGACATAATAAAATAAATTCTAACCTAAGGCAATGCATTGAGACTTAATGATAGGAACGATAAATTATACATCTAAGGCCCTGATTGGTATTTGTAGTGTTTGAGAAAAGCAGAAACTAAAAATTAAAGCACCGACAATCCATTCATTGACATAAAATAAAATTGCATACATTCCTACTACCAAGAAGAGTCATTAGACGTGATCTAGATTAGCAAACTTGCATTCAATATATATATAGAAGTTCTCAAATGGAATGTCCAAAAAATAGCAACACAGTTTATAGTTTAATCAAATAGCATGAAATAACAGAAAGGCCGAACAATTGGCACAGTCTGAAAGTATTTGGCAATAAAATAAAATAGTAATAAAGGCCTGGTGTATTTTCCTAAAACCAGTGTTCCTTCAAAATTCTGGACCTTTTTCTCACAACAAAGAGAAGTATATATAGCAGAAAACTCCCACTGCTTTAGAGAGTAGTAATAGAAAAGATTTCGCAATCCCTGGCAATGATGTAGAAATAAGAATATTCCCCAAGCTGTTGCAACAGAAAAAGATTTGAAACCAAGCATCTGGTCATTCCAGGCTCAGGTGCATCTCCTTCAAATGATGGCATTGGTCTTGGAAAGGTTAAAATAGATAAGTGTCACCATCCCGTGGAAATGATTATGACATGAGATGGCCAATCGCAGCACTTGGTTCACCTGATTCATCGCCTGAATACGAGATCTGCTGAATAGGCATGTGGTAGCATTTTGTTGCCCGTGTGAACCTTTATCTCTCATTGCTAAAGACTTGTGCCAAGGCTACACATGTTGAGTGGGCAGAGCTCTATCCAAAAGTGGAGGAAACGATCATCAGTTGGGTGCAAAAGAGACGCGTGGCAACATTTCACTGCCAGCGGTCGTTATTTCATCCTCTCACTAAAAGATTTGTGAAGAGTAGACATGAAGCAAGAATGCATCACAGACGACAATTGTGGGGACCACCAAATTTATTTGGGAATGAGAGCTTCATGGCACTCGAGTGGAGCCCAATGAGGAAGCAAAAAGGAATGATAAAAATGGCCCACAACTACAACACGTGGAAGTATAGCGGGAATTCCCGAGATACAAAGGAAGGGAAACCATTGGGGTGCGCAGAGCAGACACGTGGAGGGGAAGCAGACCTTGATAAAAGGCCAAGTGGATTTCCTGTGATGCGTGGGCTGATACTTAGAGTAAAATACACCCGAAGGGAGCTCGTTGAATATTTATTCACAACTTTTGGTGACTACCATGGGCGTTTCTCTTGAGGAACGGAGAATCCAAAATTTCTTTGGTTTATAGACCAGAGCACCATTTCACTAGGTAACGGAATCAAAGATTGGAAAGAGCCACCTGCAAAGGCAACCATTCATCCTCAGATGGCCTTACTATGTTGCACAAATTCTCTTGTGCTCCGCTTAGATCAATCATTTCTTTATGAGGCAGTGCATCAAGTAAATTGGCCCCTGCTTCACAATGAAACAATAGCTATGCAAGTAGATGAATAACTCCCTCAATTTTAGTTGTGGTGGGAGGATGACTGAAATCCCTGAAAGCATTTGGATCATTCTCCTTCTCTTCTATTATTTCTACAATCTGCTCAGCCATAGCAATAGAGCCATTCTCAAGGAATGGGGATGGAAAACCCATCTTGTTCAACCTGGAGAAACTCTCCTGCATGTTGTCCATTGTCTTGTTCAAAGTAGCCGTGATCACTTTAGTGCCCTGGAAAGCAGAGTGGCAATGGATAAACTTGTTTTTCATATGGGCAACTACATCCCAATCCTCAATCCTTGCCCTAGTGAGGCCTTCATTAGAGACTAAGTATAGCCCAATGAGTAGATCTTTTGCTTCTAGAACCTTTTCCAAGATAAACCGTCGGAACTGCTCAATCGCATCATGAGCCTCCTGGCTCAACTTTGATGCTTTGGCAATGAATCGGAGGGTGGACTGTAGTGCTAGGAAAAAAAGTTTTAATCTTTTTCAGTGATAAATGTACAATTTCCTAACCAATGAAATAATATTCGGCTATGTAAGAGGGGATAGGAGAACTTTTAAGAGAAGTGATCTCTATGTCTTTTGAGTTAATGGCCTCAGCCAACTTTTTTTTTTTCCTTTTCTCAGATGCCAGTTGCTCCATAGATGTACTCATTTCTTTATTCCAATTTTCCTTAGCTCAGGAGTGATTTGCTAAATGCATGTCAAGAGAGGACTTTGTCTCTTGAAGCTCTTGTTCTAATTGAGCTTTTAGGCCCTCAAATTCAACCTCTTTTTCTTGTAGCTTCTACTCATATCAAGCTTGTTGGTGCTCCAAAGCCTCATTCTTCTATGCTATCCCTTGACTATACTCAATGCAAAGCCACTCTAGCTCTTCATTCTTTAGCTACAAATTCTGCTCCACCTCCTGATTCTTAGTATGCAGCTTGTTTACCATAGTAGGGTTGATAGTCTGAACCTTCACAAGCTCACCCTAAAGTCTATTCTTCTCATTTTCTACTACCAATTCCCTTTTTGTCATATGTGCAACATCCGCCTCCAGGGATTTCTCTTTTTTCTCCAAAAAGCTAGCCCTTTCCTTTACTGCTTTAAGTATATCATCCTTTTTCTTTAGCTGGCGACCAGTTTTAAGGAAGTTGAAGGTGACCACCCATTATGTTTCCTCCATAATCTCAACCCTATCCTATGGTCGAGCCACCTTCATGTCAAGCCATACCACATATATTTCATAGTATTTTGGGCACATCTCCCACTGTGGCTTGGTTACTCTCGGGCACATGGTTGCAAACTTCAGCTCTTGTTGGGTCTCATCATAAAGAGTTTGTATTTTCAGCTCTACATAAGTACTGTCATCCTTTTCCTTGCACTTTTATATTCTACTTGCACGTGCTTCCTTTCCGCAGTCAACCTGCACCATGAATTCGGCTAGCAATGAAACTAGTCCACCTGCAAAAGGAACACCAGAAGGTAGGGCATATGGATAGGTAATTATGATAGGCCCGAGCATTTTCTTTTTCTGGAGAGTGACAGTTTGCGGGGAGAAGTGGGAAACATTCCAAAGCTTAGTTTTAGAACCAGTAGAATGGCTTGCCACTTGCCACAACTCAATTTTGTGAATCAACAGAAGGACTCATGGGCTAGAATGGTGAAGAAGTTGTCATTGCAGAGTCAACCTATTGTGATAGAAGAGGATCTGCAACAATAGTAGTAGGGGTGTCCACAGAGGTCACACCTTTGGAAAGTGAGGCAAGGAGAGCTTGAGCGGCAATAGTTGGTGTAAGGGTTCATGAAGGAGTAAAGCCAGGTGGAGTGGTCTATGAGAATTGGACGAAACCTCCTACATGTGTTGGATTAAAAGTGGGAAACAGAGGGCCAATACTCATGGAAGGGATTGTCACTAAGATAGGGATAGATACCAAGGATTGAGAAGCAAGAGAAGAAGGACCAAATTTTACCTATTGACTAGTCGATGGCAGCTCTAGAATCATTAGCGACTCTCCCTTGGCTTCAAGCTCCTAGGTAGCTGCAAGCACCTATCTTCCGGTGGGTTCTTGTGAACCCTCTTCGATAATGGTCTTTGTATGTTGTCATTTTGCATGTGGGGCTTCCACAACTTCGACAATTACTATCATTTGTTGTTGTATTACCCTGGCTACCTTAGTAGCCCAAGTGAGTGTATGTGAAGCCCTTGATACATTAAACCGCACATTCATGGCTACATAGGCAGGCTATCTGGAGTTTTTCTCCTTCAATGCATAGGATGCAAAAGTTGCCGCTTCCTCTTCCTGTTCTTCAAACTCATCCTCCAGGTCATCACTCTTATTAACTCTAGAGATTGGGCTGAGATGGTCTTCATCCCACCATTTTTCAAATTCCTTGTCCTCCTTCAAGCTCTCATAAGGGGCATTTAATTGCCCTGTTTCTTAGCGATACTTCCAGAAAGCTTCTATCTTCTCATCAATCCATTCCTCATCCTTCCACAACTTGTTGTACATGGTGTGTTCCATCTAGACATTATCTTTGGCCACTGCCACAACTAAGTATAACTTGTGCCATGGCTCTCTATTATCTTGTGTGGGAATACACGCTAGTTGAACAAAAAATTTCATCTTTGTCTACCTGTGGGCTACACCACTTTTCCCAGTAAGGTTGAGGAACATGAGTAACCTTCATGTGCGGCTCCAACAGGTCATTGAAAGGGTTGTAATCCCATTTGTCACATACCAAAACCAACCCTAAATTAGCCAGTTTATCTACAATAACTGATCTGATTGCTTCTTTACCAGAGTCACCATTTTGAAATTCTTCAGACAAGTGAAGAATCATTTTCACTCGACACTTGGGCTGCTGCAGAAGGTATAATCAATGATACATGCCTGACTATACATTTCAAGTGCGAGCACCCTAGCTGTGATGCAGGTTGGGAGAAGGAAGGGTTGATCGGTGAAGCCTCACATCCAGAGAATTGTGAAATATGTTCCTAAGAACCAGTCACAAACGAGAGTAAAACTATGCATGTATCTGGTCTAATCCTTGTCAAGCTAGACTATGTCACCTCCTCCTTGTAAATCTTGTAAGACCGAAGTTATAAAATAATCCAAAAATGCATAATAATCATATGACATGGAAAGAAAGGGTGTCCATGTGAATATTGGCTTCCTCTTCTTCTTTTCATCAAAAATTGATAATTTAAAATACCTACTGAAGAAATCGAGGTTTTGATGTAGGAACTTGTGAACCAGGAAGGAGAGAAATCTAAACTTTCCCTCTAATGGGTAATTTTTCATTTGCTGTATCATTTCCTCCACCAAGAACTCAGAAAAATCATACTAGAAGGTATCATATTGTTTGCAGAATTGGAAAGTCGGCCCCAGTTGAAAGGTTTCCACCATCTCGTCAAAGTCTTGGCTGCACACAAAATCTAGCATTGACATGGCATCCTACATGTCCTCGTGAAATGAACCACGTGGCAACAGGATACTCGGAAGCCTAGTGCCTAGGATTCCCTTCTTACCAATCTCCTCTATTAGGAAATCTACGCCCTTTTTCATCACCTTCCACGTCTTTTCTCCTTTACCAGGGAAGGACTCAATTTTCTCCCTTCTTTTACTTGGTTCTGGGATACATAGCATATGCCAAATGGCTTGTGGGATGATGTGAACTCTTAAGTTTTAGCCCTCAATGCAATGGGTGCTAGGGTTATAACGTCGAATGGCGGCTTCAACTATCTCAAGGCAGTAATGTACCAGTGGGACCATGTATTGTGGAAGACCACTATACCAAATCTTCCTTGTTGTTGATGTGTCTACCTTAGGTGACTTCTCCCTTGCAAAAGTTGCTTCTCTTAAGGATTTAGGGTTTTTTGCGAGTCGTGGGTCATAAATATTATCCCATTTCTCCTCAACCTTTTTCTTGTTTCTACAATCTTTGGGCCTATTCAGCTCTATTGTATTCACCCTCTTCGGCTTGCTTGGTATACCAGGCGTAGCATATGCTAAATCTTCATAGATATACACATCTTCTGACAACCGTGTGGTTGTAAACAAATCCTGGCAAATCTCCACTTGCATTTGTTGTGACGAACTCTCTGAAATTTTTCTTTAGATGAAAACTTATGCAGGTTTTGAACTCTTTGTAAATTTTATTCAACTCTGGATATGCTGAAAAATTCTCTGCACTTTAAGCCTTGGTGTATTTGAAAAGATTTTAAACATTAAACTTTTTCATGCAATATTTAGCTATCTTTTCTCAAGGTGGTAGAGGAAATTGTGCTTTTTGCATTTAATTCATAATGTACCATTAATTCCTCGGCTAGTACAAAATGAATTACTCTCCATTTCGAGGTGGCAAGAATTCATAATTGTGTTTCTCAACTGTGTGATATGGTGTGATTTCCTTGAAACTTGAGCCGAAAATTTTCCTTCTAACCTTATGTTAGTATGTGTTGGTAATTAATATCTTGGATGGAATGATTAAGCCAAAGCAAATGATCATGACCTGAAAAGATATGGATCCTGCCTTGGGCTTTGGGAAACGCTTGTGAGATGACACAATAGCCTACGGCCGTGCAACTTACTGCCGATGAGCACCACCATTTTAAAGCTAATTAAATAGCTCTTATTAACTTAGCATGCATTGAGCCATACTTATGCAGATGCAACCGGTCAGGAAATGTGAGCAAACGAAGCCACACCTTTCAAGTTGGCACTTGGTTATCATCACATTTTCTCAAAATGGATTATCATTCTTTTTCTCATTTTTTCTATAAATAGGCCGCTAAGTAGTGAGGAAATCACACTTAGCATTTGAGCAGGTTTAACAATAGGTCATTGGTGCTATCTTTAGCTGTAGTAAGCAAGTTTTCTCATAAGCTAGGTGGTAGGAAAGTTTTTCGTATTAGTTAGAAGGTAGAAGCATTGTGTCAGTACCATGGATACTCCTATTAGGTTAACTTCTTACAAGTCACAAACAACTTTTCTAGGAGAGATTTCCACTAGGCGATTGAAGAGAATGACCAAAAATAAACACTCCTTGGTTTTGGTAGCCATAAAATGGGTTCTAGGTAGGGATTGTATAGAGTATGAGGACAAATACAATGTGAACACTGATATCTGCTCACACTTTGTTGCGTCAATGTTAGACATTGGTATCCCCAAGCCTCTAATTTTGAAGTTGGTCAAGGAATTTTTTCCAAAAAAGTACCTGAATTTCCTAGGTGAGATTGTCACTCACGCTGCATATGGGGTAGGCCTACCGACAGGCAGTGACCTCCGACGCTACATTGAGGAAGAAGCAGTCATTATATGGCTACCTTTTCTCAGTGGGTTCTACCTTCAGACACATGACAAGCATCGACAGAGGTTTACCCGGGCCTTGCACATTTTGTTCCACATCTACAACATAATACCATTCTACGATGTTGATTGGTATAGTGACTTCAAGAACTTGTTGTTCCCTCCACCAATGGTAGTTGTTCCAAATGATTTTGCTTCTGCTACTAAAGAACCTGCTGATGAAGACGCAGTAGGCACTGCTGTAGAAGAAGTGGTAGACGCTGCCATAGATGCATCAATTGTTGCCTCCCATGCTCTTGGATAAAATGCCTCTCCGTTTCCTTGTTTTATGTTGTTGAATACACCACATGCTTACAGTTTTTGTATATAATATTGAAAAAGGCTATAGATATAGCATATATGAAAGAATAGCTTGTATCCTCATATACTTTTTGAATTATGGTTCTCTCAGCCATTTTTGCAATGTAAAAAATGAAAGAATATATATAAATCTACATATATCTTTATAAAAATCCATGGCTCTCTCTTTTATTTTTCATATCTATTGTATGGGCCCTTTTATTAGCATATGTGTTCATTTCCTTTGCGCATGGGTGTATTTTTTTTATCTGTAAAGCAATTATGCTATTCTACTCTCTACAATGATGGGTTGTTTCCACCGAAACATGAACCAATTTCAAAAAAAGACTGATCAACTGAAAGGGAAAGAAAATAAAAGCATTATTCACATATGTAAAAAAATAAAATTCGACACTTAATGGAACAGCTTAAGATGAATCCTATTGACCAGAATTTCCAAGGGTTTATGTTCCATACTTTCTAACTCGAAAGTGTTATGCTCTTTGCACTGAATGATTTTAAAGGGGCCCTCCCATAGGCTATCAAATTTTTCATGCTAACCTGGCTTAGCAGCCCTTTTATCATATTTTGGTACTAAGTCTCTACACTTTAGGCCTTGGTCAGAAGCCTTCTTATCAAACCATCGCTTGACCACTTGTTGGCGGTTTGTCATGGCTATTAGGGAATTCTCCCTTTTTTCTTGTACTTCTAATAGTTCGACAAACTGAACCTCCATGGCACCATTTTGTTCTATTTTGAGGGATTTCAATAGTTGAAGCGTTGGAATCTCCATAGATATAGGCAAGAGTGCCTCTTTCCTGTATACCAACTCATAAGGTGAAGTCTCAAGGACTTGCTTAGGAGTTATGCAGTTTTCCCAAAGCACCACTTGGAGGTTTTTATGTCATTCTCTCTGGTGTTCCAAACCAATTCTTTTAAGGAGTCGGACTAGGTTCTTGTTCATTGAATCTGCTAGGTCGTTTCCCTATGGGTAATAATTTGATGATGTCTTAAGGAATATGCCATTTTTTAAAGCAAAATGACATACCTTTGTGCATAGGAAAGCTCTGGAATTATCAAAAATGATACTCTTCGAAGGACCAAACCTTGTCTCTAGCTCTTCGAGGAAATCAACTATCTCTGCCTCTGTTGCATTTTTAAGCAAAACGACCTCTATCCATCTTGTGAAGTAATATGTGGCGGTCATAATCCACTTGTGTCTGGTACTGGAAGTGGGATTAATCATCCCAATGAAGTCCAGGCCCCATTGTGCAAACGGTTCATCTACCACTATAGGTTTGAGAGGAATTACAGAAGTCTTCCTTCTGTCTGTAAAGAACTGGCATTTTTTGTAAGAGTTTACCAAAGAGTGGGAGTCGCTGAAAAGTGTGGGCCAATAGTAACCTACGCACATGATTTTGATGGCGGTGGTCTTAGCAGAGAAGTGTCCACCTATAGTGTTGTTGTGGAGCGTGTTAAGGATTCTCTTTGCATGCTTTGCAGTAACGCATCGTAGGAGGAGACCATTGAAATTCCTTTTGAAAAGGACCCCCTCCACTAGCGCGTATCCGCAATTCTACAGCAGATAGTATCTCCTCTTTTGGGAGGAAAGACCTAGTAGATACTTTCTTATTTGCATAAACCTCATTCTATCAATTAGCCAGCAACCCTCAGATTCTGGCTCATTTATCAGAAAAAGCTCTGATTGCTCTTCTTCGGCAGGTATCTCTTCGTCCTATGCCATGTATTCGCATAGTCCTCTTCCTCAGACAATTTTAGTGGGTTTGACCTCAATATCATATTCAAGGATCTTGGTGATCCAATTAGCTCTTTTTTCTTTGATTTCTTCCTCCATGATATATTCATGCACATTGGAATGTGCAACATAAACAAACACTTTGTTGCAGGAAATTAGATGGAAAAACTTTTTAAGTCCCTTCACTATTGCAAAGGCTTGTCTTTTGATGAAATTATAATTCATCTCATATTCCTTCAGGGTCCAAGAGTAGAATGCCACTGGATGTTCTCCTTTTCCTTCATTATCCTTTTGAGTTAAGACAATAGCAATACTGGACTTGCCACTTAATGCATACATTATAAAATCCTTAGATAAATCTAGATTAACCAGTACAAGAGCTATTGAAATAGCATCCTTGAATTTTTCAAAGGCTTCTTGAGCTTCGGTTGTCCACTTGAATGCTTGATCATTTTTAAGCATTAGGGTGATCAGCTTAATTATTCCTGCAAAGTCAGAAATAAACTTGCTAACAAAATTTACCTTGCCTAGGAAGGACTGAAGGCCTTTCTTGTTCATTAGAAGGGGAAGTTCCTTGATAGCTTTCACCTACTCGGGGTTGATTGAAACTCCTTCTTTGGATATCATGTGTCCTAACAGCTTTCCTTGCGGCACTCTGAATATGCATTTTTTCGATTCAAGGAAACTCTGAACTCCTGGCACTTTTGAAAAACTATTTCTAAGTGGTCGAAATGATCATCCTTAGATTTAAAAAACACAGTAAGAGCATCTAAATAGATTAGAATAAACTTATTGATTAGCTCACTGAAAGCGATGTCCATCGCCCGTTGGAATGTTGTCCCTGCGTTGGATAAACAAAAAGGAATTTTAGCATATGCAAATGTCTGCCACTTTGTAGCGAACATAGTCTTGTGTTGATCCTCCTTAACTCGAATCTGATTGTAACTAGAGAAGCCGTCCAGTAGAGAAAATATTTATGATCCTACTATCGTTTGTAGGATTGACTCCATAGAAGGCAGCGGATAATGATCCTTCAAGGATGAGCTTTGTTTAGGTCTCAGAAGTCCACACACAAGCAGATATCTCCATTCTTCTTTTGGACCGGGACCAGATTGGATACCCAAGTACTATGCTTGATTGAGAAGACAATCCATGACTCAATTAGCTTGGTTAACTCTTATGCCATTAGCGCTTCAATTTTGGGGTTTACTGGCCTCTACTTTTGTTGGACTGGTTTTGCACCTTCTGTTAGCTCGATCGTGTGCTAGATGATGTTAAGATCGTATCCCTTCAGATCATCATAGCACTAGGCCACTACTCCATATTTCTCACAGAAATTGATGAGCCTTTTATTATCATGGTGTGGAACATCTTTCCCGACTTGAAGGTTTCTTCCATCTAAGATCTGAAGGTCTACGTAATAAATTTTGTCTACCACAAACTTCCATCTATCATTTCTTACATCATCACAACCAAAAAAAAATTAGAGTAACCAATCCTTTCAGAAGCTTGTTGGATTTGAGCTACATGATTTGTCCTTCATAAGCCTTAATGATCTTTGGTTGAATTTGATCAATGAATTCCCACGACTGTTGGATGAACGAGGTAATATGTTTATCACTTTCAAAAACATGCCAACTTTGATCATTGTTAGGAATCACTGATCAAACTATTACTCGTATAGAGTTTTCGTTATCTATAAGGTCAGAGGTGAGATTAAACTAAGCACCAATCATGGCCATGCGATCAGCATCACCATTTTGTCCTCGAGGAATAGTCTAGATGTGGAAGGCCTCAAAACTTTCAACCAGGTCCCAGACTCTGTGCTGATAGGATCTCATGTAGACATTCCTTGTTGCGGAAAACCCCCAGACTTGGTTGACTCCTAGTTCAGAATATCTGAACACCATTAATTGCTTAATTCCCATTCGCTCCATAAGGCTCAAACCTTGAACTAATCCTTCATATTCGTCTTTATTTGTTTGAACAAGTGAACTAGAAGTAGAAAGACCTTAGTATTTTTTCATTTTGTGGGGATATTAAACATATCCCTGCTCCAGCGCCTACTTTACCTCTTGCTCCATCAAATTACAGTGTCCATAGCTCATTTGCTTGGCCACCTTTGAACTCTTTGGAAACCTTCAAGAGCACTTGATCTTCATCATAAATTACATAAGTGCCCAATCCTATAGCATGATAATTCTCGAAAAGGTCACTATCCATGTGTTCACTCAATAGAGCATATTCTTGATCATCCCAGTCTCTGGTCACCTTTTCTTCCTCTAGTAATTCAATGCAATATATTTCTTGCTTGGTGATAGAGGTATGCGTGGCTTCAAAATTTATCAAGGCTTCATCTGCTACATGTTCAGAATGTAAAGCCTCTAATTCTATCTTCATTTTTGCACTGTGCTTCGTTCTAAGAATCAAATGTAACCAATCCAGGGATAGGTATCTACCTACCTTTGAAGTAAATTCTCGAGATAGACAGAGGTTGAACATGGGAGGAACATCTATGATCACAGTGTTTTGCAGCACTGTGATACTAGGGAAAGAAAATAGAGTTAAAGGAAGTGCGTTGATGACACCTATGGTTTCAACTTTGTTCCCATCAAGCTGCATTACTCCCCTTTTCATAGGTTCATAGCCAAGTCCTAAACATTTGGCTATTTTTTTAGGCATAACCATGGTGCTAGCTCCATAATCAATCATAGCATTGTACAATAACTTCTTCCCTATAATGAGAGTTAAGAAGAAGGGTTGGGGCTTCAACTTATCTCTAACTTCGATAGGGGATTCTTTTGTGTCATTCGTAAGGACTTTAGCTAGAGATAGTTGATTAACAGCCTCTGCATTAACTAACTGCTCTGTTGGCACTATGCTGACCTATACTTGAAGTGACTTTTGTAATAGCATTTTTTACTTTGGGATAGCTAGAATGTCCAATAGAGACACATTACTGAATGATTTCTTCAATTGTTCTACCACATTAAAAGGTGGAAAACTTGGAGGTTTCTGCTCCTTTTCTTTTGTTATGATAATTTCCTTCCATGGTTGAGATTGCAGTTTTTACTTTGGGATAGCTAGAATGTCCAATAGAGACACATTACTAAATGATTTCTTCAATTGTTCTACCACATTAAAAGGTGGAAAACTTGGAGGTTTCTGCTCATTTTCTTTTGTTATGATAATTTCCTTCCATGGTTGAGATTGCAGTGGCGCAGTGGAAGTGTCAGGTATCTAATCATAAGCACCTTTAAGTTGCGGGTTGGCTAGATGTGAAACAACTAACTTGCCAGTAAATCTCCTCTTTGAGTGAGTGTTATATTTAGATTGCACTTGTGGTATCTTAGATATGGACGTATCATTAGCAAACACCATTTCTTCTTCCTCCATCCATGAGAAGAGTACGTGATTAGGAGTGATGTCAGATTCTTGTTCTAGAGACATCCCTTGCATTTGTGTGGTAAGAACCACACTCTCCATTTGTGGCGAGGCATATACATAACCTCCATGGTCTGGCGTCACACCTTGGCTACATTGCTCTGCCACCTTTTGTTGTAAGTTTCCACATGGACAGTTTCAGGGCATATGCGCATCGCTGCAAGGGAAGCACCATGGATTGATGTCATCAATGAGGTTATTCTACCTTGCGGTTAATTCCCTACTTGATCTTGGTGAAGTGCTCATCAGCGGAGTAGGCATTGACACCATTTGGTTGACTGTCAGAGCTGGTGGATTAGTGCGGGAACCGCCTTGGTACTAATTCTGTTGATATGATGGTCATTTTCCTTGATAGTTCTGATAGGCAGCATTTGGACGTGTTGATTGATTTCGCTTGAGGGTGGTTATGTCATTTTCCATAATCTACAACATTTCTTTAAGATTGTTCATTTCATCTTTGGAAGAACCGGATGTAGAGGCGGCATTTTGTGGGGCTGTCGCATATGTTTACATTGATTGATGAGTTGCAGGCATGCTAGTTGACATGACTTCTTGTGCGGGTATCGATATTTCAAGAAATATTGACATCATAGGCCGAGGAGACAACTTTCCGCAATCTATCAACTAATTCTCAACTTTGACGGTGACACCATAAGTATCTGGTAGAGTAGCTCGTCCCGAAGACTTGATCATCGTAGAAATGTTGGGATTGGACTTCAGATAAAATATGAATGCCAACTCAAGAGTCAAATGTATAGTGATAGGGATCCTCTACCAATTCGTGTGCAATCAGGCATTGAAGTCTATCATAGCCTCCTAGGGAGCTCATTTTATGACAGATAGATGATAATACAGTGAAGAGCGATCTCCATAATTTGAGAATCTCTCATAGAATGGATCTTCAAGCTCATCCTAGGTGCGAATAGTGGTAGGTGACACTGTTTGGTACCAATCTAGCACTTTTCCTTTAAAAGACATAGAGAGAAGCCTTAGAGCTATATTCTACGCTATGATCCCATACACTAGACACACATCCGCCACATCTTGCAAATGTTCTGCGAGTGTTCTTGAGCCATCTTCGATAAACTTGGGTATAACTTTCATAGCTGAAAACAGAATAGCACCCCAAACAACAGCTGCTACTAGGACTACTAGGGGACTTCTAGCGTCCCATGCCATGTAATTTATATTGGTGGCTAGCAACATAGTTAGAGGAATGGGTGGTGAGAGTGGAACAATTACCAACTGATTTGCGGCCTGCACTGTTCCTAGTGGAGGTACTAGTAAATTGGGGTTGCTTGCAGTTTGGGACCTAGTTACAATTCAATGGCTCATACACCCTTTTAAAGCAAAAATTCATTTAAGCTTAGTCCCACCAAGCATTCCAAGAAAAGAAAAAAATGTTGATGCCAAAATTTGAAAAGGTAACAGTGTCTTATAGGAAACTCAGTTTATGGGGGACCTTTTGTGCTAAACTGAGTGACCTCCGAGTTTTTAGAGAAGTCAACTTCTATAATGGGGTTTTGGAAAGGGAAAAGGAAACATATATAATAAAATAAAATATAACCTAAGGTGATGCGCCAAGACTTAATAATAGGCATAATAAAAGATAGATCTAAGGGCCTAATTGGTATTTGTAGTGTTCCAGAAAAGCATAAACTAAAAATTAAAGCATAGACAATCCATTCATTGACATAAAATAACATTACATACATTCCTACTACCAAGAAGAGTCATTAAACATGATCTAGATCAAAAAAATTGCATTCAATATATATAAAAGTTCTCAAATGGAATGTCCAGACAATAGCAGCACAATTTACAATTTAATCAAATAGCATGAAATAATAGAAAGGCCGAACAATTGGCATAGTCTAAAAGTCTTTTGCAATAAAATTATTAAATAGTAATAAAGGCCTCGTGTCTTTTCCTAAAACCAATGTTCTTTCAAAATTCCAAACCCTTTTCTCACAATAGAGAGAGGTATATATAGCAGAAAACTCCCACTGCTTCGGAGAGCAGTAACAAAAAAGATTTCACGATCCCTAGCAATGATGCAGAAATACGAATATTCCTCAAGCCGTTGCAATAGAAAAATATTTGAAACCAAGCATTTGGTCATTCTAGGCTCGAGTGCATCTCCTACAAATGATGGTGGTGGTCTTGGAAAGGTTAAAACAAACAAGTGTCACCATCCCATGCAAATGATTATGACATGTGGTGGCCAATCATAACACTTGGTTCGCCTAATTCATCGCCCAAATACGAGATCCACCAAATAGGCATGTGGCAGCATTTTGTTTCCCGTGTGAACCTTTATCTCTTGCTTCTAAAGACTTGTGCCAATGCTACACATGTTGAGTGGGCAGAGCTCTATCCAAAACTGGAGGAAACGATCATTGGCTAGGTGCAAAAGAGACGTGTGGCAACATTTCGCTGCCCGTGGTCATTATTTCATCTTCTCGCTGAAAGATTTGCAAAGAGTAGACACACAGCAAGAGTGCATCACATAAAACAATTATGGGGCCCACCAATTTTTTTTGGGAATGAGAGATTTGTGGCACTTGAGCAGAGCCCGATGAGGAAGCAAAAAAGAACGATAAAAAATGGCCCGCAGCTACGACACGTGGAAGTATAGTGGGGATTCCCGAGATGCAAAGGAAGGGAAACCCTTAGGATGCGCAAAGAAAACACGTGGAGGGGGAATCAGACCTTGACTAAATTCCAAGTGAATTTCCAGTGATGCGTGGGCCGATACTTAGAGTAAAATACACCCGAAGGGAGCTCGTTGAATATTTATTCACAGATCCAAAGTGCAAAATGGCTGCAAACATCAGCATGCTGCTACTCGGATACCGTGATACTTAGAAAATTTTTGTCTAATCCTGTTGGATTACATTGGTCCCCTCTACAATAACCTCTCTCGGTTTTTGTTATCTCAGAGTGGTTTTTCTTGTGGTATCCAGTTTTCAATTAATAGAAAAAGTGTCAAATGCAAGTAGTGGAAAGTTGCAAAGTGGTGCAACTTTCATTTTGCAACTCGTGTGACCAAAAAAAATATTCCAACACATCCGAATAGGTATGTTTACACCAGGCATGGTCCTCTTTCACACCCAAACACACAGAATCACTTTGGGCTATGTTCAACTGGATCGATTCCTTAAGGGTCCAAGTGCAAAATGGCTGCAAACTTTAGCATATTGTTACTCGGATACCGTGATGCTTAAAAACTTTTCGTTTGATCCAATGGGATCATGTTAGGCCCCTCTACAATAACCTCACTCATTTTTTGTTATCTCAAAGTGGTTTTCCTGTGGTGTCCAATTTTCACTTGACAAAAAAAGTGTCCAATGCAAGTAGTGGAAAGTTGCAAAGTGGTGCAACTTTCGTTCTGCAACTCATGTGACCAAACGAACTATTCCAACCCATCCAAATAGGTATTTTTACCCTAGGCATGGTCCTCTTTCACACCCAAACACGCGGAATCCCTCCGAGCTATGTTCAACTAGATTGATTCCTTAAGGGTCCAAAGTGCAAAATGGATGCAAACTTCAACATGTTG
The DNA here is from genome assembly GCA_007258455.2 of Sequoia sempervirens. NCBI lineage: Eukaryota > Viridiplantae > Streptophyta > Pinopsida > Cupressales > Cupressaceae > Sequoia > Sequoia sempervirens. The sequence continues at coordinate 47,854,828 of VDFB02193867.1, read as the reverse complement.
TTACTCAGATACCGTAACACTTAGAAACTTCTCAACTAATCCTATGGGATTATGTTGGGCTACTATATAATAACCTCTCTCAATTTTTATTATCTCGGAGAGGTTTTCCCATGGTGTCCAGTTTTCAGTTGATGGAAAAAGTGTCAAATGCAAGTAGTGGAAAGTTGCAAAGTGGTGCAACTTTCTTTCTACAACTCGTGTGACCAAACAAACTATTATAATGCATCCAAATGGGTATTTTTATGCTAAATATGGTCCTCTTTCACATCCAAGCACGTGGAATCGCTTTAAGCTACGTTCAACCGGATCGATTCCTTAAGAGTCCAAAGTGCAAAATGGTTGCAAACTTCAGCATGTTGTTACTCAGATACCGTGATGCTTAGAAACTTCTCGTCTAAACCTATGCGATCATGGTGGGCCCCTCTACAATAACCTCTCTTATTTTTTTCTATCTCAAAGTGGTTTTCCTATGGTTTCCAGTTTTTAGTTGATGGAAAAAGTGTCAAATGAAAGTAGTGGAAAGTTGTAAAGTGGTGCAACTTTCGTTCCACAACTTGTGTGACAAAAAAAACTATTCCAATGCATCTAAATAGGTATTTTTACACTAGGAATGGTCCTCTTTCACACCCAAACATGCGAAATCGCTTCGAGCTACGTTCACCCATATCGATCTCTCAAGGGTCCAAAGTGTAAAATGGTTGCAAACTTCAGCATGTTGCTACTCAGATACTGTAATGCTTAGAAACTTCTCATTTAATCTTATAGGATTGTATTGGGCCCCTCTACAATAACCTCTCTCAATTTTTGTTATCTCGGATTGGTTTTCTTGTGGTGTCCAGTTTTCAGTTGATGGAAAAAATGTCAAATGCAAGTAGTGAAAAGTTGCAAAGTGGTGCAACTTTTGTTCTGCAACTCGTGTTACCAAATGAACTATTCCAATGCAGATAAATAGGTATTTTTATGCTAGGCATGGTCCTCTTTCGTATCCAAACACGCGGAATCGCTTTGAGCTATGTTCAACTGGATGGATCTCTTAAGGGCCCAAAGTGTAAAATGGTTGCAAACTTCAACATGTTGTTACTTGGATACCATAATGTTTAGAAACTTCTTGTCTAATCCTATGGGATCATGTTGGGCCTCTTTACAATAACCTCTCTCATTTTTTGTTATCTCAGAGTGGTTTTCCCGTGGTGTCCAATTTTCAGTTAATGGAAAAAGTGTCAAATGCAAGTAGTGGAAAGTTGTAAATTGGTGCAACTTTTGTTCTACAACTCGTGTGACCAAACAAACTATTCCAACACATCTGAATATGTATTTTTACGCTAGGCATGGTCCTCTTTCACACCCAAACACACAGAATCACTCTGAGCTACGTTTAATCGGATTGATCCCTTAATGGTTCAAGTGTAATATGTTGAAATAGGCCATTCCACCTATTGTTTAGGCCGTGTCTCAGTGATATGGGCCTGATGTAAGTAGGATAAGGAGTAGGAATAAGAAAATAGCATTGGTAAAGGCATTGGAAGAGATTACTAACACTACCCCTATTCAAAATTCAAAATTGAGGCCCCTTAAAAGCAAGGCTAGAAGAGGTGAAAAGAAGAAATTGCTTGAAAATAAGTTAGAATAGGTTGGAAATAGGGTGAGGTTTTGGAGTTTGATGTGTTCAAAAGGTCCACAAGGATAGGGGAGGTCAAAAGTATGTTATGGCATGATGCCCTACTTAGGAAAACAGGGGTTTTGAATGAAAAAGAGATGTTTGAGGGAGTAAAAGTGGGTAAAGTGAAGAGGCAGCATAATTTGGTGGTCAATTAAGTTTGTGTAGGAAGAATGAAGAGTTTTGGAATAGGTTTTGAGGTATAGGTTCGGGTTTGGGGGTTCGGTTCGCCAGTTAGGCCAATTCTTTTTTGGAGGGGGATTTGGTTCGTTTTGGGTTTGTTGGTACAAAAATCCTGTAAAAATAAAATATAAATATATATGTAGCCTAGAAGCATGCATTAGGATTATAATATCACATAACATCATATAAACAAAAAAACCACCATAAACTTGAATGTCATTTAAAACATGCATGATAAATATTCATCTTTGAAACTTGAATTGTGGTAGCTTGATATACAAAGTCTATTGATGCTAGGGTTCAATTTGTATGGTTTTGAAAAAAGAAGCCAACTGAGTAGAGTTATCAATGTTCTTCATAAATCATAAGAATTTGTTTAGTACACTAGCCATTTTGATGTCTTCTTGTAGTCTCAAAAATTATTTTGTATCATTGTTGCATTGGTCTTGAGATTGGTAGCTTAATATAGCTCCACAATACAAAATATGGTTTACCTGTGCAGTGTAACAATGGCATAGGAAGATTTTTCTTTCAAAAAACCAAAGGGTGAGTAATTGAAGTGTATAAACACATATCTTTTTGTAATATCAAGGATACTTTTTGAAACTTACATGCATTGCTAATCTAAAAGGAAAAGTCTTATGTACATATATTTTGCTTAATTGAGTTGTTCCAATCAAAGGATTAAATATATTGGAATCTTTTTATCAATCATTTCATAGAATACCAATTGAAAATGTGTTTTTTTTCTTTTAGATAAAGTTGTTTATCATCAATCAATTAATTTATTCAAGACAAACCATGAAGGACAACAATGATCAATGCTATGGCCAACTAATTAATAAGTATACACATGAATAAGTCAAGCATGTACATGTGAATAAGGGAAACACCAGTAGTCACAAACACATATGCCTTGAAGTATACACACGAATACATAGTATACACAACTTAAGACAAAGTATATGCATGAATACAAGGTGTATGTATGAAAATGCATAAGTCACAAGTGCAGGCAGAATGAAGAGTGTTGGAATAGGTTTTGAGGTTCGGGTTCGGGTTTGGTGGTTCAGTTCGCCAGTTAGGCCAATTTTTTTTGGAGGGGGTTTCGGTTCGTTTTGGGTTTGTTGGTACAAAAATAATTTAAAAACAAAATATAAATATATATGTAGCCTAGAAGCATGCATTAGGATTAGAATATCACATAACATCATATAAACAACAAAACCACCATAAACTTGAATGTCATTTAAAACATGCATGGTAAATATTCATCTTTGAAACTTGAATTGTGGTAGCTTGATATACAGAGCCTATTGATGCTAGGGTTCAATTTGTATGATTTTGAAAAAAGAAGCCAACTGAGTAGAGTTATCAACATTCTTCATAAATCATAAGAATTTGTTTAGTAAACTAGCCATTTTGATGTCTTCTTGCAGTCTCAAACATTATTTTGTATCATTGTTACATTGGTCTTCAGATTGGTAGCTTAATATAGCTCCACAATACAAAATATGGTTTACCTATGCAGTGTAACAATGGCATAGGCAATTTTTTCTTTCAAAAAACCAAAGGGTGAGTGCACAATTGAAGTGTATAAACACATATCTTTTTTGTAATATCAAGGATACTTTTTGAAACTTCCATGCATTGCTAATCTAAAAGGAAAAGTCTTATGTACATATCCTTTGCTTAATTGAGTTGTTCCAATCAAAGGATTAAATATATTGGAATCTTTTTATCAATCATTTCATAGAATACCAAATGAAAACGCATTTTTTTCTTTTAGATAATTTTTTTTACCATCAATCAATTAATTTATTCAAGACAAACCATGAAGGACAATAATGATCAATGCTATGGCTAACCAATTAATAAGCATACATGTGAATAAGTCAAGCATGTACATGTGAATAAAGGAAGCACAAGTAGTCACATACACATATGCCTTGAAGTATACACACGAATACATATTATACACAACTTAAGACAAAGTATATGCATGAATACAAGGTATACACATGAAAACACGTAAGTAGCAAAGTATACATTGAAACACACGTAAGTCACAAAGTATACACGTACGTTGTAAAGTAAACACTTCAATACACGTAACTCATATCTATTGAACCATGAATTTATAACATGCAAATATGGACACCATCGATAAAAAAAATTTCTATTAACCAAATAGCCATGTACGCATACATCAATATATGTTGATATAAGCATAAAATATAGGTACAAAATAGCCATATAGGCTTATGAGAATGCCATATAGGCATACAATGTCAAATATATCCAATACAAAATATGTACAAAATTTCCATGTAGGCATACAACAAAGGGCTCTGGAATCAAAATTCATTGCTCTCCAAGCTCTCAAAATAAACTCTTTCCCTTTGTTGGTCGATCGGATGGCGATAGGACTGTCACTCATTTTCGTTACACTTGAGGAGTGCTCCTGTTGCTCCTCCTACTACTATTAAGTTCTTGGTGAAGTTTTAACTATTACAATAAGAAGTAAAGACATTAATATATAGAAATTACATTATAAAAAATGATATATTTAAAAAAATAATCACTTACGGCCAGCTCACGATCACTCTCCTTGAGGGAAATATTCGCACGATGATGCTAAGGTATGCCCAAGCCCTGTATAAACCATCCAAATAGAAATTAGATTACGAATCAATAATTTGGTTTTATTTTTCACTCGAACTAACATCTATAACAACGAATGTAAATTGAAATTTAGTAATTTGCCTCATACCTCCCCTATCAGAGCCATCGAGGATTGTATAGCGGATGAAACACTAATATCCATTGCCCTCGTAACATTTGGAGGTGTTTCCACAACCAACATCTGAAAATAAAACAACAAAATATTTAATCACAAAAAAGTTACAATAGCGATGGACACATCATGACTTATAGTGTATGAGATCTAATGAACAAAATTTTGAGTACTTATTAAACTATATATTTTATATTATCATGCTTACTATTTTCCCTATCCATATCTTGTTCGAAAGGACATGTTTTTAGTGTTTTACCCATAGTAGCAATCCGTTGAATCATTTGATTAGATGCTTTCATAGACATGTACGATAACTATGGTGGCATAGAGAAGGCAGTGAACTATTTGAAAAAATTCCTCAAAAGAAATGGGGTCTCGTGGTGATGGAATGATTACAAACAAATGCACATCATGTCATTCCATCACCATAAGAACGCATTTCTTTCAGGCATTTTTTCAAAACAGTTCATTGCCTTCTCTATGACCAGTATTATTGCTTACTAGATTGTATCTTGTGTGTAAATGCAATCCTAGTGTTCTCTAATATTTCAAATTTATTCTAAAAATTCTCCTTTTGCTTAAGGTAGCCCACTATTATTTTACATGATTGTATTTTGTGTGTTATTTTGGTTGTGTATTGCATGCTCTTTTATTCTATCTAAGAGACGCATTTGACATTATCCTCATAAGTGCCTTGAAGGCATACCAAGGTTTTGTTTGTTTCTTAGTTGTCAGATGTATTTCAAAGCCTTATGAGCATATATATAAGGTTCCTTATGATACATTTGAGAAAGATTGTGGAGGAACCCTTTCTAAGGAATAATGAGTGTCTCCTCTAAAAAAGGAAGAAAATACTTGACCAAGCCAAATGAAGAGACAAATGCTAATGTATATGTGTAGGGGGTGAAAACTAGGATTGGAGATATTTCTATTTAGAATATATTATATTTAGTTTTGTGATACTTGTTTCCACTTGGATTAGCATAAGGTAGAGTTTAATTGCTCAGTTGTATCAATTTACTAGCACAAGTGAATTGAGATGGTTCAAATGCAAGCCTATTCCCCATAAAATTTATTTGCTAGAAAACTTATGTAACCAATTTTCTTATGCAATCAATTTTATTGGTTTCTTTTGTATTTAGTTCAAAGGATTAGATTGTTATATTAATATGATTTGATAGATATTTTTCCAAGCATCCATAGTTTGTTGGAAAACACTTATTTTAGGCTTTTAGCCATAGTAGCAAGGAAACACAAATAGTTTGATAAAATGCTTTGGTGCACATGTATGAAAAATGTGGTATCATAGAAAAGGTGGTGAGAATTTTGAAGAAATGCCTCGAAGAAATGTGGTCTCATGGTGATGGAATGGAATTCCATCACAATGAGACCACATTTCTTCAAGGAATTTTTTGAAACTACTAACTACCTTCTCTATGTTAGAAACCAAGATCTGAAATGCACACCATAAAAGCCTTCCACATAAGAGAAAATCAGAAAAAGAAAAAGCTTTGCAAAAGATGTGCAAATATTATTATTCAGGAATTCATAATTACATGAGATGGTTTTCTTTATAAAAGAAAAGTATGCATAACCCTAATCTTATCTTGAGCAACAAGATAGCTCAATAAGATAAGGATGAGAATAATTAACCTAGGAATTAAATATTACCTAAGTAAAGTTATGCAAGTGTAATTAAATATTAATTACACTAACACCCCCCATAAGTGCAACTTAGGGAGACTAACAAATCATGCACCTAAAACTAAGATGAATGCAAAAAAGCATGAATGGGTCCCAACAACAAGGCCTGATCAGGTACCCAAGTACAAATGCAATAATGAGGTAGAGAAGGAAAACCCAGTGGGACAAAACCCCCCTACAATGATGACTGTTGCTAAGAAGCATTGGAAGAACACTGTGGAGTAACACTGGAACTGCAATCTACCAAGCAAGGAAAGATACTTCTATCTACAAGAAACCAAAGTGAAATCATAATAATGTGACAGCAGACCTGATGCCACGGAACACTAGAAAACTCACAAACTGGAACAACCCTCGAATCTGTGAAGCAACAGTAGATAAAATAATGAAAAAATCTGGAAACCATGTATCTCGATGCCGATGCCAAATTGAGACAAAATCTTCCATAGGAACAAGTACCATAAAGACTTTGGAACATTAACCATAAAAACATGGCCCTCAAACTAAGAAGGATTTGAACCAATGTGGATCAAGAAACATAAACGAGCAATCTAAAGTGTGAACCGATGAATTTGATATGTGTCAAGCTAGAGAAAAAATGTGGCCAAAAGAAACTAAGAAACCAGATAACCCATGCGAGTTGCCATCAAAACAAGATGGAGATGGAGATCAAAGTGCATGCACACTCTAATCAGATTATTATGCAAGAAACCACCCTGATGGAACTTTATCTCAGTTCATTTATTACAATAACCCAACGATTGTAAAAGGATAGAATGCAAACACGCATAAACAGAAAATAACATGATGTGGTACTGAAATGAAGTGCAAATATTCAAGTTTCACCTTTCCAACTGCCAAAACATCCAAGTAATCTCCAAAACACCCATCGGAACAAATTTGGAATAATGATCAACCTGGGACAGATACAGAAAAAAGTGCATTGACAAAAAAATAGAGCTCCTCAATACCTTTCCAACACCACAAAGAAGACGAAAAACGAAGATCGTGGCAAAAAGTTATGAGCTCGGAAGCCATAAATGAACATCTAACTTCAAATAGAAATAAATGCAGCTAAATAGAAAAATACTAAAAAAAAACTACACCACAAGATAGTGCTTGGAACCAGCTTTCCGGCAATATCTTGTTTGCTCAATTTTGATACCGTATGCCCAAGTTACGCCAAAAAGAAAAAAATTGCTCCTTGAAGGAAAATCAAGGCTAGGAGGGGGCAAAGAGGGCCATACAGCTGCATACTTCATGCTGATGTCAGCGCATCACGAGGTTAAATTTGATGGCTATCTGGCCGTTAGGAAAAAAAAAGCCCCCTGGCAGAAAAAATTTGCATGGCCAGAATAGTGTACAATTGTTGGAAAAAAGAATTCCGCTACCCAAAATATTCTTGTGGAATCTACAAGATTCCCTGCTGATTTTTACCAGGAAATGGCTGGAATTCTTGCCACCGTCGGTGGTCTGAAAAAACAATGTTAGGAGTAGGAAAACATCAGCCGTTTGAGGGAGTTGTCGTCGACGATGAATAAAGGAGTCGTCGGTGTTCAAAAGGGAGCCGGTGGGTTTGTAAAGGGTTGATGGCTGGTTGGAGTTGTTGCCGGTTGGTGGACCCACAACCTATGCAGTAGTCGTATTGCTTGCAAAATGCCTACGCAGGGTTGTACCCTGAGTAGGTTTTCATAAAAATTACTTTCCCCCTCTTTTTTTATGTAATTTTTTTTTTATTAGTTTTTTATTTGATTTTTCAAAAAAAATAATATATTTTTTATTTTGTAGGATAAAAATAATTTGAAAACCCCATGATTTTTTTTATCTATGGATTTTTTTTGAAAAAACTAGTGAACCTGTACCGTACGCCTACACGGAAATCAAGACAGATAGGGCCCAGATTTGTACGGATCTACATGCCCTTAAAAGAAATTTTGCCTCTCGTTGCAACTACTCAGATTTGAGCAAAACGACAAGTGATCTTAAGGTTTTGGGGCACTGCGAAGGCGATGGCGGTGTCTATTTTTCTCCAGAATGCACCCAAAAAATTGCTAAAGGTTAGATCCCTCGAGGAACCCCAAATGAACTCTGCACTGAATCTCTCCAAAATCTGAGAAGGGGCTGCATATCAAGGCTTTGATACCATATTAGAAACTAAGATCTAAAATGCAAACTAGAAAAGCCTTCCACATAAGAGAAAATCAGAAAAAGCAAGAGCTTTGCAAAAGATGTGCAAATATTATTATTCAAGAATTCATAATTACATGAGATGATTTGCTTTATAAAAGCAAAGTATGCATAACCCTAATCTTATCTTGAGCAACAAGATAGCTCAACAAGATAAGGATGAGAATAATTAACCTAGGAATTAAATATTACCTAAGTAAAGTTATACAAGTGTAATTAAATAATTAATTACACTAATAGTCTATGCTATTGCTTACTATTGTGGTTTCATAGATTTTTTCCAAGCATCCATAGTTTGTCGTGTAGGTGCACCTTTGCAAGCACATGCCTCCATGTGAAGAAATTGCATCACTGCTTATGTTGACTTTTTGAACAACTATATTGTAGTTGAAATTTTGTCATCTATCAACATCTAGTTATTATTTATGGAATGTAAAGTAATGCTTTGAGTTTGAATGAAGTGAAATGCAATGTAACCAATGATATGAATATAAACTACACAAATCTATTAAGTACAATTCATTAGTTAAAATTTTTATTCTATTACCTGCATGAAGGTTTGAGTAAATTCACTGGCACTAGGAGGCCTTCCCTTGAAACCTCCAATATTACCCTGTTCAACATCCAAAATCACATATTAAAATACCATTCGTAAAACAATGCTATTAACATGTAATAAATTTATAATTGTTTACTAGTTACATACCTTGCTGATAGGTGTACTTCAGAAATAAGTAGGTGGAGGGCTAGTGTATCTAGTCTCAACACTGTGACCCTGCAATTTTATTAAAATCATAAAACTAAAATAGTTAATCTTGCATTTCAAAATCAAAATTTAATAAATTAAATTCAATGAACATGTTAACTTTTACCCGAGTATCAATTCCATAATTATCATACAAAATATCAGCCACCCTCTCCATCTCTATAGCTGCATAAGGATCCTCTGTAGCAGCCTCCTAAGTGTCGGTGGGGTCATATGAACAAGTCGCCCCTCAAGATTGACACACATGGGTTCGAAGGCCACCACTCGAAGACTCCCCTGGATGGTGTTGTAGAATAGGGATAGTATGATGGATGACACTCTGGGTCAAAGTGTTGATCACCTGCAATGTCTCTATGTCTGCACTCTCCTTCGTGACTGCAGGCATAACAATGTGCTCACAAGGTGGCCTAGAGAGAGCTCGTCTCCCTTGTCACGTAGGATCCAGCTGTGCACCAGGTCTATCCTGAGATGACCCCCCACCTCTCCCCTGGAAGCCCCTCATATCAAAATAATTCAATATTTTGTTCAATATGAACTCATTGTATAGTTTCCTAAGAAAATACTAGGGGACTTCACAATTTTTGCATGATCGATCATCAAAGACCATGTACCACCTATCATAAAAATGGTTCCTAATCTTTTGGTGGTGGCACCAATGAATAGGAAACCTCTTCACATTGAGGCTAAGATTTTGATTTGTGTGTGGGTTAGTGAATAATGAGCACAAATCACCTTTTGTAATTTTTAAATCCTTTACTTGTTTATATAATAGTTTATCTACATAATATGCCCTAGCCGCCTACCTCCTATCTTGCCATCTAGTTATTTGTTTGCTAATTGAATCTACATTTTTTAACATATCTTTCAATGAATTTTTGAGGGCCATTCTTTTTGTGGTTGAGCCATTTGGATCACTCAACCTACTAATAAAATCCTTAATCTTCTTTTTGTTGTTTTCAATCTCACTCATTAAATTTTATTGAGTGTCAGGAGGGTGTTGAGGGATTGGTGGAGGAGGTTGTTGAGGTTCATTTTCTTGGTGAGGATTTGGTTTCTCTTCTTCTTGAGGATTTTTTGGGTTTGCAGGTTCATTTGCATCTCCTACAAATTCAAAAATTTATATATCAAATTTAACCTAAAACTAAGAAATTCAAAACAAACAACAAACAATACTTACCTCTCCCACCTCTTCATCATTCTAGCGCCATCCTTGCAAAGAAATAGAAACTCTTGTTGAATATTTGTACCCAATACCTCCTCCTAGAACGCGAGCGCAAAAGTTGGGGGTTTTGACCGCAGGCAGAAGAAGAAAACAATCGAAGTGAAAATGAAGACTTTCACTTTTTTTTTTCTTTTAACATGTTATAACATGAGCGCATTATAACACACTCGCATTATAGCATTTTCAAAAAAAAATTAGAAAGTGGCCACGAAATTGGTACCCAACTTCATGCACCCGCCCTGGGATAAAGAGACAATTATCTACCCTGTTGACCCCTCAAAAAAATGGAGTTGATGAAAGGAAGAAAAGGACAATTCAAGAAGCTACTAGGACCATGATGCTGGAAGGAAATGTTCAGCATATCTACTGGAGAGAAGTTAGTACTGGCATTTTTCACTCTCAATCGGGTACATGTCAAAGGCGATACCGGTAAGACTCCTTATGAGCTATGGTTTGGTCATAAGCCGACTATTAGATACTTCAAAATCTTTGGGAGTGAATTCTATATCAAAAGAGATAAGGTATAGGAAATTTTGATGCTAGAAGTGATGAAGGAATCTTTCTTGGTTATTCTACTAAAAGTAAAGCCTATCAGTGCTACAATACGAGATTGAAGAAAGTAATTGAAAGTGATAATGTCAAGGTTGATGAAGACATGGTTAGACCATCTAGAACCTGCAAATATGATTTAGATGATCAGAATGATAGTTCAAATAAAGGAAAGAAAGTTCAGACTCTAAATCAAGTTAAAATCATTCCGGTGAATCTAGAAAATCAAGAGGAAGAAATTGGTGAAAGTGCAGAAGTGAGATCACAAGAGCCTAAAGTTCAAGAATACCCTAAGACTCCAAGGTATGTAAGACTAAATCATTCAAAAGATCAGATTATAGGTGATAAGAACAAAGGTGTTCAAACTAGGAGAAGAATTGCAGAAGAATATTGTTTGATCTCAAAGACTGAGCCTAATAGTGTCAATGAAGCATGCAAATATGAACATTAGGTGGAAGCAATGAAAGCAGAACTACTACAAATTGAGAAGAATGATACATGGATTCTTGTTCCTATACCTAAGGACAAAAATGTAATTGGAACTAAATGGGTCTTTCAGAACAAATTGAATGAGCAAGGTGAAGTTGTTAGAAACAAAGCAAGACTTGTGTGTAAAGGATATTCTCAGATGGAAGGAATTGACTTTGAAGAAACTTTTTCTCCTGTTGCTAGGATTGAAGTTGTGAGACTATTTCTTGCTTATGTTGCTTACAAAAACTTGAAAGTTTATCAGATGGATGTTAGGTCAACATTTCTAAATGGTGAACTGGAAGAAGAAGTGTATATTGAGCAACCTAATGGATTTCAATTAACTGATTAGGGAGATATGGTTTTCCGGTTGAAGAAAGAATTGTATGGACTTAAGCAAGCCCCAAGAGCATGGTATGCCAGATTGGACAATTGTTTGTTGAAGCTTGGATTTAAGGATACTTTTGAGTATCTCAAAGGGAAGCTAGGGGTGATTAACCCTCCTAGTCAGAATTAAGATGCATTGACTTGCATCAATCTATGCATTTCATAGTCATATTTTGTGATCTCGATTGATGTTGTGGTGGCTACTACTCAAGGGGAGTAGTCAAATGATCATAAATGTGGTTCAGAGTTTGTGTGGATAAAGATAATGTGTACCTTTGTCATTGATGTCAAAGGGGGAGAAGGTTCATGTGAAAAAATGTGAAAGAGTTAAGGAGAAAAGAGTCAAAATCTAAGGGGGAGAAAGTGCCAAGAGAAAGTTGCATTGATTGTTTTTTTCACAACCTGTGTTGCTATCAATGCCACATGGGGAGATTGTTGGATATTTCTGATATGTGGTTGTCATTGATGTCAACACTATTGGCATTAATGTCTTTAAGGTTGTATATGTCGAGGATATTGAGAAAATTATAATAAAATAAGTTGCAAGTTGTTGGTGATGCAGTGAAGTTCAGTATGGTGGCTAGCTCAATATATTGATGACAAGAGGTTGTGGATTAAAGGGTTTGTTGAAAAATATATCTAGTTTATCCATATGAAGTTTCAGAGGTTCGCATGAAGATTTGATTGAGTTATGAGTATCTATGTTCTGACAGTTGTTTTGTTGCTTTAGTTAGTGATCCTAAAAGAAGATGATGTGATTCTAGTAATTTGAGTTGTTACAGATGCTTATGCGGTGATTCATGATGCTTGTGGATGTTTCTAGATCATGCTCTATTTGTGTTGTTGGTCCACATTGATCGTTGTGCTCGCAATTGGTGATTTTCTTCTATGAGTTCATATTTTTCATGATCATGGCCAACAAGGTGATTGTAGCATGTTGCGGATCTTCGAAGCATAATTGCTTAAAGTGTTTCATGTTCAATACATGTTTTTTTGGGTCCTTACTATGTTTTGGTTGACATTGTTTGGTTAGCATTGATAAATTGTTTTTTGATTTGGCCCGATAGTTTGTACACATTTCATATTTTGTTGAACCAACATGTAGTTGATGTTATCCTTAGTTGCGGATATATATGATTGATTGTTTATACCATTTGATGGCATGGTGTGTGATGTATGCTATGTGCTAAGTGTGAATAATGCTCTAATCTTTTGAAGGCAGAAGTAAAGTGTGAAGAAGAGTTTAGGTGCTTAACCGAAATTGTAATCAGGCATTAGATGTTATTTTCTCAGTTCAAAATCTTTCAGATGCAATCTGAATGTGATTGTAAGATGGTGAGTCTTCTTTTGGGAAATAAGACTTTTGTATTTGAGCAGTGAGCTCTAAGCAGTGTTCCTGAATGCATGTGCATTCCCCATTTGTAATACTTTTAACAGGGTATAATCTTGTGGATTAACCTCCACCATGGTTTTTCTCCTAATAGGGTTTCCACATAAAAAAAATCTTGGTGTTATGTGTATTTTTGATGTGGTGATGGTTTATGCTTTCATGTTTATTTATCAAATCTGAGAATAAGTTTAATAAGTATAATTTTTGTGACAATTGATTCACCCCCCCCTCTCAGTTGTCTACCCTTGTGTTGCCAACAGGTCTCATAGAGCCCAAAGAGAAGAAGTGAGGTACTAAGTACTTTACTTAAGTGTTGGCCAATCCTCAACCTTGTTGATAATTGAGTTGTGGAAAATTCATAGGTAAGGATTGAGATTAAGTATGGTTCTAAGAAAATAACCAACAAGTTGGCTAAAAGTGTGACACAACTTTGTACTTTTACCCCTGGACATCCTTTGACACACACGATCCCATCTAGAGAACCTGAATGATGGTGGTTCAATTACCAAGATGTGCATTTATTAACTTTCATCCTTCACACACACTACCCTTAATAATTCCTTGATTTGATTGAAGTTAAATTCAATTTAGACGCTTGATCCTTGAAATGCTAAATCAAAAACCTATCATGCAATATCCTAGATTTTATACATCTTGCTAATTAAATGCAACAATACTAGGGATTTTTTTGGAACTTGGCTCTATGAATTGAGACTTCTCCTTACTAATTTTTTTATCTCATGTTCTTTTCCTAGAAATCTTCCTTCTTTCCTTTTACAATTTTTCTAGTATCCCATGGATACTCCCATCTATCTCACCAGTCCTCATTAGAAAACTAGCTTTCTTGACCATATCACTAGCCAAAGGTTGGGCAAGGTGTTCTACATTCAAACATCTTCAACTAGAGCTACTCTAAGACTATTCCTTGGGGATCTGAGTTCATGGAATATGATACGCATTATAGAGTAAATTATATTTTCTTCTCACATTTCATTGTGTTGGTTTTGGGCATCAACCTTTCTTGAGAGGAGGTGCACTCTACAATCATCATGATTGTGCTACCTGATTACTTGGGCAATCTAGATTATACTTTAGCAATAGCACAATCGAGGAGAGGAATTCCAACAACTAGGGACATTCCTCGTTATCTTGATGATGAAGCTATGGTCCCTTTACTTTTGTTCCTTGGCAACATGCACAGGTTTGAATTTGATGAGCATAGGAAAAATATATTCCTTGGGTATCTGCTACTTATGGATGAGGCCAACTAGATTGGCTAATTGGGTGTAACCTACCTTAGTTTCTTGATGAATGTGATGCTTAATAAACCCCTTTTTTATTTTTTTGAATCACCAATGTAAATTTTTTATTTCTACTATAAATACAGAATACTTTCTATTTAAATGCAATGAAATTTTGACTTTTATGCTCATTAATTATAACCTTACTCTTGCAATTACATTTGTACTTAAGCTTGAACATGTTATTTCCTCTTTCATGCTAAATGATTTCATGATTGTGTCATTTTTCTTTTAATTTGTGTTGAACCTAAGATTGGATTAGCATTTACCATCTTACAAACCTAACCTAAAGCACTAGGTAAATCCATGAAAGTGGTTTACAATTTTAGTGAGGAAGGAAAAGTGGCAAAAAATGACCCCATACCAAAAATTTTGGTCTTTGGGGGTTTGAGTGAACCCTTTGGTTCAAGTGAACCAAAAAATGGTTCGAATGAACCTTGGTTCTTGCAAACCAGTTAAATGCAAGGTGGACCCCATCTCACCAAAAAAACAATGAAAACCCCTTTTTGAAAGGGGGTTCGAATGAACCCTGGTTTGCTCAAACCCCTGGGGGTTCACTAGAATCCCCCACTTTTCCCACCTCCTTGCTCTCTGGCACAAAAAAACCAATTTTTTTTTCCTTCGAAGCTCGGGTTGAGGATGAAATGGAGGAGACTTCACAAAGCCAACTGGAATCAGGTAGTCCTTGGAATGAGCTATCCAACAAATATACTTTTAATATTTTTTGTTTTTATTATGTATTTGATTTTTTAGTTTTATTAAACATAGGTTTTTCATCGAAAATGAAGGTCTCTATTCTACACATGTGGAAAAATAGTAGATTATAAAAAAAAAATGAAAAGTATGAGTGCACCAGATATTGAAGTCCTTGATCCAACAAAAAAAAAGAATTTTGATATATACAAAAAAAGTTACATTATATGGTCACGCTATGTTTGAATTGTAATTGGTTTGACTTTGAAACTTGATTAAAGAAAAAATATTTAATAAAACTTATCTAACCAAGTGGAAGCACTAGATATCGGAGTTAAAAATCTAAATTCGAAAGAATTAGAATCTTATCCTTTATGGAAAAAAAGTTATGTGTTATACGTGACACCTTTTTAAAAATGTAGGTTTTGAAAAAAACCAGTTTTCATGGGAGATGGAAAAAGAAGTGCAATCTGATTCCAAAAATTTTGAAAAAAAAAATAGAATCTATAGACAAAATGTGACAAGACTCTAGTTTGCATCATCTTCAAATTCCTCACGGTTTAGCCACTATAGGTGCCCGAATGTGAAGATTTAGTTTAAAAAAATTATTTCAATGTCCAATTTGGCCAAAAATTGTAAACCACTATTGTGGGATCACCCCACTAAAAGAATTAACCCTAACCTAACACTAACCCTATTGCTAATTAAACTAAGTGCGACACTAAGGATTCCAACATGAAATTCATATTTTAAAACTAATATTGTTGTAGTTTTAGTCTAAATTTTCATTGGTTTATCTTTAAATTCACTTTCATAACCTTTGGTTAAAATATTATAAACATGCATTCTCTTAAACCTTTTACATTGAACGAACTCGTACTCAAACACATACTTACCAATTAACTGGCTAACATGGATAGAAACGACTTAAAATGAAGGTTGATGCCATGAATCCCTTTTGATCTTTGAACTCCATTCCTTCACACAGTCCTCGATTGTAGCCTTTACCCTTTCGATATTCAACACCTCGACCTTGCATCTCTATGAAACAATGATCCTCTTTCACCCCACCAAATCACACCTTCACTGACACCCTAATATGACACATTTCCTCATTAGTTGATGTTTCAACACTGAATATCAAATTGTCACAAATTGGAAAGAAAAAAGATTGATATTCAAGTTTCAACCTAAAATCAAACTTCACTTCCCTTTTAAGTTGTAAATTCTCTATTTTTAGAGAAATTGTCACATTTTCTAGCTATTCTACCACATTCGTCTCCTTTTATTTATCCACACATGCACAATCCAACAATTCATGTCCTCGTTGTCCTACTTCTCAAAAAGATATTTGAGACATATCAAGACCTTGCTTTCTTTCCTATTTTTTTTTTAAATCTTTACCATGAAGCTTTGAATTAACATGCTCACTGAACTCGAATTTTGAGATTTCCACAATTTTACCTTTGTTTAGATTACCCATATTCTTGATATTCAATTTGAGCTTTGGTAATCTTTCCATACTTTTCACACTCGGGGAAGCTTCAGTTAATTGAATTATTTTACTAATAGCTAAGATTACCCTAATTAAAAAAACTTTCTACTCAATTTCACTATGGTACATTGTATTGTGAATTCTGGATCCTCTAGCCTATCCAAATGTTTAAAAAATTGGGGGAAAAAGCTTCTTATTAAGGATATTTTGGACAATTTTAACCCCCATACTAGAATCCATCCTAGGGCACACTTAAACCGTAGGTTCTTTAAAATTTTCCCTCCTTCCAACACCAATTCTATTGGCATTGTTGTTATGCACACCAACAGGCAAATAAATCTTTGCTCAAATGAATAGAAGAACCTATATTTCTTGAAAGAATCACTAAGACTTTTCAGTTAAAGAAAATCTTAGCTATCCTAAGGCCAGGGAATGTCAATTCTTGATGCACAAGGTTCACTTAAGGTTTGTTGTGCAATTTTTTTATTAATCACGAGGGGTCTCTAGTTTTTAAAGTTGGTTTCGGTTATGACAAGCAAAGTATTGTAAAGATATAGAAGATTTAACATATATTGCTCCACAACTTCATGAATACAAATGATTTGCAAGAACATTTCATGAATTCAAACATTTTTAAAGCATTTTCAAAAAATATTTAACATCTAATTTAAATAAAAGCATTAAAGATCCTAAATTTAAAGTGTCTCCCAACTATTATCGATGCATAGACCATGAAATAAACTAAACCAAAGAAAAACCACTCTAAACTTTACTAGATTTCTTCACAACTAGGCATAGAATGACATAAGAGTTTAAAGAAACATGAGATCATTCATCACCGAATAGTGTCGATATGCACCCAAATATGGCACAACACATTGGCTTCTTCAATAGGAATAAACAATCAGCTACATAATATTTCATATCAAGAAAAAGTTTTCAAAATTAGCTTTGATATTAGCAAAACCTCGCTGGAGCATACAAGTTTTTAAAATGGAATAGAACAAAAAACAAGAAATAGAAATAAAATCAGTGAATGTACCAATTTAATGTCTATGTAATTCCACAAGTTCTGAACCTACTAAAAAAGAACAACTCTCGACCTTTTATAAAATACAAGGCTGTCGAAGAGTTTCAAAAAAACACATGAAAAAAAAAAAAAAAACTAGGCCAATCATAAAGTGACATGTACCACATGACAGTTGGAAAATTATATTTGGTATTGGAATTGTCTAAAAAAAATCAAAGGTACTTTGACTTTCTTTTTGTCAGGTGAAAACTCTAGAACTACAAGGAGAAACACTTCGAATTTGCTATGATCCTCAAACAAAATGTAGGAACTAACCAGATATTCAGAGTGATTAATGGGTATAAAAAAATTATATTTATTCCTTCCATTTTTGCTTCCATCCTTCGGGCTCGGGAAATGCACCTGTTGATATGATCACCAAAGAATTTGACTTTATATCCACAACCTAGGTTTTTGATCTTTCGGTTACCCACATCCCCGCATGGAACATCTTTACCATGCACTTGCTTCTAGGTCACATATCTTCCTTTCTTTGATGTTGCCTGACTTACCTGTGAACTCAATTTTACTAACCACCCATATCCCTACCGAAATTTTCCACCTGGCATACCTACAATCAAAGAACTTATATTATATATGTGGCTATGTATGAAAACCTTTAATGCATGCATCAAAAAAGAAATCAACATTAAATATGATCAATGCAACTCTGACTTCTTAAAATATTGTAATTAAAACCATGCATTTCTTTAATAATTTTCTGGATACCCCACTTATGCGGGTTTCTAGTCATTTAGCATTATTTTGATGACTAAGTAACATGCTTAAGCTTTTAACTTCATTGCTTTGTTTTCCCGAGTACCCAGGGAACCGAATACCCGAACACCCATATTGTCATCTTTTACTGCAACACTTTACAATATCCTAAACTTTACTCTATTTTTTCATTTCTGGACTCGCAAACCTTCACTTCCCACGATGACAATTTGCATACCTTAGCCTTATTGAAGCGAGCTTGTCTCAACCCAAACATCTGATCTTGACTTACCCAAAACCTTGGTTACCCGACTTCCCAGGACAACATTCACAGTTCAAGTCTTTCTTCAACTTTTCTGAGCCTTTCTCAACTATTACTTCTTCCAAACATGTAATTTTTAAAATTTGGGTCTCCAAGCTTTAGCGAATTTGGGGTATGTTGTGTAACCACACAACGACTAGCAATCAATAAAATTAAATTTAAAAGAAAATACAAAACCAAACAACCCAATCAGATGAAAACATGAAAGAGGAAAGAAGAAAATAATTATAGTTCATCACATGACAATTTATTAAGAGAAATTGCTATAGATTGAACATCCAAACAATTAACAACATAAAGAAAATATTATGATGCACAGACCAACCATATCATTATTTGTTTCTTTCTCCAAGCTAGAGTGTTCATAGACTCTATCCTTCTTGTACAAGATGATAAAAATCCAATTTTTTTCCAATAACTCTCCAAAACTAAGCCAGATTTTGAACCTTTCTTAAATTGTCCTTCAGAGCATTTATAACTTTTCATTTTTATAATTGATTCTTTCTGTTTTTTAGAGTTTATAAAATCTTATAAAATAAAGTACAAATACCATTAGAACATATAAAGGATTTATAATAAAATGATGGTTTTTCTCAAAAAATTTAGGCATCTTCTTCTAGCATAATGTGAGCAGTTTCTAATCTTTGGTGTTTCTTTCGTGCCATATTCTAGACTAGCTTCAATTTTAGCAGCATAGGGTTATTCATTATTTGAAGCCTTGGATGCTTTTGCAAGAAGTTTCTTGTCCTTTTATGACTCAAACCATATTCTTTTAGGATGTGAATGGATTTAATCTTTATGTTCCATCATATTTTGTGCCTTATTAGCTTCCATCTCTACTTTCCTAAGTGTTCTCTCTTCCCTTTCTTCTTGAATAATCGCTGCCACATGCTCTTCCATTACTTCAATAGTCTTAGGCCACTTGTCAATGAGTTGTGCTGCAACTAGCCTATTGAGGAGCCTAGATCAGTCCCTTTTGCCATGTCCTGAAAAAAAATTGTTATCCCATTCAGTCACAAATGTGATGACATGACCTTTCCTACCTACTCTTGTTCAACCAACTCTATGGACATAGTTTTTAATATCACGATGACAAGTGAAATTATGAACTGTTCAATACCAGTTATATCCAAGTCTCAAGTTGTGACATTAGTTGAAATAACAAAATCAACTTCTTTCTTCCTGAATAGTTCCAAAGCATCAAGCCTCTAGTAGCATCTATTCCTAAGTGAGATTCCAATGGAACTTTGTAGCTTTCAAGCCAAATAGTCCGAATAAAATTTTCAATCAATGTGTTGTTTTCTTAGTGCCACTTATTCAAGCTAGCCCTGTCCTACCAGCAGAATATATTTTCCTGAAAGCAGACATGT
Source organism: Sequoia sempervirens (assembly GCA_007258455.2). Classification (NCBI taxonomy): domain Eukaryota; kingdom Viridiplantae; phylum Streptophyta; class Pinopsida; order Cupressales; family Cupressaceae; genus Sequoia; species Sequoia sempervirens. Next base: position 47,834,548 of record VDFB02193867.1, on the reverse strand, counting down.
ATCCTTTCCTGCTCTCAATTAATAGAATAGAAAGGGGACTTCAACCATATATTCTAGTAGTAACTAATTGATGATCATAAATTTGCTAGTAATATTCATGGAACACAATGCAAGCAAGCATATGTTGCTTCATGATTTGATTAAATTCTATTACATATTTAACCATTGTTGAGGATCGCTTTATTAATCAATCTACTGAAAGGCACACAAGATAATTAAGTGAAGCTTGATAAGATCATCCACTTCATCTATCATTCTTCTTGGGAAAAGTTGAACCACCTCTTAGAACTTCATCGTTAAATCAAAGCTCAAGGGGATAATCTGCCTCATCAAGAATTAAGACTGGAAGTCATTGATTCCACACATCATGCATTGTATAAAAGATCAATCATCTACCCAAGAGTAGCAACGATAATATCAAGTCATAACCTTAAAGTTGAATCTGCTTGAAAGTTTTTACACTCTCTTAATTGATTCATTTGTTCACATCTTGCGTATTTATTTGCCAGAGCAATGAAGACCCTAATATCTGTAGAGATTTTCCCGTATAATTCCTTAAACGGACGTCAATATGATGTTGAAGATAGCTCCCACTTTGGCATAGTGGAAAACAAAGAGCTATGAAATGCTTGTCGGGTTCTCACAAGGTTTTGAGAATATTGTTGGAAGTTATATTAGTTATAAAATCTAAGTTATATTAGTTATAAAATCTTTTAAAACTTTAGATGTCTAAAAATGAAAGGTTTTAAATTTGTTTTCAAAGTTTTTAAAATCCTTTCAAGGTTTATAAAGAGTTTTATAATTGCTTGAAAGTGTCCAAAATAAGTGTTTGGATATTTGGAAAAAAATTATTAACTTTTTAAAGTATTGATGAAATAATTGTCAGTAATTGAAGTAGGTTTTTGAAAATAAGCATTTTCTCTAACAAATCTTTAGATCTATTTTGAAATTTTCATTATTCTCAAAATTCTTCAAATAAATTAACAAGCTTGAGGAAAGACAAATATCTCATATCTTTTGATTGGAAGAGTATTTTCACATGAAAATTGATTGAATTGTATATAACAATCCTAGAAGGAATACCATTAATTTATTCTTTCTAACCACTTAATTTTATTTTTTAATTATTTTCATAAATTGACAAAATTTTGAAAAATTAAAGTCTCCCTAACTTAAAAGTCTTTTGGCTTAAATGTTTTCCACAATGTGCACAATGAAGCCACCAATATCCTTGTAAAATGATTTTCTTCCATCTCAAAAATATCTCCTAATTTAATCATTTTGACCAATTTAAATCAAGTTGGTTTGATAACATGAACCGCCAATATTTCATGACTACAAGTATGAATTGATGACTTAGATTTGGTGAGAACTTTTGTATGAGAAAAACTAAGAATCATTGCAATCTAGGGTTACTGACACAAATGAGCTTTGACAAAGTGGGTGAATACATAGTGAAGCTTGTTGGTTTGACTTAATTTTTTTAATTTTCTCAAGTCAAAAATGTCAATAACACAACTAAAATGTGATATATTTGATAATTATGAAAACACTAAACACTTCTATGTAAGTTAGAAGACACATTTCTCATAGAATATAGTCATTCATGTCTTAGTAAAATATTATAATATAAATTTCCAAGCATCACATTTAACAATGTGTCTATATGGACTAGCAAATATAAAGAGTAATGGCACCTAAGACATGCCTACCCATATTAGTAAAAGCTCTAATAGTAAGAATGAATGGTTGTAATTCTAATGTATCTACCTTCAATTATTTCAAGCAATTCTCAATGCATATGTTAAATCTAGAGTTATTATCAAGGATTTTTTAGTGGTGAATGTTTGCCAAATGGTGAATAGTTTAAATAAAGTTCTCAATTTTGGGCGAATAGAACAAGCTATAAGTTGTGATAAATTACCATATTTTTATAAAACAAGCATTCACCACTAGTTAAATCACTCAAGGATGATTCTATTATGCTTTTAAAATGAATTGTTCCAGGTCATAGTAAATGATGTGTGATTGAATCTTATTCACTTGGAGTTTATAATAGATTTGTAATTGTCATTAATATTATATTCCCACTTATTTTTGGGGCCATATTTTCTTTTACATTAAAATTTTGAGGTATTTTCCACTTATAATGTGTATATTTAATAATATTTTGAATGATGTTGTACTTGTGGCCCCCATTGTAGAATTGATTATAAACAAATCTCATACTTATATGTATGGAATAAAAAATACCATTAAATATGAATTTCCAGCATTGTCATGTGATGCAAAAAAATTGTATTCTCCTTTCTTTCCTTTCATATCATGGCCTCTAAAAGCTAGGCCATATAGGGCCTTAAATATGATGATTTTGAGCAATAGAGATAGTGAAGAGTTCATCCAAATTGGTACTTTTTAATATTTTTGTATGGACATGATATTGAGATATTACATGTAATGTATGATAGGTATTCGTTTTTTACAATGCTTGCAATATACTATAGTATAGTGTTTTTATTGTAAGATGAGGTAGAATGGGAGTACATATATGTCATGAATAGAGACATTACAATGTTATATATAGCTATAGCAAGTGTTTGATAAAAAAAGGTTGATAAAAGTAATTTTATTGATTTTAATTTTTTAAATAACTTTTAAAAAATGAAAAAAAAAATTGCATAAAAAAAATCTACATGTCAATTTCTAACTATTGATTTTTGCTTTAATCTAATGGTTCTAATTTGTTTCTAGGAAGTAATAAATGTGTAATTTCAAATGTTCATCCATTTAAACAATTCATTTTGGACTATTATATTATATATTGATCAACAATAAATACAAAGTAGGAATATGGACCATTGATCTATTTATAATATAATTGTCCAAAGGGAAAAAATAACATTTTAAATCAAATTCTTATTACTTCATAGAAATAAATAAGATATGTTATATTAGAAATAAAATCAATGGTGTAGTTCCAATCCTATCATTTAAAAAATCAATCCTTGTGTGCTCCAATGCCTTCATCAAAGTAGAATTATTGCAAGTATCTAGTATTCGGTAGGATTCATTAATATTTCATACAAGTGTCTAGTAAAATAAATAAATTCATTAAGATTGTTTTTTGAAGGATTCCTCATGAAAATTAATGCATTTAGCAAAGATTCACTAGGATTTTATAAAAAAGTTTAAGGTTTTGTGTCACTATCAATTAGAGAGTGTTTTATATTTAATTTAGTATGTATCGCCATAATATGTAAACATATAATGCTTCATTAATAACCAACTCATATGGGATTTCTATGCCATCAAATCGAATAACATGGAAATCCTTAGAATCTGTAGACATGTAAAAATGCCTAACGAGTATGACACATCCTAAAACTATATTTTTCCATCATTTTCAGCATTTCATTATCAACGCTGCATTCTTGTCATTCATTATCATTTGCATTATTATTCCCCTCTTTTCCACCATTTTCATCATTTTACCCCAATTTCCTCTATTAATTAAATAATCTTGAATTATTTAATTAATTCATAATTTCATCACTAATTATCCCCTTTATCACCTGAATTGAATATTTTTTAGTTATTTAATTAGGTTAATCCAAATTTTCTTCTAATCTCTTATAATTAAATAATATTAATTATTTAATTATCCCATCTTTAATCTTCATCTTTCTAAAAGGCATATTCTCATCCTCCATAGTTAAATAATTTATAATTATTTAGATATCCTAATTTTCCTCCATAAAGCATATTCCCAAAAGAATATTCCTTTTCAAAAATATTTTAACTAAATTTTGTCTCAAGCATTTTTAGCCATTCATTTTTTAGATCAAATCTCTACCCTTCATCCTCAAATATTTCAACCAATTTCCTACAAATGAGAAGATATTTAGAGTTGGAACTAATCTCACCCCTTTATCATCCTTGATCTTCTCACATCCCTCCATTTCAAGATTCAATCTCAACATTTGATCTACTTCTTGAAAATCTATAAAATCACCCTCATTCCTTGATAATCATCACCTAGAATTTGAGCATTAAGATCATGTTCAAATTTTGAACTTTGAGATAATTTCATCTTGTCATCTAGGTCAAAATTTTGAACTTTTGCAAGCATAAGGAGATAAACTTTGAGCAATCCATCATCCATCAACAAGCTTCTCCTCAAATGGGATGCAAGGTTTTTGTATGCATTTAATTCTTGATTTTATTTGTGTTTACTAATCATTTATTTGTTTGAATTCTTTATGTAGTACATTCAATCTCATTTGGTAAGTGGGTTTGATCATTTTATGTTTTTGGGTCTTTGGAATTCTAACCCTAATTGAATAATTTTGATTTTTTATGTAGTTTCATTTAACCCTCTTACATTTGTGGCATGCCTAATGGGACCTAGACGTTCTTGAATTTAATGAATTTTATGGTTTTTCTTGGTTTGGAGGTTTTTGAATGCATTCGTGTTTGACAGAGGTCGTGTTTGTGCATCAAATCACCTCTCCTAAACATCTGGCTGCATCTGATCCTTTTAATAGGACCATAATTGAGAAACGAGCCATGTCTGTATATTTTGGTTTCAGGGTTTCTAACTTTTTAAATTTGTGCAGGTAACAAAATTGCATTTACACTTGAAGATAGTCACATTTGCTTCAAGAGGTCGCGTTCTCTCTTCAATATGGCCACATTCACTAAGGTTACCACATCTAATTTCTTTGTTTTAGGGTTTTCTTTTTGTGTAGGAATCAGGTCGCCTTTACAACATTTGTCTACATTTTCTCTACATCTATCCATTTTTGCACTTGAAAAAAGTCGTGTTTGTTATTGAGACCATTTTTCCACTTGACTATATCATGTTAGAGGTAAAACAGAGTCATGTTTGAGGTAAAATAGAGTTGTGTTTGACTATTTTCACTGCTTTTTATGCTTTTTATCAATTTATTTTTAGATTTTGATAACCCTAACTCTATTTTGTGATTTTAGCTATTTCTATGGTTTTTACCTAATTATTTTGTGTAGCAACACGTTGGGGTGAAGATAAAAATTTACAAACTACTATCATTACTTGCGTTGTAGGATTTTGAATGGCCAACTATTGAATATCCAAACTACTAACACATTATTTTTGAAGCCTCACTTGTCAAATAACTTATCAATCAAACATTGTGTCTTTATTTTTCTAAATTAGAACACACTTACTTTTGGTGTATTAAAAGAAACTTGTTTATCATCCTTGGTAGGTCAAAGTGTACATATCCTCTCCCTTCATGCCTCATTTGATCTTGGGTGATGAGAAATACCTTCAAGTTGTATTTCTTTTTAAGGCATTAAAGGTGTGTCGTATATGCAACCTCTCCCCTTGTGTGTCATGTGATACTAGGTTATGATAAATATCAACATACTTGAGCATTCCCCATTTTTATATTGTAGTGGGGGCCTGCCTAGGGATCTTATCACTCTAGGGACAACCTCTAGTGCGTATTCAGGCATGCTATATAAATGAGGGAGAGTGAAAGTTGTACCTCAAGGTGGTTTTGTTGAAAGAATGAAGAAGGTTGTCATTAATGAGTTGACATTGATGTCAACACCACATGATGAATAACGAATGTCTACAAAAATGTCAATTTTGCAAAAGTTTTTTTGGCTAAGTGTTTATACCAGTAGTCTCAACACACAGTTCCCTCTGATATTCTAGTCCATGTTTGTTCACCATTTTATATCTACTCTTGTGGTTCTAACATGTTGCTCATAGATATATTTGGTATCTTAGTTCATAATTTCAGCTATCCTAGTTAAGTGGTTAAAGAGTTGCAAGTAACATAAGTTTGGAAAATATGGTTTACATAGTTTTCTATGTACTAAACCTTACCTAACTGATCTATATTCCTTCATGGATTTGAGTTAGATGTTGTAGTTTTGGGAGAAGGTTTACATGTGTCATTACATTACATTCTTCAGTTGGCGTGACATTTTGTGGTCTGTATATTTCTTGGTGCTAATCAGTTGGAGTATTCTACTTTTTGGTTCTATGCTTGTCCGACCTAAGATATGTGAACTGTTGAGAAGATTAAATACTTGGTGCAAATAGAAATATGAGTTGTTATAGGTCTATTCTGACCTATATTGCTTATGTTTTGAGTACGAAAGAATTTTGATTTGAATTGGGTGCCGACAAGGCATGTTTTGCATAATTCGAAGCTACATCTAATTGGGCCGACCGAGTTGATGTTTATGATGGAGTTCAACAGATATACAAGGGTAATTTGAGTTGAGGAATGAGGAGACTATGATGGTATGATATGAATGCAAGCACTAATGTGAATATTGAAGAATCATGTGAATAGGATATGGACATTAAGTGATTGATGTTCAAAGACACAACAAAGCAAGGACTGGTAATGTAATGCCCTAAATTTACACCTAAGGAAAAAACACAACTAACAATTTTTATTTTTTATAAAAACGTATAGACACTACTATATTATCCACCAAATGTTGCATACAAAAATTAAGTATCATCATTTCATCGTTGATATATAATTTCAATAACCAAAAACAAAAATCTTTTACTAAATAATTCAATAATATACTCTTTATTTATTTTTATTTACAAACATATTTCTATTTATGTTTATATTTAACTATTTTGTTTTTATCATTACCTAAATTATTTATTCTCATATACAAATAGTAAATATTTTATTTATTTAACTAATCTTTTAACATAATTAATTTATCCTCACATAAATATATTTACTACTAAAAGAGAACCATAAATAAATAAATAAAAACCTTATAGATATAAATATATATATTAAAATAAGTCTTTGTAAAAATAGTTACTTCTTAAATAGAATATAATTCACTAATCTAAAGAAACAAACTGAAAATTACTGTTAAATTAAAAAGTAGCTTTTGCATATATATATATTAGACTATCATCACATGTTTTTTTTTTAAATTCACTTAATTTAAATCTTGAAGATTCCAATCTAAACAAAGCTTTTATTAGAAAGTTACCTTATTTTAAAGTCTTGATTTTTTTCCTCCCTTAAAAGCATGATGGAATGGAAATTAAGATAAGTTTAACTAAAGCCACGCATGTTCTTTTTTTGAAAACTAAAACTTAGTAACTTTGAGATTCTTCCCTATCTCGTCCCTCCTTAAGCGCCTCAACATGGGTTAAATAAAAATAATTTAAATAAAGACAAATCACAGGTTACTTTATTCGTTAGATCCCATTCTTGTGTTTTGATCGCCAATACCAATAACCCTAGAAGCTTTTTACGACAGGGGTTTAGTTTATTTTATTTTTTCTCTGTGTTTGTTTATGTGTTTGAGGCAGTGCACAACAATGACAGATTTTAATCAAAATTTATACAGATTGTTCTGTTACGGAAATCAGAGAATGTGGGATTATAGACAAAGAGACCAACATTCTTTCGGTGAATTGAGGAAACCCAAACATTTTCAGAGGCAAGGCTGCAGTTTTAATTAATTTATTTGTGTATTTTATAATTATCAATAGGGAGTTATGAGAGAGCAACCTGAGTAAGCGAAGAAATTAAGATTTTTGGGCCTGCTTGTTTGGTTTACCAAATTGACAATATTGGTAAAAATTCTTATCTAATTCTGAATCTAATTTACTTCCATAGTTTGTTGTTTGAATTGCAGGTCTGCAAATACATTTAGAAGTACCCCATAAAGAGTTAAAATAGCAGACACAGCAGGGGTACACATAGTAATTCCAGAAGAACAGATATCAATTTTTATTTTTTTTCTGTATAACTATGGCCACATATCACTTTTCTAACTGTACAGTGAAATGAAATTAAGTCTCCGTGATTTAAGAAATTCAGATATCCATTGACTGTTAAACAAGTTTTTAAGAAGGCCATATATATATATATATATATATATATATATATATATATATATATATATCTCTACTAAAATTTCTAATTTTCTAATCATACATGCACAACATTTCCTTCTTTTCTTCTTCATGTAAAATTTTAACAATCATTCTTTCAAGTTGAGAGTTCATAATTTTTTTGTAAAAGAACAGACATAAGGAATTTATTCATTTAATCTATAATTCAATTGATCTATTTATATTCACATTTTGCATACAAAATTTGCAATAAACAAAACTGATTATTTTCCATTTCTTGTTTTTTTCTTTCTTTCTTTTTTCTTTACAAAAGCCATAAGGAAGAATTTACATCATTCTACAGAAAATGTATTTAAAATAACAGTATTACTCACATAATTTAACTGAATAGTAAAATGATCTCTTTTAGCAAGTAACACAAAACTTTAACAATAGCTCAACAAGTTTTTTTTTATGAAAGTCATTTATGACTTTTACAATCTGTCCTACTGGGTAGTTTACAATAACTTGTACACAAGAAAACATATAGTTCTTTTTTTTGCAACTTCTTCAAAACAGAATGATCTCTTCAAATAAATCTGTAGAACCTACACATAACACAAATTTCTTTTGTAGCCAATGGGGTGCTCACCACCCAACCTTAGACTGGAAAACCAGTCACCCCCGAGCTTGGAGGCCATCAAAGGAACCAGGTTACACACATTCTCAAGCATGCATCAACATCAAACACAAAAATAACTACATTAACACCCCAAAAAAAAAACCCAGGGATTCACATGCACATTGAATCTTCTCAAAGATTCAAGAAAGGGGGAGACTTAGGAGATATCACTACCCAATGGGGAAACATATATATATTTAAATATAGATCTGTATAGTATCACCAATTCTCTCCACTTCTCCATCCATCCAACTCCATAAAATAACCCTGGGCACTCATACCCATCAAACCCCATACTCCGATAATGTGGGTACTCATACCCAAAATCTCCACCTTCTCAAAGGTTGGAATTTTCCCCATTGGAGGTTCATCCTCTCTCAACCCCATACTTGGGAAGCTCTCAAAATCTGAGAGACATCCCCATACAACCCAACACAAATAAAAAAAACCCACACAATAATGAATACTCGCAGCATTTTCAAAAATTAACAATTTCAACCAAGATCAAATACAAAATGATAGAAGCCAACCTCTTACGCTTTCCAGGAAGAAAATTGTAGAAGCGCCCAAGCTTTTCCTTCAAACTCTATTCCACCCCAAAAATTCTTCCAAAAACCAGCACCAGAAAAGAGTACCCAATTTTTTTTTCCAAATGAAATCCAATCCCCCCAATAATCAAAAAAAGAAAGAGATAAATAGAAGTTCCCAAAAATTTCTTTCCCAAAAACCATTCTTGCTATAAAAATACTGAAGATAAAAGAAAATCAGCTCAAAAAGCATCTATTTACAACCCATTCAAAATCCAAATTCGTCACCCTTAAAGCTAGGCCTTTTTGAGAGGTCATATCTTGATTTTAGTTCTAGATATACCTTGAATTAAGTGTCTAACCCTTAGGTTAACACCCTAGGTGTTTAAAAAAAATAGAAAAAAACATAAAATAACCTTTTTAACCCCTTTTTGAGTCAATAAAGAAGATAAAATCAAATCAAATATCCCCAATTAAAATTTTACAAAATAAATGCAACTTAACACTTAAAACATTTAAACACTTAAAATAAAACTATATAATAAAATAACATTCAAGTCTCAAACCACTTTACAAATTTTACATCACAATAAGACTATAGTCCCCATGGACTATTGTCGGCATTCACAGGGTTTATCACATAGGGTTCTTTGAAGACCTCCAATTCCATTGGCTATGGAATCTGTACCTGCACACTCAAATTTCACACATTAATATATCCAATAAAATCATATATTCAAAGCAACTAAAACATATATATTCACAACATACCATTTCCCATCCCATTTAAATCACATTGGAAAATCAATTCATAGTTACAATAGTCACATAAATTCATCACCATTAAATCCTCCTAACAACATTTATTCATTTTTTTTTTGTTCATACAGTAACGATAATTCAAAATTCATAAATTTTATTAATTCTACTTGAGCATCCAAATATCTAAAATGAGGTCTAAAGTTCTCATCACCGTAATATGAAATCAAAGGCAAGGTCTAATGTCCAAAACATCATAACATGAATAGCATCATAAACGCATAAATTTGTATCAAAACATAATGTCTAAAAGGTAAAATGCAAATCAAACTATCCATCCAAAATAATAAACTAGCATAGTATCAAGTATCACTGGTGGGTCTCACATCCTCCCCCCCTAGGAATGAACTTCCTCCTGGAAGTCATCAAAGAGGTGAGGGTATAGTGCCCTCAACTGAGAGGCATCCTCCCATGTAGCTGCAACCTCATCATATCTATCCCACTGAACTCTGACCTTGTCCAGCTCTCGCCCTCGAAGGGCCAGTGTCCGACGATCCAAAATGTGAATGGGCTCCAATGCTAGCTGACCGTCTGACTCCACCTGCAAGGCATCCCAATCTAGTATATGAGAGTCATCATACACATAACGTCGTAAAACTGAAACATGAAACACATCGTGGATGCGTAATAGGCTAGGTGGCAAGGCTAAACGATAAGCTAAGGGACCTATCTGCTCCAAGATCTCAAATGGTCCCACAAATCGGGGTGCCAGCTTAGAGCCCTTCCCATAACGGATTGGACTCTTATGTGGTCTCACTCTCAAGAATACTCGGTCACCCACTGAAAAGCTTCTATCAATTCTCTTAGCATCAGCATACTTCTTTTGACGGTCCTGTGCCTCCCACAGACGTTGCCTAATCAGATCTACTTGTTGCTCCATATCCTGCACCAAATCTGGTCCAATAGCCACTTTGTCCTCTATGCGATCCCAACTCAAAGGAGTCCTGCAAGGTCTTCCATACAATGCCTGAAAAGGTGGCATTCCCAAAGAACTGTGGTGCCCATTATTATAGGCAAACTCAACCAAGTACAAATAATCCTCCCAACGGGATTGGTGATCCATCACATACATACGTAGCATATCTTCTAAAACCTGATTCACCCTCTCTGTCTACCCATCTGTCTCAGGATGATAAGCCGTACTGAAGTTGAGTTGAGTGCCCAATGCCTGGTGCAATGATGTCCAAAATTTTGATGTAAAGAGTGGGTCCCTGTCTGAAATGATCCTCCGAGGGACTCCATGAAGTCTAACAACATCATCTAAGAATACTCTTGCTATTGCTGGAGCTGTATAAGTCGTACGCACAGGTGAAAAATGGGCTACTTTGGTATTTTTCCACAGTTACCATGATGGCATCATGATGGTGTGAAGTCAAGGGTAGACCAACAATAAAGTCCATTGAAATGGTATCTCATTTCCACTCAGGGATCTCGTGCGGATAGAGAAGACCTACTGGGTGTTGATGCTCGGCTTTGACCCTTTGGCACTCAAGGCACCGAGTCACAAAAGCAGCAATGTCTCGTCGCATCCCTGCCCAATGATATAATTGTCTAAGGTCGGCATGCATCTTCTTCACCACTGGATGTGCTGCATAAGGTGGCCTATGTGCTTCTGAAAGTATGAATGTACGGAGATTTCATGTACTAGGTACATAGATGCGACCATTATGACGTAATAAGCCATCAGACTCTAAGGTATATCCTAAAAATTTTCCCTTAAGGGCCCTCTGAGACTGGATTTCCTGCTCGACCTCCATGTACCACTCATCCCCAGGTAAATTCTGCAGTATCTGACTCCTCAAATCAGTGCCCAAAGTCATGGATGATAGCTTATGTCGCCTCCTACTCAAAGCATCCGCTACAATGTTCTCCTTCCCTTTTATGTAATGCACATCAAAATCATATTCGCATAAAAACTCCATCCAACGCCATTGACGAGCATTCAAATTCGGCTGTGTGAACAAGTACTGCAGGCTTTGGTGATCTGAATGTAACTCAAAGTGATGACCTAGAAGAAAATGTCTCCAACGAACTAGAGCATGAACCACTGCTGCCAACTCCAAATCATGAGTAGGGTAGTTCAACTCATGGGTCTTGAGTTTTCGCGACTCATATGCAATCACTCTACCCTCCTGCATAAGTACTGCACCCAAGCCATCAATCGAGGCATCAGTGCATACCATGAAATCTCTTGATGGATCTGGGACAGCTAAAATGGGAGCACTAGTGAGACGCTCCTTGAGGGTCTGGAATGCCCTTTCACACTGATCTGTCCACTCAAACCTCTTCCCTTTTCATTGAAGTGAAGTGATAGGATGAGCAATCCGAGAAAAACCTTGAACAAAATGACGATAATAGCCCGCTAAGCCCATAAAACTCCTAACCTCTATCACTGAAGTGGGTGCTAGCCAATCCATAATTTCCCTGATCTTTGATGGATCTACTGAGATACCATCACCAGATATAATATGACCAAGATAATGAATCTCTGAACAAAAGAATGTACACTTCGACAAGTTACCATATAATTGATGCTCCCTCAAACACTGAAGAACCTGTCGCAAGTGTTCCTCATGCTCCTCCTCGGACTGTGAATATATCAAAATGTCATCTAAGAAAAGTACCACAAACTGATCTAGGAAAGTACGAAATACTCCATTCATGAGGCTCATGAACACTGCAGGAGCATTTGTTAGTCCGAATGGTACCACGGTGAACTCGAAGTGGCCATACCTAGTCCTGAAAGCATTCTTATGAATATCTACTTCTGAAATCCGCAACTAATGATAACCAGACTTAAGGTCAATTTTTGAGAACACTCTCTCTCCCTGCAATTGATCAAACAAATCATTGATCCTCGGAAGTGGGTAACGATTCTTGATCGTCACCTTGTTTAGTTGTCTATAATCTACACAAAGACGAAGGGATCCGCCCTTCTTCACGAAGATGACAGGAGCACCCCAAGGCGAGACACTTGGACGAATATGGCCCTTCTCTAGTAAATCCTCTAACTGAATCTTGAGCTCACTTAGCTCATGTGTAGTCATCCTATAAGGTGCCCTTGATATTGGTTGAGCCCCTGGTATCAAATCTATATGAAAGTCAATCTCTTGCCGTGGCGGCATACCTGGTAACTCAGAAGGAAAAACATCTGAAAACTCCCCAAGAACGGGATGGTCATCCAAAGAAGTCTCTATCTTCTCCTCATCCAAATCACTGATGGTGATGGAAAACATCTGACATCCCTTTCGCATACACCGCTTCAACTGCATAGCAGATATAGTGCGAAGGGAAATGGGTCTCTGTACCCCTGAAATCACCACTGCAGTATCCTGATCATCTACACACTCAATCATCTTTTGTCGACAATCTAGCTTAGCTTGGTGTGCCTCGAGCTAGTCCATACCCAAAACTAATCCATAGGAGCCCAAAGGAGTAATGCGAAGGTCAACTAAAGTGTTCAAATCTCCAACTCGCAAAGGACAAGCTCTGACAACTGAATCAACAGAAACCTTGGTCCCTGAGGCTAACTCAACCTCCCATCTATCGTCTTGCCTAGATGCTACTAGCCCACCACGTTCCACTATAGAAGGGGATATAAAAGAATCTGATGCCCCAGAGTCAAATAAAATAGATACATGAGTGTTACCAATCATACCTGGGGCCTCAATTACCGTGGCCTGATGCTCAGCTTGGCAGTTCTCGACTGCCGCATAAACTCTATGAAACTTCCCTGCATCCCCCACTGTCTGCTCAGATCTTGTTGCTCGCTGCCCTCCAGCTGTAAAACCCTGAGGACACTCCTTGGCTAAATGTCCTAATTCACCACACACAAAGCAAGCACCTCTGTTCTGACCTTGAGATGACTGTGTCCTGTTGAATTGTTGTCCACCAGACCTAGTAGAACCACTATGTCCACCACGAGAAGACTGCTGAGAACGTGCTGGAGTAGCACCCTGTGTCTGCGGACGTTGATCCCTATGGGGACCCTGTGATCACCATGGCCTAGACTGTCCACCCTGAAATCCCTACTGAGGCCTGGTCCTCTGACTAAATTGTTGCTGCTGGAAAGGTCTAGATGATCCTATAGGGGGTCTAGATCCTCCCTTAGAAGGAAGAGGAGGTCGACGGAAACGCTATTCCTGAGTAAATGGATTGCGGTTTTGATACCGCTCTCGTGCATCACTGGCTTTCCCCTGAATCTCCTCTGTAATAAGAGCTTTTTCCACTGCAACCTGAAGGTTCTCTGGATCGGCCATACGTACAGGTCCTGATATGCTGGCATTCAGACCCCGGATAAAATGATTGACAAGGAGCTTCTCATCATGAAGATAGTTAACATAATGCAACAACTCTAGGAACCGGCTCTCGTACTGAGCTACTGATAGTCCCCTCTGCTAAAGATCATGAAACTCATCAATGCTACATTGTATAAAATGCTCAGACAAGTAGCGTGCTCTGAAACGCTCAAGGAAAGTCTCCCATGTAATGGTGTCCATAGTAAAGTGATGCTTGCGCTCCTCCTGGCGCCACCATGTGGATGTTGTGTCTCCAAGTAAATGTATAGCAAAACGTGCTTTGAGATTGCTTGCATATGTACGCAACCCAAAACACCTCTCAAGACTAAGAATCCAAGCTTCCGCCTCAACACCATATGTGGTTCCTTCAAATTTTGGTGTACGCAAACGTAATAAGTCCCTAATCTCATCACCTGCATCATGAGCTACTCTAGGCTCAACTCGTACCTCTGGTCGAGGTACATAAGGTGGAGGATCCATATGAACTGAACCTCTCTCTCCATCATCATACTGCTCATTAGGTACACGAGGGGGACTCCTGCTACGCTCTCTGCGCTCAGACCTATGTGCTTCTGTAGAATCTTGTGTTTGCTCATGATGGGGACCCACCCCTACATCTGGCAATCTGGCATGTATCACCCCAATCAAATCTTTGAGTGCATGGAGAATCTGTGAATTGAGGTTTGGTTGTGTCTCATTTTGTGGTACCTCAGGAACCTCTAGTACTACTGGTGGTGTTGCAGATCTCTCTCCCTGTGCTCCACGTCCTCTACCATGTCCACGACTGCGTCCGCGCCCTACTCCTCTCTTAGGTGCCATCCTCTACATGACAATGTCAATATGTACTATTAACATGACGTTCACATAAACCCAGAGCTCCCAGTATTTGAAAACCTGGCTCTGATACCAAAATGTAATGCCCTAAATTTACACCTAAGGAAAAAACACAACTAACAATTTTTATTTTTTATAAAAACGTATAGACACTACTATATTATCCACCAAATGTTGCATACAAAAATTAAGTATCATCATTTCATCGTTGATATATAATTTCAATAACCAAAAACAAAAATCTTTTACTAAATAATTCAATAATATACTCTTTATTTATTTTTATTTACAAACATATTTCTATTTATGTTTATATTTAACTATTTTTTTTTATCATTACCTAAATTATTTATTCTCATATACAAATAGTAAATATTTTATTTATTTAACTAATCTTTTAACATAATTAATTTATCCTCACATAAATATATTTACTACTAAAAGAGAACCATAAATAAATAAATAAAAACCTTATAGATATAAATATATATATTAAAATAAGTCTTTGTAAAAATAGTTACTTCTTAAATAGAATATAATTCACTAATCTAAAGAAACAAACTAAAAATTACTGTTAAATTAAAAAGTAGTTTTTGCATATATATATATTAGACTATCATCACATGCTTTTTTTAAAAATTCACTTAATTTAAATCTTGAAGATTCCAATCTAAACAAAGCTTTTATTAGAAAGTTACCTTATTTTAAAGTCTTGATTTTTTTCCTCCAATCTAAACAAGTTAGATTGATTTTTATTTATTTATTAGAAAGTTACCTTATTCAATTAAAAAGTAGTTGAATTGATTGTAGTATGTGTAATGATATTCAAAGGAACTGAATTCAAAATAACTTAGATACATTTATCTCATTCAATCTTTGGTTGTGAAGCCACTTCTCTTATATCTTTCTTTTATTTGTGAATAGTGAATTCACTTGGACATTGAGTCCTTCTAGTAGTGAGCCTTTCTGTAATATCTTATAACTGGTTAGAGCATATTGTGAGTTAATCCTCACCATGGATTTTTCCTTCTTGTGTTTTCCACGTAAATATCCGGGTGTTCATGTGTTGTGTGTTATGGGTTATTTTTTCTTACATTCCTTATAATTGTTAAGTATGCTTTATGTTGCCAAATTTTCACCTACAACTCAAATTGGCAGAGCTGAAGTAGTTTCATTATATTGAAGGTGAAAAGGTTTTAACACATTTATGCTTTGCTTAACCATTGCATATATTAAAGTTTAAAAGAAATAGTTCAATTATCATTGTACAATGTGTTTCAACAAAAGAAAGCATTTAGTTTTCCATTCAATGCTTTGTAATGTAAAGGAGAATACATGGATTATAAGATCTATTACTTTCACTCAATTATGTAATGATTTATTCATTTCATAATGTTGCATTCATTTTGAAAAATAAATATACACAGAATTGTATAATTGTTACTTTTATATTCATTGGAAAGAAAAGAGAAATCAAATGTCCCACACAAGTCATGAGAGTAGTTGAACCAATACAACATAAATAATATACTATGCATCTAAAGATAAAGAAAGGAAAAGAAGCATATAAGAAGAGACATATCCATCATTGTTTGATTAAGTTTTGAGTTGGTCTTCATTGCATTTGCTCCTCGCTCTCGATCTTTGAGTGAACCTGTGTCATGATAGGAAGAGTTGTTAGAGCTCTAGATATGAATCTCTCTATGTTCCCTATCAACAAAAATATAGTACATTGCCTATGATGTATTGAATCAGTTAAATAAACATTAGAAGTGTGCAAGAGATCCTATAAAAATAAAATATCACAGGAGCATTGAGCTTCACTTTTTTTTATCTAACATGTTTGTTCACTATGTGGGTATAAGAGAAATCATGTTGTTGATCCATTTCTAAAGACATCGTAGCATGTGGTGAAAAAATGGGCTTCCACAAGGGTTGAGACCAACATGTTGCCCCTATTTCTCAAAAGGGGAATGAGATAGGAAACATATTCATAATGCTCAAATAGAATCATTTATAGCTGAATGAGTAATTCATAAAGTGACTACAAAAGAAGCAAATTCATTGTCCATTCATGACAATCAAATTCAGAGGTACAATGAAAATGAAGGTCACAAATGAGAAATAAATCCTTTTGAAGGCTTAATGAATGTGTAGAATAGAAATGAAATTGCACTATCTTTTATTATAAATTTATATTTTGCAAGCAAGTCTTCACTATTGCATTACATCATATTTTCAATTGTTTGTGAGTTTGGACGACATACATTAAAGGTATAGACATATAGAATAAAGGGATTGTGATAAATGGTGCTCACATTGGAGAAAATTTGCAAAAGAGGTAATGTTCAATAAAGATCAATACAAATGTGAATGCAAAAATTTGAGGGGAAGCATGACTTTTACAAGTGAAACAACATCATAGTTGAAACAAAATAAGAGCACAATATTTGAGACTTTGTTTCAATATTGTGACATGATTCAATGCTTCGAAATAAATAATCATAAAGGAGGACTTTGCAGTTATATGATTGATGCTCCTGAAGAGAAGTAATATTTTTGTGCAAATGTTCAAAATGTAGAATGAATTACAACAAACAATGGTGAAGCTCTCATCACATCGGTTGATGCATCATGCTTTCTAAATGTGAAAAGTCTAAAATAAGAAGATAGTACAGTGAGTTTCTCAAGAACAAGGTGATGGGGTTGTGACAATGCAAATACAAAATAAAGTAAAGAATGTCTTTCTTCTCCTTCGGAATAGTAAACAAACTTATCTCCATTCGGCCACATTTAGAAGCAAGAGTATAGATTTTTCAAAAATAGAAAACAAAGCATTTAAACGGTGCTAGGGTTTCAAGCAAAGGGGTCAAAATGCAAAAAAAGTATAGCTTTATAACTATAGCTTGAATTTTTTTTCCACACAAGAATTTGCAAAATGCATGAACTATGAAACCCTCGGGTTTGTACAAAGTTTTAGGAGACACCCAGAAAGTCTAGAGACCACAGCCTTACATAGTGAAGCATTTTATTTTGGTTTCATTCAAGGGAATGAACAAACATTGTCTTTTTTACCACATTCAAGAAAATGGAGGAAAATCAGTTGTTTCTGATGGCCATAGCCTAAGGGTTTTGTTTTTTTTCTTCTAAAGGAGATTGAAATCATTAAGGGTTAGAACCATTTTCTAAAAATGCAATTTGAAGGGCTACAAAACAAAAGAGAATACTCACAGTGCCATGAAGCCACAGACATTTAAAAACATAGAAATCCTTCATTAAATGGTGACAATAATAAGTTAAGAGTGGGTGAAGCCACAATAGTGGTTTACAATTGAAGTGAGGAAGGGAAACTCACAAAAAATGAAAGCATGGAAAAAAACTTGATTTTAGGGGTTCATACGAACCTACTGGTTCGACTGAACCCATTAGGGGTTTGCTAGAACCTGGGTTCAGGTGAACCCTTTTAATGCTTTCCTGCCAAAAAATCCAACAAAACCCCTTATAAAAGGGGGGTTCGAATGAACCCTGGTTCGAGCGAACCCCTAGGGGTTCGCTCGAACCCCCCTTATTCCTCATCCCCCCGAGACACAAAAAAACCCGAGTTTTGGCACTTCAGAGCTCGAGTTGAGGATAAAAATGGATGAATCTTCACAAACCCAACTGGAATAAGGTAGTCCTCAGAATGAGCTATCCAATGAATATAATTTTAATATGTTTTGGTTTTATTATGTATTTGTTTTTTTAGTTTTATTAAACATAGGTTTTTCATCGAAAATGAAGGTCTTTGTTCTACACATGTGGAAAAATAGCAGATTATCAAAAAAATGAAAAATATGAGTGCACCAGATATTGAAGTCCTTGATCCAACCAAAAAATAAATGAATTTTGATATATACAAAAAAATTATGCATTATCTGGTTGCTATGTAATTGTAATTGGTTTGATTTCAAAACTTGATTAAAGAAAAAATATTCAATAAAAATTGTCTAACCAAGTGGAAGCACTAGATATCAGAGTTACGAATCTAAATTCAAAAGAATTAGAATTTTATCCTTCATGGAAAAAAAATTATGCGTTATACGGTCTACGTCACTTTTTTAAAATGTTGTTTTTTGAAAAAAAATAGTTTTCATAGGAGATGGAAAAAGTAGTGCAATCTGATTCCAAAAAATTTGAAAAAAAATATTTTAGAATCTATAGACAAAATGTGACGAGACTCTAGTTTGCATCATCTTCAAATTCTTCATAGTTTAGCCGCTATAGGTGCTCGAATGTGAAGATTTAGTTAAAAATAATAATTTCAGTGTCCAGTTTGGCCAAAAATTGTAAACCACTATTGTGGGATCACCCGAGTGCAAACGCTCTACATGTTTACAGAAATGGATAAAACTCATGAATATTGTTGCACAAAAACACAAATAGTTGCATTACTTTGTTCATTTCGAGCTCTAATCGAGCTTATCTCTATAGAAGTAAAGGAGCAATGGAAGGTTGGGGGAATAGAAGGATTACCTCAGTTTTCCTGTAGAGAGAAATACATCCAAAAACCACATACAATTCTTCCAAGAGCTCGAAGTCAACACAACCATGGTGGCCTCAGAATGAAAGAGGATATCAACAAGAGGAAAATAAAGGAATGCATTAGAAAATAGTCATGGCCACTACCAAGAAGGCCAAGAATGCTTCAAAAACTAAGGAAAATGTTCCAGATTTGTGACAGAATAACTTACCCATCAATTTCTTGAAGAGATTTGACATCAAGCAGCAAGGGAATCGACATGAAATAGAGGATTCAAGCTTCAAACCCCAGCTCATGGTGGCAGTTTGTGCAAAGCCTTTTTTCCAAAAGTTGAAAGATGCAAATGATGCTAAAGATTAGGGATCGAGCAAGTTTTCTTTTAGGGCTTCATCCTTTACCCTAAATTTGAACGTTGTGATTTTTTATCACATTGTTTTGAATTAAAATACCTTATGGTATTTTATTTTTTCCTTTGCACATTTGTCAAACCTATGCCACATTATGCCTTAGGTGTTTTTTTTATTTTTTGCAGAAAAATCATATAACCTATGCTTAATGAGATTTTAGAAAAATAAGATGCCTTCAGATACATTAGCTTTTTTATTTTTTGTAAAAGTAAAATGGCTAATACTTGTACTTGAAAAATTTTATCAAAACTTTATAGTTGCCTTGTATCTTTGTAAAAATTGGAAGATCAAATCAACTTTAATTGGAGATTTTCTATTTTTCAAATTTGAAACTACAAATGATGTAAAACATCATCAAGACAATATTCCTATAAATTTCCTTAATGTTTGTTATTTTAAAATGTAGTTAGTGTTGATAGGAACTTTCCAATTTGAGTTTGAGTTCACTTGAGCGAAATGGGAAAAAACTGGGCAAATTGGACCTATTTTAGTTTTCGATTAGTTTGAGCCTGATTTTGTGATTCTCTTGGATCAACCCACTAGAGATAGAAACTTTCCATCATTTTCATCCAGTTTGGAGGTAGTTCAGACACTAATTTTGAGGCTTTTCTTTGGAGCTCGAAATTGGCTTTCAGGTTGCTATTTTGAGGTGCAGTTTAGCTAGATTTTTCTATTCTCACTATTGGAGCACTTTGGAGGTATAAGTGGGAGAAAAAATATGATTTTATCAGTTCAGATTATTGCTTCTTCCTCTCTTGTTCATTTGTAGCAAGTTTTGTAAGCATTTTGTACTCATATTTTGATGTTGCATACTCCTTCAATTTCAATAAATAGTAGAGCATTCCTATCTCGCATCTTGTATCATATTTGCGGTAGCAATTTGATGTTCATTGTGATTCAAAATACTGAATACTTTTTATGTCTTGTTATTGTGAATCTTTGTGCAAGAATTTCATAATATTTAGGTTATATGTTGTGTTCAACTTTCAAGCCTTCATACAAATTACTGTTGAGTTGTGTGTTTTAGTTGGGATTGTGCAAGTTAAATGTTTTGAGGCATTGATTTGAGTAAAAATCATCAAGATAAGTAAAGTTTTGGTGTATCACCCTTAGGAGTTTAGGATTTTCATTTTCAGCTATCTTTTTAAACCCTTTTCCTAGAAAATTCTTTAGTTTAGGTGATTTTCTAGGGGAACCAGCCCATTTGGAGATTCATTCTCGCCATAGGTCACCCACAACCTAAGAGTGTTTCTATGTTTTAGTAGGATAAATTTAAGTTTAACTTGGCTAGGGTGAAATCTTGATTGACAACAGTTTTTGGCACACTCAGTGGGACCAATTGGGCTCTTTTAGTCTAATATTTGATTATTTATTACTAATATTAGGTGTGTATGTCAGTAAAATCTACCTTTGGAGGAAAAAATATACACACATCTAGCAACTCTGAGTTTAAGTTTACTAGTTTCAATATGACCGAAGTGCTAGTTTATTTTCAAAATTTGATTGTTGTTGTTTTCCAGGTTGTGAATGAATGAATATGTCAATGTTCCATGATAATATGTCATACCATCCATCATATCATTAAAATCCTGCTCACATACCCTCTTTTCAGTCTTATCAAGCCAATCATTATGTTGGTTTTACCCCTAATTCTTTTGATTTGCAAAGAAACCAGCATGCACAATATAATTGCCACCCACCCACCCCTACTCAACCTCCCTATCAGCCTTCAAATGTTCAAAACTAGCTCCAAGAGATTGAAAAGGAGATTGCAAGCATAAAGAGTATGTTTTTTGACTTCATTCTCAACTTCAGGAAGCAAGTAGAGCAGATCAAGAGGTAGCATGAGTATAATCTTGACAATAGGAAGAGATGGCATATCAGGCCTATCTCTATGAGCAAGAGATGGAGGCACACAGGCAAGGCATGAATTCTAAGCAGCTCCTATAGTTCTAGAGCAGCCTGTTTGAGAGGAGATTCGTAAGTATTAGTTTCCAAGTTTTAGACAAAAGGAGCCTCTTAGTATTCCTAAAATTGAAATTCCAAGTTTTAGGCAAGATAAGGTATTTAATTCTCCAAGCCAACCTCTTAATCTTGAGATACCAAGTTTTTGAAGGCTTCATCCTTTTTAGATTGAGGAAAATGATCAGTTTCAGCTTAAGATAGTAACAAAACAACCCCTTGAGCAATATTCTTTCTTCCAAGATACCCAATAATCTTCCCAAGTTTCCCCACTTGATGAATCTAAGGAGGAACCCTGTTATCAAGATGTTTCACTCCTCTAGGAGAAGATTAGGAAGGTAGATCTATCACTTTTAACTATAAAGTGTTCACAATTAGAGCAGCAAAAGACTGAACAAGGAAAGATTTCTCAAGATGGGTCTTTGTTTGTTTTTACTAATGAGCTTCCTATTTTTATTGAAGAGGATGAAAATGTCCTAGTATTTATCTCAAAAGATAAACCATTATAGCAGGATATTGATAACTATTTTGAGGTATCTAGCTGGTATAACAATGAGGAAAATGAAGAGCGGGAAGATGCCAAACATTATGGTGAGTTGTTGAGTAAAGATCATAAATATGATAATAGAACCTTGGATCAAGAATAAGGGAATAAAGATGAACTTTTTTTGGATCCCAATAGGCTTAGTGAAAGCCATCATGAAGTAAAGGACATTCCCTTTTCATTCAAAACCCAAGAAAATTGTGAAGAAAATTTTCTTTGGGATGATCTTAAGGTCTCTATTACAAACTTGGATAATGTGCAAGAAATTGGTGTTGAACCTCAGTTCCTACTTAATCCATTTGATGAACTTCCTAACTTTGAGTATGAAAGTGAATATGGTATGAATATGCCTAGTTCCAACCACCACAGTGATGAAGAACATTTAGATAAGGTGTTGATTCAAGAACAAATATGTGATAGCAGCCCTGAGTTGAATTATTTAGAGTTAAGGAGGAATTATTTCAAGCTGAAATTGAGCTTTTCTACTCATGTTTAAATGTTATGCCAACTTTTTGGAAGGGGATTGTCTAGATCAGCAAAAGCAAGAGGTGGAAGTGGCTATACTCCCAAGTGTGCCACTAGTTTTGGGGCAACCTAGTCAGCAAGATGAAGAAATAGACATTTTCAGCCCCTCATACCACCAAACCAAAGAGATTAGTTTTGGAGCAAAAGGAGGAAAGTGGTCTAGATGGGGGTCAAAAAATTTCTTGTAAAGATGACATGCATGATCTTGACTGGTTGGAGGAGTTCCCTTTCTGTTGCACATAGGAGCTTGAAGTTGAGGTGCCAATTGAAGGTTTGCTAGAGGAGACTATTTCATTGTCAGAACATTTGCGTCCCTTCATTGAAGAAGAAAATCCGGTTTCATAGGATTCCTCTTTGGGTGATAATGAATATTTTGAGCTTATACCAACTGTTCCTAAGATCCTTTCAAGAGTTGATAGCTTTTATGAGCTATTAGCTACCCTAATTGAAGAAGATGGACCATTGACCATGGAGGATGAGTCAACATGGCAAGCTATCATGCAAGGGGAAGGTGATGTTATTATTTCATATCACCTAGATCATTTTCTCTCCAATCCAAAGCCTTTGAGGGGATGTCCTATTAGGCATCTGGCTTGGGTGGAAGCTAATGAGAAGGAGTAGCCTCGTGACAATGTTGATCTCGAACATGAAGATTGGTATCAATTTGAGCACAACCAACCCACTTGTTTATTTGATCACCACCGGTTAACAAATCGAGATAGGTGGGTAAGTGACTACTTCTTTCTCCTTAGAAGGGTGTTGTAGCAAATTGTTGGATATTTGATTTTCCCACATATCTTTTGGTTGAATCACAAGCATATAGAGCATTGCAAGTTGTAAAGAAGGGGAAACAATTTTTCAAAACCAGTTAATGGTTTTGTTTGAATACCATCGTCACTAGTTAGTCTAGGTTAGGCTAGTGTTGCTTCCAATAAGATCTTAAGGAACATTCATTTTAGTTGTTTTCTTTCCCTAAGTGCTACTACACATGTTTGGTGGCCACCAAGACCTTTTAGTTTGATTTCAATTTGGTTATGTTTGGTTTTTGTTGCTATTTGGAGTAGTTTACAGTTGAGTTTCATGGTTTTCTGAGTTTGAAAAGAGGCAAATTTGACTCTGCACCCAATGAATGGTTTAAGGAAACTAGTCTATGTGCTTAGTAGGAAAGTATTCAATAGAAGTCGCCAAAAATGTCAAGCCACTTTTTCACCTATTGCTAAAATTGGTAGAGCTAAGGTAGTTTCATTATATTGAAGGTGAAAATGTTTTAACACATTTCTATTTTACTTAACCATTGCATATATTAAAGTTTAGAAGAAAGGGTTCAATTATCACTGTGCAATGTGTTTCAACAAAAGAGAGCATTATGTTTTCCATTCAATGTTTTGCAATATAAAGGAGACTGTACATGGATTATAAGATATTGCTTTCATTCAATTCTATAATGATTTATTCATTTCACAATGTCGCATTCATTTTGCAAAAGAAGTATACAAAAAATTGTATAAGTGTTTCTTTTATATTCATTGGACAGAAAAGAGAAATCAAATGTCCCACAGAAGCCATGGGAGTAGCTGAACCAATACAGCATAAAGAATATACTATGCATCTGAAGATAAAGAAAGGAAAAGAAGTATATAAGAAGAGACATATCCATCATTTCCTGATTAAGTCTTGAGTTGGTCTTCATTGTAGCTTGCTCCTCCTCGCTCCTGATCTTTGAGTGAACCTGCATTATGATAAGAAGAGTTATTAGAGCTTTGGATATGAATCTACCTATGTGCCCTATCAATAGAAATATAGTACATTGCCTTTGATGTATTGAATTATTTGAATAAACATTAGAAGTATGCAAGAGAGCCTAGAAAAATAAATTATCATAGGAGCATTTCAAAGCTTCACTATTTTTTATCTAACATGTTTGTTCATTTTGCGGGTATAGAAGAAATCATGTTGCTAATCCATTTCTGAAGACATCACAACATGTAGTGCAAAAATGGGCTCCCACAAGGGTTGAGCCCAACATTCTGCCCCTATTGCTCAATAGGGGAATGAGATAGGAAACATATTCATAATGTTCAAATAGAAGCATTTACAAATGAAGTAGTAACTCATAAAGTGACTAAAAAAGAAGATTCATTTTTCATTCATTACAATCAAATTCAGAGGTACAATGAAAATTAAGGTTACAAATGAGCAAGGAATCCTTTTGAAGGCTTAATGAATGTGTAGAACAAAAATAAACTTGCACTATCTTTTATTAAAAATTTATGTTTTGAAAGCAAGTCTTTTGTTACTTCCTCACATCTTATTTTCTATTTCTTGTGAGTTTGGAGTACATACATTAAAGGTACAGGCATCCAAAATAAATGGGTTGTGATAAATTGTGCTCACATGTGGAGAATTGCAAAAAAAGGTAATGTTCACTGAAGAACTGATACAAATCTGGATACAAAAATTTGAGGGGAAGCATGACTTTTGCAAGTGGAACAACATCATAGTTGCAACAAAATAAGAGCAGAATATTGGAGACTTTTTTTAAATATTGTGACATGATTCAATGCTATGAAATAAATATTCATAAAGGAGGATTTTACAGTTATATGATTGATGCTCTTGAAGAGAAGTAATATTTATGTGCAAATGTTCAAAATGTAGAATGAATTACAGCAAACAGTCTTGAAGCTCTCTTCACATTGGTTGATGCATCATGCTTTCAAAATGTGAAAATTCCAAAATAAGCACACAATATAGTGAGTTTCTCAAGAACAAGGTGACAGGGTTGTGAAGATGCAAATACAAAATAAAGTAAAGAATGCTTTTCTTCTCCTTCAGAATAGTAAACAAACTAATCTCCATTTGGCCACATTTAGAAGCAAGAGCATTTGAATGGTGCTATGGTTTTGAGCAAAGGGGTCAAAATGCAAAACAAGTATGAGGTTTGTAACCAGGGCCTAGAAGTTTTGTCCACATAAGAATTTGCAAAATACATGAATAATGAAACCCTCAAGTTTGTGCAATTTTTTTGGAGACACCTAGAAAGTCTAGATACCGCAACCTTACATAGTGAAGCATTTTATTTTCCTTTCATTCAAGGGAATGAACAAACATTGTATTTTTTTACCACATTTAGGAAAATGGAGCAAACCCAGTTGTTTCTCATGGCCATAACCTAAGGTTTTCATTTTTTTTCCTTCTAAAGGGGATTGAAATCACCAAGGATTAGACCCATTTTTTGAAAATGCAATTTGAAGGGCTACATAACAAAAGAGAATGTACTCAAAGTGCCATGAATCTATGGACATTTAAAAACACAAAAAGCCTTCGTTAAATGGTGACAATAATAAGTTAAGAGTGCAAATGTTCTACATTTTCGTAGAAATGAGTAAAACCCATGAAGATTGTTGCACAAAAACATAAATAGTTGCATTACTTTGTTCATATCAAGATTATCTCTACAAAAGGAAAGGAGACAATTCAAGGTTTGGGGAATAGAAGGCTTACCTCAGTTTTCCTGTAGAGAGAAATACATCCAAAACCCGCATACAATTCTTCCAAGAGCTTGAAGTCAACACAACCATGGTGGCCTTAGAATGAAAGGGGGTATCAACAAGAGGAAAATAAAGGAAAATGCATCAGAAAATAGTCATGGTTGGGGCCAAGAAGGCCAAGAATGGTTCAAAAACTGAGGAAAATGTTCTAGATTTGTGATAGAATAACTTACCCATCAATTTCCTGAAGAGATTCAATATCTAGCAGTAGGGGAATCGACATGAAATGGAGGATTCGAGCTTCAAACCCTAGCTCGTGGTGGAAGTTTGTACAAAGCCCTTTTCCCAAAAGTTGAAAGATGTAAATGATGCTAAAGATTATGGATCAAGCAAGTTTTCTTTAGGGTTTCATCCTTTACCCTAAATTTGAACTTTGTGATTTTTTTATCACATTGTTTTGAATTAAAATGCCTTTGCTAATACCTTATGGTATTTTATTTTTTCCTTTGCATATTTGTCAAACCTAGGCCACTTTATGCCTTAGGTGTTTTTTTAATTCTTTGGACAAAAATCATATAACCTATATGCTTAATGAGATTTTAGGAAAATCAAATGCCTTCAAATACCTTAGCTTTCAATTTTTTTGGAAAAATAAAATGTCTAATGCTTGTACTTGGCAACTTTTATCAAAACTTTCTAGTTGCCCTGTATCTTTGTAAAAATCAGAAGATCAAATCAATTGTAATTGGAACCTTTATATTTTATAAATTCAAAACTACAAATGATGTAAAACATCATTAAGGAAATATTCCTATAAATTGCCTTAATGTTTGTTATTTTAAAATGAAATTAGTGTTGATAGGAACTTTCCAATTTGAGTTTGAGTTCACTTGGGTGAAATGGGAAAAAACTGGGCAAACTAGACCTTCTATTTCATTTTTTGGTCAGTTTGAGCCTTATTTTGTGAGTCTTTTGGATCAACCCACTGGAGATAGAAACTTTCCACCATTTTCAGCCAGTTTGAAGGCAATTCAGCTAGATTTTTCTATTCTCACTATTGGAGCACTTTGGAGGTATAAATGGAAGAAAACTTATGATTTTCTCAATTCAAATTATTGCTTCTTCCCTTCTTATTCATTTCTAGAGAGTTTTGTAAGCATTTTGTACTCAAATTTTGATCTTGCATACTCCTTTAGGTTCAATAAACAATAGAGCATTCCTATCTCACATCTTATTTCATATTTGTAGTAGCAATTTGATGTTCATTATGAGTCAAAATAGTGAATCATTTTTATGTCTTGTTATTGTGAGTCTTTGTGCAATAATTTCATATAATTCAAGTTGTGTGTTGTGTTCAACTTTTGAGCCTTCATACAAATTACTATTGAATTGTGCATTTTAGTTGGGATTGTGAAAGTTAAATTTTTTGAGGGATTGATTGTGACTAAAAATCATCAAGATAAGTAATGTTCTAGTGTATCACCCTTAGGAGTTTAGGATTTTCATTTTCAATTATCTTTCTAAAACCCTTTTCCCAAAAAATTATATAGTTTAGGTGATTTTCCAGGGGAACCAACCCATCTAGAGATTCATTCTCACCATAGGTCACCCACAACCTAAGAGTGTTTCCATGTTTTAGTAGGATAGTTAATTTTAACTTGGCTAGGGTGCAATCCTAATTGACAACACTTTAAAATTTAGATGTTTGATAATTGGATAGTTTAGTAGAATACCAATTCACCCCCCTGTCTCAGTATTCCATGTGTTCAACAATTGGTATTAGAGCTTGGTTGGACTTGGAATAATCTTGACTACTTTGGGAAGATCTTGGAACTTGAACACATGGCTCCAAAATTATTTCCTGCTAATGGGTACATAGAAGAAGAATGCATATTTGAAAAATATGGAGAAATCAAGGTTTCTCTTGAACACCTAGACAAAATTGAAGATGAAAACAAAGATGTGAAAGAAAATATTATAGAAGAAAATGACTGTATCAAAAATTTGAGAGAGCAAATAAAAAAAATTAGAGAAATACATAAGGAGGTCAATGAACAATTGAAACAATCAAATGAGAACTTTACTAGACTGAAAGTGCAAGTAGAAGAAAATAAAAACAATTGTGGAATGTCTAAATACAATGGTAAAAAACAAGGTTGATGAATGCACAAGACTTGAACAAGAAGTGGAAAATCTAAGATAAGATCTAGAAAAAGTAAGAATTCATGAGGAAAATTTCAAAATAAGTTCTACAATGCTTGATGAAATAATTGCAGGTTAGAAAGCATCTAAAGATAAAGGAGGTTTGGGACTTGAAAAAGGAGAAAGCTCAAAATATTTGACATCTAATGCAAAGAATATCAGTGAACCAGAGAAAGCTAAAGGCAAGAAGAACAATGATATATTCCAAAAATAAAGAAGCAATGCTATAAGATCCCCTATTAGACAACCAAATGCTTCAAGGTACCTATCTTTTAATGGTATTTGTTGTTTTTGCAATAAATTTGGATATAGATGAATGGAATGTAGATGCAAAATGAATCAGAATGTTCCATCCTTTATTGGATAATTTTTTACATGCAAAAGGTTTTGGCATAGAGCAAGTGAATGCAAAAATCAAATGATGAATGCATATAACATTGGTAGAATGATTCAATCCTTTAATGGTTACTATCATACATGTTATGGATTTGGACATAAGGATAATAAATGTAGATCACGAATAATTGAAAGGAGTAATGCTCAGAGAAATATCATATGCAACAATTGTAGTAGAACTAGACACATTGCTAGATTTTGCAGAAGCATAAATCGAAAGGATAATATAGCAAAGAGAAATGAACCAGTTAAAAAAATCGATCTAACTAAAGTAAAGAAGGAAATTGAAAAGATTTCAAGAAAGAAAAAATCTATCTTGATCTAACAAGGAAGAATCAGAGATCACAAATTAATCTATACCACCCTCCCGCACAAAAAAAATCTTTTGAGAATTGAACCTAGGCATTAGCTTCTAGAGGGAGCAATAATTGAAAATAATATACCCCTCTGTTGATATGAAGTACCATGGCTTGGCACAAAGATATGAGATGGAGATAGATATTATGGATCTTTTGAAGAAAACTTTAAAATAAAATATATGCAAATATGGAGATTTGTGGAGCAATCTAAGGTTTATTGTTGCATAAAGAAGATTTTACCAACTTTATTGTTTAGTAAATTAAATTTGGATTAGGATAGAATCAAAAGGATTATATACATATCTCGTGCTGATTTCATTGCACCTTTATGAAATTGAAGTGAGTAGTGTGAGTTGAAGTGAATTCAAGAGTTTGAAGGGGATTTGAGAAGCAGAGTATCTGAACCCTAATCTTGATTAAGCAAGAAAAAGGTTTGTATCATTATCTGAAGAATATTTTTTTTGGAGAATTTAAGTTCAATATGGAAACACATACAATGGTTAATGTGACTAAGAAACGACAACCCAAATTCAAGAAATATCCCATGAAAGTGTTTGAGAACAACATGCTGGGAGCATTTTCGAGTATACCATACATGGTTTTTCCTACTAAGGATACTAGGGAATATATTCATGCAAAGATGGAAGAGTACAACCACGTGAAACTTATATATCTATGGACAAAAAATTTGACTGAAGATGATTTTAGTATCAAGCTTGAATATGAAAACTTGTTAAAGAAAAATTTGAATGTCTAGTAGTAGTTTCCATGCTTTACCCATGATGATGAGCTCAAGTATGTGACAATACCACTAAGTAGAGTGCATGATAAATTTATGTGGATTGATGTGCATGGATTAATAAATAAATAATTCATAAGGGATGTTAAGTTAGACTATGCGACATCGAGCCAGTACCTGTGCTAAAATTTGTAAAGAACAAGGATGTAATGGAGCTAACAATAGCCACATTTAACCAAAGGGATCTCACTATAAACACCATAAGGAATCTGGTAGTAAAGTATGTTGCTATGGTTATTGGCTACAAAATTTACTACACTAACAAAGAGAATTTTTTGTTCACCTGCTGCAATTCATGTAGCTCATGAAATGATAGAAAAAGGAAAAGAGTATGACTTGTGTGAGTTGCTCCAGAAACAACTATTTGATTATTTGAAGCAAACTAAGGATAAGAAATACCCATTCAAATTTGGTTCCTTCATAGTTTTCTTGTTATTATATTTTTTGAGGGAGCTTCTAGGAAGAATAAATATTGTACGGAGTAAGGAAAATCCTATATCCCATCAAGTATTTGAATATCTACATAGTTGTGGAGATATGAAAGAAAAATATGAGGTAATTACTGCTTTCTTTGCAACATTTCAAAAAGAATGCATGAAAGGGAAAGGATCCCTAAGTCTATTGTGGAGAAATACCAAGATGACATTACATTTCTTGTTAAAATTGATGAATGTATCAGTGAAGTTGTGGAACCTAGAAGCATGAGCGAATGAGTCTTGACCTAAAACTTCAGGACTCCACAAATGTTAGGGCATTAATTTAATTAATGGCATTTATTTAATGCGGGTTATAGTGTCAGGAAATAAATAAAATAGGCCTTGGATGCATAATAAAGGGTATAAGGGGCCTATTAATGAGGTTTTAAAATACATAAATGAAAAGTCACTAAAATAGGTCCAAATAAGTATGAAATTGTACTTTGTCCTAGAAAGGGGTATAATTTTCTACACTACATAATGTACTATTGCATTTGTAGGTGGAGCCTCAAGAGAAAGTCTTACTTGTGATGCAAGAAGTCTATTCTAATTTTTAGTTGTGTTTCCATAATAATTGGATGAATTAGGAAAAGTCCTCCTTAGAACATCCTTGTATGGAGAATTAGATGCACCTTATGAAACTTGCTTCTTCAAAGCTAACAAATCATTTGCTAACCTCTGCACCGCAAGACCTATTGAGTTTCAAGAAGATAAAGTAGAAGATGTTTGTCCTTTGTTTCTGATTGAATCTTTTCTTATTTTTCTAGAAAGAATCAAATCATCTTCAAAAATAGCAGCCAACTATTAAGCTACTAAAATATCAACTAGGATTGCTCTTTGGAATAAGAAACTTACTTCTAGCAGTTGTGTGTTAATGAAGAAACACTTTAGATTGTGATTTGTTAGTTGAGCTTCAACTATGATCCTAGTTGTCAACTTATTGAATTTCACCATGAACTCATGCATGGGTTCATGTGATTCTTTCCTCATTGTTGTAAGTTGAGCCAATAATGCATGAGAATCCTCAATGGGTCGCTCCTTGAATTTGGTTCAAAGAGTATTCCAATTGGTAATAGTTTCGGTAGCAATATTGTAGAACCAATCAACTACTTCTCCTTCTAAGTTTTCAATGAATAACGTCACTGAAACATCCTCATGCTCCATGCCAAGAACACCATATAAAATATAAAAAGTAGCAATATGTTCATCAGGATGTTGTTTTCCATCACCGTAGAATTTAACAATGTTCTTACATGATACTCGAGGAAGTTCATGCAAAGGTGCCGCCAAACTCAAAGGACCAAAGGTGTTACCCCAAGGACCGACAAGTGGTTGAGCTGCCATAACACCTTGATTGAAATGGGGTATGACAAACCTTTGAACTGGTGTTGCGGGTAAAACTCTTTGAATTCTAGAGGCTTCACTTGGAAGTAGAGATCTTACTCTTCAAAGAGGATAACTCCGTGTTCACTATAGTGGTGACCTTCTCCTTGGAGGAAAAGTGTCAAAATTATATTTATGTAACAACTTAAAAATAGGATTAACTTGACCTTGCACCCTTTGACTGCACATGTAACTTCTATCTTCCAAAATGAACTCTTAAAAAAGCAAAGAAAATCAGCAATAACAAGATATTTACAAACTACAATAAGACACTGGAATACTTGTCTAATTCAACCAAAAGCATGAGGCTTTGATTATGTGGTCATATCCCTAGTAGAGTCACCAAAAAATGTTGGGTGAATATTTTTTGATTCCTTTATTAATTACAAAATAGGAGTTTTAGCCACAACTATGATGAGAAATGAATCTCTCCTCTCATAAAGGGGAGGCTCCCTTCTTATTGCTCACTAAACTCAACTAGAAATTAAACTAAAAGTATTTACACTACCACTATCCATGGGGGTGTCTCCATTAGCATATTCTCTTTTTTTAGAATAAGGGAAACTTATTACAATAGTATCCTTAAATAATACCAATTGGAGCAATAATAGTTGATACCCAATTTTGTTAAAAATAGGAATAACAAGAAAAAATACTAGCGAATGATAGTAACTATAAAATCCACATAAGCAAAAAGCCTTCTGCCACTTTGCACGATGATTCCAAAGTACAACAAAAATGATATGTGATGTAGCCCAAAGTCTCTCAACACATGTCCTAGTAAGATCACACCAACAACAATAACTTACAATTTAAAGACTCCAAGTTATTCCAAAAATGATTCCAAAGAGTAACTTGTGTAGAAAGTTGTAGCTCAAAGACTCCAATGAGAAAACTAAAGATCCACATGAATACACCTAACAATCATAGCTCAAATACATGTTTTTAACTAGATTCATACACAAAAATGTAATTGACAATTGTAGCTCAAAGACTACACACGTTTTCAACTAAATTCATACACAATACCCAAATGCAATATGATAGCACAAAGTCTATCAGTATTAAATTGGAATTCCCCTTTAACAAATAAGTAATACACAACTTATAAATCAAATTCAAGATAATATGACAAGAATGACATAAGAACATTCTTACATACAACAAACGTGCTCCAAAACAAAGGTTGGAGGCAATCTTCTTTTTTATTGATTAATTTCAAATTTGCACATTCAACTCAAAGACTGTAATTATGCTCTTCAAAATGGTAGTGTCTAGTGTAAAAATATCAAAAGGTGCTAATACAAAACTCCCTCATATATATAGAGGAGAGTTGAGAGCTAATCTAAGAAAGAAAAAACTAATTTGACTTATTTGAAAACAAGATCTAGTCCGATTTGATTTAGTAATTTCTCTACTTTTACATGTAATTAAATTTTTCAAAATGACATGTAAAATATCTACAACTAATTACATAAAGCATCAAAATACTAAAAATTAAAACAAGGCACGTTCAACTTTCTTTAATGACCTTCATTGGGAAATCATCATACTTCTTCATGATAGCTTGAACTTCATCATTATCTGGGCCTAAAGTATGTTTGGTGATAGAAAGGACTCTTATGATTGAATCCTTCACGCTTCATCATGCCTTCCTAAAAACACTTTTAGGTTTTCCAAGGTTAACTGAATATCCAACAACTTATCCATTGAAGCCATTAAAAAGGCTTGATCTTCAAATTCTTTTTGGACCATGTTGGTGAATTCTTGGACAACCACATCTGAGGGAAGGAACTTTTGGTCATCATTGAGTAACTTATAAGGAAAATCTTCAACCCTATTGACAAGATTTCAATTGTTGTCCCCGCTGACTTCTTGAGCACTTTGCAAGTCATCAATAAATTCCTTGATGACATTCACTTTGTGTATCATAGTCTCTTTCACCTCAAGAAATATTTCCTTATTGGGAACAATCCCAATTTCCACTAATGTATCTAGTTTGAGCTCTTTCATTTTTACCCAAGCATGAAATTTTTTTTCCATATCTTGTTAGTCTTGAGAGAAAGCATCAATATTTTTATCTAATTTTGATCTTACACCTTCCATCTTCTCCAATTTTTCCACAGATGATCTCAAAAGTTTTGTACCTTGTGTAATCATTCAATCTAGGAACTCACCAACTACCCTACCTCTTGTGTACACTTTTTCCAACTTCTAGATGATTGGATGCTCAATGCTCATAGTCATATGTTCAACTGACTCCAAAGTCTAGGTAATCTATTGAAGTACTGGAGTTAGTTGTTCTTCCTTAGATTTATATTGATCCTTCACCATTTTTACTTCATCAAATTTCTCTATGAGAGAATTCAGTGTGGATTGAGGATTTGCTTTAGTGCTCTCATGAGTTATCTTACCTAACTCAACCCTTGTGATAGAGTAATAAAAAATGTCCACTTCTTATGAAGTCTTTTTAGGACAAGGTTGTGCCACCTCCACATACCTGTAATGTTCCTTGTTAAACAACAACCTAAAGAGGGTCTTTAGCTTCTTGGTCTTTGATTTTGCAAGTGTGAGTTGTACAAAGTTGAAGTCATCTAGGGAGATGGCTTCCTTTTTCCTCCTAGGCACGTTTGAGATGAGAGCTAAGGTGGAAGTGGTGAGCTACCTTATGGATATGCAGTTGTGGTTGAAGTTGATGTTGTTGCACTAACAAAATTTGTTGTCACAATGGGAGAAGTGTTAGTCAAAATGGCATTAGGTATTTCCACACTAGATACTTGCACAAAATTAGACATGAATTGTTCTAAGTTAGATTGAGAAGTGATATCAAATGAGGGCGATGAAAAAATAGGAAAAGAAGTGAATGACCCCAATATGTTCTCTGAACCATGTTTGGGACTAACAAATATTGACTCTAATTTTGAGGATGAATGAATAGATTGAACTGAAATGGTTAAAGGAACATTAACATTGACAATAGGAATAATTGTGGTAACAAGAGTGAGAGTAGAAATTGGTAAAGGCATAGGAGGAGGAGTGCCAAGCGTAGATAAAATTGGAGAAGAGGAGGTAGGTGGTTCCTCTAGAATTTTCTCGTGAGGAGAAATTTTTTATTCTTCATGTTGTCCTTCCTCTTCATGTCTTTCCTCTTGAGTAGACCCTTCTTTCCCTTCAGTATATGGCCCCTCTATAGCCAGTTTACTCTTCTTCTTACCACCTTCTACAATTGAGAAAAAGGATAATATAGATAGATACAGTAGATTAGGAATGGGCATGGTAGAATAAAGTTCTCATTTTGGAGACCATGGTGCATGTTCTTAAATGGTGGTTTCAATGAAATTCAGCTGGTGTGATAGGTTATTTTTGGTATCAATTGTCTGTTAAGCTTTTTGAAAAGTATTGTTGAAGCTGTCTCCAATTTGATTTTTTCTGGTTGTTTAAATTGGAATAACAAGTTTATTTTCAATTTATCTGTGCACATTTGCTGCATTTGTGTGATTAATTAACTGTTTCTCTCAAGTAGGGATTAAACCCTTTTCATTGATCACAGTAATCAGGAAGATTCATTTGGATTATTAAAGAAGAGCTCAGTAGTCATAATCTTGCATTGTTTATACAAGTTATGAACAGATCATATGTCTGCAATTTGATTTTCTACCAGAATAAGTTGCCCACTTCTGTTTTGTTTGACTCTGCATACCCAATAAAGCACTGGTCTTTGCAATTTCATTATTTGAATTCATTCAATCTATTTTATCAGTTAATTAAGCATTCTAGGATTTAGATCAAAAGGTAGTTATTGAGTTTGGTTTCATTTGTTCACTGTTATCTGCCATTGTGGACAAAGCACATTAGAAGGATAATCATAAGATAAGCCTACATTGTTCAAGAGAGGTTCACCCGCCTAGGTCTAGCAGCACCTGAAGAGTAGAAGGTTTGATTGTTTCAAGCCTTGTTCTGTTACCCTTAAACGTTGTGAAATCTTGGCAACCTTTCGTGGTTCAAACCTGCATTTTTGAGAGCTAACAGACTCAAGGCATGAAACCCTCAAGGAACCCCAAACAAGCTCTATAATGAAATTCTCCAAAATACTGAGAAGGGGCTACAAATCAAGACTCTGATACCATGTTAGAATCCAAGATCAGACATACAAGCCAAAAATACCTTCCACAAGAGAAAAACAAGAAAAAGCAGAGCAATTTGCATGAAGATGTGCAAATGAATATTATCTAGGAATTGAGAAATTACAAGAGATGAATTGCTTTATAAAAGCAATGTATGCAACCCTAAAAGGAAACCCTAGTGTGCACACTTAGTAATTAATAAATAATTAATTATTAATGTACCTAAGTTTAGCTTAAGTAACTAAAGTGATAAGTGACTTAATTAATTAACCAATATGATTAAATTAATTAAGTGAAATAACTTATTACTCTAACAATAATACTATTTTTATCTCTTCTAACTTGATCATCAAAATTAAATATTGATTCTAGGGTTGCCAAACCTTTGGGCAGCTTATTGGTCTTCAATTGCAAGATCTGATTGTCATATTGCTGCTCAATTTTTGGTTGGCCTCCAGTAGAAAATCCTGCTTCCTCCATCAAAAAATTAATAATTTGTTTATTGCTTTCAAAAACCTGCCAACTAACATTGTTATCTGGTACAGATGGTCTCACAACCACTTTTACATACTGTTGTACCTCAATATTATGAATATTAGTTGGAATATCAAATTGTGATCCTATGGCAGCAATTTTATTAGCTTGTTTTATTCTAATTTCTATGAATAGAAAGTAGATTAAAAGCATCAAATTCTTCAATGAAATCCCAAGTTTTGTGTTGATAAAGCTTGAGCAATTTTTTTTTTGTAACATTCAGATTTCTTACCGAATTTTCTATTAACTCGGAATCACTAAAAACTTGCAAACACTTTATACCTTTCTTTCTGGCCCATTCTAGGCCATGAATAAGTTCCTCATATTCAGTAGTATTGTTTGACCAACTAAAGGAAAAGTGAAATGTTGAATAATACTTTTCTCCATCAGGTGAAATCAACATGGCTCCTCCACCAACACCAACTTTACTTCTTGAACCATCAAAATACAACTTCCAAAGTTGATTACCTTGCTATTCTAGTTGTTTTTCATCCTTGACTAGATTTGAAACAACTGCATCATGCTCCTGAATCATGTAAATTCCTAATACTACCTTATCCATGTGATTGAAAGGATCAACTTCATGATTCTCAACTACCCACTCATCTAAATTTATATCAAGTATTCCCTCAATATGTATGTTGGGGTCTAGGGTCATGGATTGATCCTCCCACTCATGAATAGCAAGGGTTGCATTTATATGATTAGATACATAAGGTTCAATATGATATTTAGCTTTTGGCTCTGACTTGACAATAACTCTAGTGCCATATCTAGTTTGAAAAACATATGTGACCAATCTAATGATAAATACCCACCCAACTTTGTTGGAAAATCCCTAGAAAGTCAAATGGAAAAGAAATGTGGCAAATCAATGACATAAATATCCTATGGGATTGAGAATTTTGGACAAGCATGTAAGGTAAGGGGCATACTTTTAATTACTCCAATAAATTTAATGGTTGTACCATCTAATTGAACTACTCCCTTTGACAATGGCTCATAAGTCAATCCTAGCTTATCCACTAGCTATTTAGGCATAACAGAGCTACTTGCACCTGAGTCAATCATGCAATTGTGCACTATATTATCACCAATGAACAGACTTTCATAAAATGGAGGTGCCTTTACCTCTAGGGTTGGCTACTCACTCTTTCCTTTAGGACTGTTTGCAAGCACAACTTTGGGTTGCTATTTAGTAGGTAAATATGAAATTGAAATCTTAGCCAAAACCTCCTGTAATAAATCTTTTTGACCAAGAATATGCAATGCATCCATCATAAACAAGCTAATAGTGGCCTTTTTCATATGATCAACAATATTAAATGTTGTAACACTAACCTTTTTCTATACTTTGGGAACAACAACTTTAGTTTGTGACTGTAAAGGCTAAGATTGATTCTTTGGTTGTTCCTTAGTAGCTACAAATTTTCCTCTTGGTAAAATATGAACATTCTAAGAAGTGGAAGGCTGAATCTGACTCTATTGGGATATAGAAGTCTGATTTTTATCTTTGCCAACTTCTTGTTGGTCTTTATCTACTTGCTTCTCCTTAGAAAAAACTTGTTGGATTAAGTCAAAAACCCTTTTCTTTGACCTCGTATTGGCTGTAATGGAGGTAGATAACTAATTTTTTCCTTGAACATGTTTTACTCCACATAATTAATTACCTTGCCAATTCATCATGGAAAAATCAAGATAATTATGTTGCATTTTTTAGAAGTAGCATAGTTGCTTTGTACCATAAGAGCTTGATTATGAGGTCGATTACATGGATAGAACCACATATAATCTTTTTCTATATTGTTCTGCATAGGTACAAGCTCTTTTGAAGAGTTAACAACATTTGGATTATATGGCTAATTAGGCCTAGCATTAAAATTTCTTCTCTATCCTTGGTAATCAGCCTGATAAGGTGGTCTATTTGCTTGGAATGGTGCTTGATAAGGTTTGAAATTCTGACCTTGTCTCTTAAGGCTCGCTAAGTCATTGCTAAAACTTTGCAACAATTTTTCCATTTCTTGTTGGCTACCCTTAAGCTCTTGTAAATCTGAATGTGCTAGATCAACATTATTTTGAATGGATGCTTAATAGCCTAAGGCTGGAACAATAGGTAATGGAGTAATGGGAGGCATTTGGATAGGCATTAGAGGCTGAATATTAGGGAAAATAGGAATAGGAGGCCTTGGTGCAATTTTACCAGCCTAAAAAAGGTTATTTTCAGCTCTAGTAGCAATATCAAATGTTCTTGCTTATGTTACTCCACCCATTGATTGAATCATTACAACAATATCACTATTTAATGCTTTGAAATAATAAAGAAAGGAATGATCAAGTGAAGGTCTTACCATTGTTGGGATTTTTTTATAATTCCTTTGAAACTAAAAGTTAAAATCTATCATCTACTCCTATGGAGCTCTTTTTATGGTCGTCATTTGCTCAACAAGGGATAGATGATCTGATTTTTCTGAAAACTACCTATTTAAGGCATCCCCTAACTCATCCCATGTTGTGATAGAATTAACAGCCAATCCTTAAAACCATTGAAGAGCTTTTCCTTTTAATGATGTTGCTAGAAGTCTTAATGCCACATTCTCTTGTGTAATGTGATGAACTCCATAAATTAAAGCTACATCTCTTATATGGTCTATTGGTGTAGTTAGATCTTCACTAGTTAAAATGGCTAAAATTTTGAGTGCATCCATTGGGATATCATCATGCTACTACAAATTCAATGGGTTGCCCCATTGAATAGTACAAATGCATGAGCCTTGGCCATCAGAACTACTAGAACTCTAGGACTTGGAACTTGAAGTATTGGCATAAGACATACTAGAAATATTGATACTAAACTTTCAAGTCTGAGACTAGGAGGTGTAGAATGAGATCTAGGTGTTGAATGTGATCTAGATCTCCTTCTTTTTGTTCTACCTTTTCTCTTGGGTGATGACAAGTGCAAGTATTCAAAAGGATTAGTGCTTCCTCTTGTCTGAATTCTTCTCATGTGCTACTTTGATTGGATTTGCATATAAAACTAGAAAATGGAGTCACCAAGTATGAATTTTAACCTCTGATAGGTAAAACACTACTATATATACCAAAACAATAACTTGAAACATAAATTTTTTCTCTAAAGTGAGCTTCAAAGTCCCATTGGGTGTGCCAAAAACTTTTGTTATGAAGATTGCACCTGGCTACTAAGTTTAAATGCTCAACAATCTCCTGAAACATGGAGACACCTTCGAGCTTATGGGTATGCTAATAGTGAAGATGAATCTCTAGATTATGGGTTGGTTCCCCTTTTGATTTTTCTAATAAATTGATGATTTAGAAGGAAAATAGATACAAGGATTTGAAATAAATGTATGAAACTAAATTTGAAAGTATGGTGATTCACCTAAATGATAATGATGATAAAACCTGCATATTGATTCACAACTATTCTCAGAAAAACTATTTACACAATTTAGAAATGGAAATTCGATCACAAAAATGTTTCCTAAGAGGGCCAAATAGCTTGTCTTTTCAGAAGGAAAACATATTTTCACAAATTTAAGAAAAAAATGACTATAACACAACCTAAGACCTGTGATGTGATGTACAATAATGAAAAGGACAAAGCTAGAGGTTTTGATGACTAAAACACAGTAAGTTAATCAAATCATTAACAAAGAAACTTTGCATAATTTTGAAGAGGAAAATTTGATATATTCATAATGAAAATAGTAGGAAAATACTACATAAAGACAAATAACATGTAACCTATAATTTGTTGCTCTATATTAATAACTGTAAAAAACTTAGTTACAAGACTAATCTCGCTTTGCAAAATGCAAAGGTGAAGAAGCAAGAACTAAGATTTTTTTTTTTTCCAAAATATACAAAAAGATGACTCCAAAGTTCCAAGAGGTGGCACTAATAGTCAACTATAAGTGAAAATATCTCCCAAAAACTCTCTCATGAGCAAAGATGAAAACCCTAAAAAAGGGGGGTCAAAACTGATGTAATTTGAGAAAAAATAGGCTCAAACTCACTATCACAATCAGTTTGACTAAAATTGATCCTAAAATCACTCCACCAACTGAAAATGAGACTCAAAACCCTTGTTGAACTCCACTTTTAACACTTTCATGATTCAAGGACTTCAAAGGGATTTTAGTTATCTCCACCTCCTAATTTTGCATGATTAAGGGATTAAGGTAATTAATTTAAACAAATAATAAAGAATTCAATGATAGATCCCCTTATTA
The DNA here is from genome assembly GCA_007258455.2 of Sequoia sempervirens. Taxonomy (NCBI): domain Eukaryota; kingdom Viridiplantae; phylum Streptophyta; class Pinopsida; order Cupressales; family Cupressaceae; genus Sequoia; species Sequoia sempervirens. The sequence goes on along the minus strand of VDFB02193867.1, from coordinate 47,793,538 downwards.
AGTGTAATGGATTATCTCATTTTTTATATTTCATGACAAATGATAAAGTAATTTATAAATTACAACTTTATTATTTGTTTACATTAAATGTTTTATTTCAAAACCATGCAAAATTAGAAGGTAATTAATGATGTTGGAGTTTGATTTTATAATTTTGCAAAGGTTCACAAAGAGGTATACAACTACACCTAGCAATGGGTATTAGTTAATGCAAAATATTTTTTTAAATAAAGGCCAAAATGCCTTATGTGGAGGTCGACTAAGATAGGGTAAAGTAAACCCTAACCCACAACCTTTCCTTTTCACTTTGCATTTTATCGTTTGGATACGTCATTCCTTTGCATGATATTCCACCATTGTTAGGGTTATGAACCTGCGACTTTGGGAAATTCAGAGCTTTTAGGGTGAGATATTTGAATCTTTTGTGTCTTTCATGCAAGAATTTTTCAAATTGCTTTAAAAATTTCAAAGTTGTATGTGTTATTCATCAGTTACAAGTGAGTTTCTTGTAATGTTTTGAAGCTTCTATGAGATTTTCTTTGTGAAAAATGTGTTTACTCTCCTGGGTTCTCAAAACCCCTGTTATTGGAAAGTTGTAGGTTGTATTTTGATTTGTATTTTGTTGTGCATAAGATTTTGATGAAAACAAAATTGCATGGCCTCTTCATGGATTAACATGTATCTTCATTTCTTGGCTTTGGGAATCATTTGAAAAAGACTTCTATTTCTAAGTGAAAAAATCAAGGGTTTTGAAAAAAATTGAGTTCATTTGTTGTTGTTTCTTGCTTGACCTTTCACTGTTAGGGTTATGAACCTGTGATGATTGTGAAGACAAACCAACAATTTCTCCTCAATTTGAAACCCATAGCCTCCTTAGTTTTCACTATGCATAAATTTCAAGGGTTTCAAAGAATGCAAACCCATGATTTGAAGAAATAGCGTCCTTTGTTCTTTAGTTTGAAACCATGGGTTCCTCATGTTGTACACATTTTTTTGTAACTATTATTTCTTGCTCACTGTGAGTGTTTTAAAAGAATGCAGACACTAAGCTCCATTTGTGTTGGTCTTTGCATTCTCTATTAGAATGAAAACTCACGACTCTCATTCTCATTGTGAAAAAATATTTGCATTATGGTTATAGAAAACCTAATCCTTTATCATTGTCTCCATTCTATTACTTTTATTGTGTTGAAATCTTCTACAACTAGGTTTTCTGGAAAATGTCGAGGGCTTTGAATCTCTCTGTATCTTTCACTTTTAAACTATTTCTAGAACAAAAAAGATAAAACCCTCTTTTGCATTTCTCTTATTTTCTCTATTTTTCCTCATGCCATTTTCCCTACATTAAGTGACTATACAGTCAAGTTTTGAAGATTTTGTGAACTCAAAGCATGTGTATGCATGGTTCATACTTTGACAAGAACCTCATCATTCTTCTTGTGGAATATGCTTGCAAGATAACTATCATCTTTCCCTTCTATCACATTTTCCTTACAAAGACTATCATGATTTTCTTTTGTTGCTATTATGCTCTCCACATTCCACTTCTATAAATTTCCATCTTAAATGTTTGCACTTTCATTTCTCAGGAAACGTTGTAATGAATAACAATTGTCTTCATAGAATAAAATGTTGTTGTCACTTTTGTAATATCACTCCATATGGCTTTATGGAATTGTTCCTCTATAGGAAATCATTCCAAACATAGCATATAACCTTCATTCCATACACACATAATAGTTTTGAATGTATAAAGGCATTGCATTAATTTCTTCTATAGTATTGCTTTTCTCAATGGAATATAGTGTATAAAGAGCTAGGAATTTCCATCATTCATTGTTGTTATTTAATGATATTCGTTAGCAAAATTATATTGTCTCTTGATGATTGAGACTTTCCTTTAATCATTAATAACTGTGATCACTATGTTGTCTTGGATGAAATATGTTTTTATATTCTCTTGCTGTTATTTTCAAATCACATTGGCATACTTTAGGTTGCGTATTATATTTTTGTATATGGAAGCTTATCCTTTGTATTGTTCATGGTAAACTTGCATTGTATTTGACTTCCTTTACTATAAACAGTGACTATCTTAAATCTACTATTTATACTTGAAATTTCAAGGCATTATTTTGACACTGGACAGTTACTAGAGCAAGGTAAAACGCTTATCTAATATAAGATTTCCTATTATCTTGAATCATCATTGTTGCATTGCTCTCCAAGCTTTAATGTACTTTTTCTTTGCTTTGGTAACTATTTAGTATTAGAATTTACATTCTTTTGATGACACTCCTATAGATAATGACTACAAATTGAATACTTGTACATTAATGATAGTAACCTTTAGCATGTTGGGATCAACCCTTGTAGGAGCCCATTTCCTCCACATGTTGTGATTTCAACAAGATGAATCATGAAATGATAAATGAGCTTATACCTACATAGTGAACAAACAAGTTAGATAAAACAATGAAGCTCAATGCTCTTCTTGATGATTTTGACTTTCAAGCTCTCTTGATACATGTGATAATTAATAACTAGTTTAATACATCACGAATGAAAGTTATATTTTTGTTGGTAGGAAATATGGTCAAAGTTTATATCTAGAGCTCTAACCAAAACTTTTCATCATAATGCAAGTACATCTGAAGATCAGGAGAAAGTAGGAGCTGAAGAAAAAGAAGATCAACACAAGATTCTACCATAGGAAATGATGGACATATTCCCTTTCAATGTGTTTTCTTTATTTCATATCTTTAGATATATAGATTTTTTTTCTTGTGTTAAATTAGTTATACCCATGTATTTTGTGGGATATTCAAACATTATTTTGATAGCAATATTAGGAAATTTGATTAATTCTTTTCTATTGTAAAACATTGCATAATAAAAATTGAATTCCATTTGAAAGGATCCTTGTTGTGCAATAATTTAACTTAGTAGAAATATTTGAATACCCTTCACTTTGAAATGCAACCAACAATTTTAGCTCTACCAAATTGAGCCATGAGTGAAATTTGGTAACACCTACCTACTAGATCCATTCTCATTTGGACTAATTTGGAGGATGCCTTCATTGATCAATTTTGGGTCTATGTAGACCTACCCATCCTATATCACCAATTTTCCATAATTAGGAAGGAACCACATGAACCCATGCCTCTATTTAACACATGATTCTATAGGATGTACAAGAAACTACATGAACCTTACATGGTGGTTGAGAATATCGCCATTCAAGCATTACCTTAAGGCTATAGATTCGTTGATTAGTTTATTTCTATAAAGGAATTACCTTCCAACAGACATAGATTCATTTTACAAAGTATACCACCTATCTATTAAGCTGTAATAGCAAATAAGTTCCCAATCAGGTGGTATGGGAGTAGCTAGATCTCCCCTAGGATATCCTTGAATTCCTAATAGAACTCCTCTATTCAATATAATTCCAAGAATTTCTCATTCTGCCTATGGACGATTGGTTGAATTACATCCTCCACCTTTGTTACCATGGATTTTTAATGATGGAACTTTAGATTTCTCCCAACAACATCAAAATTCTCACAATCATGTTGGAGGATCTAACACCACAACCAACCCATCGACTACAACTATAGAGAATGAATGTACTACTCATTTGACAATAGAGTTAGAAACTCTTAAGAAAACCTTATCCCAAGTGACCAATGAGATGGCCCAGTTCAAACTGAACCCCCCTCAAAACTAAAACTGAAACCAATACTAGTATTAGGGAGGGTACTCCAACCAAAACAACTAATCCTACTAGAACACTAACCAGAATCAATGAAATTTCTAGAATCAAAACTTCTAGAACTAGAACTATCAAAGTTGGAATAGGGGAGGCAACCAAAGATCCAATAACAATAGATAGTGGAACATTGGACCAAATAATGGAGGAGTTTCTCATAATTACTGGTCCAATGAAGAAAAAAACATACTACTAATGTTGTAGATTTAAACTTCATGACTAATTGGTGTAGATTGCATGATACTGTTGCACATTCTGAGGTTAATTGCCTAGAGGTGAAGAAAATGGTTAAGATGGCTCAGGTTGATTCTCAATCACCCCAAGGTAGTGCTAATAAAAATTGTGTATTTGTGGATACAACCATGGATTTTAAGACTTATGATGAGGAATATCAATTTCCCATGTAGGGATAAAATGAACCAGAGACGGATACATATGATGCATAGGCTTTTTAGGAAAAAGGTGGCCATTTTTTTGAGAAATGAGAATAAATGGCCATTCACAACATCTGCCCCTCCCAGCAATATGGTCCCCCCTAATCATAAAGTAGATAACAATCCACCTCCACTAAAAGGCTTAGCTGAGTTTCCAAACAAGGGTAACTTTGCTTTCATTCCTAGACAACAATATAACAGTGGTAAAGAGTATGATATGATTTCAAAAATGTAGAAGCAGATGACTTCATTTTCATTCTTTGATATTTTGAAGTGGTGTCCCACCTAATGTGAACTTGTTTTAAAAGCATTGGATGAAGCATATTAGTTGAAAGGAAAGACAAAGGTGACTCTAGCTACTGATATGAATGCAACTCTGTTTAAAGGAAGGACAGTACCACCCCTATTCTTGTTGAGTTTAAGATTTTTTGTGAAGAATTTACATAACTACCTATTGGATTCTAGAGCCTCAAGTAATGTTATTTCATTCTCTATTTATACAAAGTTGGGCCTAACCCCAATTCAAAATCATAATAAAGTTATATAGTTGGATAAAAATGAGGTGAATGTTGTAGGGGAATTGAAAAATGTGCACGTAAAAAATTGGATCAGATCCAAGGATTTAAAGTTATATGGATATCCAGATTGTTAATATTCCTAAAACATATGGCATGTTGTTAAGCATGGATTTGATGAAGGTTATAGGAGGTTACCTTTCACTATACTTCTCACATGTATGGCTACTATGGAGGGGTATATCAACTCAAATTAGGATTGAAAGTGAACCTCGCTTGAAGAAAATGATCACAGAATATAACCATCCAAATGAAAGAGCCTCTTTTGAAAACAAAATAGGTGTTTATAAGAGAAGAAATTATGAATTTTCAATGCATAATTTTTATTGCTCACAACTTTTAGACGATGATGACCTTATGACTACTATTAACCAAAAAGTGTTAATTCAAAAATTGTAACAAGACAAGATGGTCCTGGGAGAGGAGGTAGACATGTAGAGCCTGTTACTCCTAAATTGGTGTCGGGTTCACTATCAAAATAATTCTAAGGTAGCATGTCAACCCTGCTTAGATATCCTTAACCATGTTTGTCAATTAGGAGAGGCTTGTAACAACAATCTTATAGCATCCCCAAGTCAGTTTCCATTTGAAACTAATGCAATGACCATTTTGAAAAGAATAAACAACAAAAAAGAAGGGGCCCCATTACTCACTGATCAAACTTAGACCCTATTTTCTGATTCACAAACCAAGACTGGAGAACTCTAGGAATTGTTAGATACTCTTACTCCTACTAATCTTCTAATTCCTAAGGAATTACTCAAAGGGAAGGAGAATGGTAAAGTTGATGACCATGATGACCTGCAAGAAATAGTCTCTACACAAGTTTTTAACTTGAATAAACTACCTAATAGTCCTCAATTACAACAATCCATTCACCTTAGTATCCCAAATCAGTTAGAGCCACCACCTACTTCTCTTAAGCCATCACCTACAACTAACCTAAAGAAAGAAGCCCTAGCCCAAGATCAATTGTGGACCCTCAAATTTGATAGTTCTAAATAAAAAAAGGGGAGTGGAGCTGGAGTAGAACTAAGAAACTCTAAAGGGAAAACTTACTTTTCTTCTTGTGAATGGAGAATCTAGACCTACACAAACATGAACAAATAACACAAAATTAGTCATTATGCAAATATAATTCAACATTCCCCATAAGATTCATTTGAAACATGAAGAACAAGAAACAAAATAAAAAACACAAATGGAAGCAAGCTAAATCTTATTCAAAATGCTCAAACTCTCAATCCCATGGGGGAATTTGTGCCATTTTGATGTGGAAAATGGCCCTTTCCAAATTCCTTGTAAGCTTGATGATGTTTAATGAAGAACAATGTGATTCTTGATAGAAATCTACAATAACCTAGCTATGAAATTGAAAACTATGAAAATGGTGGATGAACTAGCTCTAAATTTAAAGATAATGACTTTGCTCTAAGTTGTGGATCCTCAATTAGCAAAAGAGTTTCTATTTATAGAAGAAAAGGATAAAAGAATAAGCAAAAGGGATGAATGTGGGATAAAAGATCATCCAATGGAATAATGCAACTTTTCATCATGTGAGTGGAAGAAGGTTGAGCATGTTTTGATGAATGTGCAAATAATTGCAATTAGGTTGAAATTTGAAATTGATGAAATGACATGTTGGAGGGAGAAAAAAATGAAGTTAATGCCACTTGGCTCAAGGAAAAAGGACATGTAAGAGGATTTTAATGCCTTGTTGGAAGGACGAATCCTTTTGGAGGGATTTTTTAATTTAGAGGAATATTTCAATTTGATGCCATGTTGAGAGAAAATAGAAGATTTAATAAATCAAACAAATTGATTTGTTGTGCAAGTTGTAAAATCTAGATGATTTGGAGGATTAGTGTTAGGATTAATCATGATTTGATTAATTTAAATGGAGATTAGCTAATTTGACACTTTGATTTAGATTTTTGCACTTAAATAAATCAAAATGAGAGGAATATGAAATATTAGACTTAATTAAATAAAATTGAATTTATTTAATTAAAAGGGGATGGTGTTAGATTTAAATTAAATTAAGGTTAGTTTATTTAATTTAAAGGAGATGAAATATGATTTAATCAAATAAGGTGACTTATTTAATTAAAAGAGGAGAATTAGGGTTATTTAAACAAAATGATTTATTTAATTAATAGGAGATAATTATTTAATCAGAAAAAATGATTTATTTAATTAAAAGATGAAATGTGATGAATTTAATCAAATAAAGATTATTTGATTAAATAGTTAGTAACAAATCGATTCAAGATGAACTTGTGTTAGTAAACCAGGATCAAATTCATAGGGTCAATTAGTGCATTTTACATGTCTACATTTTTCCCTTCTTTGAAGCAATGCACCTATTGCGTTGATTCAAAGAAAAATCTTGACATGATCAAAAGTAAAAAGAAAATCAAATTTTTTTAGATGCCACACTACTACCCTAGTGAAATAATTATGTTGGTATACTACCCCCTCGAGAGATCAAACGAAAAATTTGGATTTTTGGGTGATCTCATGAAAAAAGAGGACAAGGTGTTGGACAAGTCCAAAAAGGCTCTAGGATTCGAAAAACATGACTAAAAGATGTAAAATAAGCCTTGGTTGGTCAAAGACAGTGAGATGGGCACAAAAACCTAGCTGGATGGCCAAACAGGGTTAAAAAACCCTTATTTTTATGCTTAAATAATCCTTGAGGGGTCACTTTCAATTCATTTTACATTCACACCTTAGAAATTTGAGCTTTGACCTTCGTGTGAGATGGTGCAAAGAGTGATTCCCTAACAAATTTTTGAACACATTTGAGTTTACTAGAGGCTTCTAAGCATAGGACCACTGGTATGTCATCTTAACTTGACTTTGTTTTTTCACCTTTCATGCACATTAAATAGGGTCAAAAGGTCAAAAAACCTCTACATCACTATATGGCGATGCTGGGGCTGCACAATCAATGACGCTGAAGGTAAAACTATGATGCATATGCATGTGGTGATGTCAAATCATAGTTTAGGTCTTAGGGTTCAAAATTCAAAGGCTGACACATATGCAAATTGTGACGCCACACCATAGTTAGGAGTTAGGGTTTCTAAGGTCAAATAGGTGTGTGGTCAAACTATAATGCCATGGCACAGTTTGGAGTTTCGAAATAACAACACATTTGTTGATAGCAATTCCTTTATTTTTCTAGTCACAAAATCTCCAAACAAAATCCAATTGTTTTTCAAAACTTGACACTATGGGTTCATGGGTAAAAGAGATTTTTGACATTGTGCATTCACGAGAGCACCAACCCTCAGTGCTGGGTAGATTGATTGGCTTGCACGAGTTATTATAGGAGCACCTTGGTGCAATTGGTTTATGGTACGTTGCATATCCACGCCCTGTTCAAACACATCTCGCCATGATGACAACACTAGTGGAGTGGTGGCGTAGTGAGACATCCTCATTCCATCTTCCCACAGGCGAGGCAACTGTTACCCTAGAGGATGTCTAGAAAAAATTTTAGCTGCCCATCCATCGTGAGTGGGTCATCTATGATACTGTCATAGGCACCAATTCTTGTTATGAGATTATGGGGATAGATGAGCTTGTTTTCGTTGAGGGCCAGATCTCGTTGAGGGCCAGATCTCGTTGAGGGCCAGATCGACCATGAGTATTACAGAGGTTAGGTATCAACATTTTGATTGATTGTTGCATCTATCATTAGTGGCCTTGTAGCTCCAAATTGGTAGGGCAGGTACTTTAGCCTAGGAGCATATGCTCTTCAGGAGGTGTTGCTTTATGTGGGGACTAGTGATGATGGCCTCACTTTACCATAATCTTCATGAGTTCGCTTATTTGACAAAAGAGCGATCGGCACAGGGGTCACACTCCTACATATCTTGGCCTAGGAGCACATTGTCGTGCTCTATCCATGAGTTACAACAGTTGATATGGAGCTAGATGACCTAGTGTTCTAGAGATACAAGGGTGGACTTTCTTTCTCTCACACAAGACAACATGACATTTCCCACTGGTGGAGGGTCATCGATGAGATGACCACATTCATGTAGAGAACTTGGTTAGGGATGCCCGCATGGTATGACAATGCACAACAAATTTTCTTTTCTAGGAAATATAGGCTCATGTAGGGACATGAGCACATGATGATCAAGTGCTACTTGCCTGATCAGGTAGTGCGATAGTTTGGGGTTGTGCAGGATCATCCCGATGACTAGTACATGGCCATCTTTGCACAAACCACTCGAGAGACTACATGGGGTCTGATGATCCCAACAGAGGATGCAATTGACTCATTCAGATAGCTAGTGGTGAGTCCCTAGGAATATGATTAGGGATAGGTAGATCACAGGATGACATAGGCCAACATTGACTAGTTTAGGCCACTAGTCTGTTTGACAGCAAGATGGGGGTGGGACTGAGGAGGAGGAGACAAAGACAGAGGCAGAGGAGGAGGTGGACCACCTCCACACCAGCCTAATCATAGCCACAAGGATCAATATCAGGAAAGGGTCTAGTAGGATCAGGATCAAGATTAGGAAAGGGTCTAGGAGGATCAGGATCAAGATAGGGGCCAACAGCTACCTTAGAGGGATTAGGGGCCATCACAAAGAGATCAGGGGCCACTATTGCCACCTCTTCTCGATTAGAGAGATGCATTGATATAGTAGCTTCAAGGGTAGCTTCAGAGCTTACAAGGGTAGATTCAGGGACTGCATGACCAAGTTTAGGCACTTACAAGAGAGAGGGACTAGGCAAGACATTAGGTCCTGGTCTTGAAAATCAACCGAGATCAGGCCATGCAACAATGGCCTATCATAGAGCTACAAGTGGCATAGGAGATAGGTAGATGACTACAGCTTGAGTCCATGGCTGCCTCATCATCGAGGAGCACAGTGTCCATGTGGGAGTACCTCAAGGCGGTACGAGAGGCTGAGTACGATAGAGTACATTACATACAGGTAGTGTTGCTAGGGGCTCAGGTAGCAAAGTTCTCCTAGTAGACAAGGTACCAGCCTCAAGAGGATCACAGTGAGAGGCAGGTTGGTGATGAGAGCAACTAGCAGGGCTAGCTCACACAATTTTGATCAATGATACTTGATTCTTTTTGAGATCCACAGGCTCCATTTTTTATAGTCCCGTGGGCATTTATTCTCATTGATATACACATTTATCCTAATTTTGTACCATGACAGTTATATTATTGATGTATATATGATATGATCAATTTGATTATGAGATGTGTCCTATTTTATTTATGCATTATGGATGGATGTATTTTACTTTCCTATGTGTGATGTTATGATGTGATGTGATTCTATTTTATGTGATGCATCTATGTTATGCGATGTATATTTATGGATGGATGGATGTATTTCTTTTTTGTATCTTTATATGCATTTTTTATGATGATCATGTATGGATGTAAATTTTTATGACATGCAAATGAGTTTATCATGCTTAGACTAACAAATCTATATTATTTCCTAAATGATAATGCAAATGTGATGTATTATGCTTATGCAATGGGATGTTATGATATGTTATTTTTTTAGTATATTTTCATGTATGATATGATGATGATGTATGGATGACATGATGTTGGCTATATGATGATGCTTATATGGTTATTCAATGGATGATAATGTATGGTTTATGAGATGCTTAGAATAACCAATCTATATTATGCAATGTATGTGATATGATCAGTGTTTCCTATATGATATGATATACATTATGCTAATGATTTTTGGATGCAAGATGGATGCTTTGGTGATGGTTTTTGATTAACTGTCATGGAACCATGTTAGTGCAAAGAGAAGACAGAAGAAAAAGAGATGAATATGGCACCATGTTAGTGCAAAGAGAAGACATAAGAAAAAGAGATGAAGACAAGAGGATCTAACAAGTCTATGATTTTAGAAGACCTTATTAGAGATAATGATGAGATATGGATGATGTTTGCTTGCCAAGAATTAGGATTTTAAAAGGGGTACTTACCTTATGTTTGATAACACACATAGGTACGATGCATCAAGGTATGAATAAATAGGATGGCATTGCACCTAGTGTGATGGACTTTGACTCAACAATTAGATAGGAGTACTCCTATTCACACCTAGCATACGAAACTCTACTTAGGATGTAGTTTAGATATCCTAAATATCTTGGACCAAAACATAGAAAGGAAAGCCTTCCTATGTGGTCAACAAGACACATAAAACACCCTCCCTACAAACCAAACAAAGCAAGCATGACCAAATTTATATTACAAGAATATCCAACAAGCACAATAGAAAAAGATAATGATCGTTGCCCCATTCCTATCTCTCTAAATCTTTTTGTTTAGACATCATCGAGAGGTCATTAGAATGAGCGCAATAAGATAAATCAAACAAGATAAAATCAAGTAAACAAACATGCTAATGTTCTTCATACTGCTAGCCAAGACTAAACTATGGTGATGCTTGATGTTGATGTCCATTGTAGGAAGGATGTGTACTAGGACATGATGTTATCAGATGATGATGAGATTGATTGGATGATAGACTATTGATGCAAAAAGTTGACCAACTTGTTTACTTACTGACCTAGACTTGAGACTTTGACATTTTCAGTTTTCACTTTTGACTGCTAGACTTGTTTTTGACTATTTCACCAAAGGTTGAGAGTGATGATTGATTTACTGTGAGTGAATTTTTATTTCGGGTGAAAGTGAGATGAGACAAATGGATTTTTTGGGTTTTTTGAATGTTTTTCATTTTTTTGAAACGTTATGAGGTTGATTTTGGTATTTTTTAGATTTTGCAAATGTTTTATTTTTTCTATTTTCGGATTTTTAGGTGTTTTATGAGATTTTGACCAAAGATCTAACCTAAAGACCTATCCTAGGGGTCTCAAGGGTGATCAATAGATTAGCCTTTCCTATGTTATGCACACAAATACCATGTAGTTTGATTGACGTCTTGACCAATTTGCAAGATGAAGATATAAACATGATGGGTTGCCAGTTTATTATGACGGACTCCTAAAGGACTGACCTAACTGTCATGGAGGATGATCAAAGATCAACCTTACCTACGTTCAAAGATCAAAGATGATGTAGTTCAAAAAAAAAACCTTATTTTTTATGGATTTTTGATTGAATTTTTAACCTGTTTTTGGGATTTTGATATGTTTTGAATGTTAATGGGTTTTATTATTTTTTGATGTTTTTTGGATTTTTTTCTTTTATGATTTGTTTTGGATTTTTTGATATTAAGACTTCAAGAATGTACACAAATCCGATCCAAAGTAATACATGCCCCCAACATGATCTAATAGACTACCTCGATATAGGTAGGACAAGCTGACCTTTGGAATGGGCTGAGTAGTACTAGGAGGGATCATAATATGAACACAAAACCAAGCTATGATGTGGATGTCGATGCGTGACGGAAGGATGCAATGGAATGTGATGGAGATGGATGGATGATACAAAATGAGTCATGGGGATTAGGATGGATGGAGAGTGCTTATTTACACATGCTGCCTATTTTCCAAGTTTTCACCAAGGTACTTGCCTAAAGCTCTAACGAAGTTCTTTTCACTAGAGGACTATTTTTTTCTTTACTATTTTTAATCCTTTTTCTAAATTTTTTTTCATTTTGTTTGTTTGTTTTTTTTTTTTGGTACCCTGAAAGATTAGGCATAAATTTTTTTAAGATGGGAGTTGTTCATGGGCTCTTGTAGAGGCTCACCTTCAATTTTTGATAACTGATATGCCCCTAACTTGTAGCTTGCTATGACAATGAAGGGGCCCAGCCAATTGGGTTCAAATTTTCCCTTGCTATTTGCATTTGGTACGTTTCTCTGCTTCTCCTTCAACACAAGTTCTCTGACTTGGAAGGTCCTGCTCCTAATCTTCTTATTGTAGTTCCCCTTGAGGTGGTTTTGATAGACTTGCAAATGGTTTAAGGCATCCATACATTGCTCAGCTAGTAACTCCAACTAATTTAGTCACGATACCCAGTGTGAACCTAGATCCTAAACCTGCAATTGCACAAGAAACAAACAACAAATTAGATCTAATGCAAGCTACAATGTAAATTCCTTAAGAAGTTCATTTAAATTTCAAGAGAAAGAGGAAATGAAATGAAGAACACAACCAAACTTAAAACATATCAAATCCTATTCTAAAGCAAAGAAAACTCTTAATCTCTTGAGGGAATTGGTGCCAATTTGATGTGAAAATTGGCCATTTCCCAACTCCAATGATGCAATGGTGAATTGATGATGAAAGATGATCCACTTTGATGAAGAGTGATGGGTGCTCCAAGATAAAAATCTGCATAACCTAGCTATAAACTCAATGATATGGATGAACATTGCTAAAGATTTGAGTATATTAAGTTTACTCAAGTTGTGGATGATCAAAATGAAAGATGAGCTCTTTATTTATAGAAAGAAAGAGTTGAAGATTGAAAGATAGGATGAATGTGGGACAAAATATAAACCAGTGACATGATTCCATTTTTCCAAATGTGAGTGGATGGAGGATGTGCAAGTTTTGATGAATGTTCCAATAAATGCCAATATTTGAATTTTGAAATTGTATTAATGACAAGGTGGAGGGAGAGTCAAATGGAGTAATGACCACTTGGATGAATGAAAAAGGAATTGTAAGAGGGAGTGAATGCCTTGTTGGAAGGAAAAATTCCACCTAGATTTGAATTTCAAACTTGAAGAATATTCCTCCTTTATGCCATGTTGAAGATAAATAGAGATTTAATAAATCAAATAACTCTATTTTCATGTGCTAGTGGCAAAACGTGGAGGCTGGGACATGAGAAGAGATTAAATTAATCAAGGTTAATTAATTTAATGAAGGATTAAATGGTGTGACCTATTTGACTTAAATTTATGGATTGATTTAAATCAAATATGAGAAGAATATGATCTAAAGACTTAATTAAATAAAGAGTTTTGATTTATTTAACTAAGGGGATGAAAGTAGATTAAATTAAATAAGGTTTTAATTTACTTAATTTAATAGATAAACCTTAGAGATTTAATTAAATAAAATTAATTATTTAATTAAATAGGGATAATTAGATCAGATTGATTTAATTAAAAAGAGAAAGACTTAATTAAATACATGATTTATTTAATTAAGAGAGGGAAATAAATGAATTTAATCAAATAAAGATATTCGATTAAACAGTTAGACCGAGGGATGATTTAGGATGAAATTTTGTTAGTGATAAGGATCAGATGTCCAACGTCAATCAGTACATTTTACGCGTCTACATTTTTCCCCTCTTTGAAGCAATGCACTTGTTGTGTTGATTCAAAGAATAAACGGTCTCGATCAAAGCCAATAATTTTTTTTGTTTTCAAAATTTTGTCTCACTACTGCCTGGGTGAGAGAAAACATGCTAATATACTACCCCCTCAAGAGATTGGATGAAAATTTTGATTTTTGGGTGATCTCACGAAAAAAAGAGGACAAAGTGCCCTACAGGTCCAAAAAGGCTCCAAAAGGCAAAAAAATGTGTCTGAACGTAATAAAACAATGTAAAATAGGCCTTAAGTAGAAAAAAATAGGTTGAAGAGTTCAAAACCCTAGCAAGATACCCAAAAAGGGTAAAAAAAACCCTAATTTTTAGGTTTAAAAAAGGCTCCGGGGGGTCACTTTTGATTTATTTTCACACATAGCTTCTTAGCAATTTTGTGATTTGAGTTCTAATACTCCAATGAGATGGTGCAATGATAGCTTCCGATGCATATTTCTGATTGAGTCCGAACATACCAGTGGCCTCCCGACATTGGGGAACCAATAAGTGATCTTTACTTGAGCTTCATTTTTCATTTTTCATGCTTATTTAATGCTTTTAAACTTAGCTTCTCTGCAGTGGTGCTATACAGCACCGTTCAAAATTCAAATTGCACTGCTTAGTGGCTCAAACTGACTCACCACCATAGAGTGCACCACCGTAGTGTAGTTTGGAGCTTGGAAAAAAACTTCAAACTCTGATGCATATGCTACCTCTAGTAGGGTAATTTCAAAGTCTGATGTGGTGACAGACTTTTAGACTAGAATCCTTGCCAATCTATGTCTCTTTTAGAAAAGTGCACTGTAGTGGTGCATTTTAAGACTCTCGCAGTCCTAACATTGTAGTTTAAAATTCAAACTACGATGCCTTCATAGATAGTTGCATTGGGCTAGCTTTTTGGATGCTCAGAATAAAAAATTTCAAATTTTTTAACATGGTGACCTTTCCTGATGCAGGACGTGGTGAGGGAGCTCTATTCTGAAGAGCATAGATCATAGGAGATTTTTGGTTACCTGTGAGATCTGAGCAACAAGGAGCAGGATCGACTGCAAGAGATGGGACTATGGTACATTGCTTATGCAACACTCATGCAGACCGACCTTGGGATGATGTCAGCACTTGCTGAGAGATGGCACAATGAGACCTCATCCTTCCACCTTCCTACTGGCCACCATCACCCTAGAGGATGTGTGGCGGATCCTCTAATTTCTAATACATGGGTGGCATGCTATTTATGATATGGATGCTAGACGAGACGCTTGTCACATAGTCCTTGCTATAAAGGACATTATATATTGTGAGGGTCAGATAGAGTTAGAGCATCACAGGGCCTTGACTTCACCCTTCCACTTGGTGGTTGCAGTGATTATTTTAGGTCTCGTTGCCCCGAATCGGCAAGGCTGGTATTTCATTCTTGGCTAGGGGCTCTGCTAGGAGCAGATGGTGATGCATGATAGGCCTATTCATTTTGCTTGGGGGTTTGTCCTTTTAGACTCCCTCTACAGGGATTTGCATGAGTATGTCTACCTCAATGACAGAGCACTTGGAGTAGGTGTTACGCTTCTTCACGTGTGGGCATGGGAGCACATTCCATTCTTTGGTCGTGAGTCATTGCAATTCCAATGGGGTTTGATGATCCCCTAGTGTGGCGTTACAAAGGTGGTGTGTCTTTTACACACATAGGCGAGCACGAGATTCCTCACTGGAGGAGGGTCCTAGATGATATGTAGGTTTTTACATGGCACTTGTACCTTGGTCACCCTAGATGGGCCGAAAATGCATAAAAAATATTCATTGCCCACCAGGACCACTTTATGCAGGGGCGAGAGCATACGATGGTTGAGAGATACCTACCAGGGCGCATTCAGTGTTAGTTTGGTGAGCCACAGGACCGCCCAGATATGACTACATGGCCATATTTTCTCACACAGTATCATAGGGTTCATGGGGGCAATACATTCCTACTTCCAAGGTAGTAGACAACTTTGGACAGTTGGTGGCCCGACCATGGGTATATGATCAAGGGCCCACAAATCCAGGTGTGACATAGGCCTACAAAGATTGTTTTTGGCCACCTCTACGATTGAAAGTTCTAGGTGCACCCTCCACTTGACGAAGATCAAGGGGAAGAGGGGGGGGATGAGGACAGAGAGAGGGTGAGCAATGGGATCAGTCAGTTAGGGTTCCAGTTCAGCCAATGCAGGAAGATGTACATATGTAGGATCAAGACTAGGGGCTATCCAGGCAACAAGATTAGGAAGATGCACCACCACACGTTGAGGGTGAGGATCAGCCTCATGTGCAGCCCCCACGAGCATAGCCAATAGAATAGCCAGATCCCTAAGATGCACAAATTGCATAGCTACAGGCTCAAGTTCAAACTTTGACGACAAAGAGGGATTCAGCCAGGGCTGAGAGAGACTGGGCCATTTTGCATAGGTAGGTCACAGAGCTAGAGGTGGTTGCAAAGATGGGTCAGAGACAACAACTAGAGAGCATGGCGGCCTCCTCCTCTCATAGAACAATGTCTCTTCGTTCGTATAGGGAGGCCATTCAGGAGGTAGACTACTATCATTTGCTTTATCATCAGGTCATACCTAGAGCAAGTTAGGCCCCAGATTACTCACAACAGACCAGCCACAGACTAGCAGAGGGTAATGGTGACAGAGGCAATGGCAGCAGATAGGAGGGTTAGGCCTCATTTTGATCGAGATACCATTTTTTTGTGCCATATGGGCTCATTTTTTATAGCCCATTGGGCCTTTTTGTACTTATTGACATACACATGTATAGTGATCCTCATTTATTTTGTACTATGATAGTTATCCGATGATATATATATGAGATGATGATGTTGATATGATGTGATGTGTATCATTTTATTTATTATGAATTTATGGATGGTTCTATATTCTATGCAATAATGTTATGGTGTTTATGCGATGTATATATGGATGCATTTCTTTCTTGATGGTGTATGCACTATGTGATGGTTATGGAACTGATATATGATATGAATGGATGTTATGTTTATATGATGATGTAATCTATATGATGATTTATGTATGTTGATGTGAATGTGATGATTTGTGCAATGATTTCTTTTTTTCAATTCCTTTTTTTGTTATGATGGTGATGATGATGCAATGATCATGGTATGTGGTTATGAATGTTGGATGTACGTGATGTATGATATGCACTTGTGGCGATGTTTATGATGTGATATGCAAAATGGTATGAAGATGATTTA
The DNA here is from genome assembly GCA_007258455.2 of Sequoia sempervirens. Classification (NCBI taxonomy): domain Eukaryota; kingdom Viridiplantae; phylum Streptophyta; class Pinopsida; order Cupressales; family Cupressaceae; genus Sequoia; species Sequoia sempervirens. The sequence continues at coordinate 47,776,187 of VDFB02193867.1, read as the reverse complement.
TGGTGTATATGCAAAATGATAAATGCCTTTATAAAATGATTATGGATAGATGTATGCTTTTAATATAATGTTTATGTTCCTATTTTAATTGTGCATTGAATGCTTATAATGATATGGGATGATTTGTAAAATGAAATTCAAAAATGATTGTGATGTGGTTATTTATGAGATGTTCTATATAATATGGATGAATGATGGACGATATGTATGTTTTTATGATTATGTATGATGCAACGTGAATGAAATGGTCATGCTCTATATGTTATGTTCCTAAACATGTTAGATGATTGTGAGATGTATGTGATGCATTTATTGTGATGTGATGTAATATATGAAATGATATGTTAATGCAAATTGGTATGAAAATGCTTTACGTTATGCAAAATGAATGTAATGACTTTATGATGTTCATGTGATGACATAATAAATGTTTTTTATGAGGTGGTCTATATGAATATGTATGTTTATAATGCAATGGATTATCTATAATGCTTACATACCTATTATGTTTGATTATGCAGTAGATGGTAATATGAAATGATTATGAAATGTTTATGCAAATGGATGTTATGTGATGGTTTATGTGATGAATGCAATGTGATGAAAAATGGATGTGCTTATTTATGAAAAGTGCTTATAACAACATATTTATATGATGGTGGCGATGCAATGCATATGTTTCCTATATGATATTTTATGCAATATGCTAACATTATGCGGATATAGAATTGATGATGATGATGATGATTAACCACCATAGTACCTTGTTAGCATGAAGAGCAAGAAGGGATGAAAGAAAATAAGACATTCCAACAAGACATAAGATGATGAATATGCAAATGATGATGACTACTTGTCGAGGAGTTAGGATTTTCAAAGGGCCAATTTCCTTATGTTTGATAATACACATAAATACAATGCATCAAAGTATTAAGAACTAGGATGACATTGTATTTAGTATGATGGAATTTGACTCGACAACCAGATAGGAGTATCCTTTTTCAAACCTAACATACAGGAACCTTACTAGGGTGCACTTTAGGTACTTCAAATATTTTGGACCAAAACATATGAAAGGTAAGCCTTCCTATGTGGTCAACAAAATATCTAAAACACCCTCCGTACACACCTAAATAAAGCAAGTATTTTCTGAGGTTATATTACAAAAATATCCAACAAGCACAACAGACAAAATATAATGATCATTACCCCATTCCTATCTCTCTAAATCCTTTGTTCAGATATCATCGAGAGGTCCTTGGAATGAGCAGAATAGGATAAATCAGAAAGAAAAGATCAAGTAAGCAAACAAGTCAATGTTCTTCATACTACTAGCCAAACGAAACTATGTTTTTTGAAGGATAAGAACCAAAACTTATTGCCAATAGATGATGTCCATTGTCAAAACGATATATCCTAGGACATATTAGTTGATGGTGGCACATCATTTCATTTATCCAAAGTGCTTGGTCTGATAAAAGAGTTCCCATTGTAGGAAGGATTCATCCTAGGATGTGATTTTATTAGACAATGATGAGATTGATTTAAGACTAATAAGCTATTGACATAAAAAGTTGATCAACTTGTTTACTTAGGCTTGAGATTTTGATGCTTAGGTTTTTACTTTTCACCTTCTAGACTTGCTTCTGATTGTTTCACCGAAGGTTGGGGGTGATGATCATTTATTATGAGTGATGTTATTGTGGGTGAAAGCGAGGTGAGATGGATGGATTTTCTTTTCAAATATTTGGATTTTTTTGGAGTTTTGCAATGTTTTGAGACTGTTTTTTGGTATTTTTTGAGATTTTTAACTGTTTTGATTTTCAATTTTCAAATGTTTTGGGGTTATCTGAGATTTTGAACAAGAGACTAACCTAAGGACCTATCCTAGGGGCCTCAAGGGCTGATCAATAGGTTAGCATTTCCTACGTTATACATGCAGAGAACACGCAGTTTGATTGATGAATTGACCAATTTACAGATGAAGATATACATAATGAAATGTCAGTTTATTATGACAAACTCTTAAAGGACTGACCTAAGTGTCTCGAGGGATGATCAAAGATCAACCTTGCCTACGTTCAAGGCTTAGAGACCTGTAGTTCAACAAGACAACTTTGTTTTTGACTTTTTGACTAACTTTTTTACCTGTTTCAGGATTTTGATATGTTTTGAATGTTTTTGGATTTTGGTGATTTTTTGATTTTTTTGGATTTTCTAATTTTCTAATGTTTTTGGATGTTTTTTGGATTTTTTGATGTTTTTGGATTTTCTGATATTTTAGGACTTCAACCATATACACGTATCTGATCTTGATGAGAACATGCCCCCAACGTGATGCAATAGACTACTCTGATAAAGGCAAGACAAATTGTCCTTCAGGATGGGCTGAGTAGTACTAGGAGGGATCATAATACGAACACATGACCAAGCTATGGTGCAGATGTAGGTGGATGAGTGATGGATGGGGATCTAAATGTGATGGATGATGGAAATGTAATGGATGGATGATGCAGAACAAGCCATAAATATCTTGGTGGATGGAAAGTGCTTATTTACACAAGGTGCCTGTTTGCCAAGTTTTCACCAAGTTTTCACCAAGGTATTTGTCCAAAGTGCCACCAAAGTGGTTTTCACAAGAGGATGATTTTTTCTCTTTACTATTTTTTTAATCCTTTTTCTAATTTTTTTCAATTTTTTTCTTTTTGATTTATTTTGTTGTCACCAAGACACCTATTTGCTAGGATTTTTCCAAGGTAACCATTTTTTAGGACATTTTTTGATTTTTTTTTTTGGATTTTTGGTTCTATACCTTGAAAGATTAGGAATAAAAAATTTTGAGATGAGAGTTGTTCATGGGCTCTTGTAGAGGTTCCCCTTCAGGTGTTGATAACTGATATGCCCCTGATTTATAGCTTTTGTGATGACAAATGGTCCCAACCAGTTGGGTTCAAATTTTCCTTTGTTGTTTGGATTTGGGATGTTCTTCTGATTCTCCTTTAGCACCAAATATCTGACTTGGAAAGTTCTACTTCTGATCTTGTTATAGCTCCTCTTGAGTCTATTTTGATAGACTTGCAAATGATTTAAAACCTCTATACAGTGCTCATCCAATAGCTCTAGTTCATTCAGTCTTGATACTTAGTACTCTTCATTTGTGATGAGATTTTGCAGTGATATTCTTAGTGACGGGAGCTCGATCTCAATGAGGAGTACTGCTTCTAATCCGTAGACTAGGGAGAAAGGGGTGGCACTAGTTGGTGTGCGGATACTAGTTTGGTAGGCCTAGAGGGCGAGATTGATCTATAGATGCTAGTCACAACTTGTGTTATTGATAGTTTTCTTGAGGATCTTTAAAATGGTTTTATTTGTGGATTTTTCTTAGCCATTTCCTTGGGGATAGCATGGGTTGGAGAATCAATGTTGGATTTTGAATTTTTCACACAAGTTGCAGACATATTGATTCTTAAATGGTGCCCCATTATCTAAGATAATGGCCTATGGGACACCATAGTGGAAAATGAGATAGTTTAGGATGAACTTTGATACGTGCTTTCTGGTTATATATGTCATGGGTATGGCTTCGACCCACTTGGTAAAGTATTCAATGGTGGTCATGATGAACTTGTGGCCATTAGATGAAGTGGGAGTGATTTTCCCAATGAGATTGAGTCCCCACTGTGAAAAGGGCCATGGTGTGATGATGGGATGAAGTTCTTGAGCTGGAGCATGGATGAGGTTCCCATGCTGCTGACATTGTAAGCACCTTTTGATGTAGTCATGTGCCTCTCTTTCCATTGTAGGCCAATAATACCCCATCTTCAACAATTTATTGGCTAGGGTTATTCCACTTGAGTGTGAACCATAGATGTCATTATGTAGTTCAATTAAAGCAGTCAATGCCTCCTCGCCATTTAAACATCATAATAAGGTTCCTTCTATGCTCCTACAATATAGGGTATCTCCTAGGATAATGAATTGGGATGCCTTTTTGACAAAGGTTCATTTTAAGGTTGAGGGTAAGTCAGTAGGTAGGACACCTATTCGCAGGTAGGTATAGATATCATGGTACCAGGGATCACTAGAACCAACAATTTCACACACAAATTCTAATTCTCATACCTCAAATGCAGATACAAGACGCTGCTCTACCAATAATATATATTTTAGAACATTGCGAGGAATGTCTAGTAGGGATCCTATTGTTTCCATGGTGTTTGCTACTCTGTTGTTTGCTCTGGGAATTTTCTCAAATGTGATCTCGATAAAGGATTCTTTGAGAGTTTCTACCAGTTTCTTGTATGGAGTGAGCTTATCATCCTTAGTCTGGTATTCACTGTTCACTTGGCTTATTATCATCTGGGAGTCTCCATATACCCTGAGGGCCCTAATTGCCACTTCATTGCTATTCTAAGACCTATGGTTAAAGCCTCATATTCTGGAATGTTGTTGGTGCAAGGAAATGCCAATTTATATGATCTAGGTATGTAGTCCCCTTGTGGGGTGATAAAGAAGATGCCAACTCCTTATCCATGTTGTGTGTATGAGCCATCAAAGTAAAATTTCTAGTGGTCAACTATGTTGAGATTGAAGATGGATTCATCTAGAAACTTTAAGATGAGAGGATTCTCTGAATAGATTGGTGCTTCTGGAAGCTTATCTATGATGACTTGGCCTGTAATTGCTTTCCGCTCCACTTATTCAATGTCATATTCTAATAATATCATGACCCATTTTTCCATTCTTCCAGTGAGCATTGCTTTTGATAGTAAGTACTTGAGGGGACCAATTTTGGTGATGAGTTTGACTTTGTGCACCAACATGTAATTTGTAATTTTTTGTGAAGCAAACACTACTGCTAAACATGATTTTTCAATGAATGAGTAGTTTAACTCATGACTGACCATTGTCCTACTGATATAATAGATTTCCTTTTCTATTCCATTTTCATCATGTTGAGCTAAAAGAGCTCCAAGGGCTGTTGTTGTTGTTGAAACATAGAGAATTAATGGATTTCTTGGGATTGGTGGCATGAGGACTGGTGGTGTAAGAAAATATTCTTTGATCTTATTGAAGGCTTCTTCACACTTGTTATCCCACTTGTATGCTACTCCCTTCTGAAGTAGGTGAGAGTATGGATTTTGTTTATCTGCCAGTTGTGCTATGAACCTTCAGATAGACTGAAGCCTACCTTGGAGACCTCTCAATTGTTTTAATGTATTCGGTGCCTCCATCTCAAGGATTGATTTTACTTTAGCAAGGTCTACCTCAATACCTCTCATTGATACTATGTATCCTAGCAACTTTCTTGATTGTATGCTGAAGATGCATTTCTTTAGATTTAATTAGACCTTGATTTCTTCCAACCTGTCAAAAATGGAATTTAAGGTTGCTATGTGATCCTTCCTCTTTTTGGATTTTGGTAGTATGTCATCGACATAATATTTTATATTTTTATGGATCATGTCATGGAAGATTAATGTCATGGCCCTTTGGTATGTTGCTCCTACATTCTTCAAGCCGAATGGCATCATATTCCAGCAGTAAGTCCCCCATGGACAAGTGAAGGCTATTTTCTGTTGGTCTTCTTTAGCAATCGTTATCTGGTTATATCCCAAGAAACCATCCATTAAGGAAATAATTTCACATCCTGCCATCATATCTATGATAATTTCAATGTTGGGCAATGGAAAATTGTCTTTTGGACATGCTTTATTTAAGTCCCTAAAATCTATGCAAATTCTGATGCACCCATCGGGTTTTGAGACAAGAACCAAGTTTGACACCCATTTTGGATAGTCTATTGGTCAAATGAATCTTGCATCCAATAGCTTCTTTAGTTCTGTTTTGACTAGCAGGGTGATTTGAGGGTGCATTTTCTTGAGCTTTTGTCTAACGAGCTTTGCTTTAGAGTATACTGCTAGGTGATGAACTACAATTTTTGGGTTGAGCCCTGGCATGTCTACATAGCTCCATGCGAAGTTTACTTGTCTCTCTCTCAAGAAGGATGCTAGGATTTCTTGTTCTTCTGATAGTAATGAATCTGCATAGAATGTGATGTGCAGGGTCTCCTCTATTCCTAGATTAATTGGATTGCACTTTTCTTCTAGGACTGCTGATTTTTCCTAATGAAGAGCTCTAAAAGGAATATTGAATCCCCCATCCTCAAGTGCCTCGGAGAGGTTTTAACCATTAGATGCATCCTTTCTTTTTACTTTTTTTGTGTCAAAGAGTGCTACAGTGTGGTTTTCACTCAAGGACTTAGATATTATTCTTAATTTTTCACTTTTATGATTGAGGGATTCAATCGTTTCCCAATAGTATGAGTGAGTATCTAGCTCAATGATGAATCCAACTTTGTGATCCCCATATGGAATATTATCCTGTAGTCTCGTGAATTCTAAGAGTGCCTCATCATTTTTGAATGTGTCAAGAATTGGTGGTCCTCGTTGGTCATAATCGATGAGTTGGGGGTAAACTAGGCAGATTTCATGATTTTGATGGTCTGACTCAAAGGATAAGGTGCTAATCATGAGAAGGGTGGTATCTTCGAAGAGCCTAGGTAGGTTGGTTATGGGATCCTCATCATCACTACTACTACAGACATCAGTTATGTCAAATGTGAAGTTGTCTAAGACGCGACCTATAGATACGGGTAAGCGAAGTTCATCTACAAATAGTTGAGGAGGATTATTGACCTTTCTAACTAGAGGACTTCGGCCACATATGGTTATACTCAAAGGGGTACATCCAAGGCCAAGATTTCTCATTCGTGTCTTCAGAATGATGGGTATTATAAGCCCATTTTCATTTTTCTCGACTCTCTAGTTTCTGTCATAGCCCATTGCGAGCATCATTTGGAAACCTTTGCTTTTGTCATCCATTGGTAGATCGGTTGTTGGTCTATTGTCTTGGTATAGGAGATGAGATGGGTCCTCCTCTTTAACTTCTTGGCTGAGATCTCCCCAACTTTTGAAGTTGGGATATTCTTCAAGGGACGTTTGAGATGTGGAAGCTTCATTTGATTGTGGATGTCCTCGTGATCTAGGAGATTGTGGTAACTCTCCTACCACAAAATCATTTTTTGGAATCATGTAGTTTTTGTAACCATTGTCCTAGATGATGACTTTGATATTAGAGATGGTGGGGATGGTGGGAGTGGTGGGTGTCTCTATCACAAAAGTGGAAGCAAGAGTGGTTGGATCAATGTACGGTGTTGATGGGCCTTCATCATTTTTAGGAACTTGAGGGATTTTGTAGTATTTTGTCTCAAGGTTCTTGCAGTAGGAGAATGGTTCAAGATCTCCATGGATGGTGACCTCTTGTCTTTCATATGCGAATTTGACACATTGATGGAAGGTTGATGCTACTGCTTGCATTGCATGGATCTATGGACATCCTAGGAGAATGTTATAAGGAAATTCAAGGTCTAGGACCTAACAGGTGGTTTCAATGATAACTGGCCCTACTTGAATAGGGATTCTGATTGTGCCTTGGGAAAATCTTTCTTGATCATCATATGCTTTGATTGTAATACCTTTTCCTTTGTTGATGGAATCTTATGATATTTTTAATTGCTTAATGAGCTTGAGGGAACAAATATTCAAGCCTGCACCTCCACCCACCAAGACTCACTTGACTTTACCTTTCTATACTAGGACCTCTAAATGGAGTGCACAGTTATGAGATGGTTGAGTAGGAAAATCTTGGTTGGAGAATGTAAGGAGATTCGGGGTAATGATGTTTCAGACCATAGCTTGGAATTGTTCTACATCAAGATCCGTGGGGATGGTGGATGAAGCCAATGCTTCCTCAAGGATTTTCTTGTGGTCGGATGAGATTTTTAATAAATCAATGATGGAGATTTGTGCTGGTGTTATTTTTAGCTAATCAAGGACATTGTAACAATTGGGAATAGATCTTGAATTAGACATGAAAGTTTTGTTTGGTTGAGATGATCCTACAATAGTAACTTTTCTACCTCTTGTGGTGACTCCATAATCGGCTTGAGCTCCTTTGATAGTGATTACTGCACAGTATTCATCTAGGGAGGTGATGACAGTTTCATACACATGATTCATGTTTTTGAAGGTGCCTTTCCCCTTATCAATGTTATTGTTTCCTTTATTGTTATGGTTAGGCATCAGATTCGTGTATATTTTAAGGTTCTATTTTCCTATTGGTTGTTCCACATTTATAATTCTTTGATCAATGATGTCTTGGACTATGTTCTTTAACCTCATGCAGTTGTTAGTGGTGTGCCCTTTGATTTTGTGGAAATCACAGAGCTGACTTTTGTTGTACCAAGGAGGTTTAACATCTAGTTCTTGGTAGTTCTCATAGGTGGGAATATTGATGAGGTGTTCATTTAGTAATTTCTTTATGATGACTTTGAGTGGTTCCCCAAGAGTAGTGTACTTTTTTTTGGTGAAGTTCTTGTTTTGCTAGGGTGGCCCCCTTTGATCATTGACATTATTAATCACTTGATTGTTTGTTTGATGTGTTGTTGTGTTCGCTTGATGGTTGTTTTGATGATGGTTTTGGATTTGTTGTGGTGTGGTTTTGTTTTGCCGAGGGGCACTGATGAAAACTTTGGCATCAACGACACCATCGTTGGTAATATTTTTGTTTCTTTCCCATGTGTGAGGTTTTCCATTGCAATTGGTGGGTGGGCAATTATTCTATTGTTTGGGATATGAAGTTGATCCTCCAAGTTGTGTCATAAGGGCTTGTTCGATGTTGAGCACCTTGGAAATCAACTGGTAATACGTGGTGATCCCTTGGACCTTGAGATGGAATGCCAAGAGGCCGTCAAGGTTGGATATGATAGTGCATACTTGTTATTCCTCGAGCATGACCCATTTACTCCGATTGGCCTTGGATCACCATCGTTGTAGGAATGTAGCAAATGATTCATTCTTTCCTTGTTTCAGAGCTGATATTTCTTCAATACTGACATCCATGGTGATATTGCATGCGTAGTTTTTGATGAATGCATCTATGATTTCTTGGAATGTCTTGATGCCTGTAGGTAGATGGGAGAGCCATTCCATAGTGTGGCTAGCCAAACTGCAAGGGAATAGCCACATCAGATAGGTATCATCATATGTGACTTCCATGCAATGAAGTTGGAATTCCCTGATGTGATCTTTAGGGTTTCCCGTCCCATGGTAGTTGTCAAACTTGGGAATCTCAAATCCCTTCGGGAACGGTTTCATCACAAGGCTCCTGTCAAATGGATAAGGACACAAGTTGTTGGATGTTTTCGTGGTTCACCCTGATTGAAGGCCAAGCGCTTGTTGTGAGAGTAATTTTATTTGTGTTGTGACATCTTTTTGTGGGTCAGGAGGTGGGATGAAAGTGTTCTGAGGTGGTTCGCTTGTGGGTGTGATGGATGGATTGGTTGATGTGTTGATTTGTGCATTTTGTCAAGCCATGTATGCTTGTACTTGCTATAGTATCAATAGTGCTTGTTGTTGGTCTTGTTGTTGTTGTGTCAGGATTTCGTATTGCTGAGCCTACTATTGTTGTTATGCTAACAACGCTTGTTGTTGAGCTGCTAATTGGGATGCTTCCTATTGCTCTTGATATTTCTTTAGTGTTTGCTAATATGCTCATTGTTGCGCTGCGTGTTGGTGTGCAAGATACTGCACTTGTGCTTGAGCTTGAGTGTATGCTTGAGCTTGTGCCTATGCTTGAGCTTGAGCTTATGCAGCTTGTTGTTTTTGCAATAAGATCTGGGCTTGGGTAGCTTGTTGTGCTTGTAATGCAGCTTGGGAAACTTGAGTAGCTTGTGTGGCTTGAACATTTTGTAATGCAGCTTATACATCATGTAAAAATATAAGCTTGGGTGGTTGATGATGTGGTGATTTCTTGTGTCATTTTCATATATTGTTGTGATATCAATGATGATTTTTGAGAGTTTTGCATGATGCTTTGATTGATGTTTGGGATGCTGGTTTGATTTTAATTGATATTTGGTAAAGGATGAATCCCTAAGCCAAGAAGTGGTGTGGATGGTGATGGTAATGGCGGAAGTGGTGAAAATGTAAGAGATGTGATCTCTTGATGAAATGACATAGTGTCGAAGATAGCCCCTGGTCTAAATACATCACCTTCTCCTTGTGAGGTTATGGGAAGAGAGGTTTGGGGTGTTGCATGAAAGGATGATGATGATGGATCATTAGGATCATGGAAAGTGAGAGGGGAATACTTATGTAATGGATTTTGGGGTACATTTTGTTCCAAAATGGTGTTTGCATCCAAGTCTTGATTATTGACAAGGGGGTTTGTTTGAATGGCATTGAGAAATGCACTTCCCTTATTAACATTAGGTTGAGTTGGAGTGATAGATGTTGTGATTTGCGAGATTTTTTGAGTGATGCTTTGGGATAGGGGTGTAGATGAGATGGGAGTGTGGATGAAATTGGAGGAATGACCTGTAAAGGTGGTTCCACTATAGAGCTCACGTCGAAATTAGAAGGGAGTTTAGCCCCTTGTTTTGCTAATTCAAGCATGTATAGTGAAGGGTTGAGTCTCATCATGATATTGATAATATTATGTTTCTCTGGATTTTGAATCATTTTGGTGATTTCCTCATGTGACATTCCAAAGGGATTGTTGGTATGATCCTCTACCTCCTCTTGAGGGTTTTATGATCATGTAGGAAATTTCATTAAAGGATTACTTGATTCAACAAGATTCATTTTGGAATTTGTTTGACTTAGGTCACTTGTAGTGGATGTTTCTTTGTTGGCTTCCATATTCCTCTTGTGTTGAGATCTAGTTTGCACCATAAAATAGGGATCAATTTTTGAAGAATATAGGAGATGAATCTCTAATTCTTTTGGATTGATCTAACTTTAGGTGCAAAAGAGAAAGTTTTAGGATGATTTCAAGGATCAAAGGGTGATAATGATATGGATGTAAGATGGATGTTTGATGGATGTTTGGAACTCTTGAGAAAATATTGAAGGGTATGTTTAAACTTTAGGACTTGATTTAGGATTGACTTTTTTTGGATTCTAATTTTGGTGGACTCATAAACTCTAAGAGGTTGGATGTTGTCGTAGAGTTAAATTGTTCACAAGATGCTAATTTTTCTAGGTGTGAGAAAAAGGATTCATCTAAAAACTCCTATCCAAACAAGATGATATTGATAATGAACTCCTAAATCCCAAGATGTTGGATGTTATCAAAGGATGAATTAGTTCACAAGTTTTGATAATTTGATCAAATATGTGGAGAAGGATGCATCTACACACATTCAATCAAACAAGGTGATTTTGGATTGATTTCAAATGATTTTCCCAAATTTTAACATAAAGGTTTTTTCCAAGATTTTTGAAGAGTTGTTGATGAGATGATTTTGGTTTTGATGTTCAAAGATGGATGTAGGTTTGATTTTGATCCTAAAATGTACCTAAAAGACACTTGTTTACTAGACCTCAGTATTGAAGAACATACAATACTCCTAAGGACCTCTCAACCAAGAAGTGGTTCAAACTAATCATACATTTTCGTATTGTTCAAAGGAATGAGTCTATAGAACCTTGTGAATTTTTTGCTTATTTTGATATGTTTCTTTTTATTGCACTTCCTAATGTATTTCTTGATGACCTTTCGAGTGTGACTCCTAAATTTTGAACTTTGACTCAAGGACCTTCATTTTGGGATTTTGACTTTTTCAGAAATCATGAGGAATTAACACATTTGAGGGCTAATTTTGTTATCTTTTCTTAGTGATTTTTTTTTATGACAAACACTTCTTTGATTAGATTTAAAAACTAGGTGTCCAATTTCTTAATTTCTTCGAATCCCACAAAGTATGTTATGTGGGGAATTGATGAATTCAAGGCAAGGTTTACCTATTGTTTAACTTTAGTAGGAAAATTGAGATGTAAATCCAAGTGTTTAGAAACCTCTAAGGATAAAAATCCCAAGGGTAAGCAATAACACATGAATTTGGTCAATTGTATTCGCCTCCTAAAGGGTTTGAAATTTTGATGATGATGTTAAATGTTTGTTTCCAGATTTTTTCAAACAAGCAAAGCATTTTGTAACCAAGAACAAGCACAACCTTATGGATATGAAAGAAAATATTTGTTGAGTCTCCACCTGGACAAGTCCAACTACGCTTATCTTTAGTGAATGGTTAGATGCTTGACCACACTAGCTCCCCTCCATGACACTCACTTATATGGGGCAGCCAAGCATCAACACCCATGAAACTCCCATGGCATGCTTTCCATTTCTACTAAAGACCATAAAAGTGTGGGGCGGCTTTAGAACAACCATTCTTACACCAACAAATAGATAGGGATTTTGTCCTTTATACAACAAGGGTTTTAATTTAGAATTTTTGTTCATAGGAGTTGACCCAATGTGGCGAGAGACCATTGCAGCCCTTCTCGTCAGAGCCAACTGCATGATACTGGCATTTATTCCAATACCCACATTTATATCATGGTTGGAAATACTTTTGGCTTTAGAGTGTTACCAGTTGATTCATTCCCTTGGGTGAGTACTTTCTCCCCAAGGAAGGCCCTCTAAGATAAAAAAAAGCAAGTAAACATATTCATAGTTTGATCAACCTTAGTTTAGAAACAAAGGGAGAACACATGCAATAGGTTCACACACACTCACACAATTTGTTCAATTTTAAACCCAAATTGAAGTGTGTATGGGAAATTATTTACACAACTTAATGTCACCAAAAGCCTTTTGATTCTCAAGATCACCCTGAGGCATGAGAGAAGCACATACATCTTTTGAAGATATTACTTTGTGTAAGTATTTGCAAAATAATGAAAATGCTTGTTCATTTTAAGTCCACAAAGCAAAAGTGAATTCGTTTTAAATCACCAAAGTAAGTGTGGCAATTTTCCTTGTTTGATTATTAAACCCAAAACAAGCTCTAGTAAATTTGAGTCCTAATGTGCCTTTTAAGCGTTTTTGTAATAGGAATTCAAAAGGTTCTTTTCAAAACCCGAAATGAAATTAGTAAATCCTAAGCTCAAAGAGATAACAATTTTTTCCTTAAGAGGACTAGTGAATCCTCTAAGAGTGTTAAACAAACATTAGAGTGTTTAAAAACACTTGTTTTTGTGAAATGACATCATCATGCTTCTCTTCACTTTTCGTCTTTGATCGATCCAACCTACAAGAAAGTTACTTAGATTCTACAAAAATAGAAGTCAAAAGGGTAGAAAACAAATAAAAGAACCATAATTTGAAAAAAGCACGTGCTACAAATAAAATTTAACTTTCTACTCCCCTCCAGTGGTGCAATCCATGAAGGTGTCACAGTTTGATTTCACCAGCGGTGTTGTATAGTGTGGCTTGCTAGTCAGCGTCACTCTGCAACCAGACTAGTGAGCATGAAGGCATCACCCTTTTTTCCAATGGTGCAATTTTTATTTTTGAAAGATTCTTGTAGGTCAGATAGGTTCAGCGGCACAGTTTAGAATTCAAAATTCTAGGTGGCAAGACAAAGGTGTCACAGTTTGGATTTTTCAGCAGTCCTATATAGCGACTCTAGAGAACCAGTGGTGCTAAACAACAATTCTAAGCCCCCAGTGGAAGATTTTTCCTGTAGATAAATAAAAACATAGAATTTTTGGCAAATACATGATTTAGAAAATGAAATGGCCCTCCTTCTAGCACCAAAATGTGAACCTAGATCCTAAACCTACAATTGCACAAGAAACAAACAACAAATTAGATCGAATGCAAGCTAGAATATAAATTCCTCAAGGAGTTCATTTAAAATTCAAGAGAAAGAGGAAATGAAATGATGAACACAACCAAACTTAAAACATATCAAATCCTATTCTAAAGCAAAGAAAAATCTTAATCTCTTGAGGGAATTAGTGCCAATTTGATGTGAAAATTGGCCCTTTCCCAACTCCAATGATGCAATGGTGAATTGATGATGAAAGATGATCCACTTTGATGAAGAGTGATGGGTGCTCCAAGATAAAAATCTGCATAACCTGGCTATTAACTCAATGATATGGATGAATATTTCTAAATATTTGAGTATAGTAAGTTTACTCAAGTTGTGGATGATCAAAATGAAAGATGAGCTCTTTATTTATAGAAAGAAAGAGTTGAAGATTGAAAGATAGGATGAATGTGGGACAAAAGATAAACCAATGACATGATGCCATTTGTCCAAATGTGAGTGGATGAGGATGTACAAGTTTTGATGAATGTGCCAATAAATGCCAATATTTGAATTTTGAAATTGTATTAATGACAAGGTGGAGGGAGAGTCAAATGGAGTAATGACCACTTGGCTCAATGCAAAAGGACTTGTAAGAGGGAGTGAATTCCTTGTTGGAAGGACAAAGTCCACTTAGGTTTGAATTTCAAACTTGAAGAATATTCCTCCTTTATGCCATGTTGAAGATAAATAGAGATTTAATAAATCAAATAACTCTATTTTCATGTGCAAGTGGCAAAAGATGGAGGCTGGGACATGAGAAGAGATTAAATTAATCAAGGTTAATTAATTTAATGAAGGATTAAATGATGTGACCTATTTGAATTAAATTTATGGATTGATTTAAATCAAATATGAGAAGAATATGATCTAAAGAGTTTTGATTTATTTAACTAAGGGGATGAAGGTAGATTAAATTAAATAGGGATAATTAGATCAAATTGATTTAATTAAAAAGAGAATGACTTAATTAAATACATGATTTATTTAATTAAGAGAGGGAAATAAATGAATTTACTCAAATAAAGATATTTGATTAAATAGTTAGACTGAGGAATGATTTAGGATGAAAAGGTGTTAGTGATAAGGATCAGATGTCCAACGTCAATCAATACATTTTATGCATCTACACTTGATATTCTTCATCTGTGATGAGATTTTGCAATGATATTCTCAAGGATGGGAGCTCGATCTCAATGGGGAGTATGGATTTTGATCCATAGACCAGGGAGAATGGGGTGGCACTTGTTGGTGTGTAGATGCTCATTCAGTAGGCCCATAGGGTGGGATTCAATAGAAAGTGTCAGTCATGGCTAGCTTCATTGACTATCTCTTTCAAGATTTTTAGGATGATTTTATTTGTAGCCTCAGCTTGGTCATTTCCTTGGGGGTAATATGAAGTGGAAAAGCGATGTTGGATTTTGAATTTGTAGCATAGGTTTCAAACATCCTAATTTTTGAAAGGTGTCTTGTTATCTGAGACAATGGCTTGAGGGACAATGTAACGACAAATTAGGTAGTTCAGGATGAACTTGGATATTTTCTTTCTAGTAATGTAGGTCATGGGGATGGCCTCGGCCCACTTCATAAAGTACTCGGTGGCAGTAATGATAATGATGGAATGAAGCTCTTGAGCTGGTACATGGATGAGATCTCCATGTTGTTGACACTGCAAGCATTTCCTGACATATTATGGGCTTCTCTTTCCATTGTGGGCCAATAGTACCCCATTCTCAACAATTTCTTAGCCAAGGTCATATTGCTTGAATGTGAACCACAAATTCCATTATGTACCTTAGTTAAAGTAGTCAAATCCTCCTCAACATTTAGACATCGTAACAAGGTTCCCTCAATGCTCCTTCAATATAGGGTGTCTCCTAAGATCACAAAGCAGTTTGAATTTTTGACAAAGGTTCATTTTAGGCTCGGGGATAAATCTATAGGGAGGACTCTTATTCTCAAGTAGGTGTATATATCATGATAACAGGGATCATCGGGACCAACGATTTCACACACAAATTCAAACTTTGGTACCTTGAATGTTGGTATAAGAAGCTACTCTATGAGCAATACATGCTTAGAGACATTGTGTGGGATGTCCAGCAGGGATCCAATTGTTGCCATGGCATCTGCTACTCTGTTGTTATCCCTATATATTTTCTCGAATGTGATGTCAATGAAGGACTCTTTATGGATTTCTACCAATTTCTTGTATGGATTCAACATGTCCTTCATTTGGTATTCATCATTTACTTGATTGATGATTTGTTGTGAATCTCCATAAAATTTTAGTGCCATGATATTCCATTGCACTGTTATTTTGAGTCTTATGGTGAAAGCCTCATATTCGGCAATATTGTTTGTGCAAGGAAATGCCAACTTGTATGGTCTTTTTATGTAGTCTCCTTGTGGCATGATGAAAAATACTTCGGCTCCTGATCCATGTTGTGTGTAGGAACCATCAAAGTACAATTTCTAGTGATCTACTCTACTTATGTTGAATATGGACTCATCAAGGAACTCTGATATCAATGGATTTTTTGAATACATTGGAACCTCTACTAGCTAATCTACAATCACTTGTCCCTTGATTGCCTTTTTTTTCACATATTTGATGTTGTATTCTGATAGGATCATAACCCACTTAGCCATCCACCATGTGAGCATTACTTTGGAAAGCAAGCATTTGAGTGGGTCAATCTAGGCAATGAGTTTTATCTTATGTGCTAACATGTAGTGCCTTAATTTTTGTGAGGCAAACATCACCATTAGAAAAGCCTTTTTAATGAATTAATAGCTCAACTCACGCCCTACCATGGTTTGGTTGATGTAGTAGATAGCCCTCTCTATCCCATTTTGATCATGTTGAGCTAGGAGAGTTCCAAGAGTTGTTGTTGTTGCTGATATGTATAGGATTAACAGCTTTCCTGGGATTGGTGGCATAAGGACTAGCGGTGAGAGAAAATACTCCTTGATCTTGTTGAAGGCCTGATCACACTTCTCATCACATTTTTATGCTACCCCCTTGTGGAGTAGGTTAGAGTAAGGGATTGCTTTGTCTGCTAATTGTGCTATAAACCGGTGGATGGACTGAAGCCTTCCTTGTAGGCCCCTTAGTTGCTTCAATGTTCTTGGTGCCTCCATCTCAAGAATTTCCTTGACCTTAGCAAGATCTATCTCAATCCCCCTCATGAAAATGGTGTATCCTAGTAGCTTACCTAATTGAATACAAAAGATACACTTCTTCAAATTAAGCCTGACTTTGTATTCCTCCAACTTGTTAAAGATAGAGCTCAATGTTGCTATGTGATCTTTGTACTTTTTGGATTTAGCCAATATTTCATCCACATAATCTTCCATAGTCTTATGAATCATGTCATGGAAAATTAGTGTCGTGGCCCTTTGACAGGTTGCTCCAGCATTCTTTAAGCCAAATGGCATCATATTCTAGTAGTATGTTCCCCATGGGCAAGTGAAAGTCATTTTATGTTGGTCTTCCTTAGCTATCATTATATAGTTGTATCCCAAGAATCCATCCATAAGTGAAAGAATTTCATGTCAAACAATCATATCCACTATCATATCAATGTTAGGAAGTGGAAAGTCATCCTTGGAGCATGCCTTATTTAGATCTCTAAAATCCGTGTAGATACGGATGCCCCCAGTAGGCTTAAAAATAGGTACGAAATTTGATACCCATTCCAGATAGTCAATTGTCTGTATGGACCCCACATCAAGGAGCTTGTGTAGTTCCATATTGACCAATAATTCTATTTGAGACTACATCTTCCTTACCTTTTGTCTCACGGGCTTTTCTTTGGGCTAAACTACTAGACAATCGACCACAATATCTAGATCAAAAATAGGTATTTCGGCATAGGTGTACACAAAATTAACTTTTCTTTCCCTTAAGAAAGTAGCTAGGATCTCTTGTTCCTCTGACAACAAGGATTCTCCATAAAATGTGATATGTAGAGTCTCATTTGTTCCCAAGTTGATTAGATTACACTTTTCTGCTAGAACTACTAACTTCTCTTGATGTATGGAACTAAGAGGAAGATTGAACCCCCTATCCTCAGGTGCCTCAAAGAGGTTTTCACCATTGGATCCATCCTTTTCTTTTCTTTTTTGTGTCTGAGAGTGCTATAGTGTGGTTTTCACTTAAAGACCTCAAGATTATTCTCAAGTTTTCACTTTTGTGACTAAGCGATTAAATCATCTCCCCATAGTAAGCATGAATGTCTAGCTCAATGTCAAACCCTACCTTATGATCTCCACATGGTATGTTATCCCAAAATCCCATGAATTGTAAGAGTGCCTCATCATTTTTGAATGTGTCTAGAATTGGCAGTCCTCATTGGTCATAGTCGATGAGTTTGGGATAGACTAACCTTAGTTCATTAGTTTGGTTCTCTAACTCAAAGGATAGGATGATAATCATAAAAGTGTTAGAATCTTTGAACATGGGTAGACCTAACTCAGGGGATTTTCTACACACATCAGTTATGTCAAAAGTAAAGTTATCTAAGGGCAACCCTGTTGATACTGGTAGTTGAAAGATAGATGTTGATGACTAAGGAGTGGATGTTGGTAACTGAGGAGGGGTTTTAACCATTTTAACTAGGGCTACCCTACCATGTATGGTCACCTTTGGAGGGGTACATCCGAGGCCAAGATTTTTCAAATGTTTCTCAACAATGAGGGGCTCTAGAAGGACATTATCATTCTGCCCAATTTTCTTATTTCTATTGTAGCCCATGGCGAGCATAATCTACAATCCTTTACTTTCTTTGTCCATAAGAAGGTTAGTTGCAGACCTATTATCTTGGTATAGCATTCTAGATGGATTCTCTTCTATCACTTCCTCACCTAGGCCTCCCCAACATCTAAATTTGGAGGGTTCCACTTTAAAAGTTTGGGATGAAGTGCTATTTGGTTGAGGTTCCCACATGACCTAGGAGAGCGGTAACTCTCCTACCACAAAAGAATTTTTCGGGATTATGTAATCCCCACACCCATTGTCCTAGACAATAACCTTGATATCAAAGATGGTGGGAATGGTAGGTTTCTTTGTCCCAAAAGTGGAAGCGAGGGTAACTAGGTCTATGTATGGAGTCGAGGGCCCTTCATCATTCTTTGGGACATGAGGGATTTTGTAGTATTTAACTTCTAGATTCTTGTAGTAGTAAAATGGTTTAGGATCACCATGGATAGTGACCTATTGGCCTTAGTATGGAAGCTTGACACACTGGTGGAATGTGGAAGCAACAACTTGCATCCCGTGCATCCAGGGATGCCCCAAGAGGATATTATAAGGTAATCCCAGATCAAGAACTTGACATGTTTCCATGATGGCTGACCCTACTTGAATAGGGAGTTGGATAGTGCCTTGAGACACCCTTTCCTAATCATCATATGATCTAATGGTTATACCTTTTCCTTTTTCAACAACATCCTCGAAGAAGCCAAAACTATTTATTAGCTTAAGGGTACAGATATTCAAACCCACACCTCCATCCACCAAGACCCTTTTGACTTTGTTTTTATGGATGAAAACCTCAAGATGAAGCATGCGATTGTGAGATGGTTGGGTTGGGAGATCTTACTCTGAAAATGTTAGGAGGTGAGGTGTGGTGAGATGTGCCACCATAGCTGGGAATTGATCCACATCAAGATTTGTGGGGATGGAAGATGTAGCCAATGCCTCTTCTAGGATCCTTTTATGCACAGGTGAGATCTTCAATAGCTCCATGATGGAGATATAAGTTGGGGTTCTTTTTAGTTGATCCAGAACATTATAGCCATTAGGAACGGATCTTGGATTGGAAGTGGATGCTATGTTAGGCTGAGATGGTCCGACAATGGTAAAAAAAATTCCTCTTTTGGTGACTCCACAATTGGCTTGGGCTCCCTTGATAGTGATGACGGTAACCCATTCATCTAGGGATTCAATGACATAATCATATAGATGGTTTATGCTTTTAAACTTTCCCTTTCCATTGTCATTATTTCCCTTATTGTGATTGGGCATTGGATTGGTTAAAATATTTAGATATTAGTTCCTAAGAGGTTGTTCAACATTTATCATTTTGTCACCAGTGAGGTCTTGGATCAAGTTTTTCAACCTCATGCAATTGGTAGTTGTATGCCCCTTTATTTTATGGAAATCACAAAGGTGGTGTGATTGTTGGAGTGATGGGCGGATTGTTTGGTGTGTTTATGAGAGGTGGTTGCAATTTTTTCTATGCCAATAAGGCTTGTTGATATTCTTGCACTTGTTGTACAAACAATGCTTGTTGTTTGTCTTGTTGTTGGGCTTGCTATGCTTATTGTTGGGCTAGTAATTGGTCCGCTTTTTGTTTCTCTTGATATTGCTGCAACACTTACCGATATGCTTGCTACTAAGTAGCTTCCTATTGTGCTAGGTATTGTGCTTATGCTTATGCTTTTTGTGCTTGATATTGTGCTTAGGCTTGTGCTTGAGCTTGTTGGGAAGCTTGGGTAGCTTGGGTAGCCTACGCAACTTGTGCAGCCTATGCAACTTGAGTACCCTATGCGACTTACACTACTTGTTGGGCTTGTGCTACTTATTGGGATTGTGCTACTTGTTGGGCTTGTGCCTAGGTGGCTTGTTGGGATTTTTGTGTAGCTTGCTTTGTAACCAATGTAACTTGTTGGCTTTGGTATTGTTGGAGTGCCTTTTGGTAGGCTTGTTGAGATTTTTTGCAGTACTTTATTGTATTGTTTTGTTGTGTTTGGATTTGGTGGTGGTGGTGGAGGATTCAGAATCATGTTAGATGGTGTGATGATATTTTGAGATGGGGGTTGATATGTGGTTTGAGTGATTGTGTTGGATGGTGTGATCGATGTGTTGGGTCCTTGAGAGACCATGTTTGAGGTGTTTGGATTGATGGCATTGCTTGGATAGATACCACTTGTTGTTATGATATCAGTGGCATAATTAAAGGATTTGATACATTGATTTGATTGATGTCCAAAGGACTACTTAGGACTGATTGATTTGTGTTAGGTTGAGAGGGGGTCCCTAAACCAAGAATTGATGTTGAAGTTCGTAGAGGAGGTAGTGGTGGAAAAATTAGTGGTGGGATTGGTGGTGGAAGTGGTGGGAGATTCCCTTGAGTGAGTGATGAAGAGGCCCTGAAGAGTCCCCCTTGTTCAAATAGACCTACTTGTACCAATGGGAGAGAAACTTGTGAGTCAAGAGAATATGTCGGCATTGCATGAAAGGTGGATGAATTATTGGAGTCATGAAAGATGAGTGGAACATATTGGTGGAGGGGATTTTGGGGGACAGTATTTGATGTACCTGAGATGCTAATGAGGTCCAAATTTTGATTGTTGACAAAGGGGTGTGTTTGGATAGCTTGGAGTAATGAACTCCCCTTGTTGACAATGGGTTAAGTTGTGGAAATAGATGATATCGATTGCATAATGGGTTGGACGATGCCTTGAATGGGTGAGGTAATGGTGCAAGAGTTATATTTTCAAAAGGATTCTCCACAATAGTGCTTATTTCATAATCAAAAGGTATTTTGGCCCCTACCTTTATAAGCTCTATCATGTATTGTGAGGGATTTAGTTTCATCATGGCATTGACAATAATGTGAGTCTCAGGGTTTTGAACCATCTCAATGATTTCATCTTGGGTCATCCCCAAGATGTTATTTGTGATATCTTCCACTTGGCCTTCCTCTTGAGGATCTTGTGATATGAGAGGAAGATTGGGTGGGGGGTTGCTAGGTCCAACAGGATTGATTTTGGGGGTGGTTTGACTTAGGTCACTCAAAGTTGATGTTCTTTGTTGTTTTCTATGTTCTTCTTGTGTTGCAATCTCATTTGCACCATAAAATAGGGATGACTTTTTAGGAATGTGGGAGATGAATCTCTAACTCCTTAGATTGATCTAACTTTAGGCACAAAAGATAAAATCTAGGATGATTAAGGATCGAAGGCTGATGATGAAAGATGGGTGATTGATTGATTGAACTCTTTTTAGAAATCTTGAAGGGGATACTAGACTTTTGGGACTTTTGGATTTGGATTTTTGGATTTGGATTTGGTTTGATTTGATTTTGATTTTGACCTTGATTTGGTTTTGGATTTGGATTTTGGATGAAAAAATAAATCCCAAGATGTTGGATGTTATCTATGGGATAAACTTACTCATAAGATGATAATTTTACTAAGCATATGGAGAAGGATGCATCTATGCACACCTAGCCAAACAAGATGATTCGATGTTTGGATTTTGATTCAATGATTTGCCAAAATGTCTAGCATAGACAATTTTTTCAAGATTCCCAAGAGTTGTTGGTGAGATGATTTTGATGTTTTGATTGATGGATGAAGGTTTATTTTGATCGTATGTGTACTAGTGCAGGAGCACCTAGGCTGACCTCCATTTTGGTTTGGAAACAATTTTTGGCTTGCATTGACTTTAGCCAAGTCAGGGATGTTAATATGCTTGTGAGTTTGGTTTGGACCTTAGAAAGTCTCATTTGTGTGTTAAGTTAGTCTCTAGGACTAAAGTCATTATTAGGTTGTCAAAATTGTTAAATTTTGCTTTGAATCAGCTTTGGATAGCTGATGTTAGTATGTAGTTGTTAATGTGTTTTAAACACATGACCATAGTTGAAAAGATGCCAAGAGGAAGTTGAGGAAGTTGATGGTTCGAAACAAGGAGATTGAGGTCCTAGAAATTAGGATCATAACATAGAAATAAGTTGCAAAATGTTGTTGTGGAAGTGGCATAACCGCAGTTGTGGAGTTACATGCATCTTAGTGGGATTGGGAATCCCTTGGAATTAGGGTAAAGGCTCGATCAACTACCTTGGAATGTGGAAAAATACTTGTAGATAGGTGTGAAGGCTCGTGGAGAGCAGTTAGAGTAATTGTAATGAATTTTGGAGAGAAGAATAGAAGACAGTGAGCAGATTTTCTGTATATTTTCTGTGTTTGTAAATCCCGTGTGTTTTTGAGCAATGATATCAAGGGCATTGTAATTACTGATCCAACACTGTAAATTTGTTCTTAGAATAGTTTTGATTCACTTTTCTTTGGTGTTCAATTTTCTTAGAATAGTTTTATTACTTTGTATTCATAGATTAGATTGTGAGGGTTTCTATTGCAATTTTGAACAGTTAGTGTGGGAATGACTCCCCCATAGCCACTGACCATGGGGTTCTCCTGAGACTGGTGGAATATGGGAGTGGAGTCAATATTTTGTAATTATTTGACAGTAGGAAACATAGAGAATGGAGCAAAGAGTTTCAAACCCAAACCCTAGGCGAGCTAGGACTGCCCGGTTAGGGAATTGGGAGTGAAGATTGAAGAACTTAGGCAGGGGTTGCAAGTACTATACGGAATCCGTACGATACTAGGTGGGGCTAGATAAGGTTCTCACATGCCAATAGGTTTGAAGCATCCAATAATCATTTGGAGGTAGATTGGAAGCCAAGACCAGTGAAACCCTAGTTAATAGGCCAATTAGCCCTTCCATCCAAAAT
Organism: Sequoia sempervirens; assembly: GCA_007258455.2. Taxonomy (NCBI): domain Eukaryota; kingdom Viridiplantae; phylum Streptophyta; class Pinopsida; order Cupressales; family Cupressaceae; genus Sequoia; species Sequoia sempervirens. Next base: position 47,752,934 of record VDFB02193867.1, on the reverse strand, counting down.
TGTAGGAAACAACTGTACGGTAGAGATAGAGGATTGAGACCTAATGCAAGATTTAAAAATCAGAAAATGGTATCAGAAAATGCAATTTATTTTCCATTTTGTTTGTAAAATGTGAACAAAAGAAGCCAAAAAGGGACTGGTAAGGGCTAGTGGAGAATAGGTCTTTTCAAGGCAAGGTCCTGAAATCGGGTAGATTTAGGATTGAAGAACCTTCAAGATGCCACCAATTGAATGTGTAAGGCAAGGCAACAGAGCTTCTAACTCCCCTGCAAAGAGTTCAAGTCAGATAGAGACATTGGCACTTAGATCCTTCTAAGTCCAAGGAAGTGTAATAAGTTGCAAGAAGGTGCGGGTCTTCCAAAGGTAAGGCACTAGTGGAGAACTCTTTGAGAAGAGTTGGAGCAGGACTAGGATGGTCTTTTGAGCTCAACAAGAACCCTTGGTAGCAGGTTCCAGGTAGGAGACAATGGAAAGTCTTCTACAAGATAGTGCAAGCAACCTTTGGAGTTAGATTACACCATATTGGTATCAGAGCAAGTTAGATTCAAGGCTTGTGATTAATGAGCCAATCCACTGAGTTAGTAGGAGAGAATACACTAGAGGAAGGAACCATGGTGACAAATGCAGAGCTAGCAAAGAAGGTAGAAGAGCAAGAGGAAGATAACTGGTTGCTCAGAGAAAGGATATCTCAAATGGAGAAGCTCTTGGATGAAGTCCATGAGACAACAGATACTGTGAAGTGCAAGATGATGGGGAAAGTGTGCAAGGTCATTATAGACTCGGGTTCAACTAACAATATTGTGTCAGAGGAGGCAGTCAGCAAACTGAAATTGACAAGAATACCTCACAACAACCCTTACAAGGTCACATGGCTCAATAAGGGTCAGCATGTCTTGGTGAATGAACAAGCGTGGGTGGAGTTCTCAATTGGCAAGTACAAAGACAAGGTATTGTGTGATGTATTACCTATGGATGCATGCCACTTGCTCCTAGGTAGACCATGGAAATTTGACTGCCAAGCTGTGCATGATGGAGCAAGGAACTCCTATACCTTTAAGAAAGATAAGGTGACCTACAAAATTTAGTCTTTGCTAGAAGATACAGAGGTGCAGACAGCAGGTTCTAAGCTGCTAATGGTGAGTGAAAAAGAGTTCTTAAAAGCTTTGGAAGAAGGAGAAGGAGTTGGCTACGCAGTAATGATAAAGCCAAGAGAGGTGAGCAAAGAGAAGGCAGCTGAAAAGAAAGAGTTACCCAAGGAGATTCAAGAATTGTTGCAGACCTATGAAGGTATTGTAAGTAGTGGTCAACCAGCAACCCTACCTCCTAAAAGAGCCATAAGTCATAGGATAGACTTGATACCAGGAGCCACCCTTCCAAAAAAAGCAGCTTATAAGATGACACCTCAACAAAATGAGGAAATAGCCAGGTAGATTCAAGAACTTCTTGACCAAGGTCTCATTAGGAAAAGTATTAGCCCTTGTGCAGTACCCACTATCTTAGCACCTAAAAAGGGAGGAGAATGGAGGCTTTGTACTGATTCCAGAGCAATCAACAAGATAACCATCAGGTATAGGTTCCCTATCCCTAGGATTGAAGATCTCATGGATTGTCTAGGTGAAGCTAGGTACTATACCAAGATAGATTTAAAGAGTGGCTACCACCAAATTAGAATACATGAGGGTGATGAGTGGAAAACAGCCTTCAAAACCAATGAGGGTCTTTATGAGTGGTTAGTAATGCCATTTGGCTTGTCTAATGCCCCCTCCACATTCATGAGACTCATGAATGAAATCCTCAAGGACTATATGGCAAGTTTGTAGTAGTGTATCTTGATGATATACTAATCTATAGCAGAACAAGAGAAGAACACCTCCAACATATTGAGCTGATTTTCAAGAAGCTGCAGGAGGAGAAGCTGATGATCAATCTGGAAAAGTGTGAGTTCATCAAAACAGAGCTGGTGTACCTTGGATTTGTGCTATCACATGGAAACTTGAAGATGGACAACAGGTAGAAGCCATTCTCAATTGGCCTACTCCAAAGATAGCAACAGAGGTAAGAAGCTTCCATGGTCTTGCTCAGTATTATAGAAAATTCATAAGGCAGTTTAGTGCTATTTCTGCTCCTATGTTGGATACCATTAAAGGAGGCAAGAAAACTAAGTTTGTATGGAATGAGCAAGCTAACAAGAGTTTTGAGTTGCTGAAGGAAAAGATATCTACCCAACCTGTTTTGGTGTTGCCAAGCTTTGAGAAGCTATTCACCATAGAATGTGATGCAAGCAATGTAGCTATTGGAGCAGTTCTCAGCCAAGAGGGAAGACCGGTGGCTTTTCATTCAGAGAAGCTAAGTGAAGCCAAGAAGAAGTATTCTTCTTATGACCTTGAAATGTATGCATTGGTCCAAGCTCTAAGGAAGTGGAGGCACTACTTGCTTCCCAAGGAATTTATTGTGTACTCAGACAATCAAGCACTCAGTTTTCTGAATTCACAAGAGAAGTTGAGTCATAGGCACATGAAATGGATGGAGTACTTGCAAGCTTACACCTTCAATAACAAGCACAAGAAAGGAGCTCTCAACAAAGTGGCTGATGCATTGAGCAGGAGAGTCCTCACAATTCAAGAAATTCAGTTGAAGAGCATGGGAATAGATCACTTCAAAGATCTATATGCAGATGATGAAGACTTTGCAGATATTTATAAGGTATGTCTTGAGTATAAGAACCATTTCCATAGAAAATATGCTGAATATACCTTGCAAAGTGATTTATTGTTGAAAGGGAATCAACTTTGTGTTCCTAGAGGTTCTATTAGGGAGAACTTGATACAAGAGAAACATAATGGTGCAATGAGTGGTCATTTTGGGATCACCAAAACTCAGGAACTGGTTCAAAGATTTTACTTTTGGCCAAGAATGAACTTAGATGTCAGGAAGTATGCGGAAAGTTGTGTGGTGTGTCAAAAGGCCAAAGGCACTTCTTCAAATGCAAGCTTATACCAGCCACTGCCTATCCCTTCTAGGCCATGGGAGTGCTTGAGCATGGACTTTGTAGTTGGTTTACCCAAGACAAAGCAAGGTATGGATAGTGTTTATGTTGTTGTAGATAGATTCAGCAAAATGGCTCATTGTACCCTGCAAAACAACCAATGATGCCAGTCAAATAGCCTCTCTTTTCTTTAAGGAGATAGTCAGGATTCATGGTTTACCAATCAGCATTGTATTAGACAGGGATACTAAGTTTATGAGTCATTTTTGGAAGACTCTTTGGCAAAGGATGGGCACCAGTTTATCCTTTGGATCTGCATACCATCCTCAAACTGATGGTCAGACCGAAGTTGTGAATAGGACACTTGGAAACCTCTTGAGATGCTTGACCAAGGAGTATGGTCAACAATGGGATCAAATTATTAGGCAAGTTGAATATGCCTATAATGATACAGTGAATAGATCCACAAGGAAGAGTCCCTTTGAAATTGTTTATGGACTACACCCTAGAGGTGTTTATGAGCTGAGAGAGCTGAAGGATGGAGTCAAAGGAAGTGGCTATGCAGATGACTTTGCTTATGCAATGCAGGAGATTCATGAGACAGTCAGAAAAACCTTGGCAGAAAATACCATGAAGCATAAGGTTAAGGTGGATGAGCATAGGAGAGAAGTCCAATTCAATGTGGGAGACTTAGTGATGGTCCATTTGAATAAGGCTAGATTGCAGAAAGGAGTTCCTCATAAGCTGCAAATGAAGAGGATAGGTCCCTGTCCTATCTTGGAGAAGTATGGCAACAATGCTTTCAAGGTGCAATTGCTAGATGACAGTGGACTGTCCCATGTTTTCAATGTTGCAAACCTTGTACATTATAAAGGACCATCATTAAACTTGGATCAGACCATCCATGAAGTTAGTCAAGATGTAGAAGAACTCAAACTGCCCTCCACTGCAGTTAAGCAAGCTGATAAGGTATTGGACACTAGAGTTTACAAGAGAACCAGGACCAAGGAATATAAAGAACACCTCATCCAAAGGCATGGACAACCAGAGGCAGATGCAGTATGGATCAAGGAGGCAGAGTTCAAGAAGTTGGGCATTGATCCCAACTTGCTCAATCCAAGGATGGATTGAAGTTTTCTGTTTTGGGGAGGATGGTGCAGGAGCACCTAGGCTGACCTCCATTTTGGTTTGGAAACAATTTTTGGCTTGTACTGACTTTAGCCAAGTCAGGGATGTTAATATGCTTGTGAGTTTGGTTTGGACCTTAGAAGGTCTCATTTGTGTGTTAAGTTAGTCTCTAGGACTAAAGTCATTATTAGGTTGTCAAAATTGTTAAATTTTTCTTTGAATCAGCTTTGGACAGCTGATGTTAGTATGTAGTTGTTAATGTGTTTTAAACACATGACCATAGTTGAAAAGATGCCAAGAGGTAGTTGAGGAAGTTGATGGTTTGAAACAAGGAGATTGAGGTCCTAGAAATTAGGATCATAATATAGAAATAAGTTGCAAAATGCTGTTGTGGAAGTGGCATAACCACAGTTGTGGAGTTACATGCATCTTAGTGGGATTGGGAATCCCTTGGAATCAGGGTAAAGGCTCGATCAACTACCTTGGAATGTGGAAAAAGACTTGTAGATAGGTGTGAAGGCTCGTGGAGAGCAGTTAGAGTAATTGTAATGAAATTTTGGTGAGAAGAATAGAAGACAGTGAGCAGATTTTCTGTATATTTTCAGTGTTTGTAAATCCTGTGTGTTTTTTAGCAGTGATATCAAGGGCGTTGTAGTTACTGATCCAACACTGTAAATGTGTTCTTAGAATAGTTTTGATTCACTTTTCTTTGGTGTTCAAGTTTCTTAGAATTGTTTTATTACTTTGTATTCATAGATTAGATTGTGAGGGTTTCTATTGCAGTTTTGAACAGTTAGTGTGGGAATGACTCCCCCATAGCCACTGACCAAAGGGTTCTCCTGAGACTGGTGGAATATGGGAGTGGAGTCAGTCTTTTGTAATTATTTGATAGTAGGAAACATAGAGAATGGAGCAAAGAGTTTCAAACCCAAACCCTAGGCGAGCTAGGACTGCCCAATTAGGGAATTGGGAGTGAAGATTGAAGAACTTAGGCAGGGGTTGCAAGCACTATACTGAATCTGTACGATACTAGGTGGGGCTAGATAAGGTTCTCACATGCCAATAGGTTTGAAGCATCCAATAATCATTTGGAGGTAGATTGGAAGTAAAGACCAGTGAAACCCTAGTTAATAGGCCAATTAGCCCTTCCATCCAAAATTGTAGGAAACAACTGTACGGTAGAGACAGAGGATTGAGACCTAATGCAAGATTTAAAACTCAGAAAAGGGTATCAGAAAATGCAATTTATTTTCCATGTTGTTTGTAAAATGTGAACAAAAGAAGCCAAAAAGGGACTGGTAAGGGCTAGTGGAGAATAGGTCTTTTCAAGGAAAGGTCCTGAAATCGGGTAGATTTAGGATTGAAGAACCTTCAAGATGCCACCAATTGAATGTGTAAGGCAAGGCAACAAAGCTTATAACTCCCCTACAAAGAGTTCAAGTCAGATAGAGGCATTGGCACTTAGATCCTTCTAAGTCCAAGGAAGTGTAATAAGTTGCAAGAAGGTGTGGGTCTTCCAAAGGTAAGGCACTAGTGGAGAACTCTTTGAGAAGAGTTGGAGCAGGACTGGGATGGTCTTTTGAGCTCAACAAGAACCTTTGGTAGCAGGTTCCAGGTAGGAAATAGTGGAAAGTCTTCTACAAGATAGTGCAAGCAACCTTTGGAGTTAGATTACACCATGTACCTAGAAAGATTCTTGTTTATAAGACCTCGGTTTTGAAGAACATGCTTCACTCCCTATTCAAGATGCTCAAATTGTTGGGAAAAACTTGGATTTTGTTGACAATAAAATTCATACAAACTAGGATTGTTCCTTGATGAACGTCTATAAAAATTGAAAACCAATCTCTCTCTGAATTCATAGAGTGTTGAGAGATGTTTCTTTAGAGATTTAGGACTAAGCCCTTTGGACTTTGGTTTTTGAATCTTGATTTTTTGGGAAATCATTTGAAAGGGCACATGTGTGAGATTCAACTGTTCTTATCTTTTCTTAGTGACTTCCTTTTACCACAAACACTCTCTTGATTAGCTTTTGAAACTAGATGTCTAATGTTTCAATCTCCTCTCATCCCACAAAGTCCAATATGTAGAAATCAAGAAAAGTCAAGGCAAAAGTTTCTTATTGTTGACTTTAGTGGGATAAAATTGAGATGTAAATCCAATGCTTAGAAGCCTCTAAGGATAGAATCCCTAGGGAAAGCAATAGAACTTGGACCTTTTCAAAGGTATTTTCCCCTCCTAAAGGGTTTGAAATTTGATGTTCATGTTGAATGTTTGTTTTTTCAATGTTTTAGATCAAGAAAAGTGTTTTTTGATTCAATTAATACACAACCCTATGGATAGTTAAGAGATAATATTTGTTGAATCCCCACTTGGATAAGTCTAACTACGGCTATTCAAAGTGGATGACTAGAAGCTTGACAACATTGGCTCCCCTCCATGAAACACTCTTCTCAGGTCATCCAAGCTTCAGTACCCATGAAACTCCCATGGCATACTTCTCATCTCTACTAGGAATCGCAAAAATGTGGGGCAGTTTTAGAACATTTGTTCTTGCACCAACAAATAGAAAAGGGTTTTTTGGATTCTACACAGTTTGGCTCTTAGTCTATTCAACATAGATTACACATGCAACAAGTGGCCATTGCTTCCCATCTTGTCAGTATAACCCTTCATGAGTTTGATCTTTCCTCAATCATCTATTTTGTATATTGGTTGGAAGAGACATGGCTTTAGTCTATTATTGGTTTGGGTCATTCCCTTGGGTGATTACTTTTTCCCACAAGGAAGGCCCTCTAAAGGTGTACAATAGCAAGCAAACACATCCATAGTTTGATCAATCTTTTTTTGCAAGAACAAAGAGAGAACACATGCAATATGCTCAACTCACACTCACAAGATTGATTCAATTTTAAAATTCCCAAATTGAAATGTGGAGGAAATATTTTATACAACTTAATGTCACCAAAAGGACCTTTGATTCTCAAGGTCACTATGAGGCATGAGAGAAGCGCATACGCCCTTTTAAATGAGATTAATTTGTATGAAATATTACAAGACACAAAAGCACATGTTCATTTTAACTTCAAAGCAGAAATGAATTCTTTTTAAGCACCAACTTTGAAGTGTGAGATTTTGCTTGTTCAATTGTTAGATCCCAAAACAAACTTTAGTAAGTTCCTAAGATTCCTTTTAATCCATTTTTATTGTTCTTTTTAGAACCCAAATGAAATCTATTGAGTCCTAAAAACTTGAAGCAACAAAATCCTTAGATTTGGAATTATAATTGTTTTCAAAAGTGTTCAAAAAAACTTAATAAAATAGAGAGATGATGCCATAAAGAAGTCTTTTTCTTTGTTTCCTCCCTTCACTTTTGATCACTCCAACCTACAACAACTGGTTAAAAACTACAAAAAATAGATCCAAAAAATGAGTTGGAAGTCAAAGGTAACCAAAACTAAAAAGCACATGCTAAAAAAGATTTGAAATCTTCCTTTTACCCCACCCTAGCGATGCAAACCACATATGTGTCATTGTTTGGAGAAGTTAGCGGTGTTGTATGGCAATGCTGAGACTGATAGCATCAGACTATGGAAAAAATAGTGACCACATATGCATCATTGTTTCAACTAGTGGTGCACTTTGGAGTTTGAGTTGACCAGTCGACAAGAAAATGCCTAAGCATCATAGTTTGGAATTCAAATATCTTGGTAGGAAGAACTCAACATCGCAGTTTAGAGTTTGTGAATGTCGCTATATGGCACCACCGGATTAATAGCTGCATAGTTTCTCTATCAGCGGCATATTTTTCTTGTAGACACAAAAGTTTCAAAAAAACAATGAAATTTTGAAGAAAAACATGTTAATTTCTTTAAATTTTCCCTCCTTCTAGTGCCAAAATGTGAATGGAGAACCTAGACCTGCACAAACACGAACAAAAAACACAACATGATTCATTATGCAAATCTAATTCAATATTCCCCATAAGATTCATTTGAAACATAAAGAACAAGAAACAAAATGAAGAACACAAATAGAAGCAAGCTAAATCTTATTCAAAATGCTCAAAATCTCAATCCCATGGGGGAATTGGTGCCATTTTGATGTGGAAAATGGCCCTTTCCTAGTTCCTTACAAGATTGATGATGGTTGATGAAGAACAATGTGATTCTTGATAGAAATCAACAATAACCTAACTATGAAATTGAAAACTATGAAAATGGTGGATGAACTAGCTCTAAATTTGAAGATAATGACTTTGCTCTAAGTTGTTGATCCTCAATCAACAAAAGAGTCTTCTATCTATAGAAGAAAAGGAGAGAATAATAAGAAAAAGGGATGAATGTGGGATAAAATATCATCCAATGGAATAATGCCACTTGTCATCATTTGAGTGGAAGAAGGTTGAGCACATTTTGATGAATGTGCAAATAAATGCAATTAGGTGGAAATTTGAAATTGATGAAATGACATGTTGGAGGGAGAAAGAAATGAAGTTAATGCCACTTGGCTCAAGGAAAAAGACATGTAAGAGGATTTTAATGCCTTATTGGAAGGACAAATCCTTTTGGAGGGATTTTCAAATTTGGAGGAATATTCCAACTTGATGCAATGTTGAGAGAAAATAGAAGATTTAATAAATCAAACAAATTGATTTATTGTGCAAGTTGCAAAATCTAGAGGATTTGGAGGATTAGTGTTAGGATTAATCATGATTTGATTAATTTAAATGGATATTAGTTGATTTGACACTTTTATTTAGACTTTTGGATTTAAATAAATTGAAATGAGAGGAATATGAAATATAAGACTTAATTAAATAAAGTTGAATTTATTTAATTAAAAGGGGATGGTCTTAGATTTAAATTAGATAAAGGTTAGTTTATTTAATTTAAAGGAGATGAAATATGATTTAATCAAATAAGGTGATTTATTTAATTAAAAGAGGAGAATTATGATTAATTAAACAAATTAATTTATTTAATTAATAGGAGAATGATTTAATCATATAAAATTGATTTATTTAATTAAAAGATGAAATGTGATGAATTTAATCAAATAAAGATTATTCGATTAAATGGTTAACAATAGAGTGATTTAGGATGAATTGGTGTTAGTAAATTAGGATCAAATGCATATGGTCAACCAATACTTTTTATGTGTCTACACTTCTTATAGGTTACAGTTCGGCTATACTAACAATGTCACAGAGTATGAGGCACTTTCTAGTGGACTAATGCTTGTGCATCAGAAGAAAGTAACAACTTTGAGAGTAATGGGAGATTCTAAAATGATCACGAAACAATTTTTTATCCAATACACATGCCACAACAAAAGATTGGCTACCTACAGAAATAGGGTATGGAACTTGATCAAGGATTTTAATGCTTTTAGTATTAAGTTCATTCCCAAAGAAGACAACCAAGTTGTAGATGCACTAGTTGTAGTAGCTAGTACCCTGAAACATATGCAAGATTCCAAAATAAAATATTTTTTTGTGGAGTTAGTGTTGATTCTAGCCATTCCTGACAATGTTCAAAACTTCCAAGTTTTTGATGATGATCAACATATCCTTGCCTTTATGGCAAGTTCAAATGTCTTCGAAGGGAAAATATTTGATGAGTCTAATAGGGATCAGGGAGACTGGAATCTAGAGGAGTGTGATGCAAAAGGTATACTTAATCTAAAAACCAACCACATTCCCAAGGGAATGGTAGCACTAGAAAGGGTTTTTTATTCTTATCATTGGGTCATGAGAAACTGCTTATTGATGTTGATGGAGGAAAGTATGAAACATACAACTTGGAAGATTCATGGCTGAAGAGAAACATACTCATTGGTAAGACTTGTCTGAAGGACATCTGAGACAAGATCTTGAAGGTGTTGAAAGAAGATATCATAACATTTGCTTAGGTGTATGAAGATCTAAAATCCTTTGATACTTTGGTGATAACTCACACCATCTCTTTGAAACCCAAGAATAGCCATTTTATTAGAAGTAGCACTCATTTAATGCCTTAACTAAATTGTTGATTCTCAAAGAGGTGCAAAAATTGTTGTCAGCTAGAATTATTTTTCCAGTTAGGCATTTGACTTGGGTTGCAAATCTAGTGTCAATCCATAAAAAGAATGGGGAAATCAGACTGTGTTGACTTTAGAAACCTCAACAAAGCTTCAAAGAAAGATAACTACCCACTTCCTTCTCTTGAAAAAGTGTTGTAGATAGTTAATGACTTGAAAATGAAGTCATTCTTGGATGATTATTTAGGATACAACCAAGTGTTGGTTAATTATGAGAACATAATGAAGACCACTTTCACTACTAAGTGGGGAACATTTTCCTATCTAAGGATTCCATTTGGTCTCATTAAAGTTGGATCCACCTTTTAGCATGCAATGGATGTTGCATTAAAGGATTTGGTAGGTAGATGTATTATCATTTACATGGATTATTTGAGTGTATTTTCCAAGAATAGGGATGACCATGCTATTGATTTGTCAAAGGTTCTTGAAAAATGGATAAAGTATGGTGTCTCACTCAAACCAAAAAATTGTGTTGGAAAGAGGCATTTCAATTTCCCTTGATAGATTGGAATTTATCCTAAGGCTACCTATGTTAGGAAACAAGAAAGAAATGACATCTTTCTTTGGAAAGATAAACTTCGTAAAAAAAATTATGACCAGGTTTGCAGATATTTTCAAACCCCTCATTGAAATGATGAAGAAGGATATGAAGATTGAATGGAGTAACAAGGGAAAGGTTGCCTTCTCACAAATCAAGAAGTCTATGTTTGAGGAACCTATCTTAACTAGTCCTGATTATTTAATACCTTTCTATATTTACTATTTTGCATCTAACCATTCATGCGCTATTGTTTTGATATAGTAGAAAGGTGAAGGTGATGAATGACCAATAGCTTATATGAGCTCCCCCTTCAAAAATGTTGAGATTAGATATCCACCATTGGAGAAGTGAGCCTTTTCACTAGTAAGGGATATTAAAAAGTTTCATCATTACATCCTACGTAGTTAGATCACCGCCATCATTCTTGATCCTATAGTAAAGTCCCTTCTCATGCAAAGTGAGTTGGGAGAAAGAAAGGGGAAATAGATGGCAATTCTATAAGATTTCAACCTTGAAATTCATGTGATGAATTTGGTTTGAGGGTAGGGACTATCCAAAGCAATGGTTGGCATTGATTCAAAAATCACCTACTAGTAGTATAAAATACAATAATTCATAGTCGATCCTTGGTATGTTGATCTGATTTTCTTGCTGCTAAACAAAAATTGCTCTAACGAGATGAATAGAATGTAGAGGAGGGAAATAAGACTAAAGAGTGATCACTATATGATCAAAGGAGGAGCCTTGTACATAAGGAACTTTGAAGGTGTCTATTTATGTTGTCTGGATCAGCAATAGGCAAAGCAGGCCATTGCTGAGTTTCTTGGTAGACATGGTACTAGGCACAGTTCAACCAACGCCATAGTACATTAGATCTTAAGGTCAGGCTACTATTGGCCTCATGTGTTTCGATATCCTCATCAACATGTTAGGACATGTCACACATGTCAAACTTCAACATCTAGAGAGCATAATCCAGTGATGCCCCTACAACCCATATATGAGGTGAGACCATTTTCCCAATGGGAATTAGATTTTGTTGGGGTAATTATTCCAAATTATTTTGCAAGTCATAGGTTTATCTTTACTGCGAAAGACTATTGCACATGGTGGACTGAGGTTGAACCTTATAGGAACTACACCACTAATGTCATTATCAAATTCCTCAACAAACATATCATTACTAGGTTTAAGGTACCATTTTCTCTGGTATGTGATAAATTTGTAGCCTTCTCCTCTACACAATTCATTCAATGGGAATTTAAATATAAAATTATTTTGAAGTATTCATCCAATTACTATCCATAGGGGAATGGGGTAGTAGAGTCTACCAATAATAATTTGTTGGAGATAATCAAGAGGTTGCTTGAAAGTAATCCTAGGGACTGGCACATGCAGCTAAAGTTTTCCTTATGGGAGGATAGGACTAGAATTAAAGTTGCCCTGGGAGACTCACCATTTAAGTTAGTTCATGTCCAAGATCTAGTCTTTCCTATCAATCCACAAATACCTATTATATGGTTTATGTAGGAATTCTATTCCAATGATAACAGGATATAGGTCTGATTAACTAATTTTCTCAATCTAGAAGAATAGAGGGATACTACCTTGCAATAGTTTTACAAGCATCAAGCTGTATTCAAACACTTGTTTGACAAGAGAGCCAAAATCAAGGCCTTCAGAATATCAAACATTATTTTACTATGGGATAAGGCTAGAGGGCAGAAGGGTGATCACCACAAGTTTGATAGAATTTTGTTGGTTCCATAAGAGATCATTGAGATCCTTGGTGAGAATGTTTTTTGGCTTAGCACCTTAATACGAGAACCTGTTCCATTTCTAGTCAATGGAAATTTTCTCAAACATTACTTTGGCCTATGAAGACCTGATCGTTCATCTATTGTATACATGTAGTTTAGTGGTTTTCTTGATTTTTGTTTGTATGTTTGTTTTTTTTCCTTTTTTTTTTTTTCTTGTTTATTTTGTTGTTTTCTAGGGGCTTTCATTTTCTTCAATTTGGAATAATCGGTAGTTTTCTAATGCATTCTAAGGGTAGTGTGACAGAGGAATTGAATTAGGTATTTTTAGGTATATTTTTTTATCTTCTACATTTCAAAACTTAAGTTTTATTTCCATATTAATGATATTTTGAAAGGTCAGAACAAATAGGTATATTTTAAGTGATCTCATAAACCATAGTTGAATCAGTCACATATTAGATAAAATCATTTTTTTCCTTGAGGGCCTATTTATCTTAGGGTGACTATATTCATGATGCAAGTGAAAAATATGAGTCTCAATGCTATCATGAGGTCCATCTTATTTCTGAACCTAATTTTTTAGATTATTACATTTGAGTATTGAGGGAAAAAATAAGAAAATAATTGCTTCAAGAAAAATATAAAAAGAAAAGAAAGAAGAAGCAAAAATGAAAGTAAAATCAATAGTATAATGGTGATTCAAGTATCTCTACTAGGGATATAGATGCCTGGCTGTCAATAGAGAAATTCTTTGAGAGAACTAGAGGTATCTCCATCTGGGCTATAGATTCCTAGCTAGCAGTAGAGCAATGCCCAAGATATCATTGCATGACAGCTAAAGTGAATCACCTCATGTAGCTTGAATCTCAATATAGTTGTTTCAAGGATAGGTAAAGTATTTAATGAAAGGATGAACCAAAAATGCACACACTCATATTCAAAGCTTTATTTTGAGTCATGAATGGAGATTTCAACTCAAACTTATTTGTTGTAACTGGTCATGCTCAAGTTAAAATATTCATCAACCAGAGGTTTTGGGTCACTGCATTTTTTAGTATCTTTAAAATGGGTAAACCATTTTCCCAGTTGAGTCACCAATTGTTATGTCTTACATAACCACCCCATTTTGTTTTTGGTCAAAATGGGTCCCCCTTTGTTGTTTTTATCTTTGGTGTTCTTGTTTGGGCTTTGGGAGTTGTCTTTTTCTCCCAAGTCTTTGTTTTCCTTTGTTGGTTAGGTTTAGGCTTTGGATTGTCACTAGCACTCGATACTTTTTCAAATTTTAGGTTCTCATTTTTGTTCTGATCTTGATCCCCATGTTTTTCCTTCTTTTTTTTTGTTATGTTGGGTTTAGGTTTTGGATCAAAATAGTTACCTTGCACCCTTAAAAGTGTAAGTTCCTATTTTCATTTTGATCTCGACCTTCACTTTTCTTCCTTGTGTGTTTTTGTTGTGTTGGAATCAGATGTTGGACTGAAACCGGAACCAAGAACTTTTCCAAAGTTATTTTTCTTATTTTCATCTCAATTCTGATTTCTAACTCCCTTTGTTTTGTTGGAATCGAACATCAAAATGAAACCAAAACCAAGAACTTTTCCAAAGTTCTTGTTCTTGTTTTCATCCCGATTCTAATTTTTGACACCCTTTGTTTGTTTTGAAATCAGACATCAAACTAGAATTGGAACCAAGAAATTTTCCAATGTTCTTGTTTCGTGTTCCATCTTGATCCTCTTTCCTGCATCTATCTTTGTTTGTCAGGGTTCATATTTTGAAACTTTTCCAAAAATTCGCACTCACTGAAGGTTTCGATGTCATGTTCCTCCCTAATTCCAACTCCCACATACCTTCTATTCTCATGTTAGATCATTTATGACCTCCACCCCGATCCTAAGGCCCAACCTACCTACATTAATGAACACCTATTCACATGCATGAATGAGTTTTTATTCCCACCACTCCTCAATTTTGACTCATTTTTTCTTATACACTTTGATAGAGCAAACCAAAGTAGAGATAATGTTTGGAGTTTGAGATCAAGCTCAAATTTATCACCGTTCTATTTAATTTCCTATTACGTTTGAGAGGTAGGTGTTTTTTCCTACATTTTCTTTTCATTTTGGGTTTGTGTGTGTTTTTTTTGCTCGTTGGTTCATGTTTATTTTTTCTTTCTTTCTCATTTCTTGTTACTTTTTTTTTGTTTTTTATTTTCCTACCACCCTTTGTTCTATTTCCGTTTGTTCTCAAACCCTTTGGTTTGTTGGCCTTTGTGTTGTTTTGGGTTTTCTTCATTTTTGTTTTCCTCATGTTTTGTTTCATGTTTTTACATGGGTTTTTTGTTCTTGCCATGCCCTAGTTTACCTATAGTTTCAATACTACCTGGGTTAAGTGTATTTCAAAATTTTATGAACTTTAAATTTTGATCATTGCAATTCATTAGTCAAAATCCTACACCATTCCCATGTCTGAATTTTGGGTGTAGTGGAAAAGTGGTTTAAATTTGAATTGGTCTTTTAGAGGGTTTTGATTTTGATCTTGGTACCAAAGGTATATTTTAAGATATTGTTAGATCTATATAAATTCCTTCTTCATTGATTTTGTTTAAATATTGATTCCTCCATTCTTATTAGAATCAGGTTTCTAAATTCACTTTTGGTTTGTTACCATCACATGGGTCTAGGATCTATTCATGTCTCGATTCCAATTTATGATCTTTAATTGGAATTGGAGTTTGGGTCATTACCTAAATATGTTCAAGGGTTTTCATCAAAGTACCAACTCAAGCCCCAGTTTCGATCCTTTCTTTGTTATCAGGATTGGATTTTGGACGAGCACCGAACCCCTGACATAGTTTTAAGTTCCATCATGTGGTGTCATCCTGATTTTGAATTCTGACACAACATCAGGATTGGAACTTGGAGTTGACCCATACCCACTCATATTCCAAAGGTTTGATTTCAAACAATATTTTGATTCTGACTCTTGATATCGTATTGGGATCAAAACTCAAGATGTTACTCAAACTTGTTCACCCATTCATGTTCAATCTCAAATTTATCCTAATTATGACTTCTGATGATTCATTGAGACTAGAACTTGGAAGTGATCTGTCAATCGATTCCATGTGTGTAGTGTTAGTGCTTGGTGCCATCTCGATCCTAATTTTTGAACACATTACGAGATCAGATCACAAAACAAAATTGAAGCCTTCTCACCACTACTAGTACTGGTGCTAATTTTAAGCCCGACCCTGACATCTGATAGTATTGAAAGGGTACTATATTAGGGATATGTTCAAGGTATTCACTGATCCTGAATTTTGACATAGTTCAATGTTAAGTTTAAAATGATAAAGTTCTTAGTTCTATCTTGAACCAAAAACTTGAAGATGCTAGATTAACTCTTAAAATGGTAATTTTTCTTCAGTGAATGAGGATTTAATATGATTTCTTGTGCTAATATATCACCTCACATTTCTTTTGTTTGTCTTATAATGGTCAATATTGTAGATATTAAAAAATGTCTAATTCAAAGGAAGATGTGGCTACTGAGGGGACATCAAAGGGAGCAAGGGATAAAAGGTTAAAACTAGAATAGGTTCTTGCCACTATGAAATATAAGTTCTAGGGGAATCTGGTGCCATCTAAATTTGGCTTTGAGGTCATGAAGATTACATATACACTTGTAGGCCACATTGATTTGAAGCAATTTTATGATGATACCTTTTTAGAAGATTCTTCCCCAAGGGACAAGAGGATTGTAGATACTCGGTTGGCACATGTGGCTACATTCCCTATTGTTGTGCAATGTCCATAATTCATACTAACTGCTACACAAGTTTACAATCCCACTCAGAGGAAGTGTATTGAAGCACAAGGAAATAATATCATAGATTTAACTTCGAGGATGATTAGACTAGTGTTTGATCCTCCTCCTCACCCTACCCCATAATTATGTTTGAAGCTAATGCACTCAAATGGTGGGTAGTGGACAAGGAAGGGAATAAAAGGCTTATTAAAAAAGGTCACTCAAAATAGAAAATAAATCATTGAAGAAGATACCACCTAAGCCCAAAAGGTTTGATTTCTTTGAGGATATTGGAGACCTAATTACTTTTCTAGCTATAGCATTTGGAAAGGAGAATTCACATGCCTTTTAGAATTAGATGTTCCCATTTATACAACTAACTTTAGATGGATCATACCATTTGGATTGAGGAGAGATAATTTCAGACATCCATAATCAAATGATTAAAGTAAGGGAAACCAATACATTTTATATGTCTTCATATGTAATCTATTGTGCTACAAGAATGGGATGATTTCTAGGGTTAACTACTATGGGGTCAATGGAGGATGATCCAGATCAAAAGAAAGTCTGGGAACACTATAATCAACTAGAGTTTAAGGTAGTAGAAAGACACTTTAAAAGAGTTAATTATGCATTTTTTGTATGTTGTCATTAATCATCTTACAAGAGACATTGGCTTCAGGTTGTCATGGGAATCCATTGAGGTTATCAAAGAGTGGGGGAGTTGATTTATCTAGTACCCAAAATCTACCTATATTAGATTGTTTGGATCTGACAAGCACCCTTTCAAACTACCAAGGTGCTATGGTGACATATGGATTTTGATGGAGTTTGCTCGTCAAGTAGCTAGGGTGAGTACCAAGTTTTCTATAATGCACAAGGCTGGTTTCCATTCATTCCCAATGAAATTGGAGTGTTATTCTTATTCTTCTTCTATAGAAGCCAAGTCAACAACAATGGAATTTTATTCTATGAATTTGAAGCTTCATACATCTATGAAGGACTTTGATCCTAAGAGGAAAATGAATGGTCTATATGCTTCATAGTTTCCCTTCCATCAACCACTTCTCGAAGAATTTTGGGAAAATTTGAAAGATCACTTTGAGGTGAGAAGAAGAGGGTATGAAAGATTAACCATTCCCCAAATGAAAGGCTTTGGAATTAAAGAGGATATATTGGAAGGCACTTTAGATGATGGGATCACTCTTGATCCTCGGTATGAGATGGATCGAGTAGCCACAAAAGATTTAGATTCAATTAATTGGATGGAGAAGGAGGAAACCAATATATAGAATTTCACAAGCAGTTGTGGAGAGAAGTTTGAAATGGATTAACATTCATCTCAAACAACCAAGAGTTAAGTCCTCAAGAAAGAAAGATTCTAGCAGTGATCCTACTTCTTCAACAGAAACAAGGTAGTACAAAAGGTTGAAGAAAACTACTATACAAACAAAAGAACCTACCCCAATAGAGGAATAAATTTCAATGAAGAAATTTACTAAAGCCTTAGCAAAGGCTAAAGTCACTTATGTTGCTACAACTGTAGGGATTGTTGTGGGTCTTGGTGTTCAACCTTGGCTACAATACACCCTAGAGAGGAAACAACTAAGGATGCCCCTCTGACTACACCATCAACTTCGGGAGATATAGTTAGTCAAGAAGAAGGGCACCCAATAATTGATGTCACATAATCACTTGTGCCATCAAATTTTGAAGAAACTCCATTTCATGAAGAAATAACAAAATATGAAGAATATCTTGAGAGGGAAGAAGCTAGAGCAAAGAACATTGGGTTTGAGGAAGGAAGTATTTGGAATGAGGCTGAGATGAGAGATGTTTTAACTGAGGAAGAGTGAAAGGAAATTGTGTGAACCCCTCTCCTGGTACCTGTAAAACAACATGAGTAAACGAGTTAAACAAGGATTTGCAAGCCAAAACAAGGATTCCCCATGAAATCCATTTGCAAATTCAAAATAGGAAAGAAAATAACGAAGAACACAATACAAAAGACAAAACTAGATTTAATCCTAATTTAAATAGCAAACATATGATCCCATGGGGGAATTGGTGCCAATTTTATGTGAAAATTGGCCCTTTCCCAATTCCTATGATGAAATCTTGATGTGTTGAAGATGATCTTGATCCATGATGAAAGATGAGAACTCCAAGCCAAAATCTGCAAAAGAGCCTAGCTAAGAATTCAAATGATAGATGGAAATGGCTAAATATTTTAGCATAATAACTTTGCAATGTTTGTGGATGATGAAATGAGGAGAGGAGCTCTTCATTTATAGGATTTCAAGATGGATGAATGCCCAAATTTGAGAAATGTGGGACTAACATTCATCCAATGATATGATGCCACTTGTCAAGCTATGAATGGATGATGGATGTGCAAGATTTGGGGTTTGTGCCAATAAATGCCAATATTTGAAATTCAAATTTGTTGAAATGACTTACAAGAGGGAAGGAAAATGCAATAAATGCCACTTGGCTCAAGGCAAAGGACATGTAAGAGGTTTTAAATGCCTTGTTGGATGTACATGTTGACTTGGAATTTTTGAATTCAAATTGAGGAATATTCCAAAAGATGCCTTGTGAGGAAAATAGAGATTTAATAAATGAATTAAATCTATTTTCATGTGCAACTTGCATTATCTAGAGGATGTGACATAGATGAGGTTAAATTAATCAAGGGTTAATTAATTTAACAGGAGATTAGATGATGTGACTTATTTGACTTAGATTTATGGATTTATTTAAATCAAATAAGAGAGGAATATGATAAGAGGCTAATTAAATAAGGATTTTGATTTATTTAATTAAAAGGGATGGTGTTAGATTAAATCAAATAAGGTTTTAATTTATTTAATTAAATGGATAGACTTTAGAGATTTAATCAAATAAATTGATAATTTAATTAAATAGGGATAATTAGATCAAATAGATTGATTTAATTAACAAGAGAAATGACTTAATTAGACAAAGTGATTTATTTAATTAAGAGAGGAATATTGATGAATTTAATCAGATAGGGGAATTTGATTAAATGGTTAGACCGAGGGATGATTTAGGAAGAAATGGTGTTAGTAAGTCAGGATCGAATGCACGATGTCAATCAGTATACTTTGCGTGTCTACAAAAATATTAGAGAATGCTCAAAGACAAGCAACCAAAGAGTTAGCTAATTAAGAATAAGAACAAAGAAAGAAGGATGAAGAGCTCGCTCAGGAGAAAGAAGCTATAGAAGCCCAAAAGAAAGCTAAGGAAGAGGCTCATGCACAAGAGCTTGAACTACAGAAGAAATTTGAACAAGATAAGGAAAAAAAGGAGGAAGCTCATGTAATGGAGTTGGAGAAGCAAAGACAAAAAGATGAAGAATATATTGCATAGAAAGAGGACAGGATTAAGAAGATAGAAGAAATAAGAGCACAAAATGAGAGGATAGAGAAAGAGAGATTACTCAAGGAGAAAGAAAAGTAGCAAAGGATTTCTTTGGAGCAAATAGTGGAAATAATTAATTCTACACCTCCATCAAAACCTCCTAGTACTCAATAGGTAACAACTTATCTAGTTGCCCCTACATGGCTTAAGCTAAATCTAGAGAAAATACAACAAGTTCAAGCCCAACCAGTGACATGGGATGATATGATAAAAGAGGTAGACAAATTGAAGCCCAAGAAGAAGCCCCAATCCATTCATTCCATGAGGCTCATTGATGATGGGGACTTGGTGGTAGACATTACAACTCTAATTGTTGATAAGGATGACATGGAGATGCAAGCTTCAGATTATCATGTAAGCACTATCAGTTTGGGCAAGCAAAAAAGGAATCAATAGATAAATCTCATTGACAACATGGCTACCACTACCAAGTCAAGGTTGATCAAGGACAAGCAAGCCAAGAATTAGCTTAAGGCTCAAGTAGGGAAAATGAATTTTTTCTTAAAGAGCTAATTACATCCACTTTTGAACAACCAAAACCATCAAAAGTTCTTATCTTAATGAGTTTTAAAGAGGTTGATGAGCTTAGTGAAATGAAGAGAAAATATTAAATGATGGATAAGTGGGTTAACCTTCTTAAGAAGGAGATAGAGGAACTTTTCGCTGCTGGTTCTAAAATTTACAAAGAGATAAGTGAGTTGGTCAAGTCTTTAGAAAAATATACTAAGATGCTTCAATAAAAAGAGGATAAATATGTAGGGTATATGTGGAAGTTGAGGACACTGGAAAGGGTTCCCAAGGTAGATGTAATTGAATATGCCATTTTGGGGGATCAAGATGTTAGTTATCTTGATAAATGTATGAATATATTAATCTTCAAAATAGAAGTTCTCATGGAGCATATAAGGTTATTGCAACATGCTTAGCAAGAATTATCTCATGAGAGAAAAGTGATTAAGGGGATTATTACTAAAGTGATTGGCAAGGAGGATTCACTAGATGTTGATTTGATTTCCTTACAAGAAATAAAAGATCAATGAAACAATAGATTGGATAAGATGATAAAGGTATGAGATGATAATGAAGGGATTCTTTTGGACAAGTTGATGGAAATTATATTTTAAGTATGAGATGCCATAGGACTATTACTCATCTACAAGATATTTATATGGCCACCACCAAGGAGTTCAAAAGAGAAATGTTCAAGGTGGAATGGGTAGATGCACCAAGAGATGAGACCTTGCAGTATATTTTCAACAATGTTGATGAATATTTCAAGCAGGTTAAAGCAACTAGAGAGGCTAAGACATCCAAATAAAGGAGAATATTCTATTTTTGAAAAGGAATTTGATCAATAAAGGTTAAACCTCCCAATTATTTTTGATGGACAGTTAGCTCTAGATCAGTTTGGAAGGCCAAGAATTGGGCATAGAAATCAACAACAATTCCCAGTCAAGAAGAATGAGGTGTACTTCCTAGCTTCAACAATTTAACAAAAGGATACTTAGACTCAACTAGAGGTAACCCCTTATAATTGTGGATCTTAGCCCCAAATTTATGGACCGTGATTTTTGAAAGGAGAAATCAATGTTAATTCTTTCTATAAGATTAAAATTTCTCCTCATTGTAAAGGTCAAAAAATTGAAGTTAGATTTGTCACCTAAGATTATAAACTTATTTTTATAGGTTTATGCAATAGTTGAACATTTTTTTACAGTTTTTAATACAATTAGTTAATTTTCAGAAGTTTGTTATTTAGTGATGATGCCAATAGAGTATTATTTTCTGTATGCTATTGAATCTTGTTGTGCATAAATGTTTCTTAAAATTGGTGAAAATAAATGAGAAGAGGTTAAATTTAAAACTATTTTATTTTTCATCTATGGATAATTTTCTTGCTATTTATTGATTTGTGAATCTTGGTGATGAGCTCATGGTGTTTATTACTGGAAATTAATTCTAAAACACAAAGTGATGATGAAGGGTGTTACGAATATTAAATCTGCACTATAGATGAATGTGATTGCATGAAATTTCATGAATTACTTCATTTTACAATTTTTAGCTAATTAGAAAATGCTCATTATGGGAATTGCATGTCTAAATTTGAAGGAATGTGTTCATGTCTTGCTATTATAAGTCCATGATCTATATTTTTCTATTTATTTAAAACCCCCATGTTAGATTAATTTGTACTACCCACTTTGTACCATTTTAATAGAAAAGGCCCCTTGAATATTACAATTGCATGAACTATTGGATGATGACAACAGAGTTGAGAACCAACTACCAAGACCTTGCAAGATAGGTTGTTTAAGATTAGCTATCTTTTTTCAGGAGAAATAGAGTAGAAATATTTTGTTTAACGTTGTTGTGTTATTTTGACCATTAACACTCCCTCCCCCTATAATGATCTAGATTGGAAGCAAGATAACTTGCTAGTTGATGAGGAGTAGGTTGGTACCTCTTCATTATCTATAGATTATATTTTTTTTATGCATTTTTGTTCCTTTGTTCTTACCTTTTTTTGTTTATGATCTTGCTTGGAAGACCCTTGCTACCCTTGTAGGTGCTTGGATATAGGTGCAATTTTTTTTTTTTGTGAACTTCTATGTGTATCATCATTCTTCTATATGTTTTGAAATTTCATTTGGACAATTGGGAAAAATTCAAAGTGTTGGGGGCATTTAGGCCCTCTTCAATGTTGAACAAATTTTTATTCTTACTTTGTCTTCATGTGCTCTTCATCATGATTTGAGTACTTCAAGGATTGATGACCATTCATTCATACCATATTATATCTATTAATATCAATGAACAAATTTGACCCCAAACACTAAAATCCCTCGTCTCTTTATTTCTTCATCTCTTCTTGTCTTTCTTTATTTTTCTACTTCTTGATGTTGTGGTTCTTATGTGTTGTCCCTCGTATGCATGGCAGCATACCAAAAAATACATCTTGTCATGTGTTGTGTGCCACAACATCTATTCCTTCTCTTTCTCTCCTTAGGATTCCATGTACTCCTTTTCATAAAACACAGCTTCCTAAGGGGGCCTACCATTTGTTAGAAAAATGAAGAACATCTCATTTTTTCATTTTTTGTTGCCATTGATGTTACCATGATATATGAGGTGCAATTGTAAGATAAAGTTTGAATTTTCTCTAGTATTCTAGTTTGGTATCTGAACCGGTATTTTTCCTGCATCCTCTTAGTATCTTGCACTTTCAACAATTGGTATCAGAGCTTGGTTCCTATAGTTAAACCTAACAACTTGAGGGAGATCCTGAAGATAGAAGAAATGGATGATAAAGGAGAGCTCTAGACTGCCCTTGAGGATCTTTACAAAGTTGAAAGAGAAAATAGAGATCTGAAAGAGAATCTTGAAGAAGCTAATGAATGTGTCTAGAAACTAAAGGATTAATTGAAAAAATTCAAAGATAGGCATAAGGAATAAACTGATTAGTTGAAGAAGGCTAATGAATATATCACCGGTTTGAAAGTACAAGTGGAAGAAAGAAAAGAATAGAAGAATGTTTGAATAAATTAGTACAAAGCAAGTTTGAAGATTGCACCAAGCTTGAACAAGAAATTGTGAACCTAAAAATGGATCTGGAGAAGGAAAAACTCTGTGAAAACAATTTCAAAACTAGCTTGAATAGGCTTGATGAATTGATTGTAGGAAAAAAACTAAGTAGAGACAAAGGTGGTCTCAGAAATGATACTGGTGAAGGCTCAAAGACTATGAGCAATTAGAATACTTAGAATGAAGGAAAGCAGAAAGGAAATTCAAGGAATTCTACTAGGAGAACTCCTATTGTTGAAAATGGTTTTATTCACACTAAATAGATGGAATAAAATCTCCATAGAAAAGACCACGAAGAGCCTATCCTTCTTGAAATATATGGAACAAAGATAACCTAAGGGAAAATTATGCATTTACAAAGAAAATATTGAATTTCGTTCAATTCCAAGTCTTTGATAACCAAGTCATGGTTACACTAGGGTCACTCTCAGGTAATGATGTGATAATTGTTGTTAATCTCAAAGGGACCTTATACATACATACATGTATATATACTTCTGTGTTATTTCTTTGAACAATTTTACATCAACATTCCTAATTAAAATGATAAACTTGAACATCATGAAACCAAAAGACTCAACATAATATTTCATGAACACAAATTATTTACTATCTCTTAAGTAGACTTAGCTTTAAGCATTCAACAATTTCATGGAAAATAAAATATTTTCAATAAAATAGTTTCCATTCACTTTTTTTTTTTTGGAATATTTTCAAAAATATTAAACATCTATTCTAAAACAAAATATAAAAATATTGAAAAATAAAAGTTTCTCCTAGTTATTCTCCATGGATGCCCTAAAGAATTAATCAAAATAGAGCAAACCACTTTATATTTCACTAGATTGCTTCACAACTATGTATAAAATGGTGCAAGCTTTTAAAGAGAGAGGGTTTCGTTCATGGACACTGAGTAGGTTTTGTATGCACCCTTAAACAGCGCAACATATAGTCTTATTCGGCCAAACTTACAAAACTAGCTACAAAAGATACTTAGATAGGTAGCTATCCATAAATATTTGATATCAATTAATGTCTACGTGCATACAAATTTTTACGCTAGAATGGTTCAAAAAATAGGAAAAAAAAAAAACTTAAAAAAAAATTGTGCTCCTCCCACATCCACAAATTTTGAACTTAAATGAAAATTAAGCATCCTCTAACCTTTTATAGAACACAAGGCTCAGATAGGATAAGACAACTACATGAGAGGAAATCTAATGAACCGATCTCATCAAGGCAGGTGGAATATTGTGACCAATAGGAGAATTGCAATTGAAGTCAATGAAAGTCAACTCTAATTACTCATTGAAGCTCTTCAGGTTTAACTCTATTATCATCGCTAGGATAATAACTTGAATCTAGATAGTACGTAGGAACTTCCCATATATTTAAAAATGATGGGATTGTCATCATGTTCCCACGCCTTTTGATCTACATCAAGCTTTTTTTTCTTTGGATGATCTTCCTTGGAAGTGGGTGCTATCTACCATTAAGTATGTGAAATACCGAGATCCTGAGTATTCCAACAAATTCAAAGCCCTCTCATCATTCTCTAGAACATCTGACCTGATCTGAATGTAACTCCATCTGTGATTCAAATTTTCCTAACCGTCCATACCCAAGCTTTGCATCATAATCAATATCTCCTACAATCACAAAATTCTAAATATTAAATCCCTTTTTAAACAAATATGTCACATCTCATGTAAATAAAACCATTATTTAATTGTTAGTACAAAGAATTCCATAAAAAATGCTTCCAAAAAGCATATCATAAATCCTTGTTTATACTAGACCACCAAGATTATTATACAAATTAAAAAATATTTAGCATTTCTTTTCATGTTGTAACTCGGTACCCAGTATCCAACATTTAGCTTTACCCACTTACTTTCCCAGACCTCAGTTATACCCAAACTCCATCTTATTGGACACCATCTTATCAAACTGGAGTCATTCACTTGAACTTTAGATTACCTTTTTCCTTTTCTATGTTTTTGGTACCCGGTACCTGGTGCACAAAACACTTACCATACGAAGTACTTTCTTTTATCAAAGATTTCTCTTTCTTCCTTTTTACTTCGGGTGATTTTCCAATTTGTTAGCTATTGTTGTAGGAGTTATATTTTTCACTTGGGTCCCCAAGTCTTTTCAGTCTTGGGGTGTGTTGTGAGACCACACAACAAATTGCAACCAATAAAACCAAATTTAAAATTAAACTTGAAATTAAATCACCAGTTCTAAATTAAAACTTATACATATTTTAAAATAATAACTTTCTACCTTTACTTAGATTTTGGTATAAAAAGTAAAACACCACCGAAAAAATTTGTGTGTGTTCTTGATTAATTCTAATTTTTGGAACTTAGTAAACAAAATCAGCTCATTAAAATTGAACTACATAATATAGTAACCCTTCAAAGCCAACCAGGGATAGAGCCTTACTACTAGTCAAGCATCCATAACTCCAACAAGGTTATCTTCATAATTCCCCCAAACATAGCTCTACTACCAATTAAGTGTCCATAGCCCTAGTAGAGTTATTTGGATAGCCTAGAGAGTTGATATAATGTCTTTTTTTTTAGAATATAGCAATGATAGCTAATTTTTCACTTTCGATATTGCAATAATAACTCATTTATCAACTTGCAAGCATTGAAGCACCACTATTAGGTTGGGAATTATAGTGGTAGTGAAGGTTACTTTTTAATTTTTCATTCAATGTAAATCCATTCATCAGTTCCCTACTTCCCAAAAACTTATTTAATGATTCCCTATAGGTGTGTGTTTCTAGCTAAATTTCATTAATTATGCAAAATCCTAACTAACTGTACCTCGTTATATGTTTAAAAAAATATGCATAAATTAAAATTTAGCAATATAGACAACTTAATCACTAAATTTAAATCTAAATTTAGAAACATTAGTTACCACCCTTTTGATTAAATTTGTGGCAACTTCTAAAACTTCTACTAACTATCTCATCTTGACGGCACTGCACTTCATTATTGGATCAAAATGTCATGATTACCTTGAAAAACGATCACACTATTTGGCATTAATTCACACACCTTGCTCAGCATGTATTATCTCTACAACTTCTTTGGGTGATGATGTGTAACATCTTGCCAACTTCATTCTCTTCTATAATCCGCATAAATAACTGTTAGAAACTAAGATCATATTTGCAAACCAAAAAAATCACCTTCCACAGAAGAGAAAATCAAAAAAAGTAGAGAGGTTGCAAAAAGATGTGCAACATAATATTATTCAAAAATTTGATAATATTATTAAGATAATGATTTGCTTTATAAAAGCAAAGATGCATAACCCTAATCTTATCTTGAGCAATAAGATAGCTCAAAAGATAATGATGAGAATAAATAAACTTAGGAAATAAATAATACCTAAGTAAAGTTATGCAAGTGTAATTAAATATTAATTACACTAACATCCCTCATAAGTGCAACTTAGGGAGACTAACAAAGCATGCACCTAAAACTAAGATGAATGCAAGAAAGCATGAATGGGTCCCGGTAACAAGGCCTGATCAGGTACCCAAGTACAAATACAATAATGAAGTAGAAAAGGAAAACCCAGTGGGACAAAACCCCCCTACAATGAGATGACTGTTGCAAAGAAGCACTGGAAGAACACTGTGGAGTAACACTGGAACCGCAATTTGACAAGCAAATAAAGATATTTTTGTCTACAAGAAACCAAAAATGGAATCATAATGTGACAGCAGACCTGATGCCACGGAACACTGGAAAACTCACAAACTAGAACAACCCTAGAATCTGTGAAGCAACAATAGATGAAATGATGACAAAATCTGGAACTCGTGTATCTCGATGTCGATGCCAAATTGTGACTAAAACTCTTCCATGGGAAGGAGTACCAAAAAAGACTCTGGAACATTAACCATAAAAACATGGCCCTCAAACTGAGAAGGATCTGAACCAATGTAGATCAAGAAATATAATCTCTCAACTGAAGTGTGAATCGATGAATTTGATATGTGTCAAGTTATAACAAAAATGTGGCCAAAAGAAACTAGGAAATCAAATAACCCATACGAGTTGCCAACAAATCAAAATAGATATGGAGATCAAAGTGCATACATACTCTAATTAGATTTATTATGCAAGAAACCCCCCTGATGGAACTTTATATCAGTTCATTTATTACAATACCCAATGATTGCAAAAGGAGAGAATGCAAAACATGCATAAACTATAGAGAAAATGTAAACCTAGTGCATGAAAAAGAAAACGAGTGCATGCACAAACCAAGGTATACATCTACCTATATGATTAAAAATGACCTCAGATCTATGTAGAGGTCGGAACCAGCTTTCCGATGATATCTCGTTTACGAAAATCTAACACCATGGCCAAAAGTTATGAATTTTAAAAAAAATTGAATTTAGCCTGCAGGAAATGGGTTTTCTAGCAAAAAATGTTTATTTCTGATTTAATTTTTGCAAAATCTGTTCACAATGAGTGGACAATTATAGAAACCCAGAAATATTTTGAAGCTAAGAACAAAACCCAGAAATCATTTTTTGATCCACCAAGCAGAAGATGATTTTTATTTTTTTTAAACCTTCAGCTAAGAGAAAAAATAACACGTGCCGATTTTTGTATAGCCATTTTCTCTAGATCCATACAAGTTATCAAAAATCTAAAAGATACCCAATTCAGATTTTGACCCTGGCTACAAAACCCAAAAATCATTTTTCCTACAACTAAGTGAAAGCTAGAGTTTTTAAGAAAAAATGAAAAATGGCTTCAATCCCTTACACAGAAAAAGATGCTATGAGAATATCTTCAAAACACGAATAGGCAGCAATAGGTCTGAAGCTCTGATACCATGTAGAAGTTCAAAAACCAACTTCACAGTCCCCAAGAACACCTTCAAGCAATCACCTATCACATGCACAGATATTGAGAATAAGAAATGAAAGATGTTTTGTAAACTCTCAGAGCAAACTTGTGCAAGCAAAAATCAGAATTATAATTATTGAATGAAATTGTTTTACAAATAATACAAAAGCCTTCAAAAAAGAAAAAATGAAAAACGGCTTCAATCCCTTACACAGAAAAA
Organism: Sequoia sempervirens; assembly: GCA_007258455.2. NCBI lineage: Eukaryota > Viridiplantae > Streptophyta > Pinopsida > Cupressales > Cupressaceae > Sequoia > Sequoia sempervirens. The sequence continues at coordinate 47,724,487 of VDFB02193867.1, read as the reverse complement.
GATGCTATGAGAGTATCTTCAAAACATGAATAGGCAGCAATAGGTTTGAAACTCTGATACCATGTAGAAGTTGAAAAACCAACTTCACAAGTCCCAAAAATTATTTTTTGATCCAGCAAGCAGAAGATGAAAAACTATTTTTTTTAAACCTTCAGCCAAGAGAAAAAATAACGCGTGCCGATTTTTGTACAACGATTTTCTCTAGATCCGTACAAGATATCAAAAATCTAAAAGATACCTAGTTCATATTTCAAACCTGACTACAAAACCGAGAAATCATTTTTCCTACAACTGAGTGAAAGTTGAATTTTTGAAGCAAAAATGAAAAACGACTTCAATCCCTTACATAGAAAAAGATGTTATTGTTATGACTTCCAATTTCAATGTGCCTAATTTATGCTTAGTCCTTGGGGAAAGATATGTTGCATCCAACCACTACCATTTTTACTCTGACATAGCTTCTCACTTTGTAGCTTCACTTTTGTAGATTGGGTTACTTGTTGAAGATGTTCATGTCACTATAAACCTCGTAGTTAAGCCTGAATTCTTGGAGAATCTGGACACCATTTTAGTTGTTGCACACCCAACCATTGAGATTCCCTCCATGGATGATATTCCTTGGTTCCTGGAGCATGGGGAAGTGGTTCCACTTTGGCCCTTTCTTACTGATCTCCATATCCAAGATTTTGAAACTCATCGGGAACTCACCTACATAGGGTATTTGGCCTTGATAGAAGAGGCATCCCAGATCGACTAGATAACTACTATCATCTGCAACTTTTTTCACCTTCCTTTTTAAATCTCTTTTTATTTTTGACAAGGATTTTGACATTTGATGTGTATACATGATATACACACACACACACACATATATCTTTATGGTATCTTTATTAAAAGCGTATTTCACTGTGTATGGCTTTATTATCTCAGTTTCAATTTAGTTTTGTAAAATGTTTGAATTTTACTCTCATGTCTAAGATACATTTAAGAAAAATTTGCTAATGCAAAAGCCAATCAAAGAAAAAAAAACAAAACAAAACGAAGCAAGAAAACAACAATAAAAGAAAGCAAACACAAAGGAAAACCCTAAAAACAACTAAACTAATACTATGCTAAACTAACCCTAACTACCCTAACTCTAATATCACAACAAATTAATTTTAACAATTTATTTCAATTTCTATAACTATTTCCCCTACAATTTTAGTAAGAGTTACAATAGATTTATCTTTAAATTCTCTTATCAGCATTTTCAATATTTTACTGTAATAATGAAATATCTTATGTTTTTTGCATTTAAACATCATAAATTTGAAAGTATACTTACCCAAAATCTGGCTTAAATGTATGAAAATGATCTCATTAGAGATCGATTACACACATTTCATCTAGTGTGGCAATACTGTACCTTCTCCCAGCCCTGGTCCATTTCCATGAATGGCTGCGTTCATTTCTCCATTTCCTTCTCTTCTGAAAATATTCATATCTTTGGCCCTGTCTTTACTTTGCATTATGTTAGACCAAGATGCATCACTATTTATATTAGTATTAGAAAGAGAAAAAGTAAAAACTTCATATTTTGTATCTTGTATAAAATCAGGAAAATAACTTTTTATAGCTAATGAATTCTTAGCTTGAGGCACAATACACGCATTTCTCGCTTGATTTTCCTGCTCTATCTCTTTATCTGAATTTTCCATGTATATAGGAATGATGATTCACTCATATCCTTTCCTCATTTATGATGAAATGTCTCTAAATCTCGACATTCTCACCTATTCCCTTGCAAGATGTTAGGATTTTCTTTAAAATAATTGCAGTTTCCTAACTGTTTCGGTTCATTGGTTAATTTTTTAATATTTCCAACTCTACTAGGGTAGAACATTTCTCTCATTAACAATCATTTTCTTTTAGCAGTTAAAAATTCTTCCATTAATGAAATTGCTCAACTTATGGCTAAACTTACCCTAGTTAAAAAAATTTCACACTCAAGTTCACCGTGATCAGTCGTATCATGAATTCTACACTCAGTGACTACCAAAAGTAAACAAACTCAAATGATCCAGTTTCTGATTAAAGAATTTATAATTTTTTCCAATTTCCATCATGAAAAATAGCTTGCACTCAATTCTTCATTTATAGGCTTCTTTCCAAATTTAGGAATAACATTTCAAAGCACAATTCCACTTCCAAATGATAAAACCTAAAAATATCAATGAAACAAAAGAAAAATATATGCATATCTATCACTCTTGAATTCCCTTCCTTCTAGCACCAGTCCCTATTGACAATGATTTTACTCATAGTAAATAGATCGAATAAAATCTACATAGACAAGACTACGAAGAGCCTATCTTTCTTAAAAGATATGGAACAAAGATAACCTAAGGGAAAATTCTGCATTTACAGAGCAAAGATTGACTTTCGTTCAATCCCAAGTATTTGATAGCCAGGTCATGGTTGCACTAGGGTCACTCTCAGGTAATGATGTGATAATTTTTGTTAATCTCAAAGGGACCTTTTACATACATACACGTATATATACTTTTGTGTTATTTCTTCAAACATTTTTAGATCAACATTCCTAATTGAAATGATAAACTCGGACATCATGAAACCAAAAGATTCAACATAATATTTCGTGAACATCACAAATTATTTGCTATCACTTAAGTATATTTAGCATTAATCATTTAGCAATTTCATGGAAAATAAAATATTTTCAACAAAAAAATTTCCATTCACTTTGTTTTTTGAACATTTTCAAAAATATTAAACATCTATTCTAAAACAAAATATAAAAATACTGAAAAGTAAAAGTTTCTCCCAATTATTCTCCATGGATTCCCTAAAGAATTAATCAAAATAGAGCAAACCACTTTATATTTCACTAGATTGCTTCATAGCTACGTATAAAATGGTACAAACTTTTAAAGAGAGAGGGTTTCGTTTATGGACACCGAGTAGGTTCTATATGCACCCTTAAATAATGCAGCATATAGTCTTGTTCAACCAAACTTACAAAAATAGCTACAAAAGATACTTAGATAGGTAGCTATCCATAAAGCTCTAATATCAATTAATGTCTATGTGCATACAAAGTTTATGCCGGAATGGTGCAAAAAATAGGAAAAAAGAACAAAACTTAAAAGAAGTTTTTTGCTCCTCCGACATCCACAAATTATGAACTTAAATGAAAATTAAGCATCCTCTGGCCTTTTATAGAACACAAGGCTCAAATAGGATAAGACTACATGAGAAGAAATCTAGGGACCAATCTCATCAAGGCAGGTGGAATATTGTGACCAATAGGAAAATTGCAATTGAAGTCAATTGAAGTCGACTCCAATTACTAGTTGAAGCTCTTCGGGCTCTACTCTATTATCACTGCTAGGATAATAACTTGAATCTAGATAGTGTGTAGGAACTTCCCATATATTCAAAAATGATGGGATTTTCATCATGTTCCCATGCCTTTCGATTTGCATCAAGCTTTTTGTTCTTGGGATGAGCTTCCTTGGAAGTGGGTGCTATCTATCACTAAGTATGTGAAATACTAGGATCCCAAGCATTCCAATAGATTCAAAGACCTCTAATCATTCTCTAGAACATCTAACCTGATATGAATGTAACTCTATCTATGATTCAAATTTACCTAACCATCCATACTTGAGCTTTGCATCACAATCGATATCTCCTGCAATCACAAAATTCCAAATATTAAATCCCTTTTTAAACAAATATGTCACAACATCTCATGTAAATAAAACCATTATTTAATTGTTAGTACAAAGAATTCCATAAAAAATCACCTCCAAAAAGCATATCATAAATCCTTGTATATATACTGGACTGTTGGGACCATTATACAAATTAAAATATATTTAGCATTTCTTTTCACGTTGCAATCCGGTATCCAACATTCAACTTTACCCACTTACTTTCCCAGACCTTGATTATATCAGATCTCCATCTTATCAAACCGGAGTCATTCACTTGAACTTCACATTACCTTTCACCTTTTCTATGTTTCTGGTACCCGATACCTAGTCCACAAAACACTTACCATACGAAGTACTTTATTTTATCAAATTTCTCTTTCTTCCTTTTTACTTCTAGTGATCTTCCAATTTGTTAGCTCTTGCCATAGGAGTTATATTTTTCACTTGGGTCCCCAAGTCTTTTCAGTCTTGGGGCATGTTGTGAGACCACACAACACCTATGAGACAAACTAATGCACAAAGGTATCCTTCTTTTAATGGCACTTGTTTTTTATGCAATAAATTTGGTCCCAAGGCAACAAAATGTAGAAGTAAGATGAATCAGTTCCGTGGTCCTTTTTTTGGTCAATGTTTTGCATGCAAAAGAATTGGACATAGGGAAAGTGAATGCAAAACCTCAATGATGAATCAATTTAATGGAAGAGTGAAACAATCCTTTAATGGCTACTATTATACTTGCAACAAGTATGGACACAAAGCTAATAAGTACATAACAAGAGTTAACAGAAGTCAATCTAATCAGAGAAATATTTTCTACTATAACTGTAACAAACCAGGAAATGTTTCAAGAGTTTGTAGAAGCATGAAAAGTAAGGGGATCAATTCAGTAGGAGAGAATGAACCTGTGAAGAAGGTTAACAAAGATGAGACTAAGCAAGAAATGAATAAAATTTGGAAGAAGAAAGAAGAACTAGAGGCTGTTGAGATGTTTGTTGTCACGTCCCCTATTTTTATTGTTCATATTATACAATGTTTAATTAAAATAATTGTGGTGAAATAAAAGTGCAATGATACAAAACGAATTAATTATATTTTAATTAGAGAATTCATTTTCTAATTAATTGTTACGTACTTGTTATTTAGAATAATAAATTTAATTAGAATTAATTGAAAATACCTTGTTATTTAGGAAAATTATTTATTGTACAAATAAGTAATATTTCGTTATTGTGTATTTGAAAATAAACATACAAATTGAAAATTAAAATGGCTTATCTATTATATTTCTAATGATAAATATTTTGTTGGTAATTAAAATAGGCATTTGTTATTAATATTTATTGAGATAAATATTGTGCATAAAATAAACTTTAATTTTGATTTCGAGATTAGGTATTTGGAAGTTAGGGGAGAAATCTTTAAAAAGGAAGGAAATGATAATGGAAACACAATATTCATGAATTATTGATCTTTAATTTTTTGCAAGAACAATAACAGAAATAAAAAGAATGAGTGCCAGGTAGAGTTTTCTGGAGCATAGTAAAATAAAACAGTGTCAAGAAGGAAAGAGGAGAGTGCATAAAAGTTAGTAGAAGAGGAAAATAAATCTTTAAAAGTGTGCCCCGGAAAGATCAATCACAAGAAAAGTGAAGGCAAGAAGAGGATAGCCAGTTGAAGCATTTTCTAGGTTTATTTTTAAATCCTCTTTTCCAATGTATTTGAAATTCAATTGTGAAAATTGATAAACTCCTATAGAAAGGTTTACTTCTCTTTGCATGTTCTATTCAATGATCCAGTTTAGCAGCTATACAAATCTACCTTGCCCTAATAAATACATTCTCTTAAAAGTTATTTAAGCCTTCTCAGATAACCCTTGGGGCGTACCCCTGCATTAAGGCTGGTATAACATTAAGGAACTAAATCCGCATTCATTCTAATCCTTTTTAACTCATTATACCTTTCATTCTATTTGGATGTAATATCAATGACCAATATACTAGTCGCACACCCAAACCACCTTGGCCGCACCTACTGTTTTGGCGTTGTGGGTAGATACCATTTGTGAATCTTAAGCTTTTCTTTCCCTTGAACTCATACTGGGGTTCGATTCAATGATATTTTTGCAAGGGTTTCTTTATAGTGTAAAATATTAAAGATTCCTAATATAGAACATACAAATCAAACTCCCCATAACCCATCATCTACTCTTTGGGCTTAAGTGGTTGGATGGTTGGGCTGAAATTCTTACTCTTACGCAGGAATACTTGTTAACTTGATCTTCGTTTCGGAACGAATTTATTATTACTTCCTCATTAACAAGCCTGAAGATTATTTATTTATTTTCTTCCCCTTGCTTGAAACAATAAAGGAAACAAAAAATTTCATTATCTAACAGGGAGATTAAGCCCTTGCTGGTCATTCACGAATTACTCAATTCATCCCTCATCATGTTTCACCTGACTGTTTCACTCCAACACTGATGTTTACACTATTGAATATTATTTATTAATGTGAATTAAAATTATGAATGCTTGCTCTCTGCCTCATTCCCAAGTCGAATATAATGTGTAATATACTCTGCATTGAGCATTGGTTACAATCCTCCAAACAAAGTCCTATTTGTTTGTTAACTGCCATCCACTCCTCGCTTGTTGTTCAATGGGTATTATATAGTTGGGTATGTCAGCAAGTTGGGGCAATTATTTTATCTTTTCTAGAATACCATGGAGTGAGATATACTTCTTTTATCTCACCTTTTTAAATATGAAGGAATAGCATTACCAGAGGTAGTGAGTTATTGTGGAGAAAGCCTTTAAAGCCCCCGTCCAACCGCATCCCATGGGGATGGCTGCCAATGGAGGCAGCTGCCCCTCCACAAGCTGTGGCCTATGGAGTGGGCATTGCCCCCACAGGTAGTGCACCCCATATGGGGCCAAGCTCTTAAACTCTTTTTTCTCCTTTGAAATGTCTCTGCTATTTTTGTTAGCACTACTTTGATTAACATTGAAACTTCCAAATGAATATATATGCCAAATACTAGATAAACTAATGAAGGAAAGGGTAAGATCATTTTTTTTTGGCATTTATAGTTTCTCGTATGAATTCCTTGATTCTTTCTAGAATGAACAGGCAACAAATATGTATAAAGTTTTAGCTTCTTTATAGTAAGAATATTATTTTCATTAATGAATAGAGATGTTTCAAATCCAACATTAAAGTATTTGACATGTAACCTAGAGAGACCTTACTATGTTAATCCCTGACTTCTTACTATAAAGTTATTGTAACTCCTTGATCAAATGAAGAAATTAACTTGATAGGATTAACACAAAAACTAGGGATTGGAGATCTCCCCATGGTTAGTTTTCTTGTTTACTAATAGCATGATTCAATCCTTTTAATGAACATGCATGCCCTGTTGTATACTCTAATTTCTTAGTAACTCTTGCAAAATGTTAAATTTAGTCATCAATGCATAAATATGTTAAGCATGAAATGTATGTATAGATAGGAAAAGAATGATTTTTGTTTAAAGCGTGAAATTGTAAATATCCTAGAGATAAACTTGTATGTTAAATAATAGATGCATGAAGGAAAGAGATGCAAGTCTATATCTACATTTCTTGTCAAAGGTCCTTATGCTTGCACTAAAAGAATACATAAGTATAGATTTCATAGTATGTCTCTTGAATGACAATTAAGGAATACTATTTATTTATTGCAATTGCTCAATTAATGGTGTTATCTATTATGTGCATTTAAGTTTTATCTTCATTAGAGTATTGATAAATTCATAATGTCTCATCATCTATAGAGTATCTTGGAAAATATGTGCCTCTCACGAGTTAATTATATGGCGAAGATTCATAAATTATGAGTATCATTTAGCTCAAGAACATTTAATTCTTTAGGAGTTGTTTGTATATAGAGGAATTGGGGAATACATGTAAATCTTGTAAACTGTTTGCAAAACAACTGGGTTATTACCTAACATGCTTACCCTAAAGATTCTAGTTCTAGATAGATGTTATGTAAAGGAATAGAGTAAACCTCTATGAATTATTGAGTTTAGATGTAAACATTTTGGTCCATTATAGCAGGATTAGGATTATTTTCATGAAGCTTTATTCGAATGATCATGTTTGTTTGTGTACTTGTATGATATGTGAGAGGTCATTGAAAGTGGAATTGTCTTACTCACAAATACTTGGGAGAAAATCATGATAATGCTGGAATTTCCTTAATTTTATATGGAAGGATGATGCATTGGTAAAACATGAAAATGCTACTTGTAGATGTATGTGACTTGTAAAGGAACTTCAATAGGTTCCTTGTGATACAGAAATATGTTATGAATGGTCATGTCAACAAGACAGTATGATCATTTCCCATGAGGCATATTGCAACCTTTGAAACCTTGTAGCTAGTAAGGCTAAGCCAGTGAGGCATTTCATTAAGCCAGTGAGGCACTTTTACGAGTGGTTTTTCATCCCTACGAGGGTTTTCCACTCATGAAAATCTCGGTGTTATGGTTTCTTTGTGGATGCATGTATGATCTTGTTTGTCTTTCTTAATTTTCATTTCAGTATTTAAAATTACATGCATTGTTGTGATGATAACTCATGTGTAAGCCTACATGGAAAAAACTAATGAAGGCACCACCTTGTTTTAATATCCTTTAATTCATTGATGTATGTTATTTTATTTGATTATAATGATGAAAGTAATTTTGGGAACTTAAGGATATAATTAGCATATGTTTTTTCTCAACGTTACATTTGTGCCCTCATCCAGTACAGACATATCCTCTAAAGACTAGACCTAGCAAGGTCATAGGGGGAACATTATCAAAAAATCTTAAGAACCCCCTAGATAAATGGTGTGTCAAAAACTGGCAAGAGGTTGAAATGTGAAGAATGAATTATTAGAGGTTTTAGAAAAGGAACTGGAAAGAAATATAAAGGAATGATCTTTTGCGGAGCAAATTAATGTTTTTCTGAGTAAAAGAGAAGAGTTTTTAGTAGCTTTTTGAAATCTACTACATTTAATGTGGATTAGGGAAGATTTTTGTTTTATAAATAAAATGATTAAGGGATTTTTATCATTTGTGTATTTGAATAAATTGAACAGTATTTGGAGCATTTTTAAGGAGATTTGGAGTGTGAGCAATACAAACCCTAGTTGGGGTTCATCATGAAGAAAAAGGTACTTTAATCTTTAGTGCAATTGTGTTCTATGTCTTTTGAGTTGTTTTAATTTGGAATTGGAAGCACGGAAACCATTATGGTCATTAAAGTGTTCGAGAGGCTGAGACCTTCTTATAGAAAATATTCCTCAAATTTTTTTGAAGATGACCCCATGGGTACATTTTTGTCAATCCCTCATGGAGTAATGTCGACCAAGGACACAAGGATGGTTATTGGAGTAAAGTTTGAGGAATATAATCATACAAAGTTAATTGACATTTGGTAGAATGAGCTTACTGGTGGTGACTTCATGGTAAAACCTTAGTACTCAAATGTGGTTGACAAAAGGTTGGATAGTTGGAACAATTTTCCCAATTTCAGCTATGATGAAAAATTTGTGAAATTAGTCCTTAGTAGAATCCATGAAAAATTTATGTGGACTAACTGGCCACACTTAATAACTAAGGAAGCGATTAGGGCTATTATTGGGCTATGGGATAAAGGTAAAGTACCTATGTTGAAATTTGTAAAGAATGAGGTTGTAACGGAACTTACAAGAGACACATATGACAGAAGAGCTCTAATGACCAAAAAAATTACTTTAATCCAACTGTGAAGTATGCAGCTATCATGATCGGTCACAAGATATACTTCATGAACAGAGAGAACATTGTTTCAGCTACAAAAATATACACTAGGTTTGATATGGTTGTGAATGGTGTTGATTATGATTTATGTGAGTTGCTCTGGTTATAGTTTCTTGAGAATGTGAAGTCATCAAAAGAAAGGAAGTATGCATTTAAATTTGGTTCTCTAATTGTATGTTTGCTATTTTATTTCTTGAAGAAACCCCCTAGGAAGAATGAAGAAGTATTTTGGGACCCATCTAGACTAGTGGGACATCAAATTTTTGATGTCATGCATAATCTAGGTAATATGAAAGCTCAAGATGATACCCTAATAGCATTCTTTTCTATATTCAAGAGAAACATGAACGGAAGGGAAATGATTCTGAGGAGAATTATTGAGAAGTATAAGAATGACATCATATTCCATGTTTCCACCAATGAATGCATAATCGAGGCTGTGGAACCTCAAACCATATGGATTAAGACTTTGGGATATGAGGTAACAGAAGAAGAAGCTGAAGGTTATGTGCAAATGTTGTTGAAGAATCCAAAGGATCCTAATGAATCCAAAATTGGCACATATGCTGAAAAGTCTAAGGAGATTCATATGGAACAGCAAAAGCCTAAAATTAGAAAGAAAGTGGAAAAAGAACTTAAAAATACTAGATTCATTGATGAGGAAATTTCCCTTGGAAGGGCTAGAGGAGAAGAATTGAAGTCAAAATCATTTGGCCTGAGGAGATCTAGTAGGACTACCCCTGCAAAATCCTCCACAGACCCTACAGTAAAGAGTGAAACTAGTACTGTTGATAAAGAAAAAGGTCCTATTTCCTCTGAACCAACCACTAGATCTGGGAAGAGGAAAGAGACCATTCCAACTGCCCTTGCAAATAGAGGAAGGAAAGAGAAAGCGAAAAGAGAGAAAAATATCATTGTTGCAAATGACCAAGATGATGAAGAAGAAGAAGATCTTGATGCAAGGTTGATGGGGAGAAGAAGAGGAGGCTTATCCTTTGGTGAAGGTGCTTCTATAGAAGTTGTTGGTTCCAAGAGAGTGCATGATATATCATCCTCTAATGAAGAGGAAGTGCAAGAATTTGGTGTCCATGTGCACACCAAACTAGAATTAAATAAGTCTAAGGTGTCTAGTGAAGTCTTTGTGGACCAAAGAGAAAAATAGGACAATCTAGAAGGTTATAGTCCCCACTTTAAATTAGAGGCAACTATCAACTCTTTGCTACATTCTGAGAACATGCTACAACCTATAATAGAATACTATGATAATGTTGGAGAAGAAGATAAGAAATCTCTATTGTTAGTTGTTATTCAATATGTTGTCCTTTTATATGTTAAATGGGATGACATAAGGAAATATGTACCTAAAAGTATGTGGACAACTCTGATGAAAAGTAGAGTAGAAGCAGTTGCTTATGAAGAGAAAATCAAGAATGTTGCATATAAGAAGATTGGGTCTTCCATGACCCCAAATGATTTGGAATCTTTGAAGATCTATATAGAAATGTTTCAGATGAAGAAAAGAGTAAACATGCTGATGACAAGAAATAAAAAGTTGAAAAAGAAGATAAGGAAACAACAAAAGTGATTTGGGATACAATAGAAAAATATGGTATGCTCAAAACTGATGAAGATGTTGAAAATGCCTAGGAAAACATTCCTCCTAATACAGGTAATGAAGATATTTCTAAAAACATTGATGTAGAAGTTGATTCCTATGGTGAAAATGTTCCCCCAGAAGGTGAAAAGTAGAATGAAGGAGAAGTTGAGCTTGAAAATCACAATGATGCTCCTCCAAAGCACACTAAAGGAGAAAAAGGTGGTAATGAGCAAGGTAATGTTGAAGAAAGTAAAGGCAGTGAAGAAGAAGGAAAGGACAATGCTAAGGAAGAAAAGGATAAAGGTGAAGACAAAGGAAATGACAATGAAAATAACAAGGATGAAGATAAAGTTGAAGATGAATATGAAAAGAATGAAAAGAAAGAAGAAGAGAAAGAAGAAGAAGAAAGGAAAGAAGAAGAAAAAGAAAAAGGAGAGGAAGAAAAGAAAGATGAGGAATCTTCTGGGAAAAATGAAGAAGGAAAATAGATTGTAAAATCTCTGAAGCATCTCGGTGATTTGTCCTTTAGTAACATTGTGCTAAAAGGTCTACTATCCAAAAAAATCAGTCCAACCGATTATTCCCTAGGAGATTTTGAAACTTCCTATAATTGAAGGATATGTAGATTTGGAGAAGATGACTCTGTTACATAAAGTTGTGTTGGGAGATGTTATGCAAGCATCCAGAAGGAATGAAATTCTTGAAAAACATTAAAATGGAATATAACTTAAAGAAGATGCTCTGAAAGCCTTGCAGGAAGCCATACCTAGTACATCCAGTGATACATATCTCACCCCTATTGAAAATTTGAGATTGTTGTAGATTCTTTCAAGGAGTATTCCTCTAGGCTTAACAAAAATACAAAACAAGAGATAGAGGAGAATTTGGCAGAGAAAAGGATATTGGAATTACATGACAAGTGTGCTCTTGCACACTCTTGTGTTGAAAAGAATCTAGAAGCTGTGAAGGTTTGTGAGTTAGAAGCATATGATATTCTTACTTATTTCTTGAAGTGGTTGGATGCCACTCATAATATCAAGATTGTCATGGACTCCATTGAGTCTCAGTTGTCTACCATCTCCGGTACTTATAGCTTATCTAAAGATAAAGATAGGTCAACTTGGAAGGCCATCGTTGTGCATAGAGAAAAATTCTTTTCCTTGCAGAAATAAAAGGAAGAAATTATCAGAAAATTCAATCAATTAAGTGATATTGTAAGAATGGAATACAATTCGATTGGAAAGGCTCTAGAATTCATAGAAAAACTTGAGAAGATAAACTTTACTCTTGATACATCAGATGGTGCAGATGAAACTCTGATAGAGTTGGAATCTCTAAATAAGATGTTGACTACTGCAAAGGATGACTGGGAAAAGGGAAAATCAGTTTGGGAAGGTATTCTAAAGGAGCTTCAAGGCTTTCCATCCTCCGATGGATACATTTTTTCTTTGCTTTCTTTGTTTTAATTTTTTTTAGTTATTTTTGGGACACCCTTTGTCCTTGATCTCAAAGGGGGAGTGAAGTATAATTAAATTCTAGTGTTAGGGGGAGAAGTGTTGTAAATAAGGAGTTCTGTAAATATTCCTTTTATTTTTGGCACATGTTGCCATCAATGAAAAAGGCAGATATTGTTAGAAAAATGAAGAAGAACATCTCATTTTGTCATTTTTGTTGTCATTGATGTCACCATGATATATGAGGTGCAATTGTCAGATCAAGTTTGAAGTTGCTCTAGTATTCTAGTCTGGTATCTGAACCGGTATTTTTCCTGCATCCTTTGGTATTTTGGTCCACATTTCTCTGGAGTTGACAATCATTGTTTATAGTTTTGGGAGATTGTTTATAGTTGTTGGAGAAATTTATGTTTAGAATATTATTTTCTCTAGTGTTCATATGGCATAGCAATATTACTCTATTGGCTACCTTTTTGTGTTGAAGTCTATTCCTGGCTAACCTCTTAGGTTAATTGTGATACCGTGAATTAATTTTGTTATGAGGACATATGTGCGACCTATTTTAGTTCTATGCCGATATGATGTAGCTTTTGGGATGTTTTAATTGCTTTGTGAGAAGATTTTGTGAAATCTTGAAGCTAAAAGTTGATATTTTTGTGAATAAGAAGTGCATCTAATTAGGTAGACCTAATTGATGTCTATGAAGAGATTAGATATATATATCAGATAGTTTTTTAAGATTGGAAACATAATGTAATACAATGTGAGATGATGTGAAGAAGAGAAAATATGATGAAGCGTGTCAAGTCTGTTTATTGAGCTTCATTGGAATTGAATCTACACTCACTAGGTGTACTCTGTCAGTTCATTCTCTGGTTGAAAGCCATTTTGTCATTGTAATTTTGTAGGTAGTGAGCCTTTGTTTTTGGAAAATGAGTCCTGGCAGTGAGCCACCCATTTTTTAATATCTTATAACCAGTTATACTATATTGTGAGTCTACACTCACCATGGTTTTTCCCATTTTGGGTTTTCCATGTAAAAATCCTAATGTTTATGTGTTATGTGATTTCATGCTTTGTTAATGCTTTTATTTATCTTTGCTATTGTATGCATTGGAATAGTTGGATGGTGTATAATAAAAAATTTAAGGAGATACTGATTCATGCCCCCCTCTTAGTATCTTAGACTTTCAACACCATGATGTTCTAATTTTCAATAAGGTGAATTATTTAGAAATAAATTCCTTGACAAAATAACCCCTTCTTGAAACCCATCATTTTCCAAAATGTTGTATTCTCTCAAGACTCCTGGATGAAATTTTCTTTTGAAAAGGATCTTGTATGTGAAAGAATCTAAAAAATTTCCTTTGAAAAAGGAGAACTATTTTGAAACTAAAAGAGTTTGAAAAAAATATTTTTAGAAGGAGCATTATTTTCCTAAAAATTCCTTGATGAAAGGATTTTTAGAAGGATTCCTTTATGAAAGAATAAAAAAAAGTGTGGTATCTTTTAATTGGAGCATTCCTTTTGAATGGAACCCTTGGTGTCTTGAAGGGTTCCTAGCCAAAGGGACCCCATTGAAAAATTCTTTAATTTAACTCTCTAGTGTTTCACAAAGATGAGTGTCTTGTATCTAATTTTTGATGTCCCTATGTCTTGGTGTCAGACATCATATATCCTCATGTCTAGCTTGGAGGAAACCTTACTAGACCCATATTTTTTGTGATTTTCCTATAACATAGTTTACAGAAGTTAGAGGCTTATCTATTCAGTGTTTTTCTTGTGTCCATGGGTGAGTGCAAGATCATGGGGGTCCAAAAAGTGGAAATATGAAAAAAGGAATTTTTATCCAAATTTGATGAAACAAAGAGGGTTAATTGAGAAAATTACCATCTTTTGACCACTATATGATATGCCTTATTTTAAATTTAATAAATAATTATTATTGATTTTCTACATGCATTATGACTAAATTCTTGATTGATAGGCTAATTGAAAAACATCTATAATTTTCAAACAATTTCACATTTTTTGAATCTAAAAGATACAATACATTCTACACATACTATAAGATAACAAAATAATAATAATTTCATAATTTTTTACCAAGTTATGGTGATTAGACAAACAAATTTTTAATATTTTTTAAAAAATCTAATAAAAAATTCATAACTAATTATTTACTTGCAATTTTTTTTTTTTAAATGTGGCACATTTGGCCATGTGTCCTCTACTTATATTGAATGTTTCAAAAAAAAAAAAAATCTTGTACTTAGGTTGGTTAGACATATACCTATTGTTTATTTTTTTCCTTAAAATTTAGCACTATTGCATTGAAATTTCCAATTTTCACAAAATAGATGTACTTCTTTCCAAAAAAGGACTAGTATCTTAGAAACTACATTCAATTTCTACAAATTATGTTCTAACATATTTTTCAAATTATGTTAATAACCTATTCAATTTTTATGTCAAGTTTTCTAACTCTATTCTTCTAAATTTTCATTTCCGCTTAAGGGCCTAGTTTGGACCCCCATGATCCTACACTAACCCCTATCTTATTAGGTTGTCTTATCATATTCTCTTGTGTGCCTTATGAATGAGTTTCTTATTTTTTTTCACCTAACATTATTGTGGTGAGGTTGAATCTTGCTTTACAAGACCGGGAACTTGTGGGGCCTCCTCTTTTTTATATCTTTTCAAGATCGAGAACTTGTGGAGCCATCTCTCTTTCATGTTCAGGTGCATTGAATAAAAGATCTACTTCCTTAGTACTATAGGTATATTCTCTTCAATCTTTGTCTACTTTATCTCGCACCCACATTGACATGTATCCTCACTAAAGTGGGGGGAAATGTAATGGCAAGAATTTGCACCCTAGGAAAATTCCCCATTTATTTTACCTTTAATTTAGAAACTATAAGTTTTATGATACAAACCCCACCACTATTATCTTATCCCTTCCATGTGGCATTGTATTTTTGCATCAGTGGAGGAAGTTTTGTTAGGGATGTGGGTAATCTACACAAATTTCCATGCACTACACTTGCATCTTGAAAATATTCCTACCATTGGAATCTACAAAATTGTTACGCCTTCAGTTGTAAGTGAAGGTAACATCTTCTATCCTTATCCAATAGAAATTGACATTTAATTTCTATTTTTGGAAATTCAAACTCATCTTCTCAATCCGTCACTCTTTTATGCAATTCTCTCACTAATTCTTGTAACTTCTTGCTCATTCTTTTACTCTCTCCTTGATGATTCTTTCTCTCTACATAGCTTCTACAACAATTTCTTGTTGTAACTCCACCATATTTTTAGGTTGATGAAGCTCCTTTCTCTTAGTTTGGTGTCATCTTCTCCTCTTGACCTTGAGTGTTAGCAAGATGAAAGGTGATATTACTCATATTATTTTGTTTGCATCAATATTTCTTATAGAGTAGCATTCAAACTATTTTTACACTCTATTTGAGATTTTCTTTTACTTTCTCTTCTTTATCGATTTCTATATATTGTTGCATATTTGGCTATTTGTGGAGGTGGGAACACCAAAATGGGGGTTTGACTGAGGTAGGCCTCAAAATGTAGACCAACAATTTTCTTGTTTTCATGTGTGTAGGTGCTCGTTTTCCTATTTCAAGTTAAAGTTGAAGAATCAAAGCATGGGTGGAAAGGTATATTTTCCTTCTCTTTCTTTGTCATTTTCACATTAGAGTAGTTTCCAATATTCTTCTTGTGGTACTTTTTTATTTTCTATACTTTCTTTTTGAAATTGTAAAACTCTATCAATTAGGTTGTTAGTAGGCCCTTTGTGTTTTCTATCTATTTTCCATACCTCTATCCATATTTGATGCTAGCACATCCCTAAGATGCTAGCATAATGCATTGGATTCTAGCTCCCACATTTCCATCCTCAAATAGTGAGCTATCTAGTGTGCAATCAAAAACCTTTATGGCCAACTCACCTAGTTCTAAAAAGACCCGTCTTTAGTAGAATCAAAGTAGTGTGTTGCTTGCCCTTCCTTTTCAACCTCTCTCAGATTTACTTGTCAAACTATTTGAGTTATTTTAGGGTAGTTTATTCCTCGAGCCTCTCCCATGACTTGGAGTGCTTTGAGTGATGAATCCCCTACTCTACAGGTGCCAACATTGATCCAACTTTGTATAAAAGACTTGTTGGTAGTCTCATGTATTTAACAACCACAAGTTCATTTATTATAGATATAATTAGTATCATCTCAAGGTTCATGGGGTCTCCAAAGGACTCTCATTGGAAATCAGGAAAAATAATTCTTAGATATATGAGTAGAACAATGAACTATGGTATTAATTTTTCAAGATAAAATGAGTTCAAACTCATAGGGTATATAGATATTTATTGTGCAGGAAGGATTGATGATAGGAAGAGGACTTCTAGTTATGATTTTTATTTTTTAATAGGTGTAATATCATGTAATTCAAAGATAAAGCCAATTATCACTCTCTCATATACTAAATTAGAGTATGTAGCAACCATAAGTGTATCATGTCAAGAAATTTGGATGGGAAGAATTTTGAAATATCTTAGGCAAAAAGAAGAAGAAATAAAGGTATATTGTGAGAACAACTCAACTATAGGTTTTTCAAAGAATCTAGTTTTTTCACAAGCTAAGCAAACATATTGACACAAGATATCATTTTATTAGAGAACTAATCAATAATAGAGAAATATTTTTGGATTTTTGTAGGTCTCAAGATCAATGTGCAGACATTTTCATCAAGGCATTAGGGAAATAATTTTTTTTCTATCATAAATATCGATATGGGCATCATAGATGATAGTAGTTGTGATTAAGGGGGAGTGTTGGAAATAATCCCAGCTATATTTCTTTAATCCAGCTCCATATATCATCATTCCTCTCCCTCACCGTACTCTATTATCTTTGCAATGCTAAAAAAATTTCATCTCTTTAACACACCACCATTCTCTTCACATCCACGTTATTCTCTTATTAAGTATGAACATGAAATGAAAATAACAAAAAGCAATATGAACAAAAGAAACACCAGATTTATGTGGAAAACCCAATAAGGGAAAAACCATAGTGAGGATTAACTCACAATATAAAGTAATTGCAAAACCAATTACAAAGAGGCTCATTACCAAATGTGGCTCACTTCCCAAAATACAAGGCTCATTTCCTACAAATAGGAATCATTGTCCAAAAGGAAGGTTTGCTACCTATAGATACAAAAGATAGTAGAAAATCCACAACAACAAATTATACACATTTACAACCTTGATTAGAAGATTGTAGACGCCATCAATTCACTACTTTCAAGAGTCTAACACATTAAAGTATTGTTTCCTTAATTCACTTTTGAAAACTCTTTTTGATCACACTTGTGGTATCCTTGATACATCTATGCATAACATCTTGACTTGTATTTATACCATCTTCAGTCTTAGAAAATTTCTCCAAGGTTGGCTACACATTCTTCAATTTACAAATTTAAATTAGGTTGATAATTCAACATTCCCATGGTGGAAGAGAATGACAGAATACCAAACCAACACTTAAACAAGACACAAAGAAACATCTCAAATCAATCACATGCTTCCTTAATTTATTCTTATCCTTCGCATGACGTGTAGACACTAGTTCATCCAAACCTAATGAAAAAACCAATGAACTTTGAAGTACATGTTTTTGCAACAAGAAGATAACATGCAGACCACATAAAACACTTCACCATACACTAGAACACATCTTAGATGTCTTCAGATTAATCCATAGCAAATGCAATAACCTTCAAACATTAAACACTTTCCATCAACCCACTCGAACTATACAGACACACCTAGGAACTCTGAAACTAGTCTTCTAGAGCACCAAACCATGAAAACCTTTGATATAACATAGATAAAACCATTACAAGCCTTCTTATAGATCTATAAGACCTTAAAAAAACCAATGGAGGACTATAGAGAAAAACCATTTCTCCTATTCCATTAACAAATAACTCTGCTAGGCCAATTCACACACCGGTGAACACAACTTTCATTCTTCATCAAACTAGAAGCTATAATCAAGGATATATCACCCAATGATTCCCATAAACAACACTTTAGATCTGCACAAACATAGGATCAACACAGAAGGAATGTGGAGCACATCCCAGAGCACATTCTGAACACACACACAACTCTATCTTCACTATTTATTAATTTTCTCAAAAGCACTTGGTAACTCATCATATCAGCACACTTGCAACACCATAAAGATAACTCCATGTACTCACAACATCTTAACAGTATCTCAATTATACATGCACAACCTACAATCACTTAATTCATTTCTCTACAATATCCTATACGATGTTGACATCAATGACAACATTAATGACAACACCACCAAACTCACTCATACTTGCAACAATCTCACCCTTTGTCATTAATGGAAAAACATTAAAATCTCTCCCCCTTTGACATTAATGTCAAAGACCAAAAGTTCTAATCACCCCCCCTTAGGAGTGCACCCACACATTTCATACTTCAACAATGATATTTTCTACCCCCCCTAAGGAGTAGACCTAGTCATCAGTCTAGACAAATGAAGAATCTATAGATCCACTGGACTGATGCACCTCCATGTGCACCTAGTTCAAAGGATGAGAAATAACCCCCAAATTCTCCCTAAGATACTCAAAATTATCCTTCAGAAGAGCCTTAGTAAATATATCTACAATTTGATCCTTTATAGGAACTTACTCCAACCTGACTTCATTCTCAGTACCTTCTCTCTCAAGAAATGATATCTAATAGATATATGATTTGTTCTTGAATGCATTACCGCATTATTTGAAATGTTTATAACACTTGTATTATCACAAAAGATAGGGATAGGCTCATCATGTTAGAAACCAAGATCTGAAATGCAAACCAGAAAATAACCTTCCACAAAAGAGAAAAACAAAAAAAGCAAGAGCTTTGTAAAAAGATGTGCAAAATATTATTATTTAGTAATTCATAATTACATGAGATGATTTTCTTTATAAAAGCAAAGTATGCATAACCCTAATCTTATCTTGAGCAACAAGATAGCTCAACAAGATAAGGATGAAAATAATTAGCCTAGGAATTAAAATATTACCTAAGTAAAGTTATGCAAGTGTAATTAAATATTAATTACACTAACACCCCCCCCCCATAAGTCCAACTTAGGGAGACTAAAAAAACCATGCACCTAAAACTAAGATGAATGCAAGAAAGCATGAATGGGTCCCAGAAACAAGGCCTGATTAGGTACCCAAGTACAAATGCAATAATGAGGTAGAGAAGGAAAACCCAGTGGGACAAAACCCCCCTACAATGAGATGACTGCTACAAAGAAGCATTGGAAGAACACTGTGGAGTAACACTAGAACCAAAATCTGACAAGCAAGGAAAGATACTTTTGTGTACAAGAAACCAAAGTGGAATCATAATAATGCGACAATAGACCCAATGCCACAAAACACTAGAAAACTCACAAACTAGAACAACCCTATAATCTATGAAGCAACAGTAGATGAAATGATGAAAAAATCTAGAAATCATGTATCTCGATGTTGATGTCAAACTAAGACTAAAACTCTTCCATAGGAACAAGTACCATAAAGACTCTGAAACATTAACCATAAAAACATGGCCCTCAAACTGAGAAGGATTTGAACTAATGCAGATCAATAACCATAAACTCTCAATCTAAAGTGTGAACCAATGAATCTAATATATGTCAAGCTAGAGAAAAAATGTGTCCTAAAGAAACTAAGAAACCAAATATAACCCATGTGAGTTTCCATCAAAACAAGATGAAGATGGAGATCAAAGTGCATGCACACTCTAATCAGATTATTATACAAGAAAACCCCCTCTGATGGAACTTTATCTCAATTTGTTTATTACAATAACCCAATGATTGTAAAAGGAGAGAATGATAAACATGCACAAACAAAAAATTAAATGATGTGGTACTGAAATGAAGTACAAATATTCAAGTTTCACCCTTCCAACTGCCAAAACATCCAAGTGATCTCCAAAACACCCATCAATAAAAATCTGGAATAACAATCAACCTGGTATAGATACAAAAAAAAGTGCTTGGAAAACAAAATAAAGCTCCTCAATACCTTTCCAACACCGCAAAGAAGGAAAAAATCAGAGATCGTGGCAAAAAGTTATGATCTTGGAAGCCATAAATGAACATCTGACTTCAAACAGAAATAAATGTAGCTAAACAAAAAAATAATGAAAAATAAAATACACCACAAGAAATTTATCAGAACCAGCTTTCCGGTGATATCTTGTTTGCTCGATTTCGATACCGTATGCCCAAGTTATGCTAAAAAGAAAAAAAATGCTCCTTGAAGGAAAACTGGGGTTAGGAGGGAGAAAAGAGGGTCAGCCATACGATGATGTCTGGTTGGAGCTGCCACCAGTGGTCCTTTCCCCTTGCCACCGTTGCTTTAACCACTGGTGGCTTTCAAAGGGTTGTCGCTAGCTATAAGTGGGCCATGGGCCTGATTTGACCGCCGTTGTATGTGGCTGCAAGCATGGATGCCTGCACAGGGTACGACCCTGCACGGGTCAAACCCTGCATTGAAAACTTTTTTTTGCTATTTTTTTTTTTTAATTTTCCAAAAAAACAAAACTAATGAATTTTTTTTTGCATGTAGGGAAAATTTTGAAAAACCTAATAATTTTTTTGATCAATGGATTTTTTTAAAAACCAGTAAAATAATCCGTATACCTATGTGCACGCAAAATGAGGTGCTCAAATCTGTATGGATCTATGTGCCTCTAAAAAAAATTTCCTTTTGTTGCAACTACTCAAATTTGAGCAAAACAACAGGCGATCTAAGGTTTTTTGGGCGCTGCGAACGCGATGGCAATGTCCATTTTGCTCCAAAATGCACTAGAAAAATGCTCAAGGTCAGATCCCTTGAGGAACCCCGACTGAACTCTGCACTGAATCTCTCCAAAAATCTAAGAAGGGGTTGCATATCAAGGCTCTAATACCATGTTAGAAACCAAGATCTGAAATGCAAACCAAAAAATAACCTTCCACAGAAGAGAAAAATAGAAAAAGCAAGAGCTTTGCAAAAAGATGTGCAAAATATTATTATTTAGGAATTCATAATTACATGAGATGATTTTCTTTATAAAAGCAAATTATGCATAACCCTAATCTTATCTTGAGCAACAAGATAGCTCAACAAGATAAGGATGACAATAATTAACATAGGAACTAAAATATTACCTAAGTAAAGTTATGCAAGTGTAATTAAATATTAATTACACTAACACATCACACATCACTCCTATGTCCTTCAATGTTTGCTTCATCCATAAAACCTATATGCTACAAGATGTTGCTACAATAGACTTAGCCTCTTGAATAGTCTGATTCTTCCTCTCAACAACTCCATTCTATTGAGGAGTTCTAGGAGCAAAAAAATCTTTCTTTATGTCATGCTCTTCACAAAATGTATGAAACTCACTTGAAGTGAATTCTCCACCTCTGTCAGATCTTAAACCTTTGATTTTTAGGTTAACTTCATTCTCTACCATCACCTTGAACACTTTAAATCTATCTAAAGCGTGAGATTTCTCCCTAAGAAATGTAACCCATGTCATTCTAGAATAATCATCAATAAGAACCATAAAATACCTATCACCATTAATAATTCATGTTCTTTTGGGACCATAGATGTCTGTATAAACCAATTCTAACATTCTGGTAGTTAATTGATCTTTTCCTTTAAAACTACATCTTGTTTGTTTTCCCAACTGACAACTTATGTAAACACTATTGGTAGGCTTTGTGATTTTAGGTAGATCTCAAACAACTTCTCTTGAAGTGATCCTAATCAAATTATCAAAGTTCACATGTCCCATCCTTTGATGTGATAGCTAACTTTCATTAACTTGAGATACAAGGCACTGACCATCAACACCCTTAAGCTGATAAATGTTTCCATATGTTCTTCTTGTAAAAACCATAGTTCTAGACCATTTTTTGATCTCACAAGTATTATCCTGAAACACAATCTTAAATCCGTTGCTACACATTTTTCCAACACTCAATAGATTATGCCATAAGCCCTTAACATAATAGACATCATTAGTGTTGTGTTTTCCATCAAAACCAATTGTTCCTTTTCCAATAATCTTTGCACTAGAATCATCTCCAAACATGACTAATCCACCATCATACATTTCAAGTTTAGTAAACTTAATTTTTTCTCTGGTCATGTGATTTGAGTAGCCACTGTCAATCACCCAATAGTCTTCATCTTGTCTAGCATGAAAGGTAGTAACTAGAGTACCTTCCATCTCTTCCTTCTTGTTCTCTAGACCACTTTCCCTTGCACATCTTCCATGGTTAGTAGATACTGATTTATTATCTAAGGCTAGAAACAAGCATTCATCATTATCATCTTCAAAATCAAATTCATCATTAGAAATTCTAGCATCTTCTCTAACATAGTACAATTTTTGAACTTCTTATCCTTTTTTTCTTTATTGTCCCTATTCTTCTTATGTACAACTCTATTTGGACATCTTGAAGCATAGTGACCAATATTTCCACAACTAAAACATTTAAAAGGTAACATACCTTTCTTTTTCATTTTCCTTATATGAAAAAATCTCATCTGCAGAAGAAGGACCACTTACTGGTGCAACATATTTTGTCTCGACAACTTTCCAAGTCTTGTAACCAAGAGAGATCAAGTAACCTCTAATTTTCACTTTCCAGTCACTATAGTTAGATCCATCAAACATAGGGATTGAAATTTTTTGCACCATCAGATCTACCTCAAGTGGTCAAGCTCTTCTCCAAGGAACCAAAGCTATGATACAAATTGTTGAAAGGCACAAGACAACTGAGGGGGGGTGAATCAGTTGTCACCAATCTCAAAAAATTATCAGCTTCACATCCACTTTGTTCTGTTATTAAGTATGAACATGAAATGAAAATAAAAAAAAGTAATATCAACACAAGAAACACTATATTTACATGGAAAACAATAAGGAAAACACCATGGTGAGGATTAACTCATAATATAAAGTAATTGCAAAATCAATTACAAAGAGGCTCATTGCCAAATGGGGCTCATTGCCCAAAATATAAGGCTCACTACCTATAGATATGACTCACTGTACAAAAGGGAGGTTCACTACCTATAGATACAAAAGATAACATAAAATCCACCACAGAAAATTACACACATCCACAGCCTTGATTAGAAGATTTCAGACATTATCAGCTCACTGCTTTCAAGAGTCTAACACATTAAAGTAATATTTCCTTAATACAATTTCCCACACTCTTGATTCTCACACTTGTGGCATCCTTGATACATCAATCCATAACATCTCAACTTATATTTATACCATCTTCAATCTTAGAAACTTTCTCCAAGGTTGGCTACACATTCTTCATTTTACAAATTCAAATTAGGTTAGAAACTCAACATTCCCATGATGGCAGAGAATGAGAGCGTACCACACCAACACTTAACCAAGATGCAAAGCAACATCTTGGATCAATCACATGCTTCCTTAATTGATTCTTATCCTTTGCATGACATGTAGACACTAGGTTGGCCAAACCTAATGAAAACACCAATGAACTTTGAAGTACACATTTTTGCAACAAGATAACATGCAAACCACATAACACACTTCACCATAAACTAGAACACATCTTAGATTCCTTCAGATTCATCCACAACAAATGCAATAACCTTCAAACATTAAACACTTTCCATCAGTCCATCCAGACTATACAGACACACATAGGAACTTTGAAACTAGTCTTTTGGAGCACCAAACCACAAACACCTTTGATACAACATAGATAACACCATTACAAGCCTTCTTCCAGATCCAAAAGACCAAAAACAAAATAGCGGAGGACTAAAAAGTAGAAACATTTCTCCCAGTCCACAAACAAACAACTCTACTAGGCCAGTTCACAAATTGGTGAACAAAAATTTCATTCTTCATCAAACCAAAAGCTACAATCGATTATATAGCACACAATGATGCCCATAAAAAACACTTCTCCCAGTCCATAGACAAACAACTCTACCAAGCTAGTTCACACACCAGTGAACACAAAATTAATTCTTCATCAAACGAAAAGCTACAATCAATGATAAATCACACAATGATCCCCATGAAAAACACTTCAGATCTACACAAGCATTGGATAAACACAGAAGAAATGTGGAGCATGTACTGGAGCCCATTCTAAACACACACACACAACTTTGTCTTCACTATTTATTAATTTTCTCAAAAGCACTTGGTAACTCATCATATCAGCACACCTGCAACACCATAAATATAGCTCCATGTACTCACAACTTCTCAACAATATCTCAACTAGACATGCACAACCTACAATCACTTGATTCCTTTCTCTGCAACATCCTATACTATGTTGACACCAATGATAACATTAATGACAACACCACCAAACTCACTCATACTTGCAACATCTTACACTTTAGAATTAAATGCAATTTAATTGTCTTGTCTTTTGGGATTTTTCATTGCCTAGTCTTATACATGTATGGATGTAGTTTTTCAAATAAGTTTTTTTATGAAACAAAACAAAGAGTAGAATTTTTTTTAGCTATAGTAACAAATCTTAATGTAAAAATAGCTTTGCTATATCAATTAATTTCAAATAGAAATGAATAAGGGATTGTGTTAAGTAAAACCCTAAGGATGAAGAAGCAACAACAACTCTATGAATGTGTAAGAGAGGGGGACCAACCACATCAAGGCTTCAAGTCATAGAGAGCCGAGAGTGTAGGGCTTCCCTAACATACCTCACTCTAAAGGATGGGGATCAAGAATGAAGAGCACTATGTAGTACTCTTTTCACCCTTTAGACTCGAATTTTAGGTTTAGGCTAGGTGAGTAGGTTTTCAAAGTCTGTACTACACCTCAGATAGCTCTCTATCCAAGGATGGAAGCATAGTTCTAGGATGACAACACAACGTGCTAGCATCTCTCACATGTACTAGCATCTATATAGCCAAAAAATAGGAAGTACAATAAAGACTACATAAAAATGTACTAACATCCTAGCTAGTTGGTTTAGGTGGAAAAAAACATAATGAAGAAATACAAAAAGTAAATATGAATATGATAAAGAAAATAAATGAGAGCTAGGGTGATGAAGATAATATCACAAAAATTCTAGTTCACTAGCTAGCACCACATCTACATTCACCTACACACAAGTGAGAGAAAATTATTGAGGTTGTATAGGGGCCTACCTTAGTCAGATCCATATTTTGGTGTTCCCATCTCCATGGACAACCATAAAGCAATGGAGTAGAATATGTGATAAAGGAAGAAAAGGAATTAAAGAACACTACAAACAATATTATGCTACTCAATCAAATCACAAAGGATAGGAGTGAAGCATTACCACCTCCACCCAAAATCTCACTAGCTAATGGAGGAGAAAGAAAACTATGAACTTGGAAAATTCACCACCATCGCATCTATGGTGAAGGGAGGTCTTGCAAGAATCCAAGCTCATGATGTCTATGATGGCTTCACACTTGCAATGTGGAGTTGATGGAGTGTTGCTGCTACTACAATGTTCATAATGAAAGTGTTGGAATGCTACTTGAGAGTGAAAGAGTGAAGTCAATGGAGTGATAAAATTCTTAGAGGGTGTGTAATCTAGGATGAAATTAAGTGAGAATGGATGAATGAAGAATGAAGAATGAGGAAGAATCTACCATTTTTGGGTTAGTTGGTCAAAGAGGGATGCTATAATTCAAGCCTAATTGGGTGTGTAACGCCTCTTCCAACTTTAGACATAGGAATCCATTATGGATGGTAGTGCACCACGTAGATGTCCACACCCCATGTGTGTGTCCCTGATAA
This sequence comes from Sequoia sempervirens, assembly GCA_007258455.2. Taxonomy (NCBI): domain Eukaryota; kingdom Viridiplantae; phylum Streptophyta; class Pinopsida; order Cupressales; family Cupressaceae; genus Sequoia; species Sequoia sempervirens. The sequence goes on along the minus strand of VDFB02193867.1, from coordinate 47,697,936 downwards.
ATATTGTCTCATCGACACACAAGATAGATGCCAAGTGGATGGAAGGTAGGTGGATAATGTAGAATTTCACCTTTGGATTTGATTTTCTAAGGTGACGGTATGTGAAAGGGGAATTCACCTAAGGGGAAAAATTTTTCTCTTATACATTTTTCCCCCACTTTAGCAAGCACAAATACTGATGTGTGTTTGATAAAGTAGACCAAAGAGTTAGCATGGTTAGAAATGTATATATGAACTACCAAGGAAGTAGACCATGATCTAGAAAACTCAAAAGCGTAGGGTAGGAAAAGGACTCCATAGGTATGCTCTTTAAGGAGTTTCAAACAAAAGAACTCCTTAGCTACATAGAACTATGAACTAGAACAAAGTACACTGAAGGCCCTTAGAACAATGATGGAAAAATCCCATAGGATGAAAGAATCTCATAGGCCTACAAACCTACAAGAAGGAAACCCCCAAGTTCTCCCTGATGAAGGAATCTCGATGAAGTAAGTGCCTTATAGGCCTACATACCTACAAGGAGGAAACCCCCAAGCTCTCTCTCATCAAGGAAGACCAATGCAAGGAGACTACATAGAGTTATACTGCAAAGTGGCTTTATAGGCACACCTACAAAGTGACATGTTAAGGCACAGATAAAAAATGTAAAAAAAAAAAGAAGCCACACAAGAAAACAAGTAGACTATCATTCAGACCATTGAAAAGTTGGAAGGATTTCAAAGGGGTCCCTCAAGAAACCCTTCAAAAGAAGAGGGGTCCACTCAAGGGACACATTGTTTGAAAATGTAAAAGAGTTTTTTTTTCTCAAATCAATTCATCATCAAGGAAACCTTTCAAAATATGCTCACATTATCAAGGAATTTGAAAGGAAGAAGATTACCCCTTGTGAGGGGAAGGTTGAGGCTTCTCCCATAGGAAAAGGCCACTCCCACCTCGAAGGAAAGTTGTCAAGTTATTTATTTGTGAACCCAGGATTAAGGAAAAATTCTTTGTTAGGGGTCCAAGTTAACAATGATTTTTTTTAAAAAGGGTTGCAATGATTCTCAAGAAAAGATTCATTGGCCATGAATGCATTTTCTGAAAAATGAATTATTATGAAAGAAAAATTGTCACATATATGAGAGACAACTCAAGTAAAGAAGAGAGAAAGATAAAAATAGAGTGAAAGAGAGGAAACAACATAAAAAATTAAGAGACACAGGGGTGATTTGATATTTTGGGGTTAGAGCTGCTCATAAATATATATAAGTATAATAATAGTATATAAATGAACTATCATCAACCCCCTACTATATCAGAAAATTTGAAGAATACACAAGAAAACAAAGTAAAAATAAAAAATTGGCTCAACATGGAAGGGAAGCCTAAATGCCCCCAATGCTTTGCATTGTACAATTTTTTTTGAAAGTCAAGACACATAATAGAGGAAGAATGATTATACTAATAGAAGAAAGTTTACAACACAAAAATCACTCTTGTATCCAAGAACCAACAATGGTGACAAGGTTCATCCAAGAACAAACAACACAAGCATGGGGGAACACATCACAACACACACTCCTAATATAAAGATAAAGAAGAGGCCTCACCCTAACACTCATCGACCAAGAGGTCATCCACTTCCCAATTTAGATCATTATAAGGGGAAGGCAGATGAACCTATTGTGGTGGAATATTAAGGGGAGGTGCTTCTGACCCTCCTGCAACAAGGGATAATGAAGAAGCCCCATAATGTCTTCTATGCTAGGCTTTTGTGGAGCTATGGTCAATGATTTCATGAAGATTGTTGACAATGCCAAAAATTCATCTAAAGATTTAAACATGCACTTTCCAAAAGTGCCATGTTGTACCTCAACGAACGAAAGAGGACTATTCCCGAGATTCACCACTTGGCTCACTAAGTGACTTGGGAGTAGTGACAAACTCAAGGGAAGTCGAAACTTGTTCCCTCACTTGGACAAAACAAGATAGCACATGGCCACCCTTTAGAGAAGATGGGATCTTTTTATGCCCTCCATTGCTAGGAGGGCCAACCTCTACCTTCTACTTTGTCAAAGGATGTGAAATTACCACAGATGAGGAAAGAGGTATAGAGGAGGAGAAAACCACGGTGGACACCACTGAGGTATTCAACATGTCCACAAGTTTAGGAAATAGTGGGATGTCCAAAAGGTACATCAACAAGGGTGGCTCAACCAAGGGAGCAATAAACACTTGCACCATTTTGGAGTCAAGCGCACTCATACTCATGGCAAGAAGCACAATCAAGACTGAACTCAATTGAATAGAAGTAGAGGGGAGGAGAGAGGAGGATGCATCAAGTGGACCTAAAATAGGAGTGGTTGTCTCCTCTTCCTTCTTCTACAAAGCGACCTACTCAACTGCCAAATCCTTTTGCTAGTGCTTGCACTCACGCACAAGGAAATTTCTATGACTCTTTGAGCTAGATGCTAGGAGCTACGAAGGGATGGGAGGCTCTTGATTAGCCATGTGAGTGTCCATCATAGCCATTTTCGGTGGAGGTATGGACTCCTAAACGGGAGCAGGAGGAAGGTATTGAGAAACAAAAGTGGAGTCGGCTCTAGCACCTCGATGACAAGCATCTTCCCATTCACTACTTTAGAGCAAGAGCAGTGGGAGGCTACAGAGGTTTATACCTATAGGATTCCCCTTGAGGATCCTTAGTTATACCATATAGGTAGGGCCATGTTCCAAGAGGTGTAGTGGGAAGATAGGATATCTAAATCTTGGGTTTGTGCCAAGCCGGTATCATCAGGTCCCTTATGTAAAAAATTGGATTATTCATCCAAAAATATTCTTTAGAAAGAGAAGTGAAAGAGGCATCCCGAGGATGGGTGGGATTCTCCCTCCCCTTCCAAGAAGAGGAGGCAGCTTGCTACTACACTACCGAAAGGGTCAGGTTTGGCTATCATTTTCCCCTAATCTTATACTTCACATAGTTTTTGTAAAGTAGGTCCATTGTTGGGGGAAGCAGACTAATTGAGGCAACCCAAAAATGATCCAATGAGTAGCCCCCATGGGACACCAATGAATATTATCCAATGTCATGTACCATGTGTACAACAACTTCATGGGAGAATTTCAAGCACTTATGAATGACGGAAGTGATTCCTTTCATGGCAGCTACCTAGAGTATGCCTAATTTCACTCTAAATAGATTTGATTTTGGAATAACATCAAAGGTTGTGTTCACAATCCTAGGTCTAATTAGGACGAAAAGAGTTATTGAGCCATATGGCTTGAGAGAGAGGCCATCATGTTTACAAATGATAGATTTTATTTCTTCATACTCCTCCCTTTGTAAAGAATTCAGCCACAGTGTCTCCTCAATAATGACATTCACTCAACTCATAGGGTTGACTAGGACCCCTATCACAATGTTTCCATTGAGATGAGTGAGAATGTAGAGGGGAGAGGGATTTTTTTCATGGGAAAATATGGCAATGTGAATGTCACTTCTAGCAAACCAGTCATAGGCTATAGAGATAGAGTAACCTTAAGCATGTTAACATATGCCTCAGACTGAGTGGTAGAATCAAAGGGATCAATAATTAAGTTTGGTTCAGAAATGGGTCTGTGTATATTTACAATTCACTATTTTCTTTCACCACCAATTTGTTCATATTTTGTTTACTCTCATCGAGATGAGTAGTACCATCCTCGATGTGGTCATATATCTCATGACATAGGTGCATACAACATTCAATATCATGTTCAGTGACTCGATGGTAGTGATAGAAGGAATTTACATCATACCAATTAGGGTAAGGTTCCTTGATGGGTCAAGGAGTCTCCAAGGTTATGATCTTATCCTTTAGCAACTTCTACAAGATGGAAGAATAAGATACTACTAACTTTGTGAACTTTTTGTTGTATCTAAGATCATTATCATTTGTTGCGGCTACTACATTCACAACAACCTTACCTTTTCTTGAGATTGATACAGTAGATTTTCCTTATAAATGAGAGCATGAGGAGGATCCCCTAAACTGAACTATTATCTACTAATATTCTTATAATACTGCACATAAATGTGGGAAATAAGGGTACTTCATAAGGGAAAACTTTTCCTGCCAAGGTCTTTCCAAGTTCCCTATGAACACTTTCTGGACGTAAGACTTGGGAAGTGGGTACAAGATCTAAGAAAAGAGTGCTTGATATAGTGCTATTAAATTAGTAATATTCTCATTGTCCCCTTGCTTGCATCGGTTGAGATCCGAAAAGCTCATCTTCAGTCCGATGTTGGCTTGGAATTTTTAGAGAAACTAATTTACAAGTTGATTAAATGAGAATATAGATTTGTCAGGTAAGGAACAGTACCACTCAAGGGATTATCCTTAAGAGATCGAGGAAATAATTTTTCCATCAACACATCATGATGGAAGAAGTTTTTACACATGGTATTAAAGGTGGACACATGTGTTTGTGGGTCCCCTTTGCCACCATATTTCTCAAATTTGTGAATCTCCATTCCTTATGGGAAGGGAGTGCTTAAAATTTTTATTGATAATGGGCTATGTTAGAAAAATGATTGAAATATGGGTGGGGTTGAGACTTGGGAGAGACTCACCAGCTGGTTTACATACGACCCATATTTTGAAGCAAGTAATTCAAAATAGGGTCAGTAGATGACAAAGGACCAATGGAGCCTCTTGTTGGCATATAGTTATCATTGATGTCAAAAGAGAAAATCATGCAAATGAGATTGTTCACAAAATTTGATAAGAGGATGATCCAATATGGTGCTAATGTGTGGCTAGGATGTCAAAGGTGGATAGGTGGTAGTAACTTGCAACCCTGAAATTCTTGAAAAGGGGTTAGTGGTATGGTAGTACACCACAACACTACATAGGCTTACATCTATGTTAGAGGTATGCTAATATGCCGTAGCACTGCAAAGGCTTAATTTTGTGCTGTCAATCCGGAATTTTGTAATGCATTAACACCACAATGGTTATTTGGATGGAAAATGGTAGAGAGGTATCATGCTTCACAGTGGTTAAGTGCATCATCACAACTACTCATGTTGGTTTTGGTGGTATTACAGTAAAGAAACCAGCACATGGAAGGAAAATAGAGAAATGACACATGGAAATAACTTATTCAATGATTTTACATCCTTGTAAAATCAACATTGGGTCATACAAATTATTTGTCGATGGTGTTTTACTAAGTAACACTATACAATGAAAAGGAGTAAAAAAACATGGTGAGAGGTGAATGCTCACAAGATTGTTAATGGATATTTGAACAACTGCTTATCCAACGGTCAATATGTGAAGATATGACAATGAACGAGAGCCAATGGATCAGGGCATGAAATGAGTAGATTGACGACTAGAATTCAATAGAAGAGATTTGAAACAGTTGAGTCTATGTGAACAAGATTTTGATTGGTAACCAACATAGAGAAAAGAATTAATTGGTCTAACTATACCCAATGACCAATGTAAATGAGATTTGATGCACACAATGGTGGCACATAATGCAGAGGTGATCGTTGAGACAAAAATAAAAATCAGATTGAATAATCAGAAGAATGCATTGAATGCACAATTGGATTTTAGGGTTTCCTAGAGAGAATGAAGGGAAATTCTCTATAACTAAATTAATTGTTGTATGGCTTGATACAAGTATGGTGATATATGATAAACCTTATTAGATATCTTAATGATGGTGTGTGGCTCGATGAACTAGAAGCTTTCTAGTGAAGCTAACAAATAAGGGAAACCCTAATATGATGTTAGGGTTGATCTAGATGATGAAGTTGATCCCAAGGTAGTAATTGCACATTAGTGAAAAAGAAAGACAATCAAGCATTGTCTAAGAGTTGAAGTGCGTTGTAGAAGGAGAGTTAGAAGTCTGTAAGAGAACTGTTTGTTGAAAAGAGAGAAGTACAACTGAGAATGTTGTAGAGAAGCAAGTGCATAACAAAGGAGAGTGCGGAGAAGGGGAGAGTGTTGAACAAAGTGATGTACAACTAAAAATATGGTAGAGAAGGAAGTGTAGAGTAGAGGAGAGTGTAGAATAGAATCATGTGTTATTGAGAGTGTAGCTACAACAAATTGTATGTTGCATTAAGTGCAACATGGTATTGCATGTATTGATGCATCTTAGGTTTATGTAGAACCACTTATATGCATATTTGAACTTGTAATTTTGTAAGAGGTTGTAGCCTCCATTTGAATTGAGTTGTAGCTCAAATTAGGGTGTTGTAGCATCCTTGAAGTTGTTGCTTCTTAAACAAAGAGTTGAAGCTTCCTTGGGGTTGTAGCCCTTAAAACACGTAACTAAAATTTGATACTTGTGAGGCTAGATTAGGATAGTAGATCCTAGCAGAATTTTTCTTCGTGATTTTTCCCATCTTGGTTTTTCCACATATATCTGGTGTTATGTGTTGATCTCTCTTTTTCTTGTGGTAACTATATTTGTTCATATTTCAATCTGCACATTTGCGTTTAGGTTTGAATCTACAAAAGTATTTAAGAACCAAAAGTTTAAATATCTACTAATTCACCCCCCTCTTAGTGTATCATTGTGCTTTGACAATCGGTATCAGAGCCCTAGGTTCCATAGGACAAGCTTAATCAGCTTGGGTAGATCTTGGATAGGTGAACAAAATGGAATTTTAGGAAGGTTCAAACAAGCCACCTAGATTTGATGGAAGAAATTATGCTAAGTGGATCTCAATAATGGAAGGATATTTAGTTTCTCTTGGAACTAAAGTTTGGATGTCAATCCAGACCCAATATACTATTCTTGCTACTATTCCTACTAATCCTAAAAGAAATAAGATTCATGAGGACAATTAGAAAGCTTGGTTTATCATCATGAACAATTTTTCCGATTTTGTGCATAGCAAAGTTATGCATTGTAAAACTACCTATGATGTCTGGGAAAATTCGAAGAAGAGCTACGAAGGTGACACCAAAGTAATTTTGTAAAAGTTACAATTGTTGAGAGAAAAATTTGAAGGCTTGAAGATGATTGAAGAAGAGAAGATTGCAAACTATCTTTAGAGATTTTATGATGTGGTAAATACTATTAAAGGATATGATGTAGATTTGAAAAAAGATGTTGTGCTAAAAGTGCTTAAGTCTATGACAACCAAATATGATTCCAATATTTTTTCTATCGAAGAAGGAAGAGAAATTGATAAAATCACTCTTGATGGGGTGCAAGGAATAATTACTACATATGAGATGAGAATGCCTAATGTTGATTCATCCAAGAGAGAAGTTGCATTTAAGGTTGTCAAGAAAGAAAAAGATGAGGCTAATAAGAAAGACAAAGTTGTTGTCATTGCATCTCATTATGAAGAGATCCATGAGGAAGAAGAAAAATTCATAAGAAGACTAAGAAGAGGATCCAAAAAATACAAAGGTAAGCTCCTTTTCAAGTGTTTTAATTATGGCATAATAGTTCATTTTGCTTTAAAGTTTCCATATGGTAAAGAAGACAGTTCCCAGCAAGAAGAAGATAGCTCCAAGAAGAAAATGGCTTATTCAAAAAGGAATAATTTTGGAAAAAAAGAAGAATTTGTATATCAATGAATAAAGTGAAGCATCTGATGCTAGTGATTGTTCAAAAGAGGATCAAGGCCATGCCCTTGTAATGAGAAGAGATAGAAGAGAATTTTTATTCATGGCTAAAGAAACTAATAATCAAGAAGATGCATAAATTAAGGACTCATATGAAGGAGAAGAGGATGCAATTGTTGATCTTGAAGGAGAATTAATCAGTGCTCTTGAATACCTTGATGAGTTAAGAGATAAATATGATGATCTTAAGAAGGAATACAAGAAAATGAAAAAGAATTCTCAAAAGGAGACTGATAGAGTAACTCAAGGAATTGAGGAATATAATAAAGTGATATTTGGTCTAAAATTTCATGTAGAAGAACTCAAAAGAATTGAAGATGTTGCGAACACTAAATTGCAATCAGATATGGATAGATTCTCGAAAATTGAGGAAAAAATAGTTGCCTTAAGAAAAGAATTGGAGAAAGCTAATGATTGAATCAATAAAGGTCTCAAGTTAAAAGGTGGCACTAATATTCTAGATGAATTGCTAAGTACACAAAATCCAACTAATAAAGAAAAATTAGACTTGAGACTTGAAAAAGGAAAAAGTTTATTTTTTGATGCTTCTAAAAAGCTCTATGAAAGGTTTAGAGCAGAAGAAAAATTAGTCCCCAATGGTGAAAAATCTAACAAAGGAGAAGCCTCTAAAGATGAAAAGAAGTTAACAACAGTTGAGAAATCTATTAAAGAGAAGGAACAAATTGAAGACAAGAAATTTAACTAGTTGAGTCTTGATTAGCAAAAGAAGTAGAATACTAAGAGAATAGACAATGATGGTTTAACAAGAGTACACTATCCAAGGAGACCTAGACAAATAAGATATCCTCATCCAGCTGAAGGAAAAACCATGACTAAGTACTCATCATATTTTAATGGGTATTGCTATACTTGTAACAATTTTGGTCATAGGGCTAGAGAGTGTAAAGTCATTCCAAGGAGAAATATGAATTTCATAAGTAAAAATCCATTTTCTCCTTTAATTGATATGAATGTAGTGTGTTTCAATTGCAATAATTTTGGTCATATAGTTAGAGATTGTAGAGTATACTTTAGAAGAAAAAATGGTCAATCTAAGAAGAAGAAAACTATATCTTCTAAAGCTGAAAAGAAAACTAAGATCATTGAGAAAAAGAAAGAAAAAGTTGAAAATAAACCTAAGAAGGTATGGAAGGAGAAAAAGGAGATTTCTACTTAGTCTATTATTGCTCAAACAACATTGCATGCAAAGGAAAAATGTCTATGGATAATTGATAGTGGTGTTGGAACTATAAAATTTTCAAAATTTAATAGTAATTTACACCCATGAATTTCCCAAAGATAACCATATTTTGAGTAAAAAATAGATATAATTGGCCCTACAGAGCATAATTACCTGTGATCACCTTGTTTTGACCATTTTATCCCTAAAAATACCTCTAGGAAAAAGTACTTAGGAAAATAATTCACATCGGCAAGAGTTGGTATATATGTCTCTAATCCATAAGATATTACATTCTAATGCAAGTGTTCTTGACATATCGATGAAAGATCAAAATTGTTATGGGGATCAAAATCATTGGAGAAAGACATATAAGGTGGACTAACCTATGGTATCATCAATAAGGAGAATTCATTAGTGAGACAAACGCCATCGACATGAAATTTATAGGTCAACTCGAGCAAATGTGTCTCACGGATGAAATTTCATTGGTGAGATACTCATCTTATCTTACTGATGGAACACAAGGAAGTATATCGGAAAGACATATATCATTGAAGTAAGCTTTGAACATCTTCCCGACTTACTATGTCATGCTGATGAGATGGCATTGGTAGGAGTCTTGGTGACATATTCAAGAACAATGGAAAAGTCATCAGGGAGATTCATAACATCAGAGCAACTATAGAATGTGTTAGTGATACATGATCTCTTGCTAATGAAGATAAAAATGAATCATTGGGGTGACTCTTGGTGATATATACTGATTAGATAAATAATATTGGTTAAAAGTATATGATGTTACCCCGATCAATAGGGTGTTTAGTGAATGTTGGTTAGGCTCAAATATATGGACCACTCTGAGTTTGAAAATATCTTGCTGACATGAACATACAAAATGACACTGAGAAATTCAAAAATCTAGTACACTCATGCTTAGAGCTAAGTCATTAATGGTGCCACAAAGAATAGGTAATTTCATGAATTGAAGGGCAGTAATTGAAAACATTATTGCAGAATTAGTAGTGGAGGAAATAAGAGGGAAAATCAAGTGCTAGATAATTTATTCAGTAGAAATACTTCAAGAAAACCAAAGTTAGGGATGTGGCCAGAGAAGTTAAGGGTTTCACAGTTTGATAAAGAGGGCAAGTTAATACCTGTTCAATTATGGACTACCATTTGGGATAGTAGGTTTGCTAACTCTAGTTTTGTGCTTTTCAAAGAGTATTTTGTGAAACTGGTGTACAAATTCTACAATCACTCTTGTACATACTCATTGTTCAATGAAATAAAACATTTCCTCATGCCTAAATATTTTAATGGTCCAATTGATCACACTTGGGGAGATTGGTATTGTTTGGAGGGTGCTACCATGATAAGGGTGTATGGTTTTGAAGATGCCCCATTCATTATTCCCAAGACAGTCCTAGACATAATCGCATATTTGGAAATTGTAAGGTAGATGGATTTCTCTAGTTTCATGAATTTTGGTTCTTTTGGGAAACAAGCATTTATGCCTAGTACCCTATGCTTTGGTGATTTTACTGTGTTGGAAAAGAAGGGTATGACGTGATCCTTGAAAAATTACTACAATATAATATCAATAAAGGTACACCAAGAAAGAGCTTTGATCTAGAAGGATACATAAATTCTGCCAAAAAAAGAGAAATTTTAGAGGCTATAATCATGTACCCTATCAGTTTGATGATATGATCAGGAACTTAGAAGTAGAAGAAGTAGAAAGAGTGGTTGAAGAGTATAACCAAGGACTGCAAGACACTAAATTATTATCTTTTGGAGAAGAGACATCTAGAGATGATATGCCACAAAGCCCACCCAATAGGATTTCCAGATTAAAGACTCAAGATTACAGATGCCTTCCTAGAGAACCAAGTGTTTAAGAAAGCCTAGGTACAGAAACAAGGCAAATGACATACATGTCATTTGTAGCATACAATGAATTTGTGAATTCTTCATAGTTTAAGGCTTTCTTGTATAAGCAAAAGGGCAAGGCAATACGAGAAACAATTGGTAATATTACACCAAGTAATGAGGAGCAGCTACTAAATGATTTGAAGTTGAGTGTGGAAAGGGAAATGCTAGATATGATCATTGAGAAAGGAAGGAGAATGTTAAAAGATGCAAGTGTCATGATATTTCCAGGGTTGGATTTTAATTTTGCATTCGTCTTTGATATTTTCTTGAAGAACAATAATGCCATACATAAGCTCAGCCCTTAAGGGGTGACAAATATATGCAAGGTCTAAATACAATCCAGATGAAGGGTCACTTATGATTTGGGCCTTGTATCCACCTCATAGAAAGTCAGTTGCCATTAATACTGAGAAAGCATTTGGACATGTTATGACCTTGAAATTTGGGGAAGTTGATCCACTAGCCATAGTAGAGATTGGAATTAATGTAGCCAAACTAAATAAGGCCTAGATACAAATGTTGATCAAGGAGAAGGAAATGTACAAGATGAGAAATGAGAGGATTATGAGAGAAAATGACTGCATGAAAGACATGCTAGGAGTCACACTAGGACCTACCAAACTGATAACTCATGTTGAAATTTCACATACAAAAGATCAGTGGGAAGGGGAAAGTGGATATTCTTAAGGGAAATATGATGCACTTGTAGCAGTGATTAAAAAGAGACAAGCCAGCCTCATGACTTGGATGAGAAAACTCTGGGGAATACACTCACATAATTTTGTTGCAGTACAAGAAAATAAGAGGATAGATGGAAGGATCTAAGAAAAGCTCTAGGAAATAAGCCAGAGGGATGCTCCTGATAACATGACAATTGATACTGCAAATCATTTCATGAGAAAACATAGGGACTTCCATGAAGAGTTCTAGGGTGATGCACAAGAATTAATTGATGCTACCAAACAAGGATTAACTACATTCTTTGATGATGGAGGAAAATTGAAAGATAAGACCAGGTGGAATAGTGAATGCGAATCAATGTTGTAGGAGATCTTGAAGGCAACCATGAGGAAGGATACAACATTGGATGAAGCTTGCGAACATAACGAGAAGATGGTGAGGATGGAAATTGCAATCTGGAATGAACTAGGAGATGTGGATACACATGAGCGATGGGACTACTTGGATCACTTGTCGAAGATTCATTTTTGGCTTAATAGAGCTTAATCACTTGTTTTATTTTATTATTGTTAAACAAAATACTATTCTAAAAGGATGTGTCCTTTCAAATATTTGATGTATAAATACTTTCTTTATGATATCAAAAGAGAGGTGAGTAGGAGATATGTAGTAGATAATTTTAGCAAAAATGCTTTCATATATGAGGACTCAAATGCATGTATGAATTTTGATGGAGTTAATGAAGATATTTGAATTTTTGGTTTGAAATCTTGGTATCAACTGTTTGTTGGATTTATACATTGGTTTGATTGTCTCCATTTTGATGATTTTTTCTATTATTTAAATTGATATAACAAGTGTATATTCAGTTTATCATTACACATTTGTTGTATATGTGTGGCCTAGTTATTTGTTTCTCTCAAGTAGAGATTAAATAATTCTAATCAATCACAACAACTGGGAAGCATTAATTGGATTAATAAGAAGAATCACATAACTAGGATTGTCATTCCATCTCAAGTAGAGTTTTTCAATCATTTATTTGCATGTTTATACAAGTTATAAACTATATCTATGTGACAGATAGTTTGAATTATTGTCATCACTAAAATTCACATTTCGAGATATTCATTAGACCCCACATACCCAACAAGGCATTGGTCTTACTTTGTTCATCTTTTAGATAATCCAATTCATTTATACATCTGCTAACTAACCATATTTATCATACAATTTATGATAGATTAGGATTACATATGTTCACTATAAGATTGCCATTGTGGATAGATTACCAAAGCAGAATCATATCATTTAAGTCTGCTCAGTTTTATAGGTAGACCCACCTAGGTTTAGCAGCACCTAAAGAGAAGAAGGCTCAAGTTATTTGGCATTTTTTGTTACCCTAAAATGTATCAAGAGATTGGAAACCTCTTGTGGTCTTAACCAACATTTTTGAGTGCTACCAGTTTGGCGACTCTATTGGGGTAAATCAATTCAGAGTTAGGGCTTTATATAGAGTCAAGAATCTTTCATAGACTCCACTGGGAACATAAGAGATTATAAAATTTTCTCACTTCTATACAAGTGAGTGGAAACTCTGATTAAATTAGGTATACATCTTGCTGGTCAACAATATGAATGGTTGAAGATCCTTATATAGGGAGGGTCCAAAGGATAATGGTAAATGGACCCAAAATAATGACAAAGGAAAGAAGGTGTCTGAAGAAATGTGTATGACAAATAAAGATAAGACATCAAAACCACAATATGAGACATATAACCGCTATGACACACTAAAAAATGAGAATAGTTCATCAAGAGAATCCCATACTCTAGAGGAAAGGAGAAACCCTTTCTACCAACATGATTCCCAAAGAGATGTTGAATTCAAAATTGAGAAAGCCAAAAGACAACATGAGTATGATCATGGAGTAGAAGGAAACCTAAATAGACCAACTGATAATGCGGCTCATGGGGAAAATTTTGAGTTTCTCACTCAAGAGGAGATAAATGCACAATTAGAATATGAAAGAAAAGAAAGGGAAAGGACAACAAAGTATGAACTGAGGCTCCAATCAATAAAGCAACTTCAGGAGTTAAGGCTGGAAAATGCCCAAATTGCTGCTAAAATAGATAACCCTCCAAAATATGTACCACCTCACTGACAATGAAATAACATTGCAGGACCCTCAAATCCTCCAATAGCACCACAAAATCAACAAGGAAATCAATACAGGCCAACAAATCCTCAACCTAGAAATCCTTTGTAATACACTAGCAATCAACCACCACCTAGCTAACAATACATACCACCACTTGGCTAGTATTATGCTCCACCACCACATGTGCAATATTTAGCCCACTATATCAATATCAACATCATCAAAAACCACCCCCTCAACAATACACAACTATGATCAGGCAATTTGATTTAGCAAGATTCCAATTGTATCCTTACCCAATGGATATCGGTTGGAGAAGTCTTGTTCCAAAATTTATAGGGAGTAGTGTAATCACTACTGAGGAACACTTGAGGAGTTTAAATGCTTTTATCCAAGACTTGGATATGTAATATGAAGATATGCACATAAGGTTGTTTATGATGTCATTGACTGAAGAATCTAGAGATTGGTTTAATGGTCTACCCACATCCTCAATTGATTCCATTCAATAGTTTTAGAAACAATTCCTTGAACAATATGGGAACTAGTGTACACCTGCTTTTTCCCTGCATGAACTAGTGGCTATCTAGAAGAATCAAAATGATTCTATTTATGACTTCAACCAAAGGTTTAACAAATTGCAAAATAAGATACCACCTAGATCAAAGTTGACAGACCCTGCAGTGATAAGAATTTTTTTGAAGGCATTTGATCCAAAGATAGGCTATGAGCTCAAAAATAGGAGCCCTGAAAATCAAACTGAAGCTTAGAGAATAGCTTTAACTATTGAAAACAATGGAAAAGCTATAGGGATAGTTGCTAAAAGAGATAATCGAAGGGTCCCTGAACAGTTTAGCAATCCTCAACATAGACAAGAGAATACATACAAGAATGAAAGACTGAGACTACATGACATGCCTTACAACACAAATTGGAAGGATGGAAGACCTATGGTGGACAGACCTAAAAGAAAAGAAACCCCTGATCCCTTGAAGAAGAAAGGAGCATATATGGTTAGCAATACTCTTTGGTGCAAGGTCTGTGATGGACCACATTCCCCTGATCACTATATTGTGGCTTAGAAGATGCGAGAAGAAGAATTATTGGAAAAAAATGGTGGAGAGAGTCATACAATATGTTTAACATCTAACACCCTTCATCTTGTTGAAGAGAAGTATTCATCTTTAGAAGAAGAAGGTTATGAATATGATGTTGATCACCAGAGGTATAAAATTCACATGGCCGAACAACAAGTCTTTTCTGATCATGAAGAAAACAATGATGAACAATCACCTCCTAGTACATCATATCAGTCAAACATGTGTAATATAAGGAGACCAACTGAGGAAGAGATAAGGAAGATGACCATTTTTGTGATGGAACAAGCTAAAAGAAAATATTGGTTGAGGAATAGAATAGTGAATAAAGATGAGGGTGTTCCAAGAGGGATATTTATGAAAGATAAAATCACAAGAAACATCAAAGAAAATAGAAAATAAGCAACCTGGTAAGAATGTGCAAAAGCATGTTAAAAATGAGGAAAATAAAGAACTACATAAGAAAAAACAAAATCTTGATGACCCAAATAGAAAGGTTCGGGAGGAGAGCAAAGGAGAACCACTAGATCAAAAGAAAATCAAATTAGAAGGTACTTACTTTGACTTTACTCAGGATTTATCCCAAGTGAAAATGTATGTGCCACTACTTGAAATGATGAAGATCAAGGAGTACAAGGATAGTACCATCTAATTAATATCTAATGGGAATGATAGAGATACAACTTCTAAGAATAAAGTGATAACTAAGGTTAGCAACAAACAAGGAAAGGCGAATGTTCCAGAGGTTTATCTTGATGATACTATAGTGAATTCTTCACAGATTGATCCATTTTTCACTACATTGCTAATAAATAATAAACTAGTGAGGAATTGTATGATAGACTCAGGTGCCGCTATCAACATTAGGCTAGTTGGAGTTATGAGACAATTGGGCATGTTGGTGGATACCAATGGTGGCAAGTGTTATGCTATGGATAGCAGACCTATTCTAGTAGTAGGGATAATGAAAGATGTCAAAGTGAAGTTAGTTTCTTACCAAAAAGTAGTGTATAACATTGATATAATTGTAATTGACACACCTCCTCACTTTAAAATGCTCTTATCAAGACAATGGACTGCGACAGTTGGAGGGAATGTACAGTTTGATCTATCATATGCTACCATACCCATATAAATCAAGTTGTATAGGGAACCAAGGATGAATCAATTTCTAGACCATGTAGCCCAAGATCAGTTAAATTGCTTTTGTGACATAGATTTGGGAAGTTTCATGGTGGAACCCTCTCAACCTGAGTCGGTTAAAATTGACCCAATTGACAAACACATTTCCAAAAATTAGCATGGTGTGTGGAAGATGTATTTCTATGGAGCATGTAGTCAAGAAGATAATGGGGTTGGGATAGTCGTTATTTCATCTGAAGGTATCACTTTTAAGTATTCATTTCTGCTAACTTTTGAATCTTCCAACAATATAGTAGAATATGAAGCCTTATTAATTGGTTTGAATATGGCTATAAAACATAAGATTAAATTGTTAATAGTTTTAAGAGATTTTGAGTTAATTGTTTCACAAGTTAGGTCAAAGTATGCAGCAAAACACAAGAGGATGAAACAATATAGGAATGTTGTATGGGATACAATTGAGTTGTTTGATGCTTTCTCAATTGAATGAATAGACATGTCAAAGAACATAATGGTAGATTTTTTAGCAAACATAGCTTTAAAAAGAGATGATGTTACTTTGGCTGGAGTATCTTAGGTAGAATTTAAGACAAGACTTACCATCCCTAAAAACATATATAGTTGGAAAGTTTTCAATGATGACACTTATCTTATAAAGTTTCTTCATTGCATAGATCAATACAAGGCTCAGGAAATTGCCTTCAATGCCTTTGTGGAGGAGATAGATGGGAAACAAACTATGTTTACAAAAGAAGTCTTGCAACTCAAAACTAACAAGCTTCCCAAAGGGTTAGTGGCACTTGAAAGAGTCTTTAATGGGAATGATCGTTCTCTTGTGAAATAGACACCAATCAAGAAGGAATATGTGGAAGAAATAAATCTAGGGACTGAATTAGCACCAAAGAAGGTCTACATTGGTAAGAGGATTGGCCCAACAATCAAAAGAATGCTAGTTGCATTGCTAAGGAAGTACAATCATGTATTTTCTTAGTCTTCTGAAGACCTCGAGGTATATAGAGAAGACCTTTTCTAGGATGATATTCCACTAAAACCAGGAGCAAAGCCATTCAGACAAAAGCAAAGACCTATCAACCCAACTCTAGAGACAAAGATGTAGGAAGAACTAGCAAAACTCAAAGATGGGGGAATTATTAAACCCATTAGACATTCAACGTGGGCCTCAAAATTGGTCCCTATGAGAAAGAAGAATGGAGATATTAGACTATGTGTAGACTTCAGGAATTTCAATGTTACTTCTCTTAAAGACAATTACCCTCTCCCTAATATGGAAGTCATATTGCATAAGGTAACAGGGTGCGAATTACTATCAATGATGGATGGATTTTCTAGCTACAATTAGGTCAAAGCTAAAGAGTCAGAGCAATATAAAATAACCTTTACTACTCCATGGGGAACATACATTTATGTGAGAATTCCATTTAGTCTCACAAATGCAAGGGCTACCTTCCAAAGAGCCATGGACGTAGCATTTGCAGATCTGATGAATATCATAATGGTGGTGTACCAAGATAACCTTATTGCTTACTCAAAGAAGGTTGAAGATCATGTTGAATTCTCAAAGAAGATATTCATTAAGGCTCTAGAATATGGTATTAGTCTCAATCCCAAGAAATGTCATTTTTTTGTTATTGAGGGTAAACTCTTAGGGAATATTGTATCAAAGGAAGGGATTAGAATAGAACTCAAGAGGGTAGAGGCTATAGATAAAATTCCCATCCCCAAAATTGTCAAGGCTATACAATCATTTTTTAGGAAAATTAACTTTGTTAGAAGATGTGTGTCAAACTTTGCTGAGATTGTAAAACCTATATCGAAAATGTTGAAAAAGGGAGAAAATTTGAACTAGACTGTAGAGGCCTTAGAAGCCTTTGTATCCATCAAGGAAGCCCCTATCCTTAAGTCTCTTGATTTTTCAAAACCCTTTCAAATATTTTCATTTGCCTCATTCCATATTATAACTAATATTATGTTGCAAAAGAATGACAAGGGTCATGAGCAGCCTATGTCTTTTTTCAACAAATCATTGCAGGGGTCAGAATTGAAATATGATATAATGGAAAAGGAAGTATTTGCATTACTTAGAGCCACAAAAGATTTTAGACCATATCTTGTTGGAGCCAAAGTAATTGCCTATGTCCCACATGCAACTATCAAAGATATTTTGACACAAACAGAGGTAATAGGGAAAAGATGCAAATGGATTAATAAAATTCAAGAATTTGATATGGAGATCCAAATCACAAAGTTAGTATGAGGATAGGGTTTGGCCAAGCTAATGGTAGAGACAAACATTGAGTAAAATCAAGTTTGCAATATAGAGGATGAAGGGAATATAGTTGCAAGTATTGAACATACTTCTTGTTATACAAGTATTGTGTATTACCTTAGGCACATGAGGTGTCCTGAAGTGTTGAATGACAATCAAAAGAAAAATTTGAAGCTACAGGCTGTAAGGTATGTGTTCATAGAGGGTGATCTATTTTGAAAAAATAGGGATGGGATGTTGCTATTGTGCCTAGATGAATCATAGGCTAAACATGTTTTGAGAGAGATGCATAAAGGGGTGTGTGGAGGTCACTATTTTGCAAAAAAAATTGCACACAAGATTCTCAGGGAAGGCTATTACTAGCCCAAAGTTTTTAATGATTCCTTTTCATAAGTAAGAAGATGTGAAGCATGCCAGAAGTTCCTAGGGAAAATGAAGTATTAGGGAGCTTTACCACTTAGACCATTGTAGGTTGAAGCACCTTTCCATCAATGGGGAATCAAATTCATTGGGGAGGTACAAGAAAAATAAAGTGGAGGGCATAATTGGATACTAGAGCTACTGATTAATTCACCAAGTGGGTAGAGGCAATCCCAACCAAATAAGATACAAGCAGAGTAGTAATCAATTTTCTGATGGAGAATATTATGACTAGATTTGGCACACTAGTAAAATTGATCATAGAAAATGGAATGTGCTTTTGGTTTGATGAATTTAAATATTTTTGTAGTACATATGGCATTGTTATCTCCTATGCAGCCCCTTATCACCCACAAGCTAATGGCTAGGCAGAGTCTAGTAACAAAAGCCTACTAAAGATCATAAGGAGGATGTTAGATAGGAATAAAAAGGCATGGGATCCAAAGTTGAGAATGGTTGTATGGGAAAACAAGATCATTGTGAAGAAGGAAATTGGTAAATCTTTGTTTGAATTGGTATATGGGACACAAGCTAGGATGCCATTACAAAACTTACTACTAGTCTATAACTTCATCCTTCAAGAAGATATAGATGTTCTAGAGCCAATGGAAGAAAGAATGGAATAGCTTGCAAAATTGGATGAGATAAGGAGAATTTCTTAAAAGAAAAATGAGAAGTTGTAGTCAAAGATGAAATACCTATTTGACGAGAAAGCTAAGAATAGAAAGTTTTAAGAAAATGAATTGGTGTTAATGCAAAATGCTAGATGTCAGGAGAAAGGAAAACATGGAAAGTTTGAAGCTTTGTGATTAGGACCTTTTTTCATCACTAGAAAAGGGGGAGAAGACTCATATTACTTGGAGAACATGTCTAATGAAGAACAAGAACTGCCAGTACATGGGCAGTTCTTAAAACATTTCTTCTCTTAATAAACACATAGGATCAAGGGTTGCTAGTGCATGGACAACTCTTGACAAACCTCTAAAAATAATTTTTCTCCATGCACAATAGTTTAGGGAATTAAAGGAAAAGGAATTTCTAGTACATGGAAAATCCTATAATTCCTTCTTTCAAAAATAAAAAATGCTTTCCATGTACATTAGTTTAGGATCATTTCCATATTTTCCATCTCCCTATCCATTCTCAAATCATAAATCCATAAGTCTTGATGGTCTAGTATGATTTTCCAAAGATCTGGATTCTTTTAATGATCTCACAATCATTCATCCCCAAATGGGGCCACTATTGGAACTATAAAATTTTCAAAATTTTATAATAATTTACACCCATGAATTTCCCAAAGATAACCATATTTTGAGTCAAAAATAGATATAATTGGCCCTGCAAAGCTTAATTACCTATGATCGCCTTGTTTTTTCCATTGTATCCCTGAAAATCCCTCTAGGAAAAAGTACTTAGGCAAATAATTCACATCAGCTAGAGTTGGTATATATCTCTCTAATCCATAAGATATTACATTTTAATGCAAGTGTTCTCATCATATCGATGAAAGATAAAAATCATTACAACAATCAAAATTACTAGAGAAAGACATATCTGGAGGAATGATCTATGGTCTCATCGATAAGGAGAATTCATCAGCGAGACAAACACCATCAGCATGAAATTTATAGGTTAGCCTAAGCACATGTGTCTCGCCGATGAAATTTCATCAGCGAGATACTCATCTTATATTACTGATGGAACACAAGGAAGTATATCGACAAGACATAACATCAGAGTAAGCTTTCTTCCTAACTTACTATGTCATGCCGATGAGATGGCATCAGTAGGATTCTTGGTGACATATTCAAGATCAAAGGAAAAGTCATCGGGGAGACTCATAGCATTGGAGAAATTGTAGAATGTGTTAACGATACATGATCTCTTGCCGATAAAGATAAAAATGAATCATCGGGGTGACTCTTGGTGATATATATGGATTAGATGGATAATATTGGTTAAAAATATATGATGTTACCCCGATCAACAGGGTGTTCAGTGAACGTTGGTTAGGCTCAAATATTTGGATCGCTCTGAGTTTGAAAATCTCTTTCCCACATGATCATATGATGTGACAGTGAGAAATTCAAAAATATGCTACACTCGTGCTTAGAGCTAAGACATTAATGGTGCCATGAAGCATAGGTAATTTCATGAATTGAAGGGCATTAATTGAAAAAATTATTATGGAATTAGTAGTGGAGAAAATAAGAGGGAAAACAAAGCACTAGAGAATTTATTTAGTAGAAATACTTCAAGCAAAACCAGAGTTAGGAATGTGGCTAGAGAAGTTAAGGGTTTTGTAGTTTGATAAAGAGGGAAAGTTACTACCCATTAAGTTATGGAATACCATTTGGGATAGTAGGTTTGCTAACTCTTTTTTTGTGCATTTCGAAGAGTATTTTGTGAAACTGGTGTACAAATTCTACAATCAAGCTTGTGCATACTCATTTTCTAATGAAATAAAACATTTCCTCAGACCTAAAGATTTTAAAGGGCCAATTGATAACAATTGGGGAGATTGGTACTGTTTGGAGGATGCTACCATGATAAGGGTTTATGGTTTTGAAGATACCCCATTCATTCTACCCAAGATATTCCCAGACAATATTTCCTATTTGGAAATTGTAAGGCAGATGGATTTCTCTAGTTTCATGAATTTTGGTTCTTTTGGGAAACAAGCATTTATGCCTAGTACCCTATGCTTTGGTGATTTTACTATGTTGGAAAAAGAAGGGTATAATGTGATCCTTGACAAATTGCTGCAATATAATATCAATAAAGGTCCACCAAGAAAGAGCTTTGATCCAGAAGGATACATAAATTCTTCCAAGTAAAAGATAAATTTCAGAGGGTATAATCATGTACCCTATCAGTTTGATGATATGATCAGGAACTTAGAAGCAGAAGAAGTAGAAAGAGTGGTTGAAGAGTATAACCAAGGACTACAAGACACTGAATTATTATCTTCTGGAGAGGAGGCATCTAGAGATGATATGCCACAAAGCCCACCCAATAGGATTTCAAGATTAAAGACTCAAGATTACAGATGCCTTCCTAGAGAACCAAGTGTTTAAGAAAGCCTAGGTACAGACACAAGGAAAATGGCATACAAGTCATTTGTAGCAAACAATGAAATTTTGAATTCTTCAAAGTTTAAGGATTTCTTGTATAAGCAAAAGGTCAAGGCAATAAGAGAAATAGTTGGTAATATTACACCAGGTAATGAGGAGTAGCTACTAAATGATTTAAAGTTGAGTGTGGAAAGGGAAATGGTCGATATGATCCCTAAGAAAGGAAGGAGAATGTTAGAAGATGTAGGTGGCATGATCTTTCTAGGGTTGAATTTGAATTTTGCATTGTTCTTTGATAGTTTCTTGAAGAACAATAATGCCATACATAAGCTCATCTCTTAAGGGGTGACAAAAATATATGAAGGGTCTAAATACAGTCCAGATGAAGGGTCACTTATGATTTGGTCCTTGTATCCACCTCATATAAAATTAGTTTCCATTGATATTGAGAAAGAATTTGGACATGTTATGACCTTGAAAGTTGGGGTAGTTGATCCACTGGCCATAGTAGAGATTGGAATTAATGTAGCCAAACTAAATAAGGCCCATATACAAATGTTGATCAAGGAGAAGGAAATGTACAAGATGAGAAATGAGAGGATTATGAGAGAAAAAGACCACCTGAAAGACATGCTAGGAGTCACAATGGGACCTAGAAAACTAATAACTCATGGTGAAAGTTCATAGACAAAAGATCAGTGGGAAGGGGCAAGTGCATATTCTCAAAGGAAATATGATGCACTTGTAGTAGTGATTAAAAAGAGACAAGCCAACATCATGACTTGGATGAGAAAACTCTAGGGAATACTCTGCAAGCATTCATGCATTTAAGCATTTAGCATTATCAAGCATTTAGAAGCATTATCATGGATGCATCTTAGATCATTGTAGTTTCATTTATCAAGTTTCATATTAGCATAATTCATTGCAGTTTCATCATTATCATTTAGGAATCATCATATACGATTATATTAGAGCAATCTCGTTCTCTAAATTGGCATTGTAACAGTCATGATTCTTATCAAATCTGAGAGCTAAGTGATTTAATAAATATTTAGAGATTGAGGACAATAGGATGGTTTCAGTAGATTTATGTTTTTAATTTAGTTTAATTGATCTTAGATCTTTAATATAATGTCTTATTTAGAAGTGTTTTAGTTTATTTACTTATTTACTTTTTCACACTTACAGTGTTGATATTAAGTGAAGGCTTGTTTGTGTCTTTTGAGGGGCAATAAATGAGACCACTAGTCTTTTCTTGCATGTGATGCTCTATAGTGTTACAAATACCTTTTTCTCTAAGACCACATCCTTTTCCACTGCAACAAAGTTGTTTTATCATTTCATAACCTTTTCCACAAATATGTGTCATCTCTTTTAGATTTGGTGGTTACTCATAATTAAGTTCATCAAGGTTTATTGTGTAATTTATTGTCTCTTGTTCTAAAGTGGTTGAGGTGGATGCTTTCGAAGGGTCTTTTGGATTTTGTGTTGATATTACTACTTTTTCTTTACCCATTTTAGAGTCTTTGTTTATGATCTTGTATTTTCCAATGAATGTTTGTGTGAAATCTAAGGAACCCCAATCATCTTCTAATAGTTTTGTGACTTCCTCAATGTGTTTTTCTTTGTCTTTCTATTGCATGAGTTCCACTTGTGTGGTTGGTGTTAATGTTTTCAAAGCATTTTCTTTATTTTTATTAATGTTCAAACAACTGTTTGGATTGGGGTCATCCTCGAGTGTGTACACTTTGTTTTTGTAGATGTATTTCATTTTACAATGAAGAGTAGAAGGCACCCCATTCATTGCATGAATCCATAGTCTACCTAAAAGGAGATTATATTAAATATCACAAGGAATAACATGGATTGGTGTTTCTAATGTGGCCTTTCCAGCTATGATAGGAAAAGTGATCACACCAAGTGGTTGTTTTCCTACATTGTCAAATCCCTTAATAGATAAAGAATCAAGTTGAATTTTGTATTTATCTACACCAAGTCTATCCAAAAGGGTCACATTGCACACATTAAGGGTGGAGCCATTTTCAACAAGGTTTCACTTTATGCCTCTTCCCTTGTAGTGAACAATTACCATGAAAGCATCATTTTGTTTTTGCATGTCCAAAGGACGGAGTTCATTTTGGTGGAAAACAATGGTAGAATTTATTCCTTGAATAATTCTTACTATTTCATTCAGTTGTGCATTAGAAGGGACAACAACTTGGTGCAAGGCTATTTGAACCATAGTGTGATAATTAGGTGAATTCTGAATTAGGTCCCATAGGGATATATTTGCAGGAGTGGTCTTAAGTTGTTCAACAAGATCATACTCTTTTCCCTTTTGTGTGGGAAAATGAGGGGGACTTGGTAAAATAGGTTTGGTTAATGGGAGGTATCTTGGTTGTGGATTGTTTCTAGTGTTATATGTATGACCAATGATATTATAACTCGGTTGGTGCAAAACATTATTCTAAGGTGGGTAAAGGATAAGCTCATGTTTGTTTTGAGTTTGAGGTTTGTGTGATGGTGGGTAAAGAATTAGAGGGTTCAAAGGATGTTCCACATGATATGTAGGAGGTCCATTAATAAAGGGGGATCTAATAAACACTTGTGCATTCATAACCTCAATAGTCTTGGTTTGATGTATTTATAATAAAGGGAATTCTAGAATCACCTTTTTATCAACATCTAAGGAAGCCACATTACTATCGAACTATCATTTACTTGCACCATGATATTCTCCCTAGGAGGAGATTTTTTAGAACTACAACCCAAATGTTCTTGACATTCAAGGATTGGTTCTTCTAAAATTACTTCATCACAAGTAGGGGAATGATCAATGGTTGAATTATCTTGCTCAATAAGGGTTTCCTTAGGTGAAGAGGGACAACTAAAATTCTCATGACTTTCATTGATCAATGTATCTTCTTCACAACTAGGAGAGATACAAGGAGAAGTATAAGTATGATTTTCATGATCATTTATGATTTCATTCCATTTTTCCCTAATGTCTTCCAAAATAGGATAGGTAGGGGAAGGATCATAAAGAGGGTTGTTATAGACCTTAAATATTTGATCATCTAACACTAACATATCCTCATCATTTACAATCTCATTCTATTCTATTAAATTATTCTCACAATCAAAGCGAGAAGGAAAACTAAGCAAGTTGGTGTTTAGAAATGTGTTTGTGATGTCATTCTCTTGTACTATAATATCTTCCAATGTAGGAGAGTTAATAGAAGAGGAGATTTCAACAATGTCATGATTCTCAATGAGTGCATCTTCTAACACCAAAATACCTTCATCACATGTAGGAGAGGTATTAGGAGAAGATAAACTATGATCATTAGGATTATCTATATCTTCATCTTCTTCTATCACATCATTCCCACAAATAGGAGAGATAAGAGGGGGTGTAGGTTTAAGGAAAATGTAAAAAAATTCATTCTCTTGTACTAAGAGACTCTCATAACTAGGGAATGTATTGAATGAATGACTAACATGTTTATTGACTAACTTGTTCTTTGCAAACATAGAAAAGATGGAAACTAACATTTTTAAACAATAATCTATGAAAACTTAAAATGCAATGTAAAGGCCTAGAATGAAATGTGTAGATGCAATTTTTAGATTTCAAACAAGGTAATTTATTGATTACACTATGCAATAACCTAAAAGATGAAATGTTGTAAATGCAATTTTGGAATTGAGCAATGCATGAAATGAACCACTTTAAGCTACATTTGGTAAAATGCATGAAACAGAAAGTCAACCCATTGAGATAATAGCCAATGGTATCAAATAGAAATGTAAAAATAAAATTTTCAATGTTGTAAAAGAAAGTTTTAGATTTTCATTGGGAATGATTCGCCCAGAGGGACAAATGAGTCCCAGTGAGGGTTTTTTTCAAAAATTTCAAAGTTTTTTACATTATTTTATGCTTTTTAGTTTGTATGATGTGTAACCTAAGTGTAAATACAATTTTTAGACAATTTTCAATGATTTGAGATGCAAAAATGCAACCTATATACCCTTTCACTAATGCAAAAATTAGAAATTGTAGAATGCCAATTAATTAATTGGTGTAGGGGCACCATGAAAAATCATGGAAATGAGGTCTTATGTTGTTCTTAGGTTGAGTTTTGGTGTCTAGAGTCTTTTTTTATTCAAATAAGGTCATAATAGACCATTTAGAATTTAACTAGGGTGATAGTGGGTTTATTTTGCAAAAGGTGTCAAATTATGCAAATATTGTCAAAAGTTGTCATATTGAAAATTGCAAAAATGAACAATGGGGAATACCAACGGTCAAGTAGATTCAAATGGTCATTTGAGTTAGTTTTGGTAGTTTTTTTAAGGAGGGAAAATTTTAAATATGCTTGAATATCTTGATGTAAGGGCTCTCTTGAAGTTTTGGTGGAAAAAATCAATTAAAAAACTCTTTTTTGTGTTATTTTTTGGTAAATTGTTGCTCCCTATGGCTGTATGGTTTTGTAAAAATTGATATTTCCATATAATAAACTAAATTTTTTATAGGCTTGAAGTATCTTCTTTCTAAATCTGATTTTGTGAGATTTCATAGAGTTTAAGGAGTTTTATTGTCATTTTTCTAGAAACGGGTCAGTAAACCTTGTTTGGGGTTTTGAAGGTATTCAAAATGCAATAAACACACATTTCATTGTTATATTTCTCTATGACTTGGTGGAATGGGTGAGTTAGGATAGGTTTAGATTTCTATGGGTTTTTTAAGAGTAGGGAGTAGGGTTTGGAGGAATTGGAGTGATGCCCTAGCAATATTTTGGTCAAGTTTTGAGCCAAGAATGATGGCTAAAGGTTGGAGTTGGGTTAGAATGCATTTATAAAGGTTTGGTAATGGTGTATTAAGCATAGAAAGACATATTTGATTGTGTTAGATTCATTGGAAAAGTGAAATAGGCTAGGGAACATTGAGTTTCAATAAACCTTCCTAGTTTAAAGATTGAAATGGCCAAATCAAGGGTTTCATGTTTTTGTGAGTTTAAGGTTATTTCCCCTAATAAAAGTTAGAGATTCTAAGGTTTTTTAGTCTAGTAAAGGTATATCAAAATATATTTAGTTTTGGAAAAGGGTTTGGAGAGGTGTTTCTTTCGAAAAGTGGCCTATTTGCGGTCTAGGACAATGTAGCAGCAATTAATTGAGTGTGTTGATCTCAAACAACCATATGCACTTTTGGGATGTGTTAAAATATGCCTTAATGAGTTTCTAGAATGATGTTTGGTTTGTGGGTCTTCATTTTATTTTGAAAGATATGGAAAAAAACCTCTGGTTGCAATGCTAAATGGAGAATTGATTGAAATTGTGAAAAGCTAATAAGATATGGTTGTGTAAGGGTAGAAATTTTATTTGAGTTAGATCAAATTGTGATTTGGAGAAGGTTTCCTCCCTATTTTTCAGTAATTGGTATCAAATAATAGGTATTAGATCATTTGAAGGTGAAAAGTTGTAGATTGAAGAGTGAAAGTGGGAAGTTGGAAAGACAAAATGCCTCCTAAAGGTAGTGTAGTACTTGCAAGAGAGATTAAGATGTTGAAAGAATCCCAAGAAGCAATCTTAGCCAGGTTTGTAGCATTAGAAACAAAGCAAATAAGAGGAAAGACCACTACAGAGGAAAGTGACCATGAGGAAGAGTCCAAGATGATGATGATGAATTGGATCCAAATGAGAGAAGGATGTTAAACATGCTCAAGGTTGTTAGAGGAGATGCTTCGAGTGAGAAAATTGATGTGCCAATGTATAATGGAAAATTGGATGCTGAAGAGGTACTAGATTGGATAGATGCACTAGATAATTACTTTGAATTCAAGGAGGTTGTTGAAGATCAGAGGGTGAAGTTTTCCAAGACTAAGTTGAAACGACCTACTCTTTGATGTAGAGCTACAAGGATCACAACTCAACTCCTCATTCACTTCACAAACATCACTTGATTCCACAATACCAATATGAGGTTAAGGCATACAACTACTTGTAGGTTCCTCTAAACACACTTGACATCACCAAAATAATAGAATCAAACTCTATTCCAACACAAACTCTCTTAAATTGAAATGAACTTCAAGGGATCCAACTCACACCTAGGACTTCAGACCTTCACATGAACTTTTAGAGGTGTCTAACTTGATTAACATCCCTTACCAAACTCAACTTACTCTTTAACCAACTCAAACATTCCAAATATGTGAACATTCAATTTGGACAGTCCTACAATGACTAGGTCCAAATTAGGCCATACCAATCACCAATCTTCAAGATACTTTACACATAGACACTCAACTCCATCCAAGTACATTCAACTAGACCAAAATCAACAAATCATAATAATAATGGAAACCATTTTAAGAAAAAGATTATAAAACACAGATTTTAGCCAACCATTCATAAGAGTTTATTGAAAGTGTGCAACCAATCCTTCAATCTCCTTCCCAATGCTTCTATCATGTTCCAACGCACCTTCACACACTAATTAAACCATATTCCATATATGCTTCATGTTATTTTATCAAAACTCTAACTAGAACTTCCATTGGAGATTCACACCCTTGATTACCATAACTCTGTTTCATCAAGTCAGTATTCATAAGTGCATTCAAAAGTTTGTAAATTACTAATCCCACTTAAATCAGGGTCTAACACACATTTACGCCCTTAGAACCATTGTCACCAAATATAATATCAATCAAAATCATCAATATATAGGAAATCTATTGATCATTGGTAAACTAGGTTTGCCAACTAGTCTATCATCATTGAACAACTGATAAGAAATGGCCACAAACATATAAAATCACCAATCCCTCAGTGGAAGTGACTCACCCCACTCCTAACACCCCTATGGAATAAATGTGATTCAAGAAAACAAAGTCATCATGATTAAATTTCTCATAACAACTCTGTACATAGACATTTTCCAAAATTTAAGCCAAATACAGACCTAGGGCATCCATAAAACAATATCAAATAAAATCTTCACAATTTTCAAACTTGGTACGTAAGATAATAGAAATAATGAACTCTTTCACCAATTTTTAGCATGTTCTATCGAATAGACTTAAATATAACGATTTTGAATAGTCAATGATTACCCTAAGAGGGTTTTTGACCTATTTTCACCAAACAAGCAATATCTCCCTCAAAACAATATGGATTTGAATGAAATAAAAATATTATGGAAGTAGATTCATAGCTTTATCAAACCACATGATTGCCCCCTCATTATCAAGCCGTACATGGCCATATAGGAGAAAAGAAGCACATTTTTATAGTGTTTTTTAAGAAAAATAGTTTTCCATTTATAATTTTCTATTAAAAATCAAAAACTTCCCCCTTGCCTCGACCTATGAGAGGCCTATTTATGCATTTCCAACCCAAACCAACTCCAAACAAAATACCATAACCAACTTTTGAACTGATTTGACTGTTGGGACAATGTGACAACATTTTTTTTTACATTATGAAAACTTTGACATTTTTTTCTTGATGACTCCAAACTTTGCAAAATACTCCTAAATTACTTGTAATCACCTAAACATACCTAACTAAGGAAAAATAAGCCTCAATACATCAAAATATGTCATGGAAGGCACATTTACAACTTTTGAAATCTTATGACAATATTGTAACTTTTATGAAAACTTAGCAACTTTTATGCAACTTTACATTATGTATTCCAAATGACTCTCAAATGTATAGAATGACTACAAACCCATCCAAACTGGTCTTTAAGACTTTATTTGACATGAAACAAAACATAACTTAAAATTTGGCTAGTAATGACATGCTAGGTGCCCCTGCATCACTCTTACATGGTGGAATTATGTTCAAGAGGAAAGAGTGAAGAAGGGGAAATCAAAAACTAGTTCATAGGATAGGATGGTGTCAAAGGTGAAAGCAAAATTCTTACCAAGTGATCATGCTATAAAAACATTCAAGAGGTTGTAAAGCTTGAAGTAGAAGGATAACGATGTTATGAAATATTCTAAATAATTTCACAAGTTGAGCATTAGGTTTGGTCATATTGAAGATGATAATGAAAATATTGCAAGGAATATGTGTGGTTTGAGATTTCAAATCCAAGATGAAATGAGTTTGGATACTCCAAGAATAGTTGAGGAATGTTTTCAATTGGCTGCTAGGGTAGAGGAAAAATTGAAAAGAATGCAAGAAAAACAAGGAAGAAGTAGAGGTAGCATTAAGAGAGGAAGAGGATTAAGGAAATCCTTTGAAGAACAAGAAGATACAAGCAGAAAAAAGACCAAGTTGGTAATCAAAGAGGTGGATTCAGAGGTTTCAGAGGAAGATTTGGTGGAGGTAGGAGTTCAAGTTCATTTTCAGGTAGATGTTACCATTGTAATTATTTTGGCCATCGATTATTTAAGTGTCCTGAGAAACAAGCATCTACTTCAAGTGGTGGTGATAAAAGAGTGCAATTGGTGCAAGAGGATGACTGTGAAAACATTCATGCTCCTAATCAACTTGTTGCTCTAGAAGTTGGGGAATCATTGATAGTGAGAAGAACACTCCTAAAAGCATCTAAGGAGAAGGAATCAACACAAAGGAGAACATTATTCAAGACCACCTACAAATGCAAAGGGAAGGTATGTAAGGTAGTGATAGATTCAAGAAGCACTAATAATATGGTGTCAAATGAAATGGTTGATAAACTAAAATCAGAAAAAGTGCCTCATGAAACACCTTATAAAGTATCTTGATTAGTCTATTTTGGTTAGTGAACAAGCTTTTGTTGAGTTTAATATTGGTGGATACAAGGATAGAATTCTCTATGATGTTTTTCCAATGGATTTTTGTCATTTATTTCTTGGAAGACCATGGTAGTTTGCTAGACATGCCATATATGATGGAAGGGATAATACATATCAAATTGAAAATGATGGGAATAATTTTACACTAACACTATTTCAAGAGGATGATAAAGAAAATGGTAAGGCAACAAAGGTGATTATGTTTGGAAAGAAGGATTTTTGTAAAGATAGTGGAAGACAAATATGAAGAGAAAATGGAATTTGCAGCCACTTCAAGGATTGAAGATGCTAGGACAATTAGTTTGAAGAGAAATTCAATAATGGATGGAAAAGGTGAAGAGTTGTTGATAAGAACAGGCTAAGATAAGGTCAAGGATGAATTAGTTGTAGGAGTGCAAAATGGGTTAGAAAAGCATGATGAGATTGTGACAGGGACAGTGTTTTGTCCTTTGGTTTCAAAGAAGGTTAGTGGGTAGTCTTATGCTGTTAGTACAAAGGTGTGTGAGTTTGATAAGATAGAGGTCTTAAGGGAAGAAAATATAACAAAGAATTTGATGAAAAAGATAAGAGGAAAAGATGGAGTGATTAAAGGAGTTTGGTAAGGAAAATGGATGAGTTTGAGTATGCAACTAAGGTAAAGAGGAGGATAGTCCAAGACAAAGTTGGAAAAGGTAAGTGTGCAAAAATGAAGGTCAGTTTAGCATCAACTTTAGATGAGAAAAAGATAAGAGGACATACAATAGGGTAGCTTGTGAAGGTGGAGCATTATCAAGATGGCAACAAGTTCAATAGTGCAAGGCACAATGCAAACCTGCAATATTTGACTCAAGGGAAAGGAATACTTGATGAAGGAGCATTTAAGGATCTATGAGATGATGTGAAGAAGCATGTTTTGATGCAACTCAGTCCTTAAAGGGACTTGATAACTTTTCTATTCTGGGTGCATGGTGTAGGGGCACCATGAAAAATAAGGAAATGAGGCCTTATGTTGGTCTTAGGTTGAGTTTTGGTGTCTAGAGTCTTTTTTTATTCAAATAAGGTCATAATAGGCCATTTAGAATGTAACTAGGGTGATAGTGGGTTTATTTTGTAAAAGGTGTCAAATTATGCAAATATTGTCAAAAGTTGTCATATTGAAAATTGCAAAAATGCACAATGGGGAATACCAACGGTCAAGTAGATTCAAATGGTCATTTGAGTTAGTTTTCATAGTTTTTTTTAGGATGGAAAAGTTTAAATATTCTTGTAGATCTTGATGTAAAGGCTCTCTTGAAGTTTTGGTGGAAGAAATCAATTAGAAAAGTCTCTTTTCTATGTTATTTTCTGGTAAATTGTTGCTCCCTATGGCTATACAGTTCCGTACAGATTGATATTTCCCTATAATGAATTTAATTTGTTAGAGGCTTGAAGTATCTTCATTTTGAATCTGATTTTGTGAGATTTCATAGAGTTTGAGGAGTTTTATTGTTATTTTTCGAGAAATGGGTTAGTAAACCATATTTGGGGTTTTGAAGGTGTTCAAAATGCAATAAACACCCATTCCACCATTAGATTTCTTTGTAACTTGGTGGAATGCATTAGTTAGGGTAGGTTTAGATGTCTATGGGATTTTAAATAATAGGGAGTAGGGTTTGGAGGAGTTGGAATGATTCCCTAGCAAGATTTTGGTCAAATTTTTAGCCAAGAATGATGGCTAAAGGTTGGAGTTAGGATAGAATGCATTGATAAAGGTTGGGTAATGGTGGATTAAGTATAGGAAAACATATTTGAATGTGTTAGAGGCATTGGAAAAGTGAAATAGGCTAGAGAACATTGAGTTTCAATAAACCCTCCTAGTTTCAAGCTTGAAATGGCTAAATCAAGGGTTTGATGTTTTGTGAATTTATGGTTGTTTCCCCTAATAAAATTTGGAGATTTTGAGGTTTTTTAGTCTAGTGAAGTTCTGTTGAAAGAGATTTAGGTTTGGTAAGGGTTTGATGTTTTTGTGAGTTTATGGTTGTTTCCCCTAATAAAATTTGGAGATTCTAAGATTTTTTAGTATAGTAAAGGTTTGTCGAAAGTGATTTAGGTTTGGTAAGGGTTTGGAGAGGTGTTTCTTTGGAAAAGTGACCTATTTGAGGTCTAGGACAACATAGAATCAATTAATTGAGTGTGTTGGTATGAAACAACCATATGCAATTTTAGGATATGTTAAAATATGCCTTAATGTGTGCCTAGAATGATTTTTGGTTAGTGGGTTTTCATTGTATTTTGAAAGATATGGACAAAAGCCTCTGGTTGCAATGATACAAGAAGAATTGAGTGAAATTGTGAAAAGTTGATAAGATAGGGTTGTAAGGGTAGAATGTTTGCTTGAATTGGATCAAATTGTGATTGTGAGAAGGTTTCCTCCATACTATACATCACTAATGAAATCCCTAATGCAAAGTCAATGCAAGATAGATCTAGGATGATAATGCACTCCAAATTAGAAATAAAGTGTTCTAAATATAGGTTCACCAAAATGTAGTATATGAAAAATGGGGTTTGAATGCTACCATATGACTTAGGACATAGAGCATACCCACTTTCCACCTACCACATTAAAGGGTAACCCTAGAGATCTCAATGCAAAAGAGAAATAAATCTTGCAATAGGGTTGTCCTAGGGTATGATTCATGATTACAAGAGGGGTTCACCACTAAGCTATGGCTTGGAAAAATGTATGAAATGCAAGATTTAATGGAAAAACCTAGTGGTGCATGAAACTTGAATAAATGACTTTAAAATGCAAATAAATTAGAACAACAAACTAGAAAAGTACAAAGAAGTACCTGGAAACCTAAGAGAGCTTGAATGGAGACCTAAAATGCTAAATAACCTAAAATGTAGGCATACTAGGATTCATTCACCAATTTGGGTAAATCAGTCCCAGATCTGGGTTTCTATGCAAGAACAAGTTTCTGGAAAATGGGTATTTGAATCTATAAAAATTTGAATTTTGACCTAAATTAGGACTCATTTTCCAAAAGTGGTGAATAAGTCCAGTTAGGGTTTTTTGGAACTTTAAGGTCTGAATATGGTCTTAAATGTTTTCTCTTTCTTTTCCTCTTTTTTTTGGATTTGAAACCTTAATTTTGGGGTTGTAGGTGACTTTTTGGTGAAGATTATGACCTTGAAAATAGGGAGACAACTCCAACAACTTTCTCAAATCTTGTAACCTAATATTCAATGATCCTTCAAGTATTCAAAGCACATAGATCTACAATTACACAAAGAGAGAAAAAGTGTTGATTATTAGAGAATAGGGGTTTTCCTTGGTCAAACCCCTTGTAGGTAATTAAAACAAATGATGAGACAATGAAATGAAGGCATGCAACATGAAACAAAGAAAATGAATCATGGAAAATAATACCTTGAATGATGTCTTGTAAATCTATAACTCAACATGAAATGGATATGAAGGATGCAGATTTTGATCTTGACAATAGGAGTAGAACAATGCTTGATCTCAGATCTTCAATGCTACATCACAACACTAGCTTAATAACATGCTCAATGCTTGATA
Source organism: Sequoia sempervirens (assembly GCA_007258455.2). Taxonomy (NCBI): domain Eukaryota; kingdom Viridiplantae; phylum Streptophyta; class Pinopsida; order Cupressales; family Cupressaceae; genus Sequoia; species Sequoia sempervirens. The sequence continues at coordinate 47,663,987 of VDFB02193867.1, read as the reverse complement.
TCCTTGAAATGATGACAGATCTTGAATTTCTGCAACAATTGATTATGAATTCTACCCTTGAATTCCTTAAAAATGATCATGAATGCTCTCTAGATGATCTTGTGAAGTCTTGGAATGCTTAACTCTTGGATTCTTGACTTGATAACATGTATACTTAATGAAATAATGATTTTAAAGCTCATTTATATATGAAATCCATTTAATTTCCCATGTATTAGATCCCAAATGTCGACATACATAAAATTTGATCTCAAACCCCAAATTTTCTTGCTTAAAACCTTCAAAATAGGCCAAATGGGACTCATTCACCAAGCTAGGAAAATGGGTCTTGCCTAGATGGTACTCATTCTCCCAAAGTTGTGAATGGGTTCCATAGGGCCTATTTTTATTGCTAAAGTGTCAGGGAGTGTGTAAATTAAGCTTATTTATTGATCTTATCGAGTTTTTGATTGAAATATGCCTTGGGATGCCTAGTATAGGGTTTTACGAGCCTGTTAATGATGATATTAAGGACATAAATGAAAGAGGTCCCAAAATTCAATGTGAAATTATAAATAAACACATTTTAAAACATTAAATTCAGGTAAAATTGGGTCTATTTAGCTAAGAAGTGCCCAAAACCCCATGTTAATGTGTACAACACATTACAACATTAGATTAGGTCCATTTAGTTTACAAGCCTCCTAAATTTAATGTGAAGGTGTCAATAAATACACTTTACAACACTAAAATAGGGAAAAGTTAAGTTTATTTAGCTTTTAAAAGGTCCCAAGACCTAATGTTGATGTGTAAAACACATCACAACACTAGATCAAGGTGATATCAAGTCCAATTTATCATTAATTATTCCCAAATTAAGAAAGGAAAAGGGGGACTCTTTTCTATCATTACAGTTGATATAATTTTGAAGATGCATGGGATCTAACATAATCATGATGAAGATCCATGCATAAGTAGGTTCTCATCTTTTGAAGAGGAAAATCCTCATATTTTGAGCAATCATAATAAGGGTTCAGGGTAAATTTTTGAATGAAATGACAACCCTATCAATGAAATCATGAATATAGATAAAAAGGCATGATAGTCATGAACACCTATGGACTTTTAGTATAACAAGATAATTATGACATTGGTAAAAAATAAAGGACAACCATTGACCATGCAAAGGATCATAAAAAAATATCAAGGGGAAGTGATGGTACAAAGACCATAGAATAGGCATATAAGAGAAAGTGTAAGTAAAGGAAATGCTATAAGAATGACTGATAGTCATTTATGAATGTGAAATAAGATTATTATCGTCATGAAAATATATTTATTTGAGTTGATAGTCTTGAAGTTGTGATATCAAGATATTGACAATGGTGAAGAACTTTTTTCTTGCATTACCAAAGAAGGATGATCCTGTGAATTATAACAATATTTAAAAATAAATAGTCACGATAATATGGGTGATCATATTTAAAGGATTCAAGGAGTGGATAGACTAAAATGTATGGACTATGATGTCTCCTTGACAATGGCATTGGGTAGCAAGGAAGATGATAGATGGAATGGAGAAGGAAATCAATACTAATCATCCATAGGATTCCATCACCAAGAAAGGAAAATTAAAAATTCTTCAAGAATGACCTCAAGGTTCAAAGGGGTAGTCATACCCTCATGGTGAATAAAGTCCAAGGAAAAAATTATTTAAAGTTTTCAAGAGAGCTATTACACCATTACATAATGAGAAACATGAATAATAATCTTCAAACCTCAATGGAATCCAAAAATAATGATAGGAAAGGATAATAATTACAAAATTTAAGTACATTCAAAGAATAAAATCATCATGCTATTTTAAATAGAAAAATATTCAAATGATAGTCTGAAAGCATGAAGATATGGCAATGATTTATGAAATAGTGACAGAAAAATCTATAAATTTGACCTTGTAACTATATATAAAGGCTTTATCCTTCAAAAGTACCATGAACCATTTTGACAATCCAAATTTAAATGACCATTCCATTAGATATTAAGATCTCTTGAAATATATAAATTAAGAGGATAGTAATTCATCAATAAAGGAACAATCATAGGAATAAGATAATAGTGATTCCCTTTGCAATAAAGGAAGGGTGGTCTTAGTGAGAGGACAATTGTAAGAAGGTCAAAGGATAAATATATTTTTGATAGTCCTCATGACTATGTTTAAATAGTTTTTACATGGTTAACAGTCACCTTGCAAAAATCAAATGGTAGACATGTGGAAAATATAATGATAATGAAGGCATGATTTTGCAATTAGGTTCAATTTAAATGCAAAATCAATGTAATATTTCAAGACTGACAAAGGGAAGAAAACAAGGCTAGCACCACATGAAAGGGTAATGAAATAATTTTTGATAGTATTTCATGAATATAACCCTATTGATAGTGACTTCAAGATCTAGAAGGGACAAGGTTCTGAGCTGACTTAAAGAAATTCCTATACCAAATGCATGACAGGAACATTAGAAGAGCAAGGTTTCAAACCTAAAAATGATTGGAAAGTCACTATCAAATAGTCACATAATAGCATTGACCAAGGAGATTTCACATGAACATATCAATCCTAATAGGGTCTAAGATAAAGATAGAGAAACCAATTTAAATGACTAACTCGAGAGTCACCATAAAGTACATGAAGTTAGAATTAAAGCTCATGGTTTTGTCCATGAAAAAAACAAAGATAATAGATAGTAATGAAGGAAAATCACAAGACTTTTATGGAAAGTGAAGAAGACATTATAATGCAAATGAATAATAATAGTCACCTCATACAAGAAAAGTCTTAATTTTCAAATGAAAGAAAAACATAAGGTTCAAAAAAGGATTTCTAGGTGACATTCATTATGAGAAAAAGAAATTTTTAAACTTGGTAACATCATGCAAGATAGGTCTTCAGTCAAACTAGAAAGGATAGTCCTTGTTGAAAATCATTATTGCATTCCTTTAAAGGGGAAAAAAGGATTGATAAGGTTAAGGAGTCATGAATATTCAAGAAAGGATAACAATCAAATCACCTTGAGATGAAGTCATAAACCAAAGAGTTTTGCAAGTGAGGTAAAATTCTCCATGAAGATGTTGACAAAAGAAATATGAAAATCATAAAGATGAATGATAGAATGGTAAAATTAATGGAATAATGATAGTGGATAATGCATAGAGAGATGTATGGAAAATGGTGACTATACTATGTTGTGGGTTTCTAACCTAAGAAATGAAAAAGGACAACTATAGGTCAAATGAACAATGGTTGTGTTATTTAATGAAAATGTGAAAGCATCCATCATTTAATTGATAGAGGATCTAGAGTTTGAATATGGAATGCATTATTTGGTAAAAAATTTAGTTGTCTTATTCTCATGCCATGCAATTGGTTATCTTTAACCACTTCAGTTCTTCAAAAAACTCTTCTAGATGATAGGATATCATGCAAATATTTTCATAAGATGATCACAAGTTAAGTCACCTATTCATTGTCAGTTTTGGTGTGATTATGTGTAGTTTATTCCTACTTAATTGAATCCCACATGGTTATAGCTAGAGTTAAGAGGATTTTGATGCCAAAACTATATAATTTAAGGTAGTTTGAGGTCCTAAAATATAGGATTTTTTTCCTAGTACACTCAACAACTAAAAGTTTCACACAAATTGATTGAAGACATGAATTCTAATAAATTGCATGCATATTTGTAAATATTAGTTCAAGTTCCATTGTGGGCACACTTCATTGAGCAAGCAAAGGTCAAGAAGCCAATAGTTTAAGTCAACTCTTCTTCACCAAATATCCATATGATTCACAACCAATTAAAAGGAGTTCCACATTCATGCAAGTTTAACATCTTCCATCAAGATCAACTTCAACTATCTTGAGGTGTCTTTCCATAAATCCAATTGTTCAAATATTTTCAACATTAGTTCTTTCTATGCTTCTCTTTCCCTTATGCAAGAGAAGGGATTGTAACTCAATTCTTGAGAGATATTTTCATATAGAGAAGCAAGTTTTATGCATTTTTAGTATTTTTCCAAAGACTTGTAAAAGAAAAAATCATATTTTTCAATAAAAAAAGTAGCATATTTTCCTTCTTGAAATTCTTGTGTTGAGTGTCTTTGCATATGATTTAAATCTAATTTTTATGATTATAAATGTGAAATTCTTGAATTATGTCTCATTGCAAACATCTTTTTACAGAATAAGCAAAACCCATATAGGTGATAGTGCATGTTGACTATTTTTAGAGTTTTTTTAGTTGTGAAAGAACAATTTTCTTTCAATAAAACCTAAAACATTACCTTCCTTTGAAACACTTTTGTATGAGTTTATCCAAAATGGAGTTGTGTATAAAATAAAGCAGTTTTTGAGAGAAATTGTGAGTTAAAATAATAGGTAGAGGTCATTTAATCCTTGTTGAGTCACCTCTTAGGTTCATTTCATCTTATTTTTAGTCATCCCATCATTTTTCCTACGAAATTAGTAAGCTTGTAGGAGTTGCAACAAGGAAACAAACCCTCTCTATAGGTTCATATTTTGCATAAGTGACCCACAACTTGAAGATGATCCCATGTTTCACAAGATAGCCAAGTTTTACACTTAACAGTGTGCAATCCTTGTGAGAATAGTTTTTGGAACACATAATGGGATGTTCAAAATTGTTTCAATCAAGAATTACTTAGTTTCCAATACTCTCATTGTATATATAGTAGTGTTTTCAGCCTTTTTGAGTTTATAAACATATACCTAGTGACTCTAATATCTGATTTTCAAGTAGATCTAGTGAAAACAACACATGACAAGAGTGAAAACAAGAGGAAGTTCAACTCCTTTTAAGTATTTGAAGCTATCACCATTGAGAAGAAAATGGAGGGTAGCAAGAAATAGTCTTATCCCACTAGCTACATCACGTTCTATGCCTCTAAATCATAGTCCTACAATTTGTATTCTAATAAATCTAGTACCAAAAACATAAGTACAAGCAAATCCAATGGAAAGGTAGTTTTATTTTTCACCATTTGACAGTGGGAAACCATTAAAAATTACTCAACATGATGATATACCTAAGGAAACCCTTAGAATCTTTCCTTTTTTAATTGGCTAAGATTAAGTTATTCCTTTTGAGAATATTAGAGATGTGGTTGCACCATCTTCAATTCACAATATAACAATTGAGAATGTTGGAATTGGCCTCTAAGCTACTTCACTAAAGGGAAAGGCTTTATAGTGATTTAGGAGTTTGGTGGTCAATTCAATCAGAACATGGGATGAGCTAAGAGATTACTTACATATAGAATTTGAAGATAAATCATATCATTTATCTTTAGTAGAGAAACTAACTACAATCAAGAGAGCTCCACATGAGCATATGACTAATTTCAACTTTTATTTCTAGAAGACTTGGGATAAAATCCCACTAATGGTAAGGCCTTCAACTCAACATGTATTTTTGTATTTCTTTAAAGCCCTCAATAGTGATATATTTGTGATGATTTAGTCAATGGGTGGAACTACACTTCCTAATGCATATTATATCACCATTAGGGTATAAAATAGCCTCATATAAGTTGGTAAAATAACCCCAAGGCCTCTAATGCATATTTTTTCTAAGATACAACCACATATATCATTTCCAATACTCCAATAGTTGTACCTACTATACTTGGACTAGTTTATCCAAATTTTATGGAAGATAAGGTTTTCCTAGCTCTATCCTATTAATTACAAGAGATAAAAGGTTTATTGAAGAAATTTGGCATTGAATTAATGAACATAAAGTAGTAAAATAAATTTTTTAGATCTTATCATTCTAATCAACCTAATAGGTCTCCTTACCAAGTTTATCGTTAAGGCTAGAGAAGGAATTTTAGTGAAAGGCCTTATCAATCTTAATTTCATGATACTGATAACACTTCTTGAGAGATTGTACCAGTGAAAAATAACATGGAACATGACTATGAGTTGTGTTTTCCATGAAACTAGCCTCATAACAAAGCCACATGTTCCAATGGAGTACTTACCCAAGCCCTCATGGTACAAAATAACATTGTTGTCCCATAAGATGTAGCACAAGAAAATCATGAACAAGAGAGTTCTAATACTAATTAGGGCCACCAAGATGTTAGTCTAATGAAATTACAAGGTGGTTTTTTTGTGGGGTGAATCATCCAAATGAAAAAAAGTTAGTCATATCACTCCATTTCAACTAATACAAGGGAAAAAAAGAGGGTTGTTGAAATTGGAAAACAAGTTTATAAGGGGAAAAATCAAATGCCTATAGGTCACCAAAGCACTACTAGTCCATCACATATGCCAAATGTGCAAATACTACCAAGAGGGCAACCCAAGTGAGCAAAGAGAAACCTAAAACTCAACCAGAACCATTTCAAACATAAGAATAAGTTCCTTTTCCAAGAGGAAAACCAAAGGTTAGTATAATTATATTCAATATTTTGGAGCATATAAAGAAAAAAATGCCAATATGTCATTATGGGATTCAATATCACTTCTAGGGGAAATGACTTGTTGCAAAATGATTTTTCTAATATAAATTTGTCAATTGCACCTTCTAGAGAGCAACCCAAAGTTGCACTTTCTAGTACTCCACCAGTTAAAACCAAAAAATAACCCAAAGATACCTTACCACCTCCATTTTGTGCATCTTTGATTATTGGATAGCACCTTGTCCATAATTGCATGATTGAATTAGGTGTAAGTATTTTTGTAATGCCCAAATAGATAGTTGATAAACTTGGTCTATCATAGGAGACTCTTGCCAAAGGAGTAGTACAGTTGGATGGGACAACTATCATTACCATTGTAATCATTAAAAATTTCAACCTCACTTTGCATGCTTGTCCAAACTTCTCCATACCTGATGCAGGAGCATCTTGGGCTCTCAAGGTATCTAAATCAATGTGTACATAATGATATTTTTTTCTATCAATTTTGTTGTGTTTTTGTAGGTGCATCTGAGTTCATTTTAGATGCCCTTTCCCTTGTCCAAAATTTCCCTTCCATCGATGTGACACCATGTGATCGGTGGGAATTCTAGCCACGTCTCTTCGACAACATAATGGAATGTATGTCCATAGTTCTTAAGTTGGAAATCTTTGTCAGTGAGAGTTGACCACTTTTGTGGGACCCTAAGTATTGTCTCATCAATGACCCAATACTAATCCATGGGATCTTTGATGGGAGATGGTTATATCACTGGGACTTGAGATTCCATCACCTCTATGAGTCGATGTTTTTGGTGGCTCTTACACTATCAGTGAGATCATGTTATATCACTAGGACTTAGAAATTCATCTCATCGATGGCTCGATGGTGTATGAAGGAAGTTCATTGAAGTGACTTAGCTTCATCAAAGGGACCCTACACTGAGTCTTCCTGATGTTCCCTTGGTTGTGGTAGTGTTGTGGTGGTGACTTGGAACCTTTGTCATGGGGACGTCCTTGTATCAAAGGGACTTTGGGTGAACTCTCATCGACAAGATGATGAGATAGAGTTGAAGACTATTGGTTTTGATGGTTTTTCTGCTCGGTAGTTAGTCATTTGGAGACCATTTTTTATAGGGAAAAATGGAATTGAAACTATTTTTTCAACAAGAGGTGTGCAATAGGGGAGAAGGTGAGAAATTGGAGGGAATACCATTCAAAAAGAGGGACTATAATAAGAGGAATCAATCTGGTCTCTATGGAAGAGATCTATAACAAAATTCTAGGTGTAATTTGTACTCTATTGAATTCAATAAAGATGATTGTTTTTTTGTTGTGTTGATTCATGTTCTTGCTGCTTTATTGAAAACCTAACAAGGCTCTTCAATCTCTATTGTGCTTGATTGACAACCTAACAAGGCTCTTCAATCTCTATTGTGTTAAGTGGTATCAGAGCAACATGATCCTAAGAGTGGAGAGAATCCACCAAGACTATGGGTGAAGAATTGGTAGAGAGTGAAGAGGCCTTGAGAGTGTGCCATAATTTTTTAACAAAATGTCTTGGAGATATGGAAATATTTTTTGGATGAAGAAGGAATATTTGAAGCCCCAGAAATTAAAACAAGAACCCATTCAAAGGAGTGATTTGTTCCAAACTGTGTGCAATTCTAGTGGAAAGTGTTGCAAAGTGATGGTGGATAGTGATAGTAGAGATAATTTGGTTGCATTGTAAATGGTTGAGAAGTTGAACTTGAAGAGGATGAAGCACCCTAAGCCATACTACATCTCTTGGTTGCGTGGAGGTCATCAAATTCAGGTAAGTGAACAAAGCATTGTGAATTTTCACATTGAAATATATAAAGATGAAATTGTATGTGATATAGTACCCATGTATATTTTTCATGTTTTGTTGGGCCAGCCTTGGATTTAGAATAGAGATGTTATACATAATGGAAGTGATAACACTTATAGCATAATCAAGGATGGGGAAGAATATGTGTTGAATCCATTACGATATAAACAAGAGGAAGTGGTAAAAGAAATTGTAGTAGTATGCCCCAATGAGTGTATGAAAGAAGAAGAAAACATTATAGTTGTAATAGGTGAAAAAGAAGTAGCTGAGATTCCTTTGAAGGATGAAGAGAAGAAAGAAAAAGTTGTAGAAAATATGAAGAATGAAAAAAAAAGAGGAGATCATTGTGCAGAAGAATCAAAATGAAAGAGAAGAGATTGCATGCGAGATTGAAAAATATGAAATTTTTTGTAGCCATTTGATAGAAGGGGCATGGAAGGAAGAAAATGTGGGGGTAGCCCACATAAGTGGAGAAGATGCTAAGTCACAGGTTGCAGCGATGGCATGTGAGTGGAGTGAGTTGTGTGAAGTAAAAGAAGGGTGTTTGCAAGCTGAAATAGTGAACATGAATGGTCCCAAGTTTGATGATGAGGTTGAGGAGAACAAGAATGAAATGTTATTGAGAGAAGAGATGAGAAGAATCCAAAGTTATTTGGATGGTGAAAGTGAAAATTTAATGGAGAAGATGAATTTAGTGGCACAAGGACCATTGGGGATATGTGATTTTCATAATTCTTTTTATGATTTGTTTATAGGTAAGAAAGAAGTTGCAGCTATGATTGAAGAATTAGAAAGAGAAGAAATTATTTTACCCTTGGAGGACATGTTGATGAAGGTGGATGGTGATGGAGAAAGCATAGTAGCAAGGAGGATTGAATAAATACTTATGCAAAAGGATGAGGAAGAGAAGAATGCAATGGAAGAAGCATGCCTTGTTGGAGGCATGAAAAAAGAGAGCAACCCAAAAGTTGTAGTAGTGTATGAAGAGCAAAATGAAGTTATAAGTCTTGTAGAAGAGATAAAAGTTACAAAAAAGGTAAAGTTTGATTGTTGTAATTGTGAAGAATGTGTTAATTTGCATTAATTTGAGTTTGAGAAAGTATAAAGTATAGAGATGTTGTGTGTTGAGGTGTAGCCCAAGAAAATCCATTATGTTAGTATGGAAAGAAGAGAGGTTGAAGATAAAGATGCCAATGAAGAAAATTGGTTGGTGAAATATTTAATTTTCATAATTTTGATACTAATATGTTTGTAGATTTAGTGATGAATGAACATTGGAGGGAATGTTCTTGGAGGAGGAGGATGAATTTTGGTGGGTTAATTCCCACAAAGGTGGACGATGAAAGTGGAGTTTGGTGGAGGTGTTCAAATTATGGTGGGAAAGATCCCACAAATAGAGAGCATGAAAAAAGCATTAGGTGGAGGTGGACGGTTCATCATGGATTGAATCTCACAAGAGGAGAAATGAGAGGAAGGTATAATTGGAAAGAGAATTCAGCTCATGGTGGAAGAAGTTCCACATGCAAAGATGACATGGAAGAGTAGATTTGGTGGAGGAACATGGTGAGTATTTTGACAAAGTGTTGGAAAAGAAGAAGAAAGAAAAATTTTGTTGGGTACCATTTTAGCATTAGAGTATGCTACAAGTTGCTTGCAACTTGAAAGATTAGTTTTACTACTCAACTCCATTTTGTGAGTCTATGATCACAAACTTCTTACCTAGTGTGTTTGATGTAGGAGAATCCTAGGTGAATGAGCTATCTGCATTGCCCAAAAAGATTCACAGTTTAATTTTTTATTTTTGGTTTGTTTTGGTTCTCTCTTGGTAGGAAAACACAAGGCGACTTTAGAAGTTACAGGGACATTAAAGGAGAAAGTATCAAGTCACATTTAACTATGTTGGCACTGGAAAATTTTTAAGCTTTGAAAGATCATTGAAGAAGGATGTTGCATAGTTCCATCATCATCACCATATCACCAAGTAATGAATTTATATGCTGATGGTTGTGAAATTTTTCATTGGTTTTCATAAACCTGAGTTCAAAGGGAAAGTAGTTTGAAGTAGTTTAAACTTCAATAATATTGTGTAATAAAATCAAATCAAATCAAATCTGTTGGAGGATGATTGTGCCAGAGAAGAGTAAATAAAATTGTGATTAAAATTAAATTGCATTAAAATGGCTTGGAAGAATATTGTTTCCCATGAAGAGGAAGAAACATGTCCGAAGGGGAGAGGAATGACTGTAGGTTAAGAAGGAAATTAGTAAGAATCACCATTGTTTTCAAATTCCTACTAAGAAGGAAATGTTGTAGGGGGGCACAGGAGAGAAAAGAGAAGGAAGGCTGCAAATTTCAATGAATAAGAGCCTTTGATAAATAAAACAGAAGTAAGATTGAATAGGGAGTTGTGTAGAAAAGTGTTGAGAGGGGTGAGTGAGCAATGGTAGGAATGAGGATGAATAAGTTTGTATATTCCTTGAAGAAGGATAGCTAATAAGGATAGGCTGCAACTTTAGAAGAAATTAATATAAAAAGAAATTGTACAAGAGGTAAAATATAGGCCGCACCATGTAGCAAATAAAAATTAATGGTGATAATGCAATGATAAGAAAGTAAGAGGAAAAATAGAGGTAGGATGAAGAGGAATACAAAGGGGCATTGGAGTCACCTTGTAATATGTAATGTGTATTTCATGAATTCTAAAATGAATGAATGTATTTGAATTTAATTTTAAATTTGAATAAATGGATGATATGCAAACTAAATTCTATTAAAATTGACAAATGCAATTGTCAATTTGAATGTTAATTGACTACAAATTTTTTGGTAATCTTTAATCTTACAAGTTTGGGTGAGAAATCAAAGTGTGTTTTTTCTCTTGCATCATTTGGTATCAGTGGATGAAGCATCTTGGTTAAAGGCACATGAGTTGACTCAATTTGGAATCTTGATTCTAGATTGGCCTAAATGTTCCTAAGTCTCCACTCATGGAACATTTATTCCTTCCCATAGTTTTTGATGTAGGAGCATCTTGGGCTCTCAAGCTATGCACATCAATCTGTACATAATGATTTTTTTTCTATCAATTTTGTTATGTTTTTGCAAGTGCATCTAAGTTCATTTTATATTCCCTTTCCCTTGTCTGACATTTCTCTTCCATCAATGTGACACCATGTGATCGGCAGGACTTCTAGCCGTGTCTCTTCGACAACACGATGGAATGTATGTCTACAATTCTTAGGTAGGAAGCCTTTGTCAGTGGGAGTTGTCCTTTTCGGCAAGACCCTAAGCATTGTGTCATCGACAACCCAATACTAAGCCATGGGCTCTTTGGTGGGAGATTGTTATATCATCGAGACTTGATATGCCATCACCTTGATGAGATGATATTTTTGGTGCCTCTTACACTATCGATGAGATCATGTTATATCATTGAGACTTGGAAAGTCATCTCATCGATGACCTAATGATGCATGAAGGAAGTTCATCGAAGTGACCTAGATTTTTTGGAGGGACCCTACACTGAGTCTTCCTAATGCTCCATAGGTTTTAGTGTTGTTGTGGTGGTGACTTGGAACCTTTGTCAGGGGGACATCCTCATATCAAAGGGACTTTGGGTGAACTTTCATCAACAAGCCGATGGGATGGAGTTGAAGACTATTGGTTTTGACAGTTCGTGTGATCAACAGTTAGTCATTTGGAGACCATTTTCAATAGGGAAAAAGAGGATTGAAAATATTTGGTCAACAAGAGGTGTGCAATAGGGGAGAAGGCGAGAAATCAGAGGGAGTAGCATTCACAAAGAGGGACTATAATTAGAGGAATCAATCTAGTCTCTATGGAAGAGATCTGTAACTGAATTCTAGATGTAATTTGTACTCTTTTGAATACAATAAATATGATTTTTTTTTGTTGGATTGCATTGTGTTCTTGCTACTTGATTGGTAGCCTAACAAGGCTCTTCAATCTTGACTGCATTAATACCTCAAGAAATTTATGATATAGATTTTCCACTATACTTAACCATATGCCTTTCCAAAGAATTCACTATATATTTGGGTAGTTATCTATTTGTTGATTGGTCATATATCTAATTTAGAACGAGGTATAGAATCAAGGTGATAGTAAAATAAAATTCTATTCCAAAATACCACATAGATCATTATGTCCCCAGTGTTTTAATGCAAATCTTACTATTCATGAGCAAGAAGAACAACTTGTCCAAGAGCCTACTATTGGGATAGAAGGTACTTCTGATTTTTTTAGATGATTGGGAAGCTAAGAACTATGAACCTAATACATTTGAGAATATAGAGGAAACAAGATTGGGTATATATTTCTTTCATGAATTTGGCATTGATGTCCCTAACTTTGTAAAAGATGAAAAAAATCACTATGAAGAGAAATTGAATGGGTTATGGAAACTCTATTTTGATAGATCAAGGAGTAAGAATGGTGTTGATGGAGGAGAAATGTTTATTTCTCCTATAGGTGAGAGGTATTATTCATGTTTTAGGTTAACTTTTAATTGCACTAATAATACAATAGAGTATGAAGCACTTGTTCATAGTTTGAAATGGGTAAGGACAAGAAAAATAAAATGCTTTTAGGTATTTTGTAATAGTGAACTCATTGTGAATTAGGTGAGAGGTTTGAATTTCTCCCAAAATGATTTTCTCAAGTCTTACAGGCATAGAATTTTATATATTATTAAATAATTTGATACTTTTAACTTGTTATCCATTCAAAGAAATGAGAAATTTAAGCATGATGATAGGTTGTCTATTATAGGAGCACAATATGATATTCCAAATGATATCATCAATGGTAAAGTACAAAAATATGTCAAAGTGGTGGTAATAACTTCAATTCCTAATTATCAAACACATTGGTAAGTGTTTGATAGTGGCAAGAAAATTATAATTTTTTTTATTGAAGAGGCTAAGTTTTTATTTGCTAACCAAGATAAATTGCAAAAATAGTATAGTAAGTAAATTATATAGCTAAAAAATTAACAAGTTTCCAAAAGGTTTTATCTCACTAGAATCAAGCAATGAAGAATAAACTCAGCATGTTGTAAGGTAGGGGGACCAACCACATTCGAGGCCCTAGATCATGTAGAGCCAAGAGTGGAAGGCTGCCCTAACTTACCTTAGCTAAAAGGGGTGTTAGGAAATGTGGGATGAGAATGATAGGGAATATGAGGCCTTTTGATCACTCTACAAACCTCAAACTCAGAATGGGGGTAGGCGAGCTAGTTTTTGGGTTCAACACTATGCCTCAGGAAGCTCTCTACCCAAGGACAAGGGCATGGTCCTGGGACAACAACATGATGTGTTGGCATCTGTGCAACTAGAGGACTAAAGAGAGAAGTTTAAACAATAGAAAACATACTAATGACCTAGCTAACTACTTCCAAAAAGGCCAAAACAATGCTATGAATTAGACAAGATATGCATGAATATGATAAAGTAAATACAAAAGAGTCAAGGTGGCAAGAATAATCTCACAAAGGAACTCGTTCACAAGCTAGCTCCAAGTGCACGTCCACCTACACATAAGAAAGAGGGAAATTTGTTTGGGGTTGTATAAGGGTCTACCTCAATCAAACCCCGACTTTGGTGTTTCCACCTCCATGGACAACCAAGTTTGCAACAATAGATAAATAGTATGATAAAGAAGGAAATGAAGTAAAGAACACTAAAACACTACAAAAAAGTAAATGTTCTTACTCAACCAAATAGTAGAGGAGAGGAGTAGAAAGCTTACCACCTCCACCAAGAGCACTGAAGGCTAATGGGGGAGAGAATGAGAGGACTCAAACCCCTACTTCAATGGTGTTGTTCCACACTTTCTCTATTAAGTTGATGGAGTGATTAGTTGTTGCTATGGAGTGCAAGAGTGTTGCTTGAAGTGATTAGGAATGTTGGATTGAATGATTGAAGGATGTAATCGAGTGTGAAGAAGATGAGTTTAATTCTTAGAAGATGAAATGCATGTAGGAGTGAATTTGAAGGAGAGAATGAAGAAAATGACCATATTTGGGTTGTTCAGCCGAAGAGGGTGTTACAAGTCAACCCTTAATGGGAAGTGTAATGCCTCTACAGGCTCTAACCATAGGAATCTGATAGGGACATAAGCATGCTATGTAGATGTTTGTGCACCATGGGGGAATCCTCAATAGTTATTCCTCTGCTGACACACAAAACAAGCGCCAAGTAGAATCAAGGTAGTGGGTTTGTGTGGAATTTAGCCTTTGTATTTGATTTTTTTAAGTAAGGGTAAAAGGGGAATTTGCACAAGGGGTAAAAATTCATTCCTATACACATGCAAATAAAACAAGATCAATATGAATAGGTAAGCATTTTTAAATACAAGCTTCTAAATTTGGGAAAAGTATGTACTACTAAATAAAAAGCTACTTTTATTTAGTTATGTCAAAAGTATCATGATATTATTGCATGGAAGTATAATGATTTTAAGGGGTTTGACCCTAATCTTTCCCAACACACTATTAATCTTGAAGCTAATGCCAAACCTATAAGGAAAAATCAAAGGCCATTGAACCCAAAATTAGAGCCACTCATGAAAATGGAGTGGAGCAAATTGATAGAGGGAAACATTATCTTCCCTATGAAACACACCTCTTAGGTCTCAAATCTAGTTCCTGTTAGGAAGAAAAATGGATAAACAAGACCATGTGTTGATTTCAAGGACCTGAATAGAGCATCTCTCAAAGATCACTACCCACAACATTCTATGGAGTAAATCTTACAAGTTGTATAAGGTTCTGAGAGGTTTTCATTATTATATGGTTTTTATAGTTATAATCAAGTTTTAGTGAAAGAGGAAGACCAATTTAAAACTGCTTTTACTACTAAATGGGGTAAAATGACATATAGAAGGATGCCTTTTAGATCATCCGATGCTAGAGAAACCTTCCAAATGGAAATGTATAGGGATTTTCAAAGGTTGATAAAAAAATTAATGCTAATTTATCTTGATGATATCACTATTTTTTCATAGGATGTTAATGAAAATTTCATTCATCTTAGGAAAGTATTTAAAAAGGTTCCTAGAATATGGTGTTTCACTCAACCCAAAGAAAACTATTTTTGTTGTTAATGAAGGTAAAATTCTTGGCCATGTAGTGTCAAAATATAGGATATAGTATTTAAAAAGGTTCCTAGAATATGGTGTTTCACATGGTCTTGTTGTTAATGAAGGTAAACTATTTTTCCATTGATCCTGAGAGGATAAGTGTCATACTAGCTTTGTCTTTGCCAAGTCACAAGAAAGGTTTGCAAAATTTTCATAGTAGGATGAATTTTGTAAGGATGTTTATACCTGATATAGCTTATCTTTTGAAGCCATTAACATCCATGTTGAAGAAAAATGTTTATTTCAACTAGTCAAAAGAAGGAAACAAAAGTTTCAAGAACATTAAGAAATCCTTAACATCTACACCTACACGCATTAATCATAATTTCTCTAAATATTTCATATTGTATTCTTTTGGGAGTATGGATATAATCTCAGCCATGCTTTTGCAATAAAACAAGGAAGGTTTGGAGAAACCAATTTCTTTCTTCAACCAAGGATTGGAAGAGTATGAAGAAATGTATTCTTCTATTAAAAATCATGTTTCAGCTATGATTAGAAGTCTTGGAAAGTTTAGGCACTTGGTTTCAAATAACAAGATCAATTTTATGGTTTCCCACCCAAGTATCAAATATTTTTTGTGAAACAAATATTTAAATGATAAGAGAGCTAGTTGGGTAATACAATTCATTGAATATGACATAGAAATTAAAGTTACTAAGATAGTAAGAGGGAATGGTTTGTGTAAACAATTGGTTGGTAAGTTAGAAAACAATGAAGAGTTTGAAGAAGAGGTTGTCTAAATGCTTAAGAATGAAGATCAAGCTACTATCCCAACTTCTTCTTCAAGTTGATTACATGAAATCATGTATTATCTTCAAAAAAGTGAGTGTAATAATTACCTAAATAATGCAAAAAGAAGGTATTTGAGATTGCAAGCAATACCTTTTGTGATTATAGATAGCATCTTGTTTAGAAGATATTTGATTAGTGTATTGCTAAGATGCATTGAAGCTAATCAAATTAAAAGAGTTATTGAACAATTATACAATGGAGTAGTTGGTGGTAATTTTTAACCCAGAACAAAAACCCTTAAAATGAGGAAAACTAGTTACTTTTAGTTTGATTTGTATAAGGATGTGCATGCATGGGTAACTAAGTGTAGAAATTGTTATTTATTTGTAAGAAAATAGAGGTTGGCAGTCTTACCATTAGATCTAATTTAGGTAGAACAAACCTTCATGAAGTGGGATATTAATTTTATTGGGCTTATTAGTCCACCATCTAGTTCAAGGCACAAGTGTATGCTAACTACAAAAAAATAATTTACCAAATGGATAGAAGAAGTAGCATTGAAATAAAAAAATGAAAAATAAGTCCTAAATTTGTATGAAGATTTGGTTGCAAGGTTTGGAACTCCTAAATCCATTATCTTAGATAATTCATTAGCTTTAATTGACACAAAAATATTCAATTGGTCTATTAAGAATGATATATTTTTTAGTTCTTCATGAAACTATTATCCATAGTGTAATGGTCAAATTGAATCTACAAATAAGAATCTGATTAGGATCATCAAAATAATAACAAAAGAAAATCAAAGAGTTTGGCATGACAAACTTAAATTAGCTTTATGGTCTAATAGGATCACTCCAAAAAATTCCTATAGGTAATTTTCCTTATGTACTTGTGTATGAAAAAGAGGCAAGGCTGCCTAATTTTAATTGAGTTACCAGCACTTAGCCTTAGTTGGATTTGATGGAAGAAGAGCCAATGGAAGTAAGACTTGTTGTGCTTATTGAGTTGGAAGAACAAGGAAGAAAGAAATGCAAATTTTGGAATTTAATAAGGCATAAATGAAGAGAACCTTTGACAAGAAAGAAGTTCCAACATTTTTGGATAAAGGAGACTTTGTCATAAAATAAGATGAGTTAATGGGAAATCCCAAAAAGAAAACTAAATTTGATGCCATGTGGTGTTGTCTTCTTTTATCACAGGTTGTAAATTGCTATTGAGATATTTATCTAAAATTGTAACATATTAGGATACAATTGTTGAGCCAAATAAGTGTTGTTGCACATTTTCTTTAAGTCTTTCTTTTTAAATAAGTGTTGATGCATAGTTTGTTGTCCTATTAGAGGAATTTTGAGTCCTTTTTTTCCTCTAAGTGCTTAAGTGTAGTTATTTTTGTCCTTTTAGATGACTTTTTGGATCTTCTTTTAGGTTGCTTAGTCTTAGGTTGTTGTTGGTCTATGTATCTCTCAATTGTGCCTTGAGTTTTTTTAGTTATTTTTAAGCCTATATGACTCTATTACCCAAAGAATATGCAAAGCTACTATTATTATTTGTTTTAGTAGAAAAAAACCCTTTGAGGTCACTAAGAATGTACTCCATTTTTGTAAACTTGGCTTTTTTATATTTTTCATTTAAATAATCATTATTTTGGTCTTTAATCTTTTGATTCAAAAGAGGGAGTGAATATTTTAATTTAAAATATCATGTTAAAAAAAATTATATAAAAACTATTTTAACTCAAATTTTATGTTTCTCATGCCAAAAAGGAAATAAAATAAGAATACTCCATGCTAAAACCCAAAAAGGGCTCATATTGCATCAAAAATAAAAGACAAGACTCTAAGTGCATAAAAACAAGAAGTTGGGTTCACGAAGAGGGGAAGGTTCAGCCAAAAAAATCTCATAGAAAACACGTACGTGTTACAAAAAAATGTGTATGTGTTATGCTTCAGGTACTCAAGCCTAAAAACCTGCATATGCACTAAAAAATGTGTACACATTATATAATGTGTAGACACTAAAAATTGGTCTAGGTCTATGACTTCAATTTCTTCATAATTCGTACCTTCATTGTCATAATTAAATAATCTTAATTATTTAATTATATTTCTAAATTCATTCATCCATTATTAATTAAATAAATTTAATTATTTAATTAATTCATTTTACCTTTATTCAATCTTGATTAATTAAATAAATATTATTTATTTAACTATGTCACTAAATTAAATCTATCCCCTTTCTCAAATTAAACAAATGACGCAAGCGTCAAGTTCCTGCTGGAGAGAGTAATGCATTTAGATTTAGAGGAAAAGTAGGAAAAGATGTTGTTAGTAAACTTAGAATTTGTATTGCTTTTAGTTTTGTTTAAATTAGATCAATGAGACATTGATAAAGTCGCAAATGTCAATTGATCTGTAGGCAGTGTTAAGTTATGTCTCATATGACGTAATAGTACTTGCAAGAAGAAGAGGGAAAAAGTTAAAATAATAGCCTTTTTTGAGTAAAATTAAGGTTTTGAAAAAATACCATTTAAAAAAAAAAATCCATTAAAGTTAATTAAATTGCTTGGGAAAAAAAATTATACAAATATATATTAATAAAGTATGTGATTGAAAAACTATTAAAAAATTAATTAATTAATATAAATATTAAAAAATTATATGTAAAATAAAAATCTTAAACAATATGTTATAATATTAATTTTGAAACTTAATAATATTAAATTAATAAATATCTTACCAAAGTATAAATTTATTAACAAAATTAATTAAAAAATTTAAATGCTTTCTTAAAAATTTAATATAAGTTTCTTAAAAAAAATTTAAAAAATTAATGAATTAATTTAAATATTAAGAAAAATATATGTAAAATAAAAATCTTAAACAATATATTGTAATATTAATTTTGAAACCTAATAATATTAAATTAATAAATATCTTACTAAAGTATAAATTTATCAACAAAATTAATTAAAAAATTTAAATGCTTTGTTAAAAATTTAATATAAGTTTCTTAAATTTTTTTAAAAAAATTAATTAATTAATGCATAGCAAGTGGCTTAAATCTATATTAAATGACCAAAGTACCCTGGCCATGCGTGGCCACCAACCCATTCCAGCACCTTCACCTCCAGCCAGATGCCATTTAATGCATTTAATTTGCATTCATGGATTACGTACCTCTAGCCACCAGTTTTATAAACTATGCCTTTGCTGAAATTTATTTAATCAATCTATGCGTTCGCATTTTCCCGAATTTTTAAAACGAAAATGATTTATAAAGCTACTTGGATGAATAGAAAAATAGATAAATGCTAATTTTCCAATATAAAAAATAGCTCTCCAAATTCAAACTATACAAAAAAATAAGTAATATGTTAAATGCCGAAATGTGATTGACCGATGCTGCCCGAGAAAAGCATTCTCGGCGAATGCAATAGTTTTCCTGCCTGGCGGAGGAACTAATAAAGTATTATTTAATTTTCCCTCATCATATTTTCAACTATAATTAAATAAACATTTAAAATTATTTAATTATTCATTAACCTTTTCTCCAGTTAATTAAATAAATCTTTATTTATTTAATTTAATCCTTAAGTTTTGAATTTTGAATTAAATTATTATTTAATTCATAAAATAATTATTCTTCGCATATCCCTCTATAATTAGATAACTGCTTAGTTATCTAATTAGTCATCATGACTTAAGTCGAGATTTAATTAAATTAGTTCATTATCTCTTGGTTTAATATTTTCTATTTCTAACAAAGAAACTTTTTGGTTTAATCAATCAATTATCTTGTTTAATTCTTCTTTGTGCAAACTTTTATTAATTAAATAACTTTATTTATTTAATTCATTCATTCGTGCATTCGAACAAACTATTTCCTCCATGCAAATCCTCATCTTTCACATGCCAACTCTATTCTTCTAAATTTCAAACAGTCTCCACTAAAGATTAAATTATTATTTAATTTAATCTCCACCATTTATACATTCTAACTCATGCTAACTCAACCCTAATTTGACTGCATGTCATAACTTTTAATGTGAATCATCCATCTATCTTTTAATCTGAGTCTATCATTTGAGCAATCAATTTTCTATTAAATTGGACTGACCTGCATCATTGTTACTCCTCTCAAAATCTTGTGACTTTTGGAGCAATTACTTTAGAATCTTTCATATTTCATTATTATCATTATCATTGAGGCTATACTTGAACACTTATTGAAAATCTAAGGGCAAGAATCCTATTACAACAAAATGGACAAGGACAACTGAGGTTATTCATGGAATTACATTAATGTTTGGTGAGATCATTCTTGTATTTGTGTTTTAATATTCCATTGCTCTTTGTTGTTTGCATAGGTTTAGTTTGAGTTTATGCATTGTATTGCTTAATCCGCTTATTGTTCCTATGTTACATAACATGTACAAGTCATTTATTTACAAAACTAAATACCTTTTAGAAAAACGTACATGTTTTATAATGCAAAATGTGTATGCATTTCTAAAAAGTATTTAATTTTTTAAATAATCAAGAAAATAAAGAACACGTGCATTTTGTGACGTGTATGTGTTTTAAAAAATGCATATGCATTTTTAAAATTTTGAATTCCCAACCCACATGTTGTCTCAATTTTAGGCTCATGAAAGGCTTGGCAACCTGACCCTTAGCCTTTGACCTACAACTAAAAACTAAGGTAGATTGAAGAAGAATGTCCAACTTTTACACTATGGCTAATAGACTTTTTTTTTAATCAATCTATAAAATTAAAACCCATTAGAGAACATGATGTCTAGTTTCCAAATATATAATTTTTATTAAGATTGGATTATATTTGTTAATTTTTAATTAATTTCCAAGCAAACTAGTCCTTAAACTTGAAATATCAGGCTTTTTTTGGCTTTTTAATAACTTTTTTTTGGTTAAGTTTCTTGTCAGAAAAATTATATGGCATCAATCTTCAGAAAATTCTCTACACAATGAAAAAAAAGATTAAAATAATATTTATTTTATAGGTCCAATTATGTTGTCTATACATGTTGATTTTAAAAAAACTCTAATTAAGGCCAATAAAAATTCAATAAAAAATATATATTCAAAAAAAATTACAAAAAAAATCCTCATCAATCTTCATGTTGTTAGCTCTCTTTCCCCAAAAGGAATTATCAAAATAATTTTATTTGGGTCAAAAATTTGTGTCTGTACACGTGCATGGTGATGAGACCATAAATTGTCTCATATTTTATCAAAGAAAATCATCTATTTATTCTTAATGCATTAATGTTAAAGTGGATTTGAGTAATGATTAAAAGTTCTTTA
Organism: Sequoia sempervirens; assembly: GCA_007258455.2. Classification (NCBI taxonomy): domain Eukaryota; kingdom Viridiplantae; phylum Streptophyta; class Pinopsida; order Cupressales; family Cupressaceae; genus Sequoia; species Sequoia sempervirens. Next base: position 47,642,447 of record VDFB02193867.1, on the reverse strand, counting down.
GTTGTTTAAGGTAGAATGTAAAGTGAATATTTGATTTATTTTAAGTAATTAAATTTGATCCAAATTCCCTCTAATATGTCTCCATGAAGTGTTTAAAATGATATAATGCAGATAAATGAGTTATTAAATAACTCATAGTAAGAAGAAGCTTCATATACACTTGAAGCAGTTAGCTCCTAAAAGCTTTAGAAGGCTTTGAAGAAATAATGAGAAGATAGAGAAGACTCCCAAAACACTCCTAGATTCATGGAAAATCATGGAGCATTAGTCATTCCTAAATTAATGGGATGAGGATTCATTGCATGTTGAGTTTTAAGATCTCTCATAGTTATTAAATTTCATGCTTCCTTCTTCCACCAAATATAACTCAAGTTACTACATCACTCAAATGTTGTTGCATGATAATAGCATGTTATCCATGCTAAAGATCAATGATTTGGTCTACTGAAGTGAAGAATAATTCCTTCTTTCACGTTCAACACTTGAAGATTTCCTAAAAAATCAAGCGCCCATAAATTGTCAAAAATGCAGTCTCAGTAAAACAATAATATCTCCCTTGTTTCTCAACAAAATTAAAAAATTAAAAATAATATAGAAATTATATTTGAATGTCTAAAAACCCTTTTGATAATTTGGTGTGATTTGTAATAGGGAAGGATCAATGTGTGTCAGAAAATGATAAACAAAAGTGGCATGATGGAGGACAACAACTTCAATTTTCTTAAAGTTTTGTAAATGACCCCTCAAAAATAGGATCTTGGATCCACATTCTTAGTGGATTGGTTGGATAGATATAGAATATAATTCTATAAATACAATGTAATCATGGGAGAAAAGGATGGGATTATAAAGGCTTATTTTTAGCTTGAGGAAATAGGATAGATCTGTTGGAATCAAGGAACACTAAGAGGGGGGAAAATCAGTGTTCTACAAAATTTAACTTTATTAATCTGAACTTTAAACCACTTATAGAATTGAAGCAAAAGAAAGATACAAGAACACAAAGAAATCAATCACAACACCATAACACAAGGATTTTTATGTGGAAACCCTATTAGAGGAAAAACCACGATGGAGGTCAATCCACAATCTGAGTATACTCAAATATAAGCATTTACGACTGGGGAATGCACATGCATTCAGACACACTACCTAGAGCTCACTACTCAGTTACAAAAAGAAGACTCGCTGTCTTAAAAAATATTTGAACTGAGAGAATAGCATCTACTTATGCCTGATTACAATTTCGGTTAAGCACATCAATTGCATTCTTGACCTTTTATCTGATTCTGCTCTTTTGCTTTGTTTGCTTTAATTCACCTCACAAATCCTTTTATGCACAAGTGAAACTGTGCATAATCACTCTACAATCCTTCTGAATTTTGCAACATACATCAACATACTTTTTACATACATCCAAATGATATAAATGATCGCTTATATATATCTACAACTAAATATTTAATCAACCACATGTCGGCTTCAATAAAACATAAAATATTTACAAATCGTCGGCTCAATCCACAAATAATTTTTAGTCAACACCAAAGTAGGCCACAACATAGTGAGGACCCAAAATAACATCCTTGAATATGAAACACCTTCAAACAATTACTCCTCGAAGATCCACAATGTGCTATATTCACTTAGTTGGCCTTCTTGCACTGTTAAACAAAAAATCAATCAACAAAATCTTCTTACTTGCACACCAATCGATACGAGGATCTAAGATTCAAGGATATCATAGATCATACATTGAAAAACCTTCCCTAAGATCCGAAACTCAAAATGATAACAAAAAATTGCATATGAATTGATATACACAATTTTGTCAGATGCTTTGTTCTAACTTTGACAGTTAATCACTTAGCTTCAATCTAACTTCCAGTATGAACAAATACTAACATGCGGATTGAATCACCGATTAGGGATGCCATCAATGACAACACCAGATGACATGTGCAGTGTCTCTTGCCAACAATATCCCCCCTTAGTATTGATGACAACACTTAGTGAAAAATGATTAAGTGTTAGATCAGTACCAACATGAATACACTGCCAACCTTCAAAACTTCAAAACACAACTCCCCCTAAGATGAATAATGCATTTTTCACTGTCCCACACTCCCCCTTTGACATCAATGGAAAAGACGGGAATATGCATACCAAAAATTTAAAAAAATTGTTATGAACAAACTACATATGTACAAACATGGTTCTACAACTTACATAAACTTGAATATATCTGCAAAATTACTCTTCAATAGGCTCAAACTAGTGTCCCAACTCTTTTTGAGACTCTCCAAAATAGTCATGTGACCACAAAATAAGTAATATTTCATTTCTATTGACTCAAGGTTTGTCGGATCAATGACATCCTTAGCATCTTGTGCTTCCTTCAGTGCACTAAGCATTGTCTCCATCTTAGGACCAATTAATCCTCTGAACTCACATACTCTTTCAACAATTTTGCCTTCTTCATGCATCAAAATTTTGACTTTTTCAAGCAAGGATATGACTTGACCTTCTTGCTTTCCAACATAAATAGTTATAGGATCAAATGGTTGAGAGATATCTACTAACTGTTTCTCATATTCCTTCATTTTCTTTTAAGTATCCTCAGTGAACTAAGACAATGATAAAAATGACTTGTAAATATTTCCACCTTTAGACAAAGCACCTTGAATGTTCTTTGCATAGGTAGCTAACAAAGATTTATCATTAGTAATCATCCCCTTTAATCTACCAAACCTGTTAGCATCAAATTTATTTTGAACCTTATCCATAGTTGACTTCTCAAGTGACTCAAAGTGAGTACTTATAGAATTAACAAGTTTCTTTAGCTAACTGGAAGGAGAATTGGATGAATCCTTAACATATGTAGGCATGATATTCTCAAGGATACCAGATGCGAGGCTCAGTAGCCCACTATCCTCAATATGAGATTTTAGTATTTCCTCCCTTGCCTTGGCCTGAGCAAATGATGCTACCTTTAGTTTCTCAATGGGAGATAGAGTGGCCAAGTTGATAGGACCTTTAATCAATTCAGGATCAAACTCCTCTTGTTGCTCCTCCAAAACCTCCTTTACTACCTTATTAGTGTCTCTTTCTTCCACGTGAATTTCCTTTACTTCATCTTTCTTCTCTTTAGTCTATTGGAGCCTAAAATTTCATGCGAGTTTTAGGTCTTAATATTCAAAAAAATTGATTTTAAGTCAGAAAACCTAGTTCAAAAATCTACACGAATGGCTTACTTTGAAAAATCACAGAACAAAGTCAGTATAGTTTCAAGTGAAACCACTTTGTATACATGTTCATCTATCATATGGGAGTATCTTTGCAAGTTTTCAGCTTCATATGATCAGTTTTGACAAAGTTTTAGATAGCCAAGTTTAAGGGTTTTTGAGAAAAACTGTTGTCAGCATAATGAAATCTATTAAACTGGTCTATTTTGAAGGAAAATATTAAGCATCTGAAAAGATATTATGAATGACCAATTGGTGCTCTTGAATCTACCTATCTCAAAGTGCTTCCATGCCAATTTTCAGGGCATTTTAACATCATTTGGTATTTTTACAAAATTAATTCCGAATGGATTTTACACAGTTTGAAGATTCCATTTCTAGAACAGCTGCAAAAGGGTCAACTTTGGCATTTGATATTTTGTGAAGAATGAAGATTGATGAAAAAATCATTGTACACACATACTCATGGATCCCAAATGAACTAGTCTCCCAAGTTATGGCTTCACAAGATGTCATATGACATTTCTACAAAATTGCAAATTGGTGAGTTTTCGACACACACAATTCTCCAGAAAATGGTTGAACAAGCAACTTCGATTGTGAGAAACTTTCAATCTAAATAACATCATTCCAAATCATCCGGCAAGCATGCTCTCCTACCATAATTTAATATTTTGGCACAATCTCGTGGCTTTGTGAGAAGTTTTGATCAGTTTTTGAAAGTCATTTTGGAGGCTACTTAGTCTGTTTTGTCATAGTGTAAGAAGTCAAATTCTAATAATTACCCATTTAGGTTTGAGTGTTCATATGCAATATAAAAGGAACTTTCTCAAGTCAAGTTCATGAGAAAGAAGGATTGCTATTATGATTAACATCCTGGGCTTCACCCTAGCACATCCAAAGAAAGCGAATAAGTTCTAAAATTTGACACTTAATGACTTAATATCACACCCATGTATCAAAGATAATATAGCTATAATTCCATATTAATTGAGCACATAAAGGTCTCAAATTAAACTTTCTCCCAATTTGGTCAACATGGGCATGAAAATGAACTAGAAGACAAGCAACACTTCACATGGACATTTTTTTATCAGTGGTGATGGATAAAATAGTGATCACTGCATTACTAGAAAGGAAGTTGACCAATATATTGCAATTCAAAAGGATAAGTTGGAAAACAATTTGAAATCAAGATTACAATCACGACAGATTGAAGTGATTTAGTGGTCATAAATTGGGAATTAACTTAATTCTAATCATAGTCATAATAGATAAAGAAGAAGCCACTGTTCTTCAAATGCACAGGATTCCTTTGCCATGGAGATAAAAATATACATATTGTTATACACTCAGATGAGAAAATTTCTTGAAAGTCAACAAAAATCTCAAATGGTTGTGCCCAGTTTTTCAGGGTATTTGTAATTGCAGCTTGTGTAGAGTTAAGAAAGGTTGGGTTCCTACTGGTTATTTATATAGAAAGGTAACAAGTCAAGGTTTCAAGTCAGGTACGCACTACTTGATTCTTACTCGATGTTCTTCCACAAATTCAGAGAGCACAGATACCATTTCTATTAACTGTGACATCGAAGATAATAAAGATGACACTTCACTCAATGGTGCAAAAAGATCTCTTAAATTTGCTTCTTTACCCAACGTATTGAGTTGCAAGACAGATGAAAACAATTCTTTTCCCAATTCAGAATGTTTCAATAGAGATGAAAGTGAATATACAAGCTTGAACAATAACAATCTGTTTGAGATAGAAAATGTAATCTTAAGAATAAAAACCCCCATTGTAAATGAATTTTCTAGATGGAGTATATCTTTTGGACGCGGCCAGTACTTCACAGCTCCACAAAATGTCAATACAATAATGTGTGAAGGAGATTTCATTGCAGAATAGCTCTCTCACTTCACTGTGCAGGCAAGGACAAAAAGCCCTAAACGCCATCGAAGTGACATGGAGGACTAGAGTGAAATCCCCATGTCTCTCTAACAATAATGTTACATAGATAAGAATCTATCGAGGAGACATTATGCAATCGGTGGAAGAAATAAAATCTCCTCAAGTCACTCTGATAATTTAATGCATGAGAAGAACACACTATTGGAGTATTCCATTTGATTAAATGTAATAAGCAATGGAAGATAGAGTAGCGTGTTGAATGCTAAGAAGTGAGAACATTCATTTAATGCTGCATATCGGTGTCACCATTGAGATCATCAACGAGGCACTTCATACATGTCAATACCAGATGAAACATTTTGAGAATGGATGATGGATGGAACCGTGGATTACTCCAAATTGTCCCTTTGGTGTTTGTAGATGAAGATCCTTATTCAACGGTGTTATTTGTAAAAAGGAGTATGTGAGAACGAATATGGGTAACCTTAAACATTCCTCGCATTACCACTGGATACAAAGGAAAACCCTTACATTAGTATGCCGCAGAATGAATTCATTAGAGAGAGATAAATGATCGAAGCAATTTTTTTTTTATCTCGTATATTACACCAATGGAGACTTTATTGACAAGAGATACTACTACATCGGCAGAAGTTTCTCAAAATCTCTCCGACTGTGAGGGTCTCATCAATTGCTTAGTACCATTCACTTCATCGGCAAGAGAATCAAAGTCGGGGAAGAAAATTAAAGTCTTATCAATGAGAGCTTGTCACGCCGATAGCTTGAAGGAGGAAATAAATATTCAAAAGAATTATATCCGTACAATGTGGGTAAAATCCAAAAGGAATGAAATCACGAGAGTAATAAAATGAGAAATTATTGAATAAAGGTGAAGGGAGAGAGATGGAGTTTTATCTTCACAAAGTGAAATATATTCACCGAAATATGAAGTATTTTAACAAAGGGAGTTGTGAATAATTATTTTACCCACAATTGCATAAAAGGTGAAAATTTATAAAATATTTACATTGGGGGCGAAATAAAATGTTTTCACCACTGGAGTTAGAGGGTGGGTAATTGTTTTTTACCCTAAGGAGAATTTTTCTAATAGGGTGAAAATATAAATGCTAGAGATAATAAGTTAATATTAATCTTCACAGGAAGGCAATGAAGTTAAAGTTAAAATATTTAATTTGCCAAAGGCAGTTAATTAAATATTTCATTTTTTGTGGAGAATAATTAAAATAGTGAAACGTTGCATCAGAAGAGGTATGAAGGATCACAACTTTTGAAGAAATAATGTATATATGTTAAATGAAATCAAAAGAAGGAGATTAGATTTAGGAGAAAGAAGTAGGTTAGGTAGTTGGATAGGGTGAACTGTTGCCGAAATAAATATCATGTTGTACATTGTAAAATCTTTTCAAATTATGTAATGGAGAAGAATGCATAAATTTGGTGATCCAATCATGGTGTCAGTTGTTTGTTGAATTTCTTTGAAAATATTATTTGGTTGTCTCCAAGGTTGTCACTTCTTGATTATTTAAATTGAAATATCAAGGATATTTTTGAATTTATCAAAGCACACTTGCTACTGTTGTGTGGTTTAGTTAATTGGTTCATGCAAGACAAGATTAAATCCTTCTAATTAATCACAGTAATTTGGAAAAGGACATTTGGATTATTAAGAAGAATATGATAATCACACTCTTGACTATTTATACAAGTTATAAACATAAAAGTGCCAAACAATTTGAATTGTATCCAGAAATAGGACACAAATATTATTTACCTCTTGACTCCATTAGCCCAACAAAAGTTGGCACTAGTCACACCATCCATATCTTAGAATTCTATAAAATATTTGTTTAAAAACCATTTACATTTAAAATTTAATATTAGGAGTAGGTGTAGTCTACAAGCTTTTATCTATTACATTTGTGTCATCGTAATAGATCCATCAATTTAGTCAAGTCATACAACTTTAAGTCTGCTTTATTCACATAAGTACACCCTCCTAGGTTTGGCAGCACCTGAAGAGTAGAAGGTTCAAATCATTTGGCCTTGTCTGTTACCCTGAAACGTATCAAGATATTAACAACCTCTTGAGGTATTCTTACCTGTGTTTTTGAGTGCAAAAAAATTGGTGACTCTGCTAGGGACAAACATCAGAAAATTTAGTTCCAGCCTTTCCATGTAAAGAGTCAATATAAATTTCACATTTGGAGTGAGGGGATTCCGCTAGGGAAAATAAAAAATAATTTTAAAAAGAATCATTTTCCTACTTTTGAAAAAGTAGGTGGTGACTCTAGTAAAAAACTTGATGAAGAATGGATAGACAATTTTTGTATGGAACAAAATAATATATTGAAAGGCAATAGTCGATAAGAATTAAAGAATTGAAAAGGAAAACACTACAAGTGGAGAAAGAAACACTGCAATTGAAGAAAGAAACACTACAATTAAACCAGCAACTATTACAATTAAGAGAATTCTGCAATAAGAATGAATACACAAATGTAGGTAGGCATTGGACCCCTCAAGCGCCTGATAATACAATTGGAAATTTTCACAATGGAAGCGATGCATATCATGCACAACAGAACGCTTATTCACCACAACAATCGAAGAAAGTGAATGCTTATCCAGTCCCTCCTGGACAAAGTTGGTAAGCTATCAAGACTATCAATATGATCAACATAATTCCAGCCCACATGAAGGTGTTAGTCAAAACTTGCAATGAAATGTATATCCAAATCAGCAGCTTGAGGAGGAAGAAGATGAGTACGTACATACTCAAAGCCAAGATTCCATCGCAAAATCAAAATGTGGAATTTACCCCTTTGATGCATTTCTTAACATAAGGAGACATGAAGGAGAAGATAAATTCTCTCTAGATACAACAGGATGATAAATATTTGTATGCAATTACCTCCTAATTGTAAGCCTACAAGACCCCTTTTTGTTGCACAATTTATAAGAGTTTGGAAACCTGAATCAACTTATTGGCCAGAATCATCAATACAACATGCCTTTGATCGAGTGAATAAATTTATTGATGCCATGGAGAGGACAAGGAATATGGACACTGTCAACAATGAATCTAATAGTGATATCATGGGAGATCAAACAATACAACAAACAAAGGAAATGTGTGCAATTAAGATTTCCAATGATAATTATTCAGATTTGGAAGATGATGATGATATGGAACATCAATCTTACATCTTGGATGAGGACTGCAATGATGAGGATGTTCTTGAAGATACACTTCATGAGGAATACATTGGTGATAAAGCAAGTGTAGATGAACAAATAGTACCTACATTTTTAGATCAATGCCATGGTGACACAATTAATAATGAAGAAGAGTTCATGGAAGATAGCTTTTATGAGAACCAAGATGAAGAAAATGTAGAAGAGGTCAATGAAGAAATGAATCCACTTGACAAAGAACACATGACATATTCATCTGTACCTAATAACCATGAGGACATGATTGATGGACAAGAAGATTGCACACTTGAAAGTGGTTTTGAAAAAAAATTAAAACCATTGTATGATCAATTAACAAAAGGATCTCAAATGACATCTTGCCAAGTTGAAATAGAAGGGGATTGTGTATCGTGCTATAATGAAGAAGAGTTTGAGGAAAACCATGTGAATCTTGATCTACAACAAGGAGATATTCTTAGCTCTTATGGAGATCAAGAAGACGAAGATATAGAAACTCTCTCCTGCATAATAGATTGTCACAACACATGTTATGAGGGATCCATTGAATACTCAGATTATGAAGACAAGTTGATGGATTTTGATCTACAATTAAGATATTCTTGCATCGCTTATGAAGATCAAGAGGAAGAAGCAAGTTCATTTGATAGTGAACAAATAACACATCTAGTTGTAGTTGAAAGTCATGAAGACACATTTGATGATGAAGAGGTTTGTACACCTGAAAATGGTTTTCAAATTTTTTTTAATCCATTATATGATGAAAAGATAGGAGATGATCAGATGATATCTTGCCAAGGTATGCCAAAGAATGAATTTTAGGTATTTTCAAATCCACTTTATGATTAGGAAGAGATATTTTCAAACAAACAAAATGATATGTCAAATTATGGAACAAATGATTGTGTTCGTAATGTTTCTGATTTCTCATTATTTGATGATCTTGAATCTCTTTTTGATGATAACAAAAGTGAAGAATACAACTGTAGTGATATAAATATAGAAACATGTTCACTCGATAGTGAAAAAATTTCAAATTTAGTGGCAGCAGAGTATACAAAACATACACATCAAGATTCAGAAAATTCATATCCAGCATTAATTGATTCAAATATTCATGATGATGGTTGTGTGGATCAAAATTTTGTCTCATTACCAATCAGTGATATGAAGGAAGTAAAAGATCTTTCAGATTTTATTATTTCAAAAAATGTTGATATGATAGAATTCTCATATTTACATAAGAAGCATTTTGATAATGAATTCTCCTTGCAGCCGAGAGATCATTTTGCAGTACATGATAATGATAAAAATAATGAGAAATGTTGCATTCAATATGCATACACATTGTATGGTGAAGATGACAAAAATTTATTTCATGATGATGGAAGATATGAACTGCAGAATGATGAAAGGAATTTGGGTCAAGCTGAACACAATGATCTTCTAGAAGTCTTCAATAACAGTGACAGGGTTGGTTGCATGAATATCCTTGAGAAGGATTTGATGAAAGTATATCAAAGCAAGGTGTTTGATAAAGGAAGATAGGGGCATCTATTTTTTGGTGGCCTTTTGCCATCAGCTGAGGTGTAGATTTGTTAAAAACACATCAGCTCATGACAAGAAAGGAATTTGAATCAGTTGTTCAAAGAATAAAATATTTGGTCTGCTCTTCTAGCAATATGGATTCTTGCAATGATCTCACAATCATACATCCCTAGATGGAGACACTGTTGGAGCCTAAAATTTCATGCGAATTTGAGGTCTTCATATTCAAACAAAATGATTTTAATAGTCAGAAAACTCAGTTGAAAAATCCGCTCGAATGGCTTACTTTGAAAAATCATAGAACAAAGTCAGTACAGTTTCAAGCAAAACCACTTTGCAGATATGTTCATCTATCATATGGGAGTATCTTTGCAAGTTTTCAGCTTCATATGATTAGTTTTGACAAAGTTTCAGAGAGCCAAGTCTAAGGGTTTTTGAGAAAATCTGCTGTCAGCACAATGAAATCTATTAAACTAGCCTATTTTGAAGGAAAATATTAAGCATCTGAAAAAATATTATGAATGACCAATTGGTGCTCTTGAATATCCCTATCTCAAAGTGCTTCCATGCCAATTTTTAGGGCATTTGAACATCATTTGGTATTTTTACAAAATCAATTCTGAATGGATTTTACACAGTTTGAAGATTCCATTTCTAGAACAACTACAAAAGGGTCAAATTTGACATTTGATATTTTTTGAAGAATGAAGATTGATGAAAAAATAATTGTACACACATACTCATGGATCCCAAATGAACTAGTCCCCCAAGTTATGGCTTCACGGGATGTTATCTGACATTTTACAAAATTGCAAATTGGTGAGTTTTCGATAGGCACAATTCCCCAAAAAATGGTTGAACAAGAAACTTCGATTGTGAGCAACTTTCAATCTAAACAACTTCATGCCAAATCATCTGGCAAGCGTGCTCTCCTACCATAATTCAATACTCTGGTGCAATCTCATGGCTTTGTGAGAAGTTTTGATCAGTTTTTCAAAGTCATTTTGGAGGCTACTTAATATGTTTTGTCATAGTGCAAGAAGTCAAATTCTAATAATTACCCATTTAGGTTTGAGTGTTCATATGCAATATAAAAGGTCCTTTCTCAAGTCAAGTTCATGAGAAAGAAGGATTTCTATTATGATTAACATCCTGGGCTTCACCCTAGCACATCCAAAGAAAGAGAATAAGCTCTAAAATTTGACCCTTAATGACTTGAGATCACACCCATGTATCAAAGATAATATAGCTATAATTCCATATTAATTGAGCATATAAAGGTCTCAAATTAAGCTTTCTCCCAATTTGGTCAACATGGGCATGAAAATGAACTAGAAGACAAGCAACACTTCACATGGACATTTTTTTATCAGTGGTGATGGATAAAATAGTGATCACTGCATTACTAGAAAGGAAGTTGACCAATATATTGCAATTCAAAAGGATAAGTTGGAAAACAATTTGCAATCAAGATTACAATCACGACAGACTGAAGTGATTTTGTGGTCATAAATTGGGAATTATCTTGATTCTAATCACAACCATAATAGATAAAGAAGCAGCCACTATTCTTCAAATGTAGAGGATTCCTTTGCCATGGAGATAAAAATATACATATTGTTATACACTTAGATGAGAAAATTTCTTGAAAGTCAACAAAAATCCAGAATGGTTGTGCCCAGTTTTTTGGGGTATTTCTAATTGCAGCTTGTGTAGAGTTAAGAAAGGTTGGGTTCCTACTGGTTATTTATATAGAAAGGTAACAAGTCAAGGTTTCAAGTCAGTTACGCACTACTTGATTCTTACTCGATGTTCTTCCACAAATTCAGAGAGCACATATACCATTTCTATTAACTGTGACATCGAAGATAATAAAGATGACACTTCACTCAATGGTGCAAAAAGATCTCTTAAATTTGATTCTTTACCCAACGTATTGAGTTGCAAGATAGATGAAAACAATTCTTTTCCCAATTCAAAATGTTTCAATAGAGACGAAAGTGAATATACAAGCTCGAACAATAACAATCTGTTTGAGATAGAAAATGTAATCTTAAGAATAAAAACCCCCATTGTAAATGAATTGTCTAGATGAAGGAGCAGATCTTTTGCATGTGGCCAGTACTTCAGAGCTCCATAAAATGTCAATAAAATAATGTGTGAAGGAGATTTCATTGTGAAATAGCTCTCTCACTTCACTGAGCAGGCAAGGACAAAAAGCCCTAAATGCCATCGAAGTGACATGGAGGACCAGAGTGAAATCCCCATGTCTCTCCGACAATAATGTTACATCAATAAGAATCCATCAGGGAGACATTATGCAATCAGTGGAAGAAATAAAATCTCCTCAAGTCACTCTAATATTTTAATGCATGGGAAGAACACACTATTGGAGTATTCCATTCAATGAAATGTAATAAGGAATGGAAGATAGAGTAGCGTGTTGAATACTGAGAAGTGAGAACATTCATTTAATGTTGCACATTGATGTCACCATTGAGATCATCAGCAAGGCACTTCATACATGTCAATACTAGATGAAACATTTTGAGAATGGATGATGGATAGAAACATGGATTACTCCAAATTGTCCCTTTGGTGTTTGTAGATGAAGATCCTTATTCAACGGTGTTATTTGTAAAAAGGAGTATGTGAGAACGAATATGGGTAACCCTAAACATTCCTTGTGTTACCACTGGAGATAGAGGAAAATCCTTACATTAGTATGCTGCGGAATGAATTCATCAGAGAGATAAATAATTGGAGCAAGTTTTTTTTATCTCGTATATTACACCGATGGAGACTTTATCGGCAAGAGATACTACTACATCGGGAGAATTTTCTCAAAATCTCTTTGATTGTGAGGGTCTCACCAATCGCTTAGTAGCATTCACTTCATCGGCAAGAGAATCAAAGTTGGGGAAGAAAATTAAAGTCTTATCAATGAGAGCTCGTCACGCCGATAGCTTGAAGGAGGAAATAAATATTCAAAAGAATTCTATCTGTACAATGTGAGTAAAATCCAAAAGGAATGAAATCACGGGAGTAATAAAATGAGAAATTATTGAATAAAGGTGAAGGGAGAGAGATGGAGTTTTATCTTCACAAAGTGAAATATATTCACCGAAATATGAAGTATTTTAACAAAGGGAGTTGTGAATAATTATTTTACCCACAATTGCATAAAAGGTGAAAATTTATAAAATATTTTCATTGGGGGCGAAATAAAATGTTTTCACCACTGGAGTTAGAGGGTGGGTAATTGTTTTTTACCCTAAGGAGAATTTTTCTAATAGGGTGAAAATATAAATGCTAGAGATAATAAGTTAATATTAATCTTCACGGGAAGGCAATGAAGTTAAAGTTAAAATATTTAATTTTCCAAAGGCAGTTAATTAAATATTTCATTTTTTGTAGAGAATAATTAAAACATTGAAATGTTGCATCAGAAGAGGTATGAAGGATCACAAATTTTGAAGAAATAATGTATATATGTTAAATGAAATCAAAAGAAGGAGATTAGATTTAGGAGAAAGAAGTAGGTTAGGTAGTTGGATAGGGTGAACTATTGCCAAAATAAATATCATGATGTACATTGTAAAATCTTTTCAAATTATGTAGTGGAGAAGAATGCATAAATTTGGTGATCCAATTGTGGTGTCAGTTGTTTGTAGTATTTCCTTGAAAATATTATTTGGTTGTCTCCAAGGTTGTCACTTCTTGATTATTTAAATTGAAATATCAATGATATTTTTGAATTTATCAAAGCACACTTGCTGCTCTTGTGTGGTTCAGTTAATTGGTTCTTGCAAGACAGGATTAAATCCTTCTAATTAATCACAATAATTTGGAAAAAGGACATTTGGATTATTAAGAAGAATCTGATAATTACACTCTTTCCTATTTATACAAGTTATAAACATAAAAGTGCCAAAAATTTTGAATTGTATCCAGAAATAGGACACAAATATTATTTACCTCTTGACTCCCTTAGCCCAACAAAAGTAGGCACTGGTCACACCATTCACATCTTAGAATTCTATAAAATCTTTGTTTAAAAAAATATTTACATTTCAAATTTAATATTAGGGGTAGGAGTAGTCTACAAGCTTTTATCTATTACATTTGTGCCATCGTAATAGATCCATCAATTCAATCAAGTCATAAAACTTTAAGTCTACTTTATTCACATAGGTACACCCACCTAGGTCTGGAAGCACCTTAAGAGTAGAAGGTTCAAATAATTTGGCCTTGTCTATTACCCTGAAACGTATCAAGAGATTGGTAACCTCTTGAGGTATTCTTACCTGTGTTTTTGAGAGCTAACACAATCACTGATTCTTCCTTTGCTTTAGGAATCTCTACTTCTTCACCTGACATCTCTTTAGGAGCTTCAGTCTCCATAGGAATTTCAACATCTTGCATGTCAAGAGGATTCAAAGTATTCTCAATTGTATCTTCTTTTCCTTCTTCAACTTCCAGACCAGATGGGACATCTTCACTATGCACTTTTTCAAAAACAACACTGTATCTATTCTTTAACAAAATTTCCTTAAGGATTTTCTCAGTGTCTTTTGCCACCTCTTCAATTTTCCCAATCATCAACTTATTCACCCTTCTCTTTCTCTTAAAATCCCTTTTTGCATCACTTAGAATCTTCTTCATCTCTTCTATTGACATCACTGGACACAGATCAACAAGTATTCATTCTCTCATTTTCTCTTCTTCAGTTCTTGCATTCACTCTCCTCATTTCTAAGACTTCATGCAGACCTTTAAGTAACTCAAACATTATTTCAATGAGAGTCATATTGAAATTATTCAAATACTTTATTGTGGCTTCCTCAAGAATTCTTTGACCAACACTATCAAAGGCATCATACCATCCACAAAGTGGCCTAAGATTACCATCCTTAATCAAAGCTTTTTCCACTTCTACAGACATACCTGATTTGTCAGTTTTCATCTTTTTCTTTATTTTTTCTTCATCAGAGGGATTGTCCTTTGAGACTTTAGATGCTTTTAAGCCTTTATGGTTGATTTATCTTACCTCTTCATCAGATTCAATTTCTTCATCTTATAGAATAGCAACGGGCGGGTGCATGAAGTTGGGTACCAATTTTCTGGCCACTTATGAAGTTTTTTTTAAAAACGCCCTCGCGTTATAATGTGCACGCATTATTTCGCGTTAAAAACAAAAAAAAAAGTGAAATTATTTTCCTTGAAATACCAACCCAAAGGCTTGGAGGGCATTCCCAACAAGGTCGAAGACGTGTTTTTGCAAATTCTACAAATTTTCACATAATCGGGTACGTGCTCACCATCAAGATTGCATCTAGTTCAATATTGAAAAAATCGAAAACATGGGTAATGTTAGGTTCTCTCTTAGCTATCCAACGATGTAATTTTTTTCACTTTTGACATTGTTAAGCTTTTCATCCATAATTTCTTTTGTTTGTATGTCTATTTTTTTCCAAAAGGCAATGTTTAGTGTTTTTTGTTATAAATTAACCGTTCATCAAAATTTCAAATAAATTACATTTTTAGAAACTAGACTCCATTCTACAAATTTAAAAAATAAAAAGAAAAAAAATCAATTATTTTCAAAATTTTGTAGGGGGAGCACGGCCAAAATTTTGCTTTTCAGGAAGTGCCCACTTAGAAAATTAGTAAAAAAACAAATATTCATTAAAAAGTTATTAGAAAATTTGAGCACCAACTAGATGTTATTAGCTAACTTCTGACTGTAGTGATTTTAAAAATACTACAAAAAAGTTCACCATGCTCAGGTCGTACAAGAGTTGCTATGTTATGTTTTCTGACAAAAACAACACCAATTTCTGTACATCCCTCTTTTGAACCCCTTAATCTCAACCATTTTCAAAATAAATTAGTTGTTTAGAAAGTAGACTCGGAGCACTTTGATCCTTGTTTTTGTTCCATCTCAAAATTTTGAGTGCAACTATCCTCAATTTCATGTCCAAGGTCAGCATTTCCTGATTTCAGAAAAAAAGTGGCCACTTAAGCCCCCTTTTTGGGAACCATCTTGGTGCACTTACCCCAACATAAACTCATGTGCTTTTATCTTTCTTCCTCTTTCCTTCTCTCCCGAATGTCTTAACTTGAGCTTTCATAGGGCTTGACTTCTTTGTAGGACCAAATGGGAGTGTAGAGATCCTTATAGATCTAGATTTGGCAAAGGATGTTGTTGAACTAGCAGATTCAATTCTAGCAAGTTCTCCTTCAACTTATTCTCTTTTCTTCCTTGCTTCCCTCAAGGCTTCACGTGATATGCCAATGCTTTCTACAAAAGTTTCAACTTCCTTTCTCACTCTTTGTACTATCATAGGCTTCTTCAATTATGCATGCACTTGCATATTCTTCTCCTTAAATGTACCAAACCTCTCTTCTATCGGATCTCGAGGTTTACTCAATAGGTGTTGAGCCTATAGCTCCAAAATGTGTTCCTCAACCTCATAACCCATAGGAATTATCCAAACTATTCTAGGTTCTGCAACTTCCATTAAGCACTGATCAATATCAACCATGAAGTAAATTGTGTCCTTGTACTTTTCCACAATAGATGTGGGAATCCTTTCCATGGCTTGTATTTCATTATGAAAACTCTTGAAATAACCCCAAATAACAGTTTTTCTAGCTTTGCTCTCCCCAATTCCATACAAGATGTCTCTAATTTGAACAACTGCCAGTTTATCACTTTGCCAATGCATTTTTCCAACTCCCAGAACTTCATCCATGAAATAGAATAATAAACATAGCAACAGATTACCATACTTGAAAGAATTCTTCTTATCCTTCTTGATTTTTCCAAGATTCTCAATTAACTGGCTTTGGAGTAACTCACATAGGTCATATTCTGCATTTTATTTGACCATCTAATATGTTGCATAGATTGTTATGTTGGATATAGAATTATCCTAACTAGAGTGATAGATTTTTTACCCAATGACCATAGAAGAAAATATCACATCTGCTTCAATAATATCATCAATACTCATAGCTCTCTTGTTGAACACTAAACCAGCTGCATCTGTAACTATTTGATTCTTCATAGCTTTCAATGTGGGCAACCTACCAAATGAATTCAAACCAATAACTATCCTTACAGCTTCCTTTGTAATCTTGAAAGGCTGACTTAACCATATGAACTTGGTATGCACTCAACTCAATATATATTGAACCCATTCATTTTCTTCAAACACAAGAAATTTCACAATCTAAGTGAAATTCTTCTCCTCCAAAGTTTTAAATTCATATTTCACACAAAAATCTTCTCCCACAATATGATTGGTATACAAATTTAGCAACTGGGAGCTTCCTAACTCTTCAACATTTGTATGAACATAAGCCCTAATATCTTCGATATGCAAAATGCCATACAGAATGGAAGAAAATGCACCTAATGGTTTTGTCTTGATGGATTTGAATGGGTTCCATTTGAATTTCGAATGAGGCCTATCCTTAATATCAACCACAAACATAGTTTCAATTTCCATAAATTTCAAGTTCACAAGTTTCTAAATAAATACCTTTTTGTTGGATTAGGGTTTGATCGTCGAATTACCTTCAGACTTGAATCACTCCAAATTGTGCTTGCAAATCTCTTCAATCTTCTTCTTCTCAAAGTGCAATGTGACAAATGAGGGATAGAAATGACTTTTTATTATTCACATACCTAACTTTTTCATATCAATAAATGCTTTTTCCCTAGGTCTTCCAAATAACCTGTTTACATAGACTGTAAAAGGGAATTCTTCTACAGACCTTCAATGTTGCACAAATCTCCTCCATAAAAGATCCCAAAATATTTGTACATCACTAATGCAATCATTGCTATCTGCCACATTCTGATACCAACTACTGACAAGGGGGTTAAAATATTTTCTTGAGAACCCCCCCTAGGCCAAAGGCCTTAAACTAATTCCCAAAGGAATTTCCAGCACCTGAATCTAGTGCAAAACCATTTCCTATATCAGAAGGACTCTTCTTCACCCATGTCTTCTTCATTTGCTTCTTGATCTCATCTGTAGTGACTTTTCCTTTTCCCTTTTCATCCTTCTGTATATTTTTCCCTTTGTTTACTGGAGCCTTTTTGCTTCTACAAAATCTTGCAACGTGATCAAATTTATTATAGTTATAGCACACAACATTTCTTTGTCCAAACAAGTTATTCCATTGATTTTCTCTTGATTTGCATTGGCTAGCAATATGACCAAATCTATTGCAGGTATAACATCTGACATTTCTATTGAAAGAGTTGTTTGACATATTTATGCATTCAACTGACTTATGACCATACTTATTGCAATTGAAACACTAACCAGAGAATGATGGACCACTTTGATTCATTCTACTTCTACATTGAGCAGCCATGTGACCAAATTTATTGCAAAAAAAGCAATATCCATTGAAATTTTGAGCATTAGGTTGTCTTACCAGATACTTTCTAGATTTGTTCATGTGATTTCCTTGCTTGAAATTCCTTTGTCCAAATCTGAAACTTTCTCCTTTCTCATATCCAAGACCTCGCTTGTCACCTTCAATCTATAGACATGGGAAATATGTTGATTGACATTGCACATCTGATCCCGACTACTAAAACCATTTCATCTTAAATCATCCCTTGGTCTAACTATTTAATTGAATACCCTTATTTGATTAAATTCAACATTTTCCTTCCCTTAATTAAATAAATCGTTTATTTGATTAAGTCTCTCTCTCTTGTTAATTAAATCAATCAATCTGATATAATTACCTCTATTTAATTAAATAATTCATTTTATTTGATTAAATCCCTAAAGTCATCTTATTAAATTAAATAAATTAAACCTTATTTAATTTAATATAACATCATCCCTTTTAATTAAATAAATAAAAAATCTTTATTTAATTAATCTCTAAATCATATTCTTCTCATCTTTTGATTTAAATCAACCCATAAATCTAAGTCAAATTTGTAACATCATCTAATCCTTCATTAAATTAATTGAACCTTGATTAATTTAATTCATGTCCCATCCTCCATATTTTTCCACTTGCACATGAAAATAGATTTAATTCATTTATTAAATCTCTATTTTCTCTCAACATGGCATAATGGAGAATATTCCTCCAAATTTGAAATTCAAATCCAAGTGGACTTTGTACATCCAACAAGGTATTTACTTCACTTTACAAGTCCTTTTGCATTGAGCCAAGTGGCCTTTAATGCATTTTCTTCTCCCTCCAACATGTCTTTACCATATTTTCAAAATCCACCTAATTAAATTTATGGGAACAATCATCAAAATGTGCTCATTCCTCAACCATTCACATGATGACATGTGGCTTCTTCTCATTGGTTGAAGATTTGTCGCACATTCATCCCTTTTTCCTTTTCTCTCTTCACATTCTTCTATAAATAGAGAGCTCATCCTTCATTTCTATCATCCACAATTTGAGCAAAGTTATTATACTCCGTTTTCAACATAGAGTTTTAGCATTTGCACCAAATCCATCAATTGTAGCCAGGTTATTGCAAGTTTTCTCCATGGAAGTCAATTGAAGCAATCACCAAGTGGATCATAATCATCAATTTGTCAACAAGCTTGCTTAGGCGTTGGGAAAGGGCCGATTTCCACATAAAATTGGCACCAACTCCCCCATAGGATCAAGAGTTTGCATTGTTTGAATAGGATTAATCTCTTTCATTGCTTTCTCATTCCATTTCTTGCTTTCATTTCCTATTTTGAATCATGTTAATGGATTTTATGGGGAATCTCTATTCTAATTTGTATTTGATCTTACTAATGTGCTCATTTGTTGTGTTCTTGCAAGTCTAGGATTGGGGTTCACATTTTGGTGCTAGAAGAAGGGAAAACCAGAAGATCAAATCATGTTTTTGAGAAAATTCTATGATTTTTGTGTTTTTTGTGTGTCTATAGGAAAGTCCACCACTAACAAACTAGTGTCACAGTATAGACCCGCTAGCACTCTAGCATTTCCATATAGCACCGCTACAAACTCCAAACACCAACGCCCAACCTTTCCCACCTAAAATTCAAAATCTTAAACTGCACCATTGGGTTTACTTTCACACGCTATAATTTTTAAATTCCAAACTCCATCGCTGACAAATAGAGCGACGCCATCACGATCTTTGTCCTTGCTTCAAAGTGGCACTAACTAACAAGCAGCCCTATATAGCACCGTTGGGTGGCTTCAAACTGCGATGCCTTCACATATTTCGTTGCTAGAGTAGGGTAAAATGTAAAGTTCAATTTTTTATCACATGTGCCTTATTCAAATTTGATCATTTGGGTTATTACTATAGACATGGAAAATGTACCGATTGGCATTATGCATTTGATTATGATTACTAACACCATTTCATCCTAAATCATCCCTAGGTCTAACCATTTAATCAAATTCCCTTATTTGATTAAATTCATCAATTTCCCTCCCTTAATTAAATAAATCATGTATTTGATTAAGTCACTCTCTTTTGTTAATTAAATCAATCAATCTAATCTAATTATCCCTATTTAATTAAATAATTAATTTTATTTAATTAAAATATCTAAAGTCTATCTCATGAAATTAAATAAATCAAAGTCTTATTTAATTTAATCTAACTCCTTCCCTTTTAATTAAATAAATCAAAAATATTTTATTTAATTAAATATTTAAATCAGTTTCCATCTCCTTTTGATTTAAACCAACCCATAAATTTAAGTCAAATAGGTCACATCATTTAATCCTTCATTAAATTAATTAACCTTGATTAATTTAATCCTAATGCATGTCTCGTCCTCCATCTTTTGCCACTTGCACATGAAAATATGTTTAATTCATTTATTAAATCTCTATTTTCCTTCAACTTGGCATAATGGAGGAATATTCCTCAAATTTGAATTCAAAATCTAAGTGGACTTTTTCCTTCCAACAAGACATTTATGTCATCTTACAAGTCATTTTACATTGAGCCAAGTGGCCATTACTCCATTTGACTCTCCCTCCACCTTGTCATTTCAACATTTTCAAATTTCAAATATATGCATTTATGGGAACATTCATCAAAACTTGCACATCCTCCATCCACTCACATTTGGACAAGTGGTACCTTTCCATTAGATGAAAGTTAGTCCCACATTGCTCTCTTTTGGGCATTTCTCCAACTTGGCATTTTATAAATAAGAGGTTTCTCTCCTCATTTTATCATCCAAAATTTGAGTAAACTTACTATACTCAAATACATCTTCAAACATTTGCAAGATTCATCCATCCATAGCTAGGTTAAATGTAGGTTTTTCATCATGGAGCACATTTGAATCTTCAACCAAGTGGATCACTCTTCATCAATCTTCAACATTGCATCATAGGAGTTGGGAAAGGGCCAATTTTCACATCAAATTGACACCAATGCCCCCATGGGATCAACAATTTGCTTATTTTAATAGGATTTAATCTATTTTGTTGTGTTCTTCATTCTTGTTTCCTATTTTAAGCATTGCAAATGGATTTCATGGGGAACTTAGATTCTAATTTGCATTTCAATCTTATAATGTGTTTGTTTTTTGTGTTTTGTAGGTTCTAGAGGGATCTTGGTTCACATATTGGAACTAGAAGGAGGGCCTTGTCCCAAATCTAACACATTTTTTTCAAAATTTCATTTTTTTCTTGACAGGTTCGTCCGTGAGGTCTCAGTTTAGCACATCCACATACTTTTACAGTGCTTCTGCAATTTATTTTGGCGCTTCCAAGCCCCAATTTAGTGCTTCCAAGACTTGTCTTCAGTGCTTTTGATCCTGCTTGAGTGCTTCTAAGCCCCATTTTAGTGCTTTTGCAACCCGCTTTAGCGCTTCTAAATACCTGCCATATTGCCTCTAAGCATTTGATATAGCGCTTCTGCATCCTATTATAGTGCTTTTGCACCCTATTTAAGCGCTCCTGAGCTCTGTTATAGTGCTTATGAACCTTATTTTAGCACTTCTAACCCCTGTTTCAGTGTTTCTACTGGTATAGTGCACCGGCCCCCTATTTTAGTGCTTCTACAATTTCAACGCATCAGCCGCCTATTTTAGCGCTTCGGATTACAGAGACAAATTTTTTCTAATGACAACATTCTTTCATAAATGTCAAGTGTTTTTTAACACTTTAGTGTTTGTTTAACACTCTTAGAAATCTGTTATCTTTCATATGCTTAGGACTTACTAAATTTTATTTGGGCTTTAAAAAGAGCATTTCAATTTCTTGTCACAAAGGGCTAAAATGAACTTAGGACAAACTTACTAGATTTGGTTTGAGGATTAATAATTGAACAAGGAAAATTTTCACACTTCCTTTGGTGCTTAAAAAGAAGTCATTATTGCTTTGTGGGTCTTAAAATGAAAACGAGCTACTTTATTTTAAGATTGCTTACTTAAACTAACATCATTGAAAAGACATATGTGCTTCTCTTGCACCTCATGGCGATCTTGAGAATCAAAAGGCTTTTTGGTGGTCTTAGGTTGGGATAAAGTGATTACCTCCACACTTCATTTTGGGATTAAAATTGAACAAATCTTTGCGAGTGTGAGTGGAACATATTGTGTATGTTCTCCCTTTGTTTCTAAATGAAGGTTGATCAAACTACGAATATTTTTGCTTGCTTTTTTATCTTAGAGGGTCTGCCTTGGGGAAAAAGTACTCACCCAAGGGAATGACTCAACCAGTAACACTCTGAACCTGAGAGTATTTCCAACTAGGATATAAATGTGGGTATTGGAATAAACACCAGTATCACATGGTTGGCTCCAACGAGATGGATCGAAAGGGACTCTTTCCACATGGGTTGACTCCCATGAACGAAAATTCTGAATTAAAACCCTTTTTTAGAAAGGCCAAAATCCCTATCTACTTGTTGGTGCAAGAACGGTCATTCTGAAGCCGTCCCATGTTTTTATGCCTCTTAAGCATGCCATGGGAGTTTCATGGGTGTTGATGTTTGGCTTCCTCATATAAGTGAGTGTCATGGAGGGGATCTTGTGGGGTCAAGCATCTAATCATTCGCTAAGAGTAGGCATAGTTGGACTTGTCCAAGTGGGAACTCAACAAGTAAAGTCTTTAATATCCATAGGATTGTGCTTGTATTGGTTACAAAACACTTATTTGTTTGAAAACATTGGGAAACACACATTCAACAAGAAAATCAAAATTTCAAACCCCTTAGTTAGAGCAAATACTTTTGACAAAACCCAAGAGCTATTGCTTATCCTAGGGATTATATCCTTAGAGATTTCTAAGCAATTGGGTTTACATCTTAATTTTCTCTTACAGAGGTCAACATTAGGTAACCCTTGTCTTAAATTATTGGAACTTCCACATAACACTTGGTGGAACAAAAAGGAGTTGTGACATTGGACATTTAGTTTGAAACATAATCAAGAGTGTGCTTTTGGTAAAAAGAATTCATTAAACAAAGATAAACAATTGAATCCCACACATGTGTTCTCAATGATTTCTTGCAAGATCAAAATCCACAAACCCAAGATCAAAAAGCATAGTCCAAAACAACACCAAAAGAATCTTAAGGATCTTTACAAATTTAGACAAATATTTTTGTTCAACTTTTACAGACGTGCATCAAGAGATAATCCAAATCTATACTCATTTTACTATACTCACAATCCAAGTCTATTTCAACAATTTAAGCATCTTGTTTAGGGAAAAGCATGTTCTTCATCACCTTGGTCTTGTAAACAAGAGTCCTACTATGTAAATTTAGGATCAAAGGTTCAATACATCATCCATCATCCAAAAAATCAACCATTTCATCCCACATACAATTCTAGAAAATATTGATACCATCATTATGCTAGGATTCTTTGGCAAAACAAACCAAATCAACTTTGAAACAAAATCCATGAATATTTGAGAATCATAACATCAAAACAACTTGTTCAACTAAGTATAGGTAGATGAATCCTTTTGCATATGCTTAGTTGAAATATCCTTTTGTTCAGTTAGTTGTGGGTAGATGCATCCTTCTCTGCACCTTTAATCGGATTATCATCTTGTTTGGCTAGTTGTGGGTAGAAGCATCCTTCTCCCACCTTTGGTTAAATTATCATTTTGTTTAGTTATTTGTGAGTAGATGCATCCTTCTTCTCACCTCTAATTAAATTATCACTTGTGAGCCTAATTATCCCATAGATCATTATCCAACATCTTGGGGTCTATTTTACTCATTATCCAAAATCAAATTTGGGGATCCAACATCAAAACTGAAATCCAAATCAATCCAAACATCAAAACCAGAATATCAAATCAAGTCAAGAAGACAAAAAGCCCAAAGTGGCTAGCATCCCATCAAGATTTTTGAAATAATTCAATCATCCATTATCATTCACCTATCACACATTTTTCATCCCCACACCTTTGATCTTTTATTATGCTAGTTCTCTCTTTTGAGCCATATTTTATGGTTCAAACAAGATCACAAATCAAGAAGAACATGGAAAGCAATCAATAAACATACACCACAAGTGACCTCAGTCAAAATGCTCCTGAAACTTATCAAAGTGGACAAAGCAATACACTTCCTGACCTCTCTCTCACCACACACAATCTACAAGAGCAAGCATTAGTAGAAGACACCACTGAAAAAAAATGACCCAAGATGAAATTGATGAGATGCTTAAAGATCCCAAGAATCAAAGGCTTGTTTGAGCCATGATCAAAATGAATCCCTCACAATATACTAAGAAGGACCTTGAAACAAACACTATTAGGGATTAGCCTCTTGTATCAAATTTCCAATTAACATAGAGCATCACTCAAAATATTCCGCAATCCACGACCTCCATTTCCACCATAGAGCCCATTTTTAACAAGGGAGGTGCTTTCTTCAATGCTCTTCAGACACATCATCTTGCCTATACACAAGATTTGGAAACTAACACTATCATGGGAACATCCAATACCATTACGCAAAATCCACTCCATCAACATAACCCATTAAGTTTCATTGATACCTTTGATACATCTTTTTAAGCAATCTCGTCATATGCCCTTGACATGCAAGTGTCCCACCCTTTGATACAAGTAGGCTCATTCGAACTAGAGAGACCTTTTGGAGCAGTATCCTCATTTTCTTTGGAAAAATTTCCAGCTTTCCAACCATTTACACCTCCAATTTCATCATCATTACCCTTATCAACATCATTTCTTAGTTTAAGGCTTCCCCCTTTACCCAAAATCAATCACCCCATCCAAACCAATCCATCCAACCAAGTTGTCACATCAAATCCTTTGAACATACCATCAACATCACACCAACATATGGTATCTAATCAAGCAACAACCTCCATACCAATGAGTCAAAATATGGTCTCCCGAGTACCTATCACCTCAATCATCTTGACCATTCCTATCACTTCAATCATTCCAACCACCCCTATCACACCCATCACATCTCAACCCCTCACTACCACAATCACTCCTAGCATATCTCAAACACCCATCACTACATCCAACACAATTCCGAATCCACCACCACTACCACCAAAACCAAGTGCAATAATTCAATACAACATCACACTAAGAGCACACCAAGTCTACCAACAAGCGCTTCAACAATATCAAGAAGCTCAAGCTACACACACTTCTCAAGCTGCACAACAAGTGCAAACTCAAACGTTATTGCAACAACAACAAGCACAACAAGCAGTGCAAGCCCAAGCTTTGTTGCAACAACAACAGGCCCAACAAGCTACTCAAGCTGCCCAAGCTACCCAAGTTACACATGCCCAAGCACAAGCCCAAGCCCAAGCACAAGCACAAGCCCAAGCGCAAGCACAAGCACAAGCACAATACCTCACCCAACAATAAGCCGCTCAATAGTTAGCATATCAACAAGCACTAGAACAATACCAAGAGAAACAAGAAGCTGCCCAACAAGTATTAGCAGAGCAACAACAAGCCTTAGCAGACCAATAGTAGGCATTAGTGGATCAATAGCAATAGGCTCAACAACAGGCCTTATTAGCGCAATAGTAGCAAGACCAACAACAATCGTTGTTGCATGCATACTCAGCACAACAAAATGTTTAGGTACCACCCATCCAACCACCCATTCCACCAATAGATGAGCCACCTCGAAACATATTCATTCCACCCCCTGATCCACAAGAGGATGTCTCAACACAAATCAAGTTTCTATCACAATAGGTGCTAGACCTCCAATCAGGAAAAACTCCCAAACTACAAATGAATCTATGCCCCTATCCATTTGACAGGAGCATAGTCATGAAACCATTCCCCAAGGGATTTGAAATCCCCAAATTTGATAAATATCATGGGACAAGTAACCCTAAAGATCATATCAGGTAATTTTAGGTACATTGCATGGAAGTAGCCTATGATGAAAACTACTTGATGTGATTATTCCCTCGAAGCTTGGCCGATACTGCTATTGATTGGTTCTCTCATCTTTCAAGAATCAAGAAATTCCAGGAGATCGTAGATGCCTTAATCCAAAACTATGCTTTCAACACTCCCATGGATGTGAGCTTAGAAGAATTATCGTCCATGAAACAATCCAGAGGGGAATCCTTCACTTCATTCTTGCAAAGATGGCGATCCAAGTCCAATAAAAGAAAATGGGCCATGCCCGAGGAACAACAAGTAGGAACAATAATTGCAAACCTCAACAGGCCCTTGGCCTTCCATCTCAAAGTGCAATGTATTACCACATATGATTAGTTAATCCCTAAGGTGCTCAGCATTGAATGATCCCTTGTCCCACAGGGAGGAACTTCATCTTAACAAGAAAGCCACCCATCCTCAAGCTATAACGATAAACCTCAAATGTGGGAAAAGAATTGAAACGTAACCAATGATGGTGTCATTGATGCCAAAGTTGTCATCAGTGCCTCGTGGAAAAATAATCAACCACCACCCCAACAGCAACAACAAAACAACAATCAAAATAATCGGTAGGTCAGTACTGTGGTCCAACAACCCAACAATAAAATCGTAAACAATGTCGATGATCAAAGAGGACCACAACGAAACAAATACTCTCCCAAACAGAAATACACACCCCTTGGGGAATCTTCTGAAGAGGTCATGAAGAGGTTGGTGGACAAAAAGCTAATCATAGTTCCCATGCATGAGAACTATCAAGAGCCCTTGGTGAAACCACCATGGTACAATGAGAATTATCTTTGTGATTTCCATAAAATCAAGGGACACACGACCAAAAATTGTATGAGGCTCAAGAAACTGATTCAAGACCTCATAGACGATAAAATCATAGATGTTGAGAAACCATCTAGAAACCAAAATCTTAAAATCTACACAAACCCAATGCCAAATCACAACAACAATAACAAAGGGAACAACAACCATAATGACAAAGGAAAGGCACCATTCAAGAAGGTAAATCATGTGTATGAAAATGTCATCACCTCCCTAGATGAATATTGTGTAGTAATCACTATCAAAGAAGCTCAGGCTGATTGTGGAGTCACCACAAGAGGTGGAAAAGTTACTATCGCAGGATCATCTCAACCAAATAGAACTTTCACATCCAATTCAAGGTCTAATCCTAGTGGTTACAATGCCCTTGATCAGTTGAAAAGAACCCTTGCAAAAATCTCCATCACAGAGTTGCTAAAAATTTCATCCACCCACAAGAAAATCCTTGAGGAAGCATTGGCTTAATCCACTGTCCCCGCAGTTCTTGAGGTAGAACAATTCCAAGCTATGGTTGGAAACATCATTACTTTGAATCTCCTTATGTTCTCTGATCAATATTTTCCCGCTCAGCCATCTCACAATCGTGCACTCCATTTAGAGGTCCTAGTGCATAAAAACAAAGTCAAGCAAGTCTTGGTGATGGAGGTGCAGGTTTGAACATTTGCTCCCTCAAATGCATTAAGAACCTAAAAATCTCATAGGATTCCATCAACAAAGGAAAAGGTATTACAATTAGGGCATATGATGACCAAGAAAGAGTGTCCTAGGACACAATTCAACTCCCTATTCAAGTAGGGCTAGCTATCATGAAAACCACCTATCAAGTCTTGGACCTTGACTTGCCTTATGACATTCTCTTGGGATGTTCGTGGATCCATGTAATGAAAGCAGTAGCTTCAACCTTCCATCAATGTGTCAAGTTCATTTATGAAGGCCAAGAAATTACCGTCCATGGGGATCCAAAACCATTCTCTTATTGCAAGAACCTAGAGGCAAAATATTAAAAAATCCCTCAAGTGCCTAAAAATGATGAAGGCCCATCAACACCATACATTGATCCAACCACTCTCACCTCCACTTCTACAACAGAGACACCTACCACTCCCACCATCCCCACCATCTCTGATATCAGGGTCATCATCTAGGAAAATGGTTGTAGAAACTATACAATGCCCAAAAGTGCTTTTATGGTAGGAGAGTTACCACAATCTCCCAGATCATGAGGATAACCACAACCAAATGAAGCATCCACATCCCAAACATCTGCTAAACGATATTCCAACTTCAGAAGTGGGGGAGATCTTGGCCAAGAAGTAATAGAGGAGGACCTATCCCATCTCCTATATCAAGACAATATACCAACATGTGATTTACCTATGGATGATAGCAGTAAAGGTTTGCAAATGATGCTCGCAATGGGCTTTTATAGAAATTAGAAACTAGGACAAAATGAAAATGGGCTTCTAATACCCATCATATCGGAGATGCGAATGATAAATCTTGGCCTTGGACATGTCACTCCTAGGATAACCATACATGGTAGAGGTGCCCCAGTTAGAAGGAATCAAACACCTCCTCAAGAACCAGTAGCCACCCCTCAGTCATTAGCCAATGCCAATTAGTTGTCAATGCCCATACAAATGCCCATAGAATTAACTAATGAATCCCTTGAAACAAGTCTACCTATGTTGTTTGAAGACTCTGACCTATTAATGATTAGCACCCTAGCATTCGAATCGGAAAACCAAGTTGATGAAGTAAGACTAGTATACCCCCAATTGATCAACTATGACCAACGAGGACCACCGATTCTTGACACATTCAAAAAAAATGAGGCACTCTTAGAATTCATGGGACTAAGGGGTAACATTCTATGTGGAAATCACAAGGAATGATTCATCATAGAGCTAGACACACAGGCATATTATGGGGAAACAATTGAATCCCTTAGTCACAAAAATGAGAAACTAAGAATAATCTCCAAGTCCTTGAGTGAAAACCACCTCGTGGCACTCTCTGACCCTAAAATAGTAAAAAGAAAGGATGCATTTGATGGTGAAAACCTCTCTGAGGCACCCAAAGATGGGGGATTCAATCTTCCTCTCACAACTTTACATCAGGAGAAATCAATAATGCTAGCAGAAAAATGTAACCCCATTAACTTGGGGACACAAGAAACTCCACACATCGCCTTCTATGTAGAATCACTATTATCAGAGGAACAAGAACTCTTGGATACCTTCTTTAGAGAAAGGAAGATAAACTTTGCATGGACATATGTTGATATGCCTAGACTTGATCTAGAAGTAGTGGTTCACCACCTAGCAGTATACCTTGAAGCTAAAGCAGTGAAACAAAAGCTGAGAAAGATGCATCCTCAGATCACTCTACTAGTCAAAATGGAACTAAAGAAACTACTAGATGCAAGATTTATACAAACAATTGCCTACCCAAAATGGGTATCTAATCTAGTACCTATCTCAAAACCCACTGGGGGCATCAGAATCTGCATAGACTTCAAGGACTTGAACAAAGCATATCCAAAAGATGAATTCCCACTACCAAATATTGACATGATTGTGGATATGACTACTAGGCATGAAATTCTTTCACTAATGGATGGTTTCTCAGGATACAATCATATAAGGATTGTCGAGGAGGATCAACAAAAAACAACCTTCACTTGTCCAGGGGGGACGTACTATTGGAATGTGATTCCATTTGGCTTGAAGAATGCTCAACCTACCTACCAAAGGGTAATGACACTGATCTTCCATGAAATGATCCATAAAACCGTGGAGGATTACATTGATGAAATTCAAGCTAAATCCAAAAATAGAAGGATCATATATCAACCTTGGGTGCCATTTTTGACAAGCTTGAAGAGTATAAAGTCTACTTGAAACCAAAGAAGTGCATCTTTGGAGTACAGTCAGGAAAGCTGCTAGGATATATAGTGTCAATGAGAGGCATCGAAATAGACCCTACAAAGGTAAAAGAAATTCTTGAAATGGAGGCACCTAAAACACTGAAGTAGTTGAGAGGTCTCCAAGGTAGACTACAATCCATCCACAGATTCATAGCACAACTCACAGATAAGAAAGTCCCATATTCTCACTTACTTCACAAGGGAGTAACATACAAATGGGATGACAAGTGTGACCAAGCCTTTAGAAAAATCAAAGAATATATGCTTACACCTCATGTCTTAATGCCACCAATTTAAAAGAAGCCTTTGATTCTTTACATTTTAGCGATAGTAGTAGCCCTTGGTGCTCTCATAGCACAACATGATGAGAACGAAATAGGGAGAGCTATTTATTACATCAGTCAAACAATGGCATGAGTTGAACTACACATTCATTGAGAAAGCTTGCCTACCTGTGGTGTTTGCTTCCCAAAAGTTCAAACATTACATGTTGGCACACAAAAATCAAACTCATTGCCAAGATCAACCCTCTCAAATAATTTTTGTAAAAGGAAATGCTCATAAGTAGAATGACTAAATGAGTCATGATACTATCAAAATATGACATTGAATATGTGGAACAGAAGGCAATCAAAGGTCAGGTCATTGTGGATTAGCTGGCAGAGGCACCCATCTACTTAGAGAATCTGCTCATATCAGAATTTCTAGATGAATCAATTTTCAATCTCAACATAGCTAACCATTAGAAACTCTACTTCACATGAATTAGGAGCTGGAATCTTCTTCATCACCCCACAGGGGGACTGCATACCAAGGTCCTACAAACTAGCTTTTCCCTACACCAATAACATAGTAGAATATGAGTCCCTAACCATAGGTCTTAGAATAGTAGTACAGTGGCATATAATGGCTCTCAAGGTATACAAAGACTCACAACTTATCATAAATCAAGTCAATGATGAATACCAAACAAAGGATGACAAACTAACTCCTTACAAGAAGTTGGTAGAAAGCCTCAAAGAGTCCTTCATCAACATCACATTTGAGCAGATTCCAAGAACCAACAACAAAGCAGTGAACGCCATGGAAACTATCAAATCCCTCCTGGATATCCCTCGCAACATCCCAAAGTATGACTTCTTGGTAGAATAGCTTCTCGTACTAGAATTCAAGGTACTAGAGTCAAAATTTATGTGCAAAATCGTTGGTCCTAACGATCATTGGTATCATGACATCTACACCTACCTTAGGATAGGAGTCATCCCTACTTATTTTACTTCAAATCTTAAGAGAACCTTTGTCAATAAAGCATCCCACTTTGTTGTCCTAGGAGAAACCTTATATCGTAGAAGCATAGAAGGAATCTTTCTAAGGTGTCTTAATCCTGAGAAGGCCTTGATTTCTCTAATTGAGGTGCATAACAACATTGGTGGCTCCCATTCGAGTGGTATGACCTTGGCCAAGAAATTACTAAGGATGGGGTATTATTGTCCTACTATGGAAAGAGAGGCACATGACTATGTCAAAAGGTGCCTATAATGTCAGTAGCATGGGGACCTCATCCATGCTCTAGCTCAGGAACTCCATCTGATTGTTACACCATGGCCTTTCTCGCAGTGGGGGCTCAATCTCATTGGAAAAATAACCCCAATTTCATCTAATGGCCAAAAATTCATCATTACCACCATCAAACACTTCACAAAATGGGTAGAGGCCATACCCATGACATACATAACTGGGAAGCAGATATCCAAGTTCATCTTAAATTACCTCATATGTCGATATGGTGTTCCCCAAGCTATTATCTCAAATAATTGAACACCATTCAAGAATTAGGATGTTCACGATCTATGTGAAAATTTCAAAATCCAACATCGCTTCTCCACCCCATACTATCCCCAAGGCAATGGCCAAGTAGAAGCTACCAACAAAACCATCTTGAAAATCCTTAAGAAAACAGTCAATGACGCAAGTCGTGACTAGCATTTATAGCTAAATCCCACCCTTTGGGCCTATCGAACCAACATTTGTACACCCAACAACACCACCCCATTCTCCCTAGTCTACGAATCAAAAGCTATACTGCCCATCGAGATCGAGCTCCCATCTCTCAGAATCTCACTACAAAATACCATCACGGATGAGGAATATCGGGTTTCATGCCTAAATGAGTTGGAGTTACTAGACTAACAATGTCTGAATGCCTTGAACCATCTACAAGTGTATCAAAATAGACTCAAGAGGAGCTATAACAAGAAGATTAGGACTTTCCAAGTTGGAGAATTGGCACTAAAGGAGAACCAAAAGAATGTCCCAAATCCAAATAGCAAAGGAAAATTTGAACCCAACTGGTTGGGACCATTTGTTATCATAGTGAGCTATAAGTTAGGGGCATATCAGTTATCAACACCTAAAGGGGAACCCCTGCAAGAGCCAATAAATAGCTCTCATCTCAAAAAGTTTTATGCCTAATCTTGCAAGGTATAGAACCAAAAATCCATAAAAAATTAGAAAAAGTCTTGAAAAAATGGTCACCTTGGTGAAAACCTGGAAAACAAGCATCTTGGTGACAACAAAAAAAAATCAAAAAAGAAAAAAATCAAAAAAATGATCAAAACAATAAAGAGAAAAATAATCATCCTCTAGTGAAAACCACTTCAGTGACACTTTGGTCAAGTAACTTGGTGAAAACTTAGAAAATAGGAGCCATGTGTAAATAAGCACTCTCCATCCATCTTGGTCTTTGTGACTTTCTTTGCATCATTCACTCGTCCATTCATCCATCACATTTTATCATCCATTCTGCATCATGGTTTGGTCATGTGTTTGTGTCATGATCCCTCCTAGAGCTACTCGGCCCACTTCAAAAGTTAGTTTGTCCTGCCTATATCAGAGTAGTCTATCACATCACACTAGGGGCATGTTCTACATTGGATCAAATTTGTGTTCATTCTTGAGGTCCTAAAATCTCAAAAAATCCCAAAACATTCAAAACATCAAAAATCCAAAAACATCCAAATATTATCAAAATCCAAAAATAGGTCAAAAAGTAAAAAAAATCAAAACAAAGTCATCTTGTTGAACTACAACATCTTTGAGCCTTGGAACGTAAGCAAGGTTGATCTTTGATCATCCCCCAAGACATCTAGGTCAATCCTATAGGATTCTATCATAATAAACTGACATCTCATCATGTTCATATCTTCTTGTAAATCGGTCGAGTTGTCAGTTGAACTACATGGTCCCTACGTGTATAACGTAGGCTAGGATAATTTTTTTATCAACCCCTGAGGCCCCTAAGATAGGTCTTTAGGCTAGTCCCTTGGTCAAAATCTTAGAAAACACCTAAAAATCATAAAACTTGAAAATCAAAACATTTGCAAAATTTTAAAAATACCAAAACAGCCTCAAAACATTTCAAAAATATCAAAAACATTCAAAAAACCAAAAAAATTCATCCATCCCCATCTCACTATCACCTACAATAAAAATCACTAATAATAAATCGCCATCACCCTCAACCTTTGGTGAAATAGTCAAAAACAAGTCTAGCAGTCAAGCATGAAAACATAAGCATCAAAGGTCTCAAGCCTAAGTCAATCAATAAACAAGTTGCTCAAATTTTTGTATCAATAGCTTATCAATCTTAAATCAAGCTCATCATTGTCTGATAAAATAACATCCTATGATGAATCCTTCCTATAATGGGAACTTTTTATTAGACCAAGCACTTTGGATAAATGAAATGCCATGCCACCATCCACTAACATGTCCTAGGATATATCGTTCCGACAATAGACATCATCTATTGGCAATAAGTTTCGGTTCTTATCCTTCAAAACACATTTTCCTTTGGCTAGTGATATGAAGAGCATTAGCTCTTTTTTTTTTGGCTTTTATCTTGTTTAATTTATCTTATTGTGCTCATTCTAAGGACCTCTCAATGATATTCGAACGAAGGATTTAGAGAGATAGGAATGGGGCAACAATCATTATCTTTTGTCTATTGTGCTTGTTGGATATTCTTGTAATATAACCTTGGTCATACGTGCTTTGTTTAGATGTAGGGAGGATGTTTTAGGTATTTTTTTTACCACATAAGAAGGCTTTCCTTCCTATATTTTGGTCTGAGATATTTTGAGTATCTAAACTGCATTTCTGAATAAGGTTTTGTATGCCAGGTGTGAACAAAATTACTCCTATCTAATTGTCGAGCCAAATTCCATCACACTAGGTACAATGCCATCCTAGTTCTTTATACCTTGATGCATCATATTGTTTGTGTAATCAAACATAAGGTAATTGGCCCTTTGAAAATCCCAACTCCTTGGCAAGTAGTCATCATCATTTTCATCATCATCTAGTATGTCTTGTTGGATCCTCTGTTCCATCTTATTCTTATATCTTTACTAACATTTATATCCAAGTTCATGTGATGTCTAAAAATATACATGAGGTTACCCATAGCCGATGACTATCTATGCATCATCTAATTTGTCTACATCAAATATCTAATCTTTTTGACTAATTATTTTTTTGTCCTCTAATCACTAGAACCACTCCTCTTTCATTCTATCATGATCTCAATTGGAAATTGACATTTCCATTTGATTTATTGAGGGGGAAATATACCAGTGTAATTCTTCTCACTGGGGCAACAGTGAGGCATCTAAAAATCAGGGAATTTTTTGACTTTGGATCATGACAAGATTATTCTTTGAACCAATGTAGCAAGTGCATCACTTCCAAGAGGGGAAAAATGTAGACATGGAAAATATACCAAATGACATTGCACATCTGATTTTGATTACTAACACCATTTCATCCTAAATCATCCCTCGGTCTAACCATTTAATGAAATTCCCTTATTTGATTAAATTCATCAATTTCCCTCCCTTAATTAAATAAATCATGTATTTGATTAAGTCTCTCTTTTTTTTTAATTAAATCAATCAATCTAATCTAATTATCCCTATTTAATTAAATAATTAATTTTATTTAATTAAAATCTCTAAAGTCTATCTCATAAAATTAAATAAATCAAAGCCTTATTTAATTTAATCTAACTCCTTCCCTTTTAATTAAATAAATCAAAAATATTTTATTTAATTAAATCTTTAAATCATTTTCCATCTCCTTTTGATTTAAATCAACCCATAAATTTAAGTCAAATAGGTCACATCATTTAATCCTCTATTAAATTAATTAACCTTGATTAATTTAATCCTAATGTATGTCCCATCCTCTATCTTTTGCCACTTGCACATGAAAATATATTTAATTCATTTATTAAATTTCTATTTTCCTTCAACTTGGCATAATGGAGGAATATTCCTCAAATTTGAATTCAAAAACTAAGTGGACTTTGTTCTTCCAACAAGGCATTTATGTCATCTTACAAGTCATTTTGCATTGAGCCAAGTGGCCATTACTCCATTTGACTCTCCCTCCACTTTGTCATTTCAACATTTTCAAATTTCAAATATATGCATTTATGGGAACATTCATCAAAACTTTCACATCCTCCATCCACTCACATTTGGACAAGTGGTACCTTTCCATTGGATGAAAATTAGTCCCACATTTCTCTCTTTTGGGCATTTCTCCAACTTGGAATTCTATAAATAAGAGGTTTCTCTCCTCATTTGATCATCCAAAATTTGAGTAAACTTACTATACTTAAATACATCTTCAACCTTCACATTTGAGGTTATGTAATTTTTTTCATCATGGAGCACATTTGAACCTTCAACCAAGTGGATCACTCTTCATCAATCTTCAACATTGTATCATAGGAGTTGTGAAAGGGCCATTTTTCACATCAAATTGACACCAATTCACCCATGGGATCAAGAGTTTTCTTGTTTTAATAGGATTTAATCTATTTTTTTGTGTTCTTCATTCTTACATTGTTCTTCATTCTTACATTTCCTATTTTAATCATTGCAAATGGATTTCATGGGGAACTTAGATTCTAACTTGCATTTCAATCTTATAATGTGTTTGTTTGTTATGTTTAGCAGGTTCTAGAGGGATCTTTGTTCACAATTACTTGCTTGCCTGACCTCTATTTTGCAGATCTAACTGGTTTTCTTGTAGGTTGGATTGATCAAAAGTGAAGGAGAAAAGAGGCATGATGGAATCATTATCTCATAATACCAAGTGTTTTTGAACACTTTAGTGTTTTTTTAACACTCTTGGAGAATTCACAATTTCTCTTAAAAATTTGTTATCTTTCATATGCTTAGGACCTACTAAATTCTTTTGGGCTCTAAAAAGAATATTTCAATTTCTTGTTACAAAGGGCTAAAATGAACTTTAGGACAAACTCACTAGATTTGGTTTAAGGATTAACAATTGAACAAGGAAAATTTTCACACTTCATTTTGGTACTTAAAAAAGAAGACATTATTGCTTTGTGGGCTTAAAAAGAACATGTGCTACTTTTTTTTGTAATTTCTTACTCAAAGTAATACCATTGAAAAGATGTATGCGCTTCTCTTGCGCCTCAAAAAAATCTTTAGAATCAAAAGGCTTTTTGGTGGTCTTAAGTTGGGTAAAGTAATTACCTCCACATTTCAATTGGGTTCTTAAAATTGAACAAAGCTTGCGGGTGTGAGTTAGGCATATTGTGTGTGTTCTCTCTTTGTTTCTAAACAAAGATTGATCAAACTACGGATGTGCTTGCTTGCTATTTTTTACCTTTAGAGGGGCCTACCTAAGAGACACATTTGAAAGGAGAACTCAAAGGTGACTCCAACTGGTTCTTCACTTAGGCCGGTATATAAATGGATGAGACTAAAGTGTCAAGTCCTCATGGTATGTAGGCCTTAGCCGTGCAGTGTCTTTCAGAATTGGGTACTATCATAAAAAAGTATAAGTGCCCCTAGTAGGATTGATTAAAGCCTTTAGTGGCTTACTAGATGCTCAAGAGGTACCATGTCTCCAGTTTCCTTGACTAAGAACCAATCTGTTTAGAAGCCCAAATCCTTATCTATTTGTTGGTGTAAGAACGGTCATTTTGAAGCCACCCCATAATTTTATGGCTTTTAGTAGAAATGGAAAGCATGCCATGGGAGTTTCATGGGTGTTGATGCTTGGCTTCCCCATATAAGTGAGTTTTGTGGAGGGGCGCTGGTGGGGTCAAGCATCTAACCATTCACTAAAAGTAGGCATAACTAGACTTGTCCAGGTGGGGATTCAACAAATATAGTCATTTTTATCCATAGGGTTGTGCATGTCCTTGGTATCAAAACACTTTCTTGGTTCCAAAGCATTGGGAAACACACATTTAATGAGAAAACAAAATTTCAAACCCCTTAGTTAGAGAAAATACCTTTGACAAAACCCAAGAGCTATTGCTTACCCTAGGGATTACATCCCTAGAGATTTCTAAGTGATTGGGTTTACATCTAAATTTTCTCATACAAAGGTCAACATTAGGCAACCTTTGTCTTGATTTCTTGGAAATTCCACATAGCACTTTGTGGGACAAAAAGAGGTTATAACATTGGACAATCAGTTTGAAACATAATCAAGAGTGTACTTTTGGTAAAAATAAGTCATTAAAGCAAAGATAAACAATTGAATCCCACACATGATTTCTCAATGATTTCTCACAAAATTAAAATTTGAAAACCAAAACTCAAACCTCTTAGTGCAAAAAATCACCAAAATCATCTTTTGATGCTCTACGAATTCAGACAAATATTTATTTTTAACTTCTATCAACTTGCATCAAGAAGAAATCCCCATTTGTTTGAATTCTATTATCAACAAAATCCAAATCTATTTCGAGAGTTTGAATTTCTTGTCTAGCGAAAAGCATGTTCTTCATCACCGAGGTCTTGTAAACAAGGGTCTTTTTAGGTACACCTAGGATCAAAATTAAACCTTCATCCATCCCCCAAACATCAAAATCAAAATCACCTTACAAACAATTCTTGGAAATCTTGAAAAAATCCCTCATGCTAAACTTTGGGCAAATCATTTGAACCAAATCAAAATCATTTTGTTTGACTATATGTGTGTAGATGAATCCTTCTCCACATATTTAGTCAAATTATCAATCCTTGTGAACAAGTCTATCCCTTGATAACATCCAACATCTTGTGGTTTATGAGTTCACTATCCAAAATCCAAAATCAAAGCAAATCAAAATCATCTTGTTTGGTTAGGTGTGTCTAGATGAATCCTTCTTTACACATTTAGTCAAATTAGCATCGTGTAGACAAATTTACTCTAGGACAACTCCAATCTCTTCGATTTTATGAGTTAATTATCCAAACCAAATCAAATAAATCCCAAATCAAATCAAACATCAATCCAAGTCCTAAAGTTTACCATCCTCTTCAAGGTTTCCAAAGAGTTCAATCATTCACATCATCCATCTTTCACACTTCATCATCACACCTTTGATCCTTAAAATCCTAAATTTTCTCTTTTGAACCTAAAGTTAAGATCAACCCAAAGAATTAGAGATTCATCTCCAAAAATTCTTGAGAGTTGATCCCTATTTTATGGTGCAAACTAGATCTCAACACAAGAGGAACGTGGAAGCCAACAAAGAAACATCCACTTCAAGTGACTTAAGCCAAACAAATTCTAAAATGAATCTTTTTAGATCAAGCAATCCTTTAACTAACTTTCCTTCGTCATCACAAATTCAACAAGAGGAAGGTCAAGTGGAGGATCTTACCAATAATACCTTTGGGATATCACAAGAGGAAATCACCGAAATGGTTCAAAATCAGGAGAATCATAAAATTATCAACATCATGATGAGACTAAATCCTTCACTATACATGCTCGAATTGGAAAATCAAGGGGCTAAACTCCCCTCTGATTATGATGTGATCACTATTGTGGAGCCATCTCTTGGGGTCATATCCCTTATCTCATCTACCATCCCCATTTCATCTACACCTCCATTTCAAATCATCACTCAACCCATACCCAAATCACATCATCTATTGCTCCAACACAACCCATTGTTAACAAGGGAAGCACATTTTCTCAATGCATTGCAAACACACCCCCTTGTGAATAATCAAGAGTTGGATGAAAACACCATCTTCTGACAATTTTTACCCCAAAATTCATCACATCCATATGTCCCTCTCACTTTTCATAATCCAAATGATCCATCATCATCATTTCATGCAACACCCCAAACCTCTCTCCCCCTAACCATACAAGGAGAGGGTGAATTAGTTGGACCAGGGGGAAACTTTGACACTATATCATTTCCACAAGGGAGTATATCACTCAAATTTCTGCCACTCCCACAATCACCATCAATATCCACATCACCTCTTGGTTTAGGACTTCCCCCTTTACCAAACATCAATCAACAAAATCAAATCAACTCACCAAACATCAATCAAAGCATCATACCAAATCCTCCCATCTTGCCATTGATATCACAACAACAGATGAAAACCATCCCAATAACACAAACCACCACCATAGCATCATCAACCATCCCCCAAACATCTCAAAACATGGTCTCTCAAGGACCAAGCATATCAATCACACCATCTACCACTCAAATCCCAAACATCAATATGGCAATGCCTCGCATCACCACAACAAGCACCATTCCATGTCTACCTCCACCACCACAACCACCAACCTCAAAAAAATAAAGCCAATAAAACATTGCATTACAAGCTACTTAGCAGGCTACCTACCAAAAGGTACTCTGTCAACTAGTTTCCCAAGCTACTCAAGCCACACAACAAGCACAACAAGCACAACAAGCACAATAGGCTACACAATCCCAAGCCTTATTACAACAACAACAACAAGAAGCAACCCAAGCTGCTCAAGATTCTCAAGTCGTACAAGCTACACAAATTGCACAAGAAAAATCTCAGGCTTAAGCACAAGCACACACATAATATCTTGCACTACAACAAGCAGCCTAGCAACAGGCATATCAGTAAGCACTAAAACAATACCAAGAACAACAAGAAGCAACCCAATTAGCAGCCCAACAACAAGAATTTTTGGAACAACATCAACAACAACAAGCTCAACAATAGACACTATTAGCACAACAACAACAGGACCAACAACAAGCATTGTTTGTACAATAGCAATTGCAAGCATACTTGGCATAGTAGAATATGCAAACACCATCCAATCCACACATCCCATCAACAACTAAACCACCTTAGAACACTTTCATCCCACCACCTGATCTACAAAATGATGTCACAGCACAAATCAAGTTTCTCTCACAACAAGTGCTTGATCTTCAGTTAGGGATAACCACGAAAAACACCCAACAACTTGTGTCCTTATCCATTCAACAAGAATCTTATAATGAAACCATTCCCAAAGGGATTTGAGATCCCCAAATTTGATAAATATCATGGGATGGGAAACCCTGAAGATCA
Organism: Sequoia sempervirens; assembly: GCA_007258455.2. Classification (NCBI taxonomy): domain Eukaryota; kingdom Viridiplantae; phylum Streptophyta; class Pinopsida; order Cupressales; family Cupressaceae; genus Sequoia; species Sequoia sempervirens. The sequence goes on along the minus strand of VDFB02193867.1, from coordinate 47,601,939 downwards.
CAACAAGGAATTCAAGGTTCATTGCATGGAAGTCGCGTATGATGATATTTATCTAATGCGACTATTTCCTAGAAGTTTGGCTAGCCTAGCTATGGAGTGGTTTTCTCGCCTCCCTCTAGGCATCAAAAAAATCCAAGAAATAGTAGAAATATTCATCAAAAATTATGCATTCAACATCAGTATGGATGTCAGTCTAGAGGAATTATCAGCTTTCAAATAAGGTAAGAATGAATCATTTGCTTCTTTCTTACAACAATGGTGTTCCAAGGCCAATCAGAGCAAATGGGTCATTCCTAAAGAACAATAAGTCTATACTATCATATCCAATCTCGATGGAGCCTTGGAATTCCATCTCAAAGTGCAAGGTATCACCACATATGACCAATTGATCTCCAAGGTGCTCAACATCGAACGAGCCCTTATGCCACAAGGAGGATCGGCTACATATCTTGAACAACAGAGCAATCACCCATCCACCAATTATAATGACAAACCTCACACATGGGAAAAGAACAGAAACATTACCAATGATGGTGTTGTCGATGCCAAAGTTTTTATCAACACCCCTTGATAAAACACACCCACACCCCAACAACAACCCCAAAACCACCATCAAAACAATCATCAAGCTAATGCAGTGACACAACAGCCAAACAATCAAATGATCAACAATGTTAACGACCAAAGGGGACCACCACAGTGAAACAAAAAATCCAAATGAAAGTACACTACTCTTGGGGAACCACAAGAGGTCATCATGAGAAAACTAATAAGCAAAAACCTCATCAAATCTCCCACCTATGAGAATTACCAAGAACAGATGTCAAACCACCCTAGTATAATGAAAATCAGCTCTAACTTCCACAAAATCAAAGGGAACACTACAAAAAATTGCATGAGGTTGAAAAATCTAATCCAGGACCTCATTGAGAAAAAAATCATAAATGTTGAGCAACCGACAAAAAATTAGAACCTCAAAATCTACACAAATCTAATGCCTAACCATAACAATAAAGGGAACAATAACACTAATAAAGGAAAGGGTACATTCAAGAATGTGAATCCTATGTACAACCATATCATCACATCCCTAGATGATTATTGTGCTACCATCACCATCAGAGGAGTCCACATTGATTGTGGAGTCACCACAAGAGGCAGCAAGGTCACCATTGTGGGGTCATCTCAGCCAAATAGACCATCTAATTCCAACCCAAGATCCATTCACAATGGCTATAATGTCCTTGATCAGCTAAAGACAACCCTAGCACAAATCCCCATCATGGAGTTGCTAAAAATTTCATCTGCCCACAAGAAAATCCTTGAGGAAGCATTTGCTTCATCCACTATACCTACGGATCTTGACGCGAAATAATTCCAAGCTCTGGTTGGAAACATCATTAATCTGAATCTCCTTACATTCTCCAACCAATATTTTCCCACTCAACCATCTTACAACAGTGCACTCCATTTAGAGGTCCTAGTGCATAAAAATAAAGTCAAGCGAGTCCTGTGGATGGAGGTACAAGTTTGAACATTTTCTCCCTCAAGCTCATTAAGAACCTAAAAATCTCAGAGGATTCCATTGACAAAGGAAAAGGTATTACAATTAGGGCTTATGATGATCAAGAAAGAGTGTCCCAGGGCACAATTCAACTCCCCATTCAAGTAGGGCTAGCTATCATGGAAACCACCTGTCAGGTCCTAGACCTAAACTTGCCTTATAACATTCTCCTAGGATGTCTGTGGATCCATGCAATGCAAGTAGTAGTATCAACCTTCTATCAATGAGTCAAGTTCACATATGAAGGCCAAGGAATTACCATCCATGGGGATCCCAAACCATTCTCTTATTGCAAGAACCTAGAGGCAAAATATTACAAAATCCCTCAAGTGCCTAAAAATGATGAAGGCCCATCAACACCATACATTGACCCAACCACTCTCACCTCCACTTTTGTGATGGAGACACCCAACACTCCCACCATCCCCACCATCTCTAATATCAAGGTCGTCATCTAGGACAACAATTGCAGAAATTATACGATTCCAAAATATGCTTTTGTGGTAGGAGAGTTACCACAATCTCCCAAATCATGAGGACAACCACAATCAAATGAAGCCTCCACATCCCAAACATCCACTGGAGGATATTCCAACTTTAGAAGTTGGGGAAATCTCAAGAAGTAATAGAAGAGGACCTATCCCACCTCCTGTATCAAGACAATAGATCGAAAACTAATTTACCTATGGATGATGTCTAGTAGTAAGGGTTTGCAAACGATGCTCATAATGGGCTATGACAGAAATTAAAAAATAGGGAAAAATGAAAAGGGGCTGCTAATACCCATCCTTCCAAAAGACACGAATGAGAAATCTTAGCCTTGGATGTACCCCTCTGAGTATAACCATATGTGGCTAATCTCCCCCAGATTGAAAGAATAGGACACCCCCTCAGGTATCAAAATCACCTCCGCAGATGTTAGCTCTATCTCCTAGGTCATTAGCCTGAGCCCAACAGTTACCTATGTCCATAGGTCATGTCATATAAAAATTTACCTTTGACATCACTAATGTCTATAGTAGTGAGGATGATGAGCCCGAAAGAGGCATACCCACTTTGTTTGAAGACTAAGTTCTTTTCATGATTAGCACCCTATCTTACAAATCTGAGAACCAATCCAATGAAATAAGACTAGTTTACCCCTAGTTGATTGACTATGACCAACGAGGACCACCAATTATCAACACATTCAAAAATGATGAGGCACTCTCTGAGTTCATGGGACTAAGGGATAATATTTTGTACAACGATCACAAAGAAAAATTCATCATAGAGCTAGACACATAGGCCTATTACAGAGAGACGATTGAATCCCTCAGTTGCAAAAGTGAAAGACTGAGAATAATCTCTAAGTCCTTGAGTGAAAACCACCTCGTGGCACTCTCTAACTCTAAAATAGTAAAAATAAAGGAAGCATCTGATGGTGAAAACCTCTCTGAGGTTCCCGAAGATGGGTGATTCAATCTTCCTCTCATAGCTTTACATCAGGAGAAATCAGCAATGTTGGCAGAGAAATATAACCCCATCAACTTGGGGACACAAGAAATTGCACACATCACCTTCTATGTAGAATCACTACTATCAGAAGAACAAGAGCTCTTAGCCTCCTTCTTTAGGGAAAGTAAGGTTAACTTTGCATGGACATATGTTGATATGCCAGGACTTGATAAAAAAATAGTGGTTCGCCACTTAGCAATTTACCCTAAAGCTAAACCAGTGAAACAAAAGTTGAGAAAGATGCATCCCCATATTTCCCTACTAGTCAAAATGGAACTAAAGAAGCTACTAGATGTAGGATTTATATGAACAAAGTGGGTGTCTAACCTAGTTCCTGTCTCAAAACCCACTGGGGGCATTATAATCTGCACAGACTTCAAGGACTTGAACAAAGCATGTCTGAAAGATGACTTCCCATTGCCTAACATAGACATGATTGTGGACATGACTGTTGGGAATGAAATGATCTTGCTAATGGATGGTTTTACAAGATACAACCAAATAATGATTTCCAAGGAGGATCAACATGAAACGACTTCACTTGTCCATGGGGGACGTATTGCTAGAATGTGATGCCATTCAACTTGAAGAATGCTAGAGCTACCTACTAGAGGGAAATGACACTAATCTTCCATGACATGATCCATAAAACCATGGAGGACTATGTTGATGACATTCTAGCTAAATATAGAAAGAGGAGAGACCATATAGCAACCTTGGGTTCCGTTTTCGACAAGCTTGAAGAATACAATGTCCGCTTGAATCTTAAGAAGTGTGTCTTCAGCGTATAGTCAGGAAAGCTGCTAGGGTACATAGTGTCAATGAGAGGCATCAAAATAGACCCTACAAAGGTAAAATACATTCTTGAGATGGAAGCTCCTAGAACACTGAAGCAGTTGAGAGGTCTCCAAGGTAGGTTTCAATCCATTTTCAAATTTATAACACAACTCGTAGATAAGCAAGTCCCATATTCCCACTTAGTTCACAAGGGAGTAACATACAAATGGGATGAAAATTTTGATCAAGCCTTTAACAAAATCAAAGAATATCTGCTAACACCTCAAGTCTTGATGCCACCAATCCCAAAGAAGCGTTTAATTCTCTACATCTTAGTGACAACAACAACCTTGGGTGCTCTCCTAGGATAACATGATGAGAATGGAAAAGAGAGAACCATTTATTATATCAATCGAACAATGGTTGGGCATGAGTTGAATTACAAATTTATTGAAAAATCCTACCTAGCTATGGTGTTTGCTTCCCAAAAATTTAAACACTACATGTTGGCACACAAAATCAAACTCATCACCAATATTGATCCTCTCAAGTACCTATTGTCAAAAGGAATGCTAACAGGGAGAATGGCTAAATGGATGATGATACTATTTGAGTATGACATTGAATATGTAGAGCGAAAGGAAATCAAAGGTCAAGTAATCATAGACCAGCTAATAGAAGCACCCATCTACTCAGAGAATCCACTCATATTAGAGTTTCTAGATGAATCCATTTTAAACCTCAACATAGCTAACCATTGGAAGATCTACTTTGATGGCTCATACACACAACATGGATCAGGAGCTCGGGTTTTCTTCATCACCCCACAGGGGGATTAAATACTAAGGTTCTATAAATTGGCATTTCCCTACACCAATAACATAGCAGAATATGAGGCATTAACAATAAGTCTCAGAATAGTAGTGCAATGGCACATAATGGCTCTCAAGGTATACAGAGACTCATAGCTTATCATAAATCAAGTAAATGACAAATATCAAACAAAGGATGATAAGCTGACTCCTTACAAAAAATTGGTGGAGAGTCTAAAAGAATCATCCATAGAAATCACATTTGAGTAGATTCCAAGAGCAAACAATAGAGCAACAGACACCATGGAAATAATCGGATCCCTCCTGGATATCCCTTGCATCCTCCCAAAGCATGAATTCTTGGTAAAGTAGCTTCTCATACCTGCATTCAAGGTACCTGATTCAAAATTTGTGTGTGAAATCATTGGTCCCAGTGATCACTGGTATCATGAAATTTATACCTACCTTAGGATAGGAGTCCTCCCCGCTGACTTGCCTTCAAGCCATAAGAGAACCTTCATAAAAAAAGCATCTGGTTTTGTCATCTTAGGAGAAACCCTGTATTGTAGGAGCATAGACGGAACCCTATTAAGGTGTCTAAACCTTGAGTAGGCCTTGACTGCTCTAACTAAGGTGCATAACAGTATTTGTGGTTCACACTCGAGTGGAATGATCTTGGCTAAGAAATTGTTGAGGATGGGGTATTATTGGCCTACTATGGAAAGAGAGGCACATGATTATGTCAATAAGTGCTTACAATGTCAACAGGATGGGAACCTCATCCATGTTCCAACTCAAGAGCTTCATTCTATTGTCACACCATGGCCCTTCTCGCAGTGGGTGCTCAATCTCATTAGAAAAATAACTCCAGCCTTATCCAGTGGCCACAAATTCATCATCACCGCCACCAAGTATTTTATGAAGTGGGTAGAGGCCATACCCATGACATATATAATTGGAAAGCAGATATCAAAGTTCATCTTGAACTACCTCATATGTCGCTACAGTGTCCCATAAGCCATTATCTCATATAATGGGACACCACTCAAGAATCAGGATGTCCGCAACCTATGTCAAAAATTAAAAATCCAACATCACTTTTCCAGCCCATACTATCCCCAAGGCAATGGCCAAGCAAAAGCTACAAACAAGACCATCCTAAAAATCCTTAAGAAAACAGTCAATGATGCAGGTCGTGACTAGCATCTACAGCTAAATCCTACCCTCTAAGCCTATCAAACCAACATCTGCACACCCATCAACGCCACCCCATTCTCCTTGGTCTATAGATCAAAAGGCATACTTCCCATTGAGATCAAGCTTCCATCTCTTAGAATCTCACTGCAAAACAACATCATAGATGAGGAGTATCGGGTTTCATGCCTAAATGAGCTAGAGCTACTAGACGAGCAGTGTCTAAACGCCTTGAAACATCTACAAGTGTATCAAAACCAACTCAAGAGGAGTTATAACAAGAAAATTAGAAGCAGGACCTTCTAGGTCAGAGAGTTGGTAGTAAAGGAAAATCATAAGAACTTGCCTAATCTAGATAGCAAAGGAAAGTTGGAGCCTCATTGGTTGGGCTAATTTGTCACTACAACAAGTTACAAGTCAGGGGCATATCAGTTATCAACACCCAAAGGGGAACCCCTACAAGAGCCAATGAATAGTTCTCATCTCAAAAATTTTAATGCCTAAGCTTACAAGGTATAGAACCAAAAATCCATAAAAATAAAAAAAAGTCTTGAAAAAATGGTCACCTTGATGAAAACCTGGCAAACAGGCGTCTTGGTGACAACCAAAAAAAATCAAAAAAATAAAAAAATCCAAAAAAATAAAAAAAAGAGGATTCAAAACATTAAAGAGAAAAATAATCGTCCTCTAGTGAAAACCATTTCAGTGGCACTTTGGGCAAGTACCTTAGTGAAAACCTGGAAAACAGGTGTCATGTGTAAATAAGCACTCTTCATCCATCCTGGTCTCCACGACTTGCTCTGCATCCATCCATCCATCACATTCTCATCCACCCATCCATCACATTTCATCTACATCCTTGCATCCATTCCACATCATAGCTTGGTCCTATGTTCTTGTCATGATCCCTCCTAGAGCTACTCGGCTCATTCCAAAGTTCAATTTGTCCTGCCTATATCGGAGTAGTCTATTGCATCATGTTGGGGGAATTTCCTACATTAGATCAGATTCGTGTACATTCTTGAAGTCTTAAAATCAAAAAATCCAAAAACATAAAAAAATCAGAAAATCCAAAAACATCGAAAAATCAGAAAATCCCAAAAACATCCAAATCACATGAAAATCCAAAAACAAGTCAAAAAGTGAAAAAATCAAAAGAAGAGTTGTTTGTCAAACTACATCATCTCTGAGCTTTTAAAGTAGGAAAAGTTGATCTTTGATCATCCCCAAAGAAATCTAGGTCAATCCTATAGGAGTCTGTCATATTAAACTAACATCTCATCATGTTCATATCTTCATTTGTAAATCGGTCAAGTCATCATTCAAACTATGAGGTCTTTTCATGTATAATGTAGGAAAGGATAATTTTTTTATTAGCCCCCAAGGCCCCTAGGATAGGTCTTTAAGCTAGTCTCTTGGTTGAAATCTCAAAAAACTCAAAAATCAAAACATTTGAAAAAGCTCAAAAATACCAAAAATAGCGTCAAAACATGTCAAAAAGATCAAAAAAATTCAAAAAACCCAAAAAATTCATCCATCCCCATCTTTCTTACACCCGAAATAATCATCCAACCATAATAAATCAATTGTCACCCTCAACCTTTGGTGAAACAATTGGAAACAAGTATAGCAATCAAACATGAAAACCTAAAACGTCAAAATTCTCGAGCCTAAATTAGCTAGTAAACAAGTTATTCAACTTTTTGTGTTAATAGCTCATCAAAATCAAATCAATCTCATCATTGTCTAATAAAATCATGTCCTAGGATGAATCCTTCCTACAACGGGCATTATCCATTGGCAATAGTTTTAGTTCTTATCCTCAAAAACACATTTCCCTTTGGCTAGCGGAATGAAGAACATTGGCTTGTTTGTTTACTTGATTTTATCTTGTTGGATTTATCTTATTGCACTCATTTCCAAGGACCTCTCGATGATATCCAAATGAAGGATTTAGCGAGATAGGAATGGAGCAATGATCATTATCTTTTGTTTGCTATGCTAGTTGGATATTCTTGTAATATAACCTTGGTTTTGTGTTCTTTTTTTGGTTTGTAGGGAGGGTATTTTGAGTGTCTTGTTGATCACATAGGAAGGCTTTCCTTTCTTTGTTTTGGTTTGAGATGTTTAAGATATTTGAACTACACTTTAAGCAGAGTTTCGTATACTGAGTGTGAACAGGAGTACTCCTATCTGATTGTCGAGTCAAACTCCATCACACTGGGTGCAATGCCATCCTAGTTTGCTATACCTAGATGTATCATACTATGTGTTATCAAACATAAGGTAATTGGCCCTTTGAAAATCCTAACTCTCGGAAAGCGAACATCATCTGCATCATCATCATCTCCAATAAAGTCTCCTTGGATCACGGACTTGTTGGATCCTCTCTATTTTTCATCTCTTTTTCTTCTATCTTCTCTTATGCTAACATGTTACCATGATAGTTAATCAAAATCATGATATAAGCATCCATCTTGCATCCATAAACCATCAGCATACCACATACTGCATATCATATCATATCATGTAGGAAATAAATCATATCACATTGCATTACATTTTCATAACTTGTATAATATAGATTGGTTATTCTAAGCATTCACATACATTTTACATCTTTATCACATATAAGTATCATTTGCATTACATCATGAATAGAACACATATAAGAATTATCCATCATATCCATTACATAATCACAACATATATAAGCATCATTCATGTCATCACATTTGCAAATACACCATCCATTACATCATCATATAAATGCATGAGAAAAAATGAAAAATATTGCATTTCATCATCATCTAGTAGGGGCATAATATAGATCCATTAGCCACATAATCATTGTATTCACATCATATCACATGCATATATCATATCACCATATCATTACATTTGCATATCATAAATCATAAATCATAATCCTCGCATAACATAAATCATCGCATATGAACATATAGAATGCATCATAACATTATCATTACATAAATAAATGCATCCATAACATATAAGGTAGACACATCATATCACATTGAATCATCATTTATATCATATATATCATCAAAATAAATACACTGTCATGGTACAAAAATTAGATCAATGTACATGTAATGTCAATAAATACAATATGGCCCATGGGGCTATCAAAAATGAGCCCATCTGGCAAAAAAAGAATCTTGTCTCAATCAAAACTAGGGCTTTCACTACTGGTTACCCCCATTGTCATCGCCTATCCTCTCATTGTGCTCCTCTATCGCCCTCATCCTGCTCCCCTGCCCCTGGCTCTGCGTTGGGCATTGGGTGTCCCTAGCACTGTACATCTGAGGGGTGGTCTAAACCAATCCCTGTAAGCTTGTGTTGTCCCTGGGTCTGCCTAACCCTAGTCATATGGCCATGGTTTGGCCACCAGCTACATAAAGCTCTGAAGTACCTCATGAGTAGGTATGTATCATCCCCAAGAGCTCTAACTCACTGTCCTCTCAAAAATGGCCATATACTGATCATCTGGCCTGTCCTGTGGCTCACTAAACTACCTCTGGACCTTGCTTGGTAGGTACATCTCAATCATTGTATGCTCTCACCCTTGCATCAATCTGTCTTGGTGGTAGAAGAATAGTTGATGTACATCATCGAACCAAGTTGGCCGCCCAAGGTAAAACCACCATGTGAACACCTGGATCTAATCAAGGACCCTCCTCCAATGGTGAATCTTGTGTTGTCTTGTCTGGGTGAAAAAGACCCCTCCTTTATATTGCCAAACTACTAGATCATCTGGCTCCATCATGACTGGGATGACTCTCAGACGAAGCATATAGATGTGCTCCCATGCCCAAATATGAAAAAGTGTGACCCCTACACCGAGTGCTTTGCCATCCATGTAAGCAAACTCATGTAAATCTATATAGAGAGAGGCTAATAGAACTAGCCACCATGCAAATAGTGTCGATCGCTGTTAGACCATGTGCTCCCAAGTGAGCCTCCATCCTAGATTGAAATATCGGCCTCGCCAATCTAGTGCGACAAGACCTGATATAGTGGCTACAATGACTAGGTGGTAGGTTGAAATGATAGGCCTGTACTGCTCCAACTCAATCTAACCATCAAAAAATACAATCTGGTTAGTACCCATGACATCGTAGCAGGCCTCCCTCCCAACATCATAATAAAAAATGACTCGCTGTCCATGGATAGGTAGTCTGAGGATCACCACATGTCCTGTGTGACTATGGCCTCACTCATCAGAAGGTGGAAAGATGAGGTCTCATTATGCCACCTCTTAGCAAGTGTCATCATCATGCTTAGGTGTGTCTGCATGGGTGGTGCATAAGCAATATACCAAAGCCCCATCTCCCCTAGGTGCTCCTTCTCTCACTTGGTTAGCTCCCCCAAAAGGCTAAAAATCTCTTGAGACCTGTGCTCACGAGAATAGATCTCCCTCGCCTCCTCCTCCATCAAGAAAGTCGCCGTGTTAAAATTCATCAAAAAATTTTTGATCCTAGCTTGTCTCAGTGTCCCAAAGTTAACCTCAGCATTACTACCTATGATGGCAATGCAATTTACAAACTTCAAACTGTGACACTAGAGCCTTCAAACTCCTAAACTGCACTGCGACATCATAGTTTGAGACGATGATCCAATTTGACCCAAAACCCTAGTTCTAAAATGCATCACGGCAGTGCACTTTGTGAAGGTGGTGGAGTTTGGAATTTAACCCTAAATTCCAAACTACATCATGGCATCAGAACTCAGGATGGTGGGGTAGTTTAAACACTGAGCGTTGTAGTTTGAAATTTCAATAGGCTTGTATGGTGCCGCTCCTAAAGACTTCATTTTCAAAAGCAATAAATGCGCATGAAAATCAAAAATTAAGCTCGGGTCAAGTTGACTCATTGGTGGTCCAATGCTAGGAAGCCTTTGGTATGTCCATACCCTATTGGAAATGTGCATGGAGAGCTGTCATTGCACCATCTCCCCAAGGTGTCAGAGCTCAAAATTTTAGAATCTCTCAAGGATAAATGTGAAAATGAATTGAAAGTGACCCCTCAAGGCCTATTTAGGCCTAAAAATTAGGGTTTTTTTATCTTGTTTGGCCATCTTGCTTTTGTTTTGGACCCCCAAACCTATTTGTGTCCTGTTGAGGCCTGTTTTACATCATTTTATTGTGTTTAGACATGTTTTTGGCCTCCCAAGGAATTTTTGGACCTATTAGGCACCTTGTCCTCTCTTTTTCATGAGATCATCCAAAAATAAAAATTTCCATCTAATCTTTCGAGGGGGCATTATATTGGCATGTTTTCTCTCACCAAGGAAATAGTGGGGAAAATTTTTCAAATAAAAATTTTTTGGCTTTTGATCAAGACAATTTATTCTTTGAATCAATGTAATGAGTAATTTGCTTCAAAGAGGGGCAAAATGTAGACATGAAAAATGTACCAATTGACATTGCACATCTGATTCTGACTACTAACACTATTTAATCCTAAATCATCCCTCGATCTAACGATTTAATCAAATACCCTTGTTTGATTAAATTCAACAATTTTCCTCCCTTAATTAAATAAATCATTTATTTCATTAAGTTTCTCTCTCTTGTTAATTAAATCAATCTATCTGATCTAATTACCTCTTTTTAATTAAATAATTCATTTTATTTGATTAAATCCCTAAATTCATCTTATTAAATTAAATAAATTAAACCTTATTTAATTTAATCTAACATCATCCCTTTTAATTAAATAAATAAAAAATCTTTATTTAATTAATTTTTAAATCATATTCTTCTCATCTTTTGATTTAAATCAACCCATAAATCTAAGTCAAAATTTTCACATCATCTAATCCTTTCTTAAATTAATTGACCCTTGATTAATTTAATTCATGTCTCATCCTCCATATTTTTCCACTTGCACATGAAAATAGATTTAATTCATTTATTAAATCTCTATTTTCTCTCAACATGGCATAATGGAGAATAATCCTCCAAATTTGAAATTCAAATCCAAGTGGACTTTGTACATCTAACAAGGCATTTAATTCACCTTACAAGTCCTTTTGCATTGATCCAAGTAGCCTTTAATGCATTTTCTTCTCCCTCCAACATGTCTTTTCCATATTTTCAAAATCCACCTAATTACATTTATGGGAACATTCATCAAAATGTGCTCATTCCTCAACCATTCACATGATGACATGTGGCTTCTTCTCATTGGTTGAAGATTAGTCCCAAATTCATCCCTTTTTCCTTTCCTCTCTTCACATTCTTCTATAAATAGTGAGCTCATCCTTCATTTCTATCATCCATAATTTGAGCAAATTTATTATTCTCCATTTTCAACATAGAGCTTTAGAATTTGCACCAAATCCATCAATTGTTGCTAGGTTATTGCAGGTTTTCTCCATGGAAGTCATTTGAAGCAATCACCAAGTGGATCATCATCATCAATTTGTCAACAAGCTTTCTTAGGAGTTTGGAAAGGGCCAATTTCCACATCAAATTGGCACCAACTCCCCCATAGGATCAAGAGTTTAAATTGTTTGAATAGGATTAATCTCTTTCATTGCTTTCTCATTGCATTTCTTGCTTTCATTTCCTATTTTAAATCATGTTAATGGATTTTATGGGGAATCTCTATTCTAACTTGCATTTGATTTTACTAATGTGTTCATTTGTTGTATTCTTGTAGGTCTAGGATTGGGGTTCACACAATCTCCTAACTTTGAATTAGTTCATCAAGCTTGGTTGAGATAATCTTGAACTTCTCCTTGTATTCATTTATAGTAGCAAGTTCATCTCTCAAGGTAGCAATATTTATTTTAAGGTCTTCTTCATTGTCTCTGGATTGTTGCAAATCAAGCGCCAACTAAATGAAATTGTCATTAATTCTACTGCATTCATCAGATCTTTCTTTCAAGTACTGAGCAAGACTCTCTTCATTCTTCTCTTTCTCTCTTCAATCTCCTTGGTCATCCTCATCACAATAGATTTCATCTCATGCTTTAGGACAACATTTTCTCTAGTGAGCTCTTCACATTCTTCTGTCTTTTCCTTTGAGGCTCGATTCAAGTGTTCATCTTCCATGCTTTTACTTTCTTTCTTCTTGAATTGACCACAGAGTTCCTTTCTCTTTTCTCTAGATTTATTGATTTGATCTTTCAATGATTGAATGAATTTCTTAGCATTCATGAGACTTTCTTGCAATTACTAGACTTTAGATTTTGACTGATCAAGATCATCTAGGACCACCCAAAGTTGTTGTTGAAGACTACCAAAATCCATTGAATCACTTTCCTGGATCTTCCCTAAGATTTTAAACTTCTTCTGAGGAACTAGGATCTGATACCAATTGTTAGAATCAAGGGACATTGAGAGGTGGGTGAATCAGTGTTTTACAAAATTTAACTTTATTAATTTGATCTTTAAACCACTTATAGCATTGGAGCAAAAGAAAGATGTAAGAAAAAAAAGCAATCAACCACAACACCATAACACAAGGATTTTTACGTGGAAACCCTGTTAGGGGAAAAACCATGGTGGAGGTGAATCCACAATCTAAGTATACTCAAATATAAGTGTTTACAAATGGGGGATGTATATGCATTCAGGCACACTACCTAGAGCTCACTGCTCAAATACAAAAAAGATGTCTCACTATCTTACAAAAGACTTGGATTACATCCAGAAGATTTTAACTAAGAGAATAGCATCTACTAATGCCTGATTACAATTCTAATTAATCACATCAATTGAATTCTTGACCTTTTGTCTAATTGTACTCTTCTACTTTGTTCGCTTTCTTTCGGATCACAAATTCTTTTATGCACAAGTGAAACTATGCATAATCGCTTTACAATCTTTCTTACATCAACACACTTTTTACATACATCGAAATGATATAAATGATCGCTTATATATATCCACAACTAAAGATTTAATCAACCACATGTTGGCTTCAATAAAACATAAAATATTTACAAACTGTCAGCTCAATCCACAAATAATTTTCAATGCACACCAAAGTCAGCCATAACACAATGAGGACCCAAAATAATATCCTTGAACACAAAACACCTTCAAACAACTACTCCTCAAAGATCCACAACATGCTATATTCACATAGTCATCCTTCTTACACTGCTAAATAGAAAATCAATCAACCGGATCTTCTAACTTGCACACCAATCGATACAAAGCTCTAAGATTCAAGGATAACATAAATCATACATCAAAAAACATTCCCTTAGATCCAAAACTTAAAATGATAATAGAAAATTGCATATGAATCGATATACACAATTCTATCAAATGCTCTGTTCTAACTTTGACAGTTAATCACTTAGCTTCAATCTAACTTCTAGTATGAATAAATATGATGTGCAAAACAAATCACTGACAAGGTTTTCCATCAATGACAACACTAGATGACATGTGTAGTGTCTCTTTCCAACAAGATCTAGTTTCATTTTCCAGCAATGTAATTATGGGTTTCTAGATTAAATTTGAATCCAAGAAAGCTTTTCATTTCCAACAATTGTGAAGTAGTTTAGTCTTTTCAATTGATGCAAGTGTTCCTTAGATTAGTTCCATTTCATGCAAATTTTCTTCCATACAAATTTCCTTTCATGCAACTTTCCTTTCATGCAAATAGGATTTATTTGTGCAAGTAGAATAGACTATCAAGCAAGCCTCTCTTGCATACATCCATGGACACCACCTTGGATTGATAAATTAAATGATGAGGATTACAATGACCCCATCACATGGTATGGTAAAAAATAGGGACTTTTAAAAATTGGTTTTTATACATCCCTAAAAAAAATTAATTTTTATCATCTAGGGTGATTAAAATAGATTGAGCTCTACATTCTGAGGCATGTCTTGGCTTGAGAAAGCATGGCACCCTAATGGGAAAAAAATCAAAATAATGATGATAGATTTGTAGGCGGTTTTGAAAAACGACTATATCACTTTAGTGTTGATCGAAGGAGACAAAATGATTTTATTAAAAGGTATTCTAAGTGTTAGAATTGTGAAACAAGCATAAAACCACGAGCCATAGGATCAAACAACAAACAAGTACACCTATGCAAGAGATCTACAAAATAATATGTGCAATATTCTTCAACAAGAAAAAGCTACAAAAGAGAGAAAACTTTCAAGAAGATATCAAAGCTACAGATATTCTCCCATGAATGATTACAATGAGGGTTGAATGCTTATAAGAGGAAAGCCCTTAATGAGAAAGGGATCAAATCATGACAAGTGTCAACATCACATGAGATGTGACATGATCTAATATTAACTCAACTAATAAAGCATTCCTAATTTTAGCTTATGTGCAAAGAATAAATTAGACTAATAATCCATTAAAGATTAATTAATTATTAGCTAATGTATGATAACTCTAACACCCCCCCTTTAGATAAACTTAGGGAGTAGCTAAAAACCCTAAAGAGAATGCAAGATGGATCCCGAAAAACAAGGCCAAGTAAGGTACCCATGTACAAACAAAAGATCTCTATAATGCGGATAAATAGAGAAAACCTCATGGAAAAAACTCCACTCCAAGAAGAGATCAAAGGCGACTGAAGGACTTAAAAACCTCCAAATCAGGGTGTGAAGGAATGCGAAGCCTCCAACCAAACAAAGTCCTAAAAAAGAAGAACATGTAGAACACCACAAAAGCATGAAGAAGTTGCAAACAACTGTCGAAAGATGACTGCTACGGTGTTGAAGAACATCCTCTAAAGATAGGATGATCAAGATCAAGAAGACAACAATCTACATGAGTGCCCCCAATGACACTACTCGAATCAGATGGAAAACAATGGAAAACACTTGGAACTCAAAGATACAAATGGTAAAGGTACCAAAAAGTCTAAAGAACTCTGATCAACCAAGGAAATGGAAGGTCACCTTTAGAAATAGGAATGCAAGAGTATCCATATGGTAAGTGTTACCTAATTTTCACCCTCAGGCTCAATCATGCAAGGCATCTATGTTGCAAGTGTTCACAAGGGCCAAATGGGATATTTCCATTGAGGGTTAGTTCATGCATCTGATGACATTTCACAGGGAGCTCAATTGGGAAGCCTGCTCTATTGGAAATATGCCTCAATAATCACAGGCCGAGGCCTCCATTAGAACCAAGTCAGTATGACATCTTCACTATCTGGCCGACTAGTAGCTTTGATACAATCTGTTTTGAACAGGTCGTTGTGACCTAATTTCTGTCTTGCCGAGCGCTTTCACTATAGAGCCTATCGCTGTGATAAGAAGGGTTTGGTATGACCTCTTATCGCATGGATTTGTTTCGCCGATAGGCCATTCAATCGTTAATCGAGGAGACTCATGGAACCCACGGGATTCGGGATAACCTATAGCGCTCGGTGAGAAGTCCCAACAAAGAGGCAAGGTCTCGCTGAAAGTAGTTGGTTTAAAGTCATTAGGGAAACTCTCGCTAGAAGAAACACTATCAGTAAGAAGTCCCAGCGAAGAGGCAAGGTCTCGTCGACAATAGTTGGTTTCAAGTCATCGGGGAAACTCTCACCAGAAGAAACACTATCAGTAAGAAGTCCCAGCGATGTGAGAAGGTCACGCTGACTTCATTTGTTCGGGGTAACAAAGAGTCTCAGAGAGAAGTCTTAGTGAGAATTCAATGTCTCGTTGATGGTGTTGATGTCTTTGGTATAACTCTTGGTGATAGATGGACACTTTGGGGCAAGTCTTTGAGCTTGCTTAAAGGTCTCGGCAACCCGGGAATGTCTCGGCAACAATGAAATGAGCTCGACAGGTGTCTCCCCGACTGAAGAAAAAATAAACTCATCGCAGAAAGATAAGGAGCCCAGCGAGGGGTCTGGCCGACAAGCCAATGTCTCGCCGACAACAAAGGGTCTCGCCAAGAGTCTTCCTGAAAGGAAAAGTTCGCCGAAGGAAAAGGAATTCTATAAGACGTCTTGACAAATGAAGGTGGTCTCAGCGACGGAAGCAGGAATCGGTATGACTATTGGACTTCGCTAAGACGTCTTCCCGACTTGCCACGGTCTTGCCGAAGGAAGTAAAGAGCCCGATGGAATGGAAAAGTTTAGCATGAGTCCCGGCGACAAACAGGTAGTCTGGCCGAAAGATGAGAGTTCGGGGAGACTAGTGTGCTCGGCAAAGGGTCTGGCCGATAGGCCAATGTTTTGGTGACAATGAAATGAGCTCGGTGAATGGTCACATTTCGGTAAGATGTCTTCCAGACCACAAGTGTCTTGCCAAAACAAAAAGGGGGCTTGGTGTAGCATTTTCCTTTTGCCATGATGTCTTCCCGACTGATGGGAGTCACGCCGAAGGAGACCTAGAGCTCAGTGGAATAAAATGTCTCAGGGTAACATCAATAAAGTCACACCGAAGGAAATGTAGAACCCGACATAGTAAAATGCGTTTGGGAAGACTCAGAAAGGAGGTCTTACATTCGATAAGATGTCTTCCCGACTTGATGCGGTCTCAGTGAATAGAAGAGAGCTTGAGCAAAAAGGAGGAGTTCGCTATGAAGTCTCCATGACCACGTGATGTCTCACCGACCAGAAAGTAAAGACCTCGGAAAAAGAACTTGACATTGGCATAAGGTCTTGTCGATATAAGGATGTCTGGCTGACAGAAGGAAAGGAGCTCAAAGGTATGACTTTTGGAGGCATCAGCGAATAGAAGAGAGGCCTCCACAGGATGTTTTGCTGACTTAGTGAGGTCTCACTGAAAGCAAGCTGAGCTCGCCAACAATTGAAAACTTCGTCCTGAGGTCCTGCCAACACGAGGAGGTCTTGGCGATAAAGGAGGAGCCATTGGCAAAGGTCTCGCCAAATGCAAAAGGTCTCCCCGAAGTGGATGCCTTCGCTAAAGAATAGGTATTTCGTCATGATGTCTCAGTGACAAAATTGTGTCTTGTTGATGGCTTCAGTGATATCGACATGACTTGTGGGCTCGATAAGAACTCTCATCGATAGTGTCATGTTATGCTAATAACTTCATAAGGGCATAATCGCATTGGTGAGACACTTTTAGTGTCTCGCCAAGATGCGATTTTGATCAAAGGATCTTTGACCACCCAAAGAATCTACGTGGAGTATGTTAAGCCAATCAGAAGGAGCTACGAGTGATCATGGCTATCTCACCAGCAAAAAGAAGATCAGCAGGATGAAAATCAACGTGTATTTGTTCTGAGCTCACGAGCATTCAAAGCACTCGACAGGGAGGTTCAAAGGTGGACACGAGGATCAAATATGAATGTGGTAGCTACGAAAGATCTGAAGGCTCCTCCGGGAATGTTTCTTCACCGACATAGGCAACATGGACAATGGGGACACAATGGGTGCAATATTAAATTCAATTAAAGATCTAAGGAAAAATCTACTCTGAGGACTGATATTTTGTAAGCCCTTAGGGGTCGACCTTACTTTTGTATATAAGGAATTTTTGCCTCTTTGTAAGGGAGTTCTCCTTATGCTTTTTTGAAGTCTGTGACTACTACAGTCCTCTCTAGGATTAGCAAAATTTTGTAACTCATCTTGGAGCATGTTATATAAAGCTTACCTTGATTACTGTTGATGTTTAGATTTCCATCTTGTTCCTGCAGAGTGTTGTGCATTTCAGGTTCATGATCAAGTTATTTTTGTGAATTTCTTTCATTCCTTCATAACTTTATCTTGTGTTTCATGCCTTCCTTTGCAAAAGTACCATTATACAAATCACAAATTGTGTTCACTTAGTCACACATGGATTCTAGCCCGTGAAAATCTCTCTTTCCTCTCTGAAAAAAGTGTGTGAATCGAACCTGTTTGTGAAACGTTAGTGTAAGGCTTACAGGATTTGATGTGTAATCTTATGTTCATCGTCAGTATTCAAGTGTAAATTGAGTATCTCATTGTTCCTGTCAAGTTCGGTGTATCACCATAGAGTTTAATTTTCATTTTTATGCATTATCTCTCTCCCTTTTCCTTCAAAGAATCAGTAGTTTTAGGTGATGACCCAACAAGGAAGCCGGCCTTCTCTGGAGGTTGACCTCTACTTACAAGAAACCCACATCTTTGGAGGTCTTCCAATGTTACACTGAGGTGTTGAACATCAGGTTCAACAAGGGTGCAACTTCAAGGGACAATAGTTTTTGGCACGCCCGGTGGGACTATGAATTTCTTCTCAGTTCATGTTTATGCATTTTTATTGCTGCTGTTTGGTGTGTACAATAGTAGTTTTAGCCTTTTGGAGGCATTTTCTTTACATACCTGGCGACTCCAAGCTCAAATCTTCTGGTTTCATAGACACAAGTCTTGGTATGTCTCAAAACAATCTGTTAATTCTGAGTTTCCAGCTCTTTAACTGAAAAGATGTCAAATAATTATGAAGATGCTTACTATTACCCTCCATATCATGAGTATGTTGCTCCTACACATCCATATTAGAGTGTATTGGACCTGCTCCAATAGATTGACCATACGTTGTGGGATCTCAGTCAAGGTCTTCACAATATGAAGATTAATGATATTAGTAAGGTGCTTGTGTGCCTATCTAGGATATTGGTTGATATCAAGATGCAGGAGGGCACCATTATGCAACAGCAAGAAGTGGCTAAGCAAGTCTACTTTTATGATCAAGAAAGAGTGGAAAAAAGAGTCCAGTTCGAGAAAGTCCTTGAACAGGAAATAGCTGCTAAGGAAGAACAAATGAAGCTACTCTCTGCTAAGGTGTAGAACACTCAAGCTTATTCAGATTATCAGCACCAACTAATGGAGGAGTTGCAAAAGAGGCAATTGGAAGAAAACCTTGCCCAGCAGTTGGCTGCAAAAGAGGCAGAAAGGAGGCTAAATTTTTTTGAACAAGAGGTTCCCAAGTACAAGTTTTCCAGCTTCAGGCAAAGTCAGCCTCTTAACTCCCCTAGTAAGTCTTCTCAGCTTGAAATTCCAAGCTTTAAGGGATTCAATTCGATGGAAGTGAATGTAGTACCTGAACAAGATCAGTCCATCATCCCTCAAGAGCAGCCCATTGATCCAGATGAATTACTCCTCAAGGAGAGAATTAGCAAAGTAAATCCAATGCATTTAGCTATAGCATGTTACCAACTACAGCAAGAAAAGCTCAAACAGGAGGAGAGGCAGGAGCTAAGACAGCAGACAGTTGAAGATCTTCACTTGCAGGCATAAGATACCCAAGTTTCACTGCAAAAGGAGCCACACAAAGAAGAATAATTGACTTCTTTATTTGATCAACTACCTGGTTATGTTGAGCAAGTGGAAGAGAGAATGCAGGTTCCTATTTTACTAGTTGATCTGGAATGGTCAGAGGATATTGTTGACTTGGTCGATGAACTTCCTCAATTTTTTGATGAAGATGAAGATCTCACATGCATGATAGCATCTATGCCTGATGATGAACTAGTGTCATATGAAAGGGAAGCATGTGATCAACCCATTCAAGTTGGTGAGACTATTGAAGAAGTTGTTGAAGATAATGCCTTGCAGCCTGTGAACTTATTAGATGAACTCCCCCACCTTGTTGAAGAGGAGGTATATTTTGTCATGGACAAAGAGCATAAGGAGCCACAATCTGAAGATTTGTTTGTAGTTATCCAACAGGGATATCAGCTCCTTAGTCAAGAAGATCAGACTGTAGCAGTCAATGAACAACCTACACATTACCTCCAATCAACATCTTTTCAAGGAAAAGATGAAGTCTTTAGAGAAGATAAAGAGATCAAGCAGGAGGAGAGTTCAAGTTTTACCTTTACCAGGGGCTGTCCAATTAGGTACCTAGCTCAGATGGAGTCCAATACAACACCAAGCACCAATCATGTGCCTACACATGAAGGTACAACAAAAGAAGATATCTGAGTTGCATTGACAGCCAAACAAGAGTATGTTCAGCTCATTTTTCCTCCTCTAGTTGACAATACGTATGGTCTGTTTGGTGAGGTAAGTGAATTTGTTCACCTATTTCAAGAGGTAGTGCATCGTCTTGGTAAACTTTTTTCTATTTTTTATTTTTACTCAGTTGTCCTTAAACATGCCAGTCATTGCATATTAAGTAGAAAGGGTTGTTATTTCAACCATCCTGTGAATGGTTTTGTTTGACCAATTTCTTACTGGTTAGTATAGGGTAGGTTTAGTTGCTATTTCTTTCCCTAAGTGTTGTTTCAACACATGTAAATAGTTTATTTCAGTTTTTCTTCTTTTAGATAAGTTTCCAAGTGTTCTAGCAAGTTACCATATGTTATGGCCATGTACAAAGCTGTTCCAGGTCCATTCCTCAGTTTTGCCAATGACTCCGTGCCCAACAGATATGTCTAGGCTACTGGTATTTATGTTTAGTAGGAAAACATCTAGCAAAGGTTGCTAGAAATGTTACCTAATTTTCACCCTCAAGCTCAATCAGGCAAGGCATCTATGTTGCAGGTGTTCATAAGGGCCAAATGGGATATTTCCATTGAGGGTTAGTTCATGCATCTGATGACATTTCACAGGGAGCTCAGTTGGGAAGCCTGCTCTATTGGAAATATGCCTCAATAGTCACAGGCCGAGGCCTCCATTAGAATCAAGTCAGTATGACATCTTCATTGTCTGGCTGACTAGCAGCTTTGATACACTCTGTTTTGAATAGGTCATTGTGACCTAGTTTCTGTCTTGCCAAGCACTTTCACTACAGAGCCTATCGTTGTGACAAGAAGGGTTCAGTATGACCTCTTATCACATGGATTTGTTTGGCCGATAGGCCATTAAATTGTTAATCGGGGAGACTCATGGCGACCATGGGCTTTGGGATAACCTATAGCACTTAGTGAGAAGTCCCAACGAAGAGGCAAGGTCTCACCGACAGTATTTGGTTTAAAGTCATTAGGGAAACTCTCGCCGGAAGAAACACTGTTGGTGAGAAGTCCCAGTGAAGAGGCAAGGTCTCGCCAACAACAGTTGGTTTAAAGTCATCGAGGAAACTCTCGCCAGAAGAAACACTATCGGTAAGAAGTCCCAGCGATGTGAGAAGGTCACGCTGACTGCATTCATTCGGGGTAACAAAGAGTCTCGGAGAGAAGTCTTAGCGAGAATTCAATGTCTCGCCGATGGTGTTGATGTCTTCGGTATAACTCTTGGCGACAGATGGATGCTTCGGGGTAAGTCTTTGAGCTCGCTAAAAGGTCTCAGCAAGCTGGGAATGTATCAGCGACAACAAAATGAGCTCGGCAGGTGTCTCCCCGACTGAAGAAAAAGTAAACTCATTGTCGAAAGATAAGGAGCCCGGTGAGAGGTGTGGCCGATAGGCCAATGCCTCGCCGACAACAAATGGTCTCGCCAAGAGTCTTCCCGAAAGGAAAAGTTTTCTGAAGGAAAAAGAATTCTATAAGACGTCTCAGCAAATGAAGGTGGTCTCAGTGATGGAAGCAAGAATCGATATGACTGTTGGACTTCACTAAGATGTCTTCCCAACTTGCCACGGTCTTGCTGAAGGAAGTAAAGAGCCCGGTGGAATGGAAAAGTTTGGCGTGAGTCCCAGCGACAAATAGGTAGTCTGGCCGAAAGATGAGAGTTCGGGGAGACTAGTGTGCTCGGCAAA
Source organism: Sequoia sempervirens (assembly GCA_007258455.2). Classification (NCBI taxonomy): domain Eukaryota; kingdom Viridiplantae; phylum Streptophyta; class Pinopsida; order Cupressales; family Cupressaceae; genus Sequoia; species Sequoia sempervirens. The sequence continues at coordinate 47,579,516 of VDFB02193867.1, read as the reverse complement.
GGGTCTCGCCGATAGGCCAATGTTTTGGTGACAACGAAATGAGCTCGGTGAATGGTCACATTTCAGTAAGATGTCTTCCAGACCACAAGTGTCTTGCCAAAATAAAAAGGGGGCTCGGTGTAGCATTTTCCTTTTTCCATGATGTCTTCCCGACCGATGGGAGTCACGCCAAAGGAGACCTGGAGCTCAGTGGAATAAAATGTCTCAGGGTAACATCAATAAAGTCACACCAAAGGAAATGTAGAGCTCAACAGAGTAAAATGCATTCGGGAAGACTTAGAAAGGAGGTCTTACATTCGGTAAGATGTCTTCCCAACTTGATGCGGTCTCAGTGAATAGAAGAGAGCTCGAGCAGAAAGGAGGAGTTTGCTATGAAGTCTCAGCGACCGCGTGATGTCTCACTGACTAGAAAGTAAAGACCTCGCCGAAAGAGCTTGAAATTGGCATAAGGTCTTGCCGATATAAGGATGTCTGGACAACAGAAGGAAAGGAGCTCAACAGTATGACTTTTGGAGGCATCGGCGAATAGAAGAGAGGCCTCGATAGGATGTTTTTCTAACTCGGTGAGGTCTCACCGAAAGCAAGCTGAGCTCGCCAATAGTTGAAAACTTCATCCTGAGGTCCTGCCGACACGGGGAGGTCTTGGCGATAAAGGAGGAGCCATCGGCAAAGGTCTCCCCGAAGTGGATGCCTTCGCTAAAGAATAGGGATTTCGTCATGATGTCTTAGCGATAGAATTGTGTCTTGCCAATGGCTTCAGTGATATGGACATGACTTGTGGGCTTGATAAGACCTCTCATCGATAGTGTCATGTTATGTCGATAACTTCAGAAGGGCATAATCGCATCAGTGAGACACTTTCAGTGTTTCACTGAGATGCGATTCTAATAAGAACTCTCATCGATAGTGTCATGTTATGCTAATAACTTCATAAGGGCATAATCGCATTGGTGAGACACTTTTAGTGTCTCGCCAAGATGCGATTTTGATCAGAGGATCTTTGACCACCCAAAGAATCTACGTGGAGTATGTTAAGCCAATCAGAAGGAGCTACGAGTGATCATGGCTATCTCACCAGCAAAAAGAAGATCAGCAGGATGAAAATCAACATGTATTTGTTCTGAGCTCACGAGCATTCAAAGCACTCGACAGGGAGGTTCAAAGGTGGACACAAGGATCAGATATGAATGTGGTAGCTGTGAAAGATCTGAAGGCTCCTCTGGGAATGTTTCTTCACCAACATAGGCAACATGGACAGTGGGGACACAATGGGTGCAACATTAAATTCAATTAAAGATCTAAGGAAAAATCTACTCCGAGGACTGATATTTTGTAAGCCCTTAGGGGCTGACCTTACTTTTGTATATAAGGCATTTTTGCCTCTTTGTAAGGGAGTTCTCCTTATGCTTTTCTGAAGTCTGTGACTACTACAGTCCTCTCTCAGATTAGCAAAAATTTGTAACTCATCTTGGAGCATGTTATATAAAGCTTACCTTGATTACTGTTGATGTTCATATTTCCATTTTGTTCCTGCAGAGTGTTGTGCATTTCAAGTTCATGATCAAGTTATTTTTGTGAATTTCTTTCATTCCTTCATAACTTTATCTTGTGTTTCATGCCTTCCTTTGCAAAAGTACCATTATACAAATCACAAATTGTGTTCACTTAGTCACACATGGATTCTAGCCTGTGAAAATCTCTCTTTCCTCTCCGGAAAAAGTGTGTGAATCGAACCTGTTTGTGAAACGTTAGTGTAAGACTTACAGGATTTGATGTGTAATCTTTTGTTCATCGTCAGTATTCAAGTGTAAATTGAGTATCTCATTGTTGCTGTCAAGTTCGGTGTATCACCATAGGGTTTAATTTTCATTTTTATGCATTATCTCTCTCCCTTTTCCTTCAAAGAATCAGTAGTTTTAGGTGATGACCCAACAATGAAGTCAGCCTTCTCCAGAGGTTGACCTCTACTTACAAGAAACCCACATCTTTGGAGGTCTTCCAATGTTACACTAAGGTGTTGAACATCAGGTTCAACAAGGGTGCAACTTCATGGGACAACATTAAGTGCTCCATCTCACCGAAATACATGGGTAACCAGCTGCTACATCCACCTAGTACATAGGAACAAATATTGTATACATAGCTCACTCCAACGAAACCAAGGAAGCATTAGCATCAATAGTAGAAACCCCCCCCCAATAATGTTGAGAAGGGAGAGGCATGGCAGGTACATTGAAATTGAATGCCAAAAAGTAGTGCATGATGAGGAACAAAGAGCATCTGAAGGTGCAATCATGAAAGTACAAGATGATAGAAAGGATGTGAAAACAAAAGTCACATATGCATGAGAAAGGTATTAAGGAAAACCAAGGAAAACATCAACCCCCATGGCACTTTATATCATAGTGTGAGTAAAACAAGGCACAAAGTGATGTGCAAGAATCCCAATATTTCAAATACAATACTAAGGCACTTTATCTCAGTACATTTACAAAAGAGAACATGTGTGAAAAAGATGTCTACAATGTGTAAATAGGACTGAAAACTAGAAATGCATATAGAACAGCCAAAAATGAGTCATCCCATGCAAAAAAAAAGTTTCTAGGAGCTAAAACGTCCAAGTAATTCACTAGAGTGTGAAAACACAAAAAAATGAATAAAATGTACCTAGTGAACAATCTAGAAAAATTGCATGAATGGAACTAAAGAGCTCTGAAAGATAGTTCCAATGCCGCTAAGATTGCAAAAAATGGAGAAACTAGTCAAAAGTTATGAGCTTGGGACTGAAAAAATATCCTTTGACTTCAATAGGCTATAGAATGCACCAATAGAAAAATAAAGTGATGAGACCCACACCACTAGAAAGTTGACAGAATCAGTTTTCCAACAATATCTCATTTGCCAAAAAAAAATATCGTATGCCCAAGTTATGGCCTCTGGAAGAAAACAACTCCAAAGGGGAAAAGAACACAGTGCGACATTAAATTTGATGGCCAAATGATCATCGCAGCAAAATGTGGGGCCTAAATTTGATGGCCAAATGGTCGTCACCAGAAAAGCACAAATGGGCTTATTTTAAAAAATATATTTTAAAAAAAAATAATAAAAAAATTTGTACATATGAAAAAAAATATATATATATTTTTTTTAAATTATTTTGGGTGGAGGGCACGTGGGCCACCCACCTCCCTTCATTAAGCGTAGGGTACCTTGTGTAGGCTACATAGGTTCGTACCTGTGCAACACCCTACATAGGTATGTACCTATGCAGTGGCCTGCGCAGGGCCTTTAAATGCCCTTGTTTAAAAGAAACTTTGAATAAAGTTTTTCTAATTGATTTTTTTAATATGTTTTTTTTTTTAATTTCTAAAAAAAATGATAAAAAATTAGAATTTTTTTAAAAAATACCCAATTGGAGAAAAAAATTTCTTGATTTGTGTGCAGATGGCAAATAGGGCCGTACAGGAATTTTTTTTTGCCTCAGATGTCAACTGCTCCAAATTTGACAAATTTTATATGGGAATAGGGTTTTTGGGCCTTCTGAGCACAATGGTGAGGTCTGTTTGGGCTCAAACTACTCTAAAAAATCAAGTACCCCCTGGATCTAGCAAAAAAATCCCTTTCTTCAAACCCTCACAGATCTTACAAATGGAAGCCAAATTTTGATGAAACAAAGGTCAATCTTGACTATTCCAGCAGGTCTGGATTTAATGGAGAGCTTTGATTTGACCCTAGATGCACTAAAAAATATCCACCTCCAAAATTTACAAAACAACCAAAGGGGATTCAAATATGAAGCCTGTAACCCTTGTTGAAGAAGAAAACCTCATAAATCAAGAAGGGGTTTGTTGAATCCACGCTCTGATACCATGTTAGAATTTTGAAACAAGCACAAAACCATGAGCCACAGGATCAAACAACAAACAAGTACACCTTCCATGCAAGAGATCTACAAAACAATATGTGTAATATTCTTCAACAAGAAAAAGCTACAGAAGAGAAAACTTTCAAAAAGATATGAAAGCTACAGATATTCTCCCGTGAATGATTACAATGAGGGTTGAATTCTTATAAGAGTGAAACCCTAAATGAGAAAGGGATTAGATCATGACAAGTGTCAACATCACATGAGATGTGACATGATCTAGTATTAACTCAACTAATAAAGCATTCCTAAGTTTAGCTTAAGTTCAAAGAATAAATTAGACTAATAATCAATTAAATATTAATTAATTATTAGCTAATGTATGATAACTCTAACACTAAGGAAATCAACCATGCAAATCAAAGGTGACCACAACATCCTGATCATAAACAACATCTTAGACAAGGGCATAGTCAAAGATTCCCACTTGTAGGAAATATACCTGCTAAGGGATATACATATCAATATATCTATCAGGAACAACACACATATGGACAATAGTTTTATCTTGGACCCTAGAAAACTGCTCCATACGATTACCAAAGATCGTGGGCTCCTAAAAGACCACATGGGCATCTTTTGTGTGGTAAATAGGAACTGTTTGACCTATGGGAAGATGATAGGGAAGAATAGAAAGAGAATAGAAGAATCCCCATTTTGGATAAATAGGATTTTATAGTTTCAACAAAAGATGGGAAAATTGATATTCAAAACTCTATATGCAAGGCATGTGCTCCCTTCAATCCAGTCACATAGAATCGGTTCTCGATGCTACAAAAATAAGATCAGGTTCCACAATCAATCTCAAAGATGTGGGTGAATAATCTTTCCTTCAGAAGGATTTAGGGCTTTGGCAAGGAAAGGCTATAAAAAGTGTTGATAGGTTAGAAGGTGTCAAATTGGCCTTTGTGTATCCTCAACCTCTACATGCATGGTTGCATAATGTTTCTACACTTGGAAAGTTGGGAGATCCTTCATCTGCTCAGAAAAAGCAACATGCACAGCCGAATCAATATACAAAAGCACGGGAGGGTAAGCAAAATAAAAATAATGAGGGTATGTTGCAAGAAAAGCAACATGCAGAGACAAATAAGAAAAAAAAAGAAGAAGAAGAAAAGAATTGCAAATAAGGGGAAGGCATTGAAAGCCAATAATGGATATAAAATGCAATGGAGGCCTGTTGCGAAGGAAAACTAGGTATGCAATTTAAAGAGTATGGATAAGCTAACAAATATAGATCAATCTTCAGGGGATAAAGAGATTGAAGCATCTACAAAGGTCACTATTTCAATCACTCTTGTTGAGAATTAACTAGACTCACAGGTAACTGATCTTTGTTAGTGAGCACTCATCTATAAGTTCTAGTGCCTAAATATTGAAATTGCTTTGCTTAAAGACTTGATTTTTGAGGAATGGAAAGGGGCCTTTAAAGTCTTTTATCTAGATTAGGAGAAAGGAATTTTCCTAGTGCTTTTTGAGTCAAAAGGGAAAAGAGATGTAGTATTTAAGATCAAATCATGGGTCTTTCAAGGTTTGAGTTTGTTCATGTAGCCTTGGTATCCCAACTTCAAGCCTCAAGATTTTGTCGTTGAGTTTACCCCTTTTTGGATTCAATTTCCCTGCCTTACCCTTGAATATAGGGAGCTTAATTTAATTTAATTTTTTTCAAATCAAGTAGGAATCTTCCTTAAGCATGACAAAATTTCCTTTAGAGACCCATCCAAGCTAGTTAGATTTTGTGCTCTTTTGGATGCTTCAAAGAAAATTCTTATAAAATCTAAGTATGGGTTGTGGATTCAAGATATTCTCCTTGAAAATCTAGAAATTGTGTGTTATAAATGTCATATGATTGGTCACTCAGAAACTCCTATTTGGAAAAGGATAAATTTTTTTATGCCCTTTAGAACAAGCAGGATCAATCCACCTAGAATAAGAAAGAATAGTTTATTCAAAATAAACAAGATCAGATCACTAAGAAACATCATCCTTTAGATTTGATGGTAAGGAAGGAAAACCCTCCTATAATGTCTCATCGACCAGCACAAAGGGTAGTAAAGAAGGGTGTTTTGATGCAATTAGCAAATTTGGGTTTATGTGGTAAGAAGAACATTACATTAATATTGCTAGAATTTTTACAACATCCTCAATTATTTTTTTGGTACTCTCCTACATTTTCTTGTGTCTCTATTCAAAAAATTGATAGTATAGTTAAAGCTCTAATGTTTGGTAAAAGTCTAATATCTTATAATCAAAAGGATCAACTTTACAAAGTTTATCATCAGTATCAGGATTCTAACTACAAAGGGCTTGATATTCAAGATATTGAGGAGGAAGATGTATCAAATCTAGAATCTTTTGAAAATTTGTTTTATGAAGGCCACTTGAAGGAATTGACAGATAAAATTATAGTTTTAGAAGGTTCTAAAATGATTGAATGGATTACTGATGATGTCCTAAGGAAAAACATGATGCTAGTAATATTTTTCCCAATTCTAGCCCTTATTTTCTTCTCAATGATATAGACATTGATCTAGATCTCAAAGGAGTTATTGAAGTGGATTTGATGTACTCTTTGGCTCCTCCTAACAAGGATTCGCCTCAAGAAATTCCTATCAAATACTTGTCTCAGAATCCTCATGTCTCTTCAACAAAAGAGCCTCAATTTATATAATAAATATTAGGGAAGGATGTGAAAATATTAGAGGAACAAGAGAGGAAAGAGAGAAATTTTGATTACTCTCAAACATTGGGAATTTCTCAAAATCCAAGTAGCTAGTCGATTATTATTAAGACTCCAGGTAAAAGGGGGAGAAAATATCACATGACAAAGTTGAAAGAGGAAATAGTAGTAGGAGTTCAATCAACTTTGGACAACACAATGACAGTTACAACAAATAAGAGACCAAGGAGAGCATGTTGCTCTCCTCGATACCCATGAATATTTTATCATGGAATGTCAAGGGAATAAATGCCCTTGACAAGAGAGCTCTGATCAAGAAATAGTTAGAAGCTTGTGGAGCAGATATAATGATGTTGCAAGAGACCAAAACCTTAGAGTAGACTTTTCAATTATCAGTGCAGAAATGGAAAAAATGAAAATTTGTTCATACCCCTACCCAGGGAGCTTCAAGAGGTATGATTGTATTTATGGGATGTTAAATTACTTCAAATTGAAATATCAAATAGTGATAAGCATTGTTAACTTCTCAAAGTCTCCCAATTTGATTTTCAATTTTGGTTGTTAAATGTGTATGCCCCAACGACCACAACAGACAAAAAACATCTTTGGGACTCTTTGAAAAATATCCTGGATGGGATAAGGATGGACAAAATAATTTTTGCAAGAGACTTTAATGCTATACCTAGTATGTAGGAGAAGAAAGGATGAATTATTCCTCCCCAAAAAGCTATAGATGATTTTGTGGCTTTTATTTCTAATAATTCTTTGAATGATATTATACCTATAAAGGGTTAGTTTACATGGAAAATTTGACAAAAGGGATTTTTGAAGATAGCAAAGAGATTAGATAGATTTCGTGTTTTTGCAAATTGGTATGGATCTGGAAAGAATTTTTTATCTAAAATCATGTTTGTATCTCATTTTGATCATTTTTTCATCTCTTTTTCCATTGAAACGTCAAATCAGGTAAAAAAATTTGGGGTTTTTTTTAAGTTTGAAAGAATGTGGCTTCAACATCCTCTTTTCATACCTCTCCTAAGACAATGGTGGAATTCTACTCCTTTTGCAGTGGGCTCAAGGATGTTTCAATTACCCAATAAGCTAAAATATGTTAAAAAATAGATCAAATTTTGGAATGGTTTTTAAGGAGTTATCAAACTTAAATGATATAATAATCAGTCAAGGGCTAGATGCAAATTTATATGAGAAACAAAAAAAATCTTACAAGAATGGGGAGAGCTAGTAGCAAGGGAGGAGCTATATTGGAAGCAGAAGTCTCAGGAATTATGGTTGAAGGAGGGAGTAAGAAATACGAAGCTTTTCCATGCATCTGCACAGATAAAAAGGACCGATAATTCTATTTTTAGAATTCAGTATGTTGTTTCAAGTCAAGAATTAACTAAAGAGGAGGAAATTTAGCAAGAGGCTATAAGGTTTTTCATCACTTCTTTCAACACCAATCAACAATTCTTCATCATCTTCCATTGATGTATTTGATTTATTGGATGTTATTCCAGCATTGATTACTAGGGAGGACAATGATAATCTTATGAAACCTTTCACATTAGATGAAGTAAGAGGTGTAGTGTTTTCTATGCAACCTGACAAAGCCCCTGGCCCAGACGGGTTTATAGCTCCATTCTTCCAAAAATATTGGGATTTTTTGGTATTGATGTTCTCCTTACACTAGAAGAATCAAGGAGGATGGGTACAGTTCTAAAATAGTTTAATACAACTCACATTTCCTTAATTCCAAAAGTAAAGGATCCAAAATATTTTGTTGAGTTTCGACCAATTTCTTTATGCAACACGGTGTAGACACGTGAAATTGACATCATGCATATTTAATTAAATCATATTCGCCCATCAATTAAATAAAGCAATTTTATTTGATTGATCTCCTAAAGTTATCCTTTTAATTAAATAAATCACTTTATTTAATTATCTCCTAAGGTCTTTTCATTTAATTAAATCAAATGTATTTAATTAAATGGATAGTGCATCAATTTCCTCCCTTTTGATTTAAATAAATCCAAGCATCTAAGTAAAAAGTCAAAATCACCTAACATCATCTTAATTAATCAAATCCATGATTAATGCTAATCCTAATCACCTATCACATCATCTAGCTTTTCCCACTTACACAAATAAATCAATTTATTGATTTATTAAATTCTCCATTTTCTCTCAACATGGCATCTTTGAGGAATATTCTTCAAGTTTGAAATCTCCACCCAAATTGATATATACATCCAACAAAGCATTTAAAACCTCTTACATGTCTCTTGAAAAGGTCAAACTTATCATTTAACTCATCTTGTCATCGAATTCAATTTTCAAATCTCCCCCTCTTTGGCACATTGACCAAAATGTGCTCATTCCTCAACCTCTCACATGTTGACAAGTGGCATCTTGCCATTGGTTGATTTTTAGTCCCACATCCTCCATGTTTGGCATTCGTTTATCCTTCTTGGCTATAAATAGAGAGTTTATCTATTGTATTAATCCAACACAACTGATCCAAGTTAGCATTTCATCTATCTCCACAATCTTCATAGCATTTTCATATCATTTTTCATCATTACCTTAGCAAGGATTGGGAAAGGACTTATTTCCATAGAAGCACCAATCCACTATGGGATAGGTTTTTAATATGCTTAGTCTCTTTGGTATTTTATCAATCTGTTTGTATTATTTAGCATGATTTCATATCTCATAGGGATGCTTGATTTGTTATATTTAATTTTTCATTATTACTAATGTTCACCAAAGTTGAAGTATTTGCAGATTTAGCATCCACAAAATGGTGCTAGAGGGAGGGCCCGAACCTTATACATTTCTCCATAATAGAGTGTATGATAAAAAAATTTAGCTTCTATAATCTTGTTACCCATTTGAAGAGATCTACATATCTCTATATGTTGTAATTAGGGTTCCACTGTTTATTTTCAAATTTTGCACTTACATCAATGCAATATTTGAATTTACATTGCAGAATTTAGTTTTGCACCTATTGATTTGATTTGCTACAAAGTTTCTAAAAGCTTTTGCAATAAAATCTATTTTATGCATATCCAAATTACCCTCCATTAAAAGGTTACATATGCATTCAATGGAAAACGAGATTGTTGGTATAGGTTTTTCAATTGCAAATTGTATTTGAAATGATGTGTAGACTTTTGTTAGTCTTTAGTCTCATAGTTATCTTTCTATTTTCTTTCACAAATAGTAGATATATCGATTGTGGTTCCCTTGACAATTTGCAAAACACTCTTGTGTCTTATCAATCATTAGACTTCCAAAGAGCTGAAAAGAGTACTTCAATTCTAATATTTTGCATGCTAGATAGTTTGTCCTCATCTGGAGATATAAATGCACTTTATTATTTCTATTCAAAGATTAATTTGTAAGTATGTATATGATAAATAAGCTTTAATGTTGACTGTGGTTCTTTAAGTGTGGTAGACAACGATCCTTAATTTTGTAGTATTGCGGTGCTAGAACTTATTTTTCCACCATCTTTGTATTGATAGTGTTGATTGGTAGGTGATGATTAGCATAGAACAACACCTAGCCAGTTGTGCCTCTCCTCATATTCTTTTAGGATTCCTCTTGGAATCTATTCATTTCCCTCTTTCCTAGGATGATTAAATTTCCCTTGCAGTTTATTAATGTTTGTATTCCTAGCTAGGCTCAAGGGTTTTCCTTTGACAAGATTGATCTATGAAGAGACAATGAATTCCTTTCGTGGCCATACAAACACTTCCTACCATCGCAGACCCATAAATTCCTGGTAATAATCCCCTTGATCTTGTTAATGTGAATATATCACCCGAGGAAAAATAGAAATCCGCAGGACTTTTACTAGCAGCAAGCCAGTAGAGTCATGCCCTCAATCCATTTCTTTTTTGTTTGCATTTCTTTATTGGTTGCATCAATGAAAAGTGATAGGGAATAGGTTTGTGTTGAGTCATAGAAGGATTTACGCAGTTAACTAACACTGTCTACGCAAGGGGAAGAAGATAGTGTCTCCTAGAAACTCGCGATCCTCTGGTCGAGCACCCCAGTCAAGCATCTGATGCAGTTGATGGATTTGATCCTCACCTTCTTGAAAAATCTGATCCTCATTCAAAAGTGATTGGCCCTTGCCTCTCAATATTCATCTATGTGATAGCCTGTAGGAGGACCATGGTTGGTAGGCGTTTTGAGAACTAGCAAAGGAAAAAGAATACTTTAATGCGCTCTATGGCAATCCAATCATATTTCTCATCAACTTTGCATAACTTGGCATGCCAGGTAGGGGAAAATAAAATTTACTCTTGAGTCAAAATATTATCTATGATCATGTTGTTATTTCTATCCTCATTCTGAAATCTAGTGCTGACATATCTTCTTATTCAAGCTTTAGGTTTCTCTTACTGGTGTGACATCTCTTTTGAGGCAAGATTTTTTTTTCTATCACCCCATTTTTTTGATATGTTGTGATGAGTCATTAAATTAATAAATATTCAAAATTGATATCCTTTGAATGATTAATATAAATGGTTTTCTCTTAAGAGCAGGGGTCGAACTATCATTTCTACTTTAATTGTTGGTATATGCACATTCAATGAATAAGACTTAAACTCTAGATTGGAACTTTAATCTGAAAGCGATTAAGAATAGAATAAGAGTGCTTCAACACCCCTTGGAAGTTGATTAATCATTTTAGAACTCTTTAAATGAAGAAAGCCATTTCATTTCAACTAGAATCTGGATGAAATTTGTTTGATCTTTCAGGTTGTAAATGCTTTTGTGTAGAGGCCGAGAACACATCAAAATCATGTCCACCAACCTTGCTTTAAGTCACCTACTTTTGTTGCTGACTTGAGTTTTGAATTGCATTGAGTATACTAGTGGTCTTTGCATTAAATATCTTATAGTCAAAAGTTAGATGATAGAAAATATCTTTAATGGAAGCACTTAAGCCAATCTACAGTGCTAACCATCAGCTTTGTCATTTTTTCCTCTTGAATTGAGTTGCTTTCAATCATTTTCACTAATATACTAGCTGAGACCAACAATTTGTGGTCAAGAATTCATTTTGAAATGTTCTTGTTCATTGTGTAGATGAGAAACAGTAGCTTTACACTGGGACTATGAAAAAGAAGGATATTAAACAATTGAAGCTATTTGTGCCTACACAAGAGACCACAATTCTAGAATTCTTGACTCCAAGTGCTACATTTTAGGATGGCGACTTGTTTTTAAATACACAAGGTTTACGACTTGTTTCACAAGAAAATGTTGTGTTGAATGTTTTCCACTAAGATAGAGATATTTAATTGCTTTATTTCATTGCTTTAGTGTTAAGTAGAGAAATTTATTTAGTAATTTGCAAGAAATCAATCAAGATCCTGCCACATGAAAGTCATTTCATGAATTAATGGTATTGTTTTACTAAACTAATAATGGCACTTAACTGCTATGCAAGTTGTAGCATTTAACTTTAATGGAAGTAGATAGCAGGTACAAGGTGAAATTGAGCTTTGTTGCATTGCATTGAATGTTGACTATTGTTTTGTTCAAGCCATATTTTTGCATTTACTATCACTGTCTAGGGAACATTCTATGTGATTTGAAGTCTATATCATGCGAATATTGATGGTAAGTAGAAGCTAAAGTCATCTGATTATGAAAACTAGATGAGAAAAAAACCATTGAAAGCGGGATTCTTATTAATCCTTCATTTATCAGTTCAAAAAATCATTAGCCTTTTCATATAAAATTGGTCTTTTATTTTTAATGCTTAAAATGACTTGAATTAAATAACTTGATTCTTACATATTTGTCTTTTTTATCTTGCAGGAGGGATTTCGCTTGCATAAAGAACTTACAAAATCGAAGTATAGGAAAAAATCTTTGCAAAATTCATGAGTTGAAAGTGGGCCTTGAATTGGACCTTGAAAAGAGCATTTTTCAATGCTTATTTTAATAGTCTAGAGCATCCATGGCTGATTTTATTTTCTGTTTTAGGCCAACTAGATCATTGATTTGTTTTCAAAGTTGGGCTAAAACTGAACCCTAGAAACTCACTAGCTTTTGGATTTGGTTAGAATTGAACAATCAACTTCACATTTAGCTTGGTGCTTAAAACAAACTCATCATTACTTTGAGGTTAAAATGAACAAGTGCTTGATTTGTGTGATTTTTTCCTTGGTACATTTTGAGGACGTATCCTTTCCCCTTGCACTTTGTGTGATCCGAGGTGCAAGAGAAACACTCAAAATGCATTTTACTGCTTTCATTCACCTTTAAGAGAGGGATTACTATGAGAAACACCTCACAACAGGAAAATCATAGGCAAGTTCTTGCAATCACGTTTATCGGCAAGCTATATCAAAGGGTGTGAAATCATGAGAAATTAACACCAATCTGTGCCAACAACATACTGCACCTAATCCCACGCCTTAAGTGGGATGGGAACAGTTGAAGAGCCTTAAGTGGCCAAGTAGGTGAGTGTTGGTTCCAGTGTTCATGATTTGTTGTCATTAAGAACCTTGTTTGTAGTAACCAACCAGTCCATGTAATGAGTTTATCAAAGTGGTGCATTAGAACTTAGATTCCAAGAAGTTACTTTCCATGTCCGATCTTGGTTAAAATATAATGGTTAAGACTTCATTCTTAACATACCTTTATATTTTTCCTTGGTTGCATGTAAAATCATCTCTTCTACTATGAAGGGCATGAGGCAAGCCCACCAAGAAAAACATACCAATTGAGCTAGGATGTTATATTGCTTGTGAGTCAGTTTAAAAACACAGTGCTTGGAGCCAAAACATCAAAACCAACATTCAACAAATCATCAAAATTTTAAACCCTTTGGGAGGAACAAATACCTTTGAAAAGTCCACGTGTTACTGCTTGTCCCTAGGGGTTCTTATCCCTAGAAGGCTTCTAAACACTAATACCTATATCTCGATTTTTTCATTCCAAAGTCAACAATAGGAAACTATGCTCTTGAAACCTTGATTTTCACATAATGGACCTTGTGGAATGAAAAGGAATTGAGACATAGACATTCAGTTCAAAAACTAAGCAAGTGTGGATGTGGTAAAAGAAAGTCATTAACCAAGATTAACTCAAATTGAACCCCACATATGTGCTTGTTTAACTTTTTATCATCTTTCGAGCAAAAATTGGTCTTTTGGTTTGAACTACTCTTTGGGAAAAGCATGTTCTTCAATATTTTGACCTATTAAATGAAGTATCTCTAAGTCTCTTAGGACCAAAATCAAAACTTTCATTCATCTCCAAACATCAAAATCAAAATCACCTCACAAACAATTCTTGAAAACTTGAAAAAATCCCTCATGCTAAACTTTGGGCAAATCATTTGAACCAAATCAAAATTATCTTGTTTGATTAGATGTGTGTAGATGAATCCTTCTCCACATATTTAGTTAAATTATCGACCCTTGTGAACAAATTTATCCCTTGATAACATCCAACATCTTGGAGTTTAGGAGTTCATAAATCTAAAATCAAAACCCCAATCAGAATCATCTTGTTTGATTAGGTGTGTCTAGATGAATCTTTCTTTACACATTTAGTCAAATTAACATCTTGTGGACAAATTTACTCTAGGAAAACATCCAACCTCTTAGAGTTTATGAGTTCACTATCGAAATCAAATCAAACCAATCCAAAATCAATTCAAACATCAATCCAAGTCCTAAAGTTTAGTATCCTCTTCAAGGTTTCCTAAGAGTTCCAATCATTCATCAATCATCCATCTTTCATATCTCATCACCATCTTTTTGATCCTTAAAATCTTAGACTTTCTTTTTTTGTACCTAGAGTTTGGATCAACCCAAAGAATTAGAGGTTCACCTCCCACATTCTTGAAAATTGATCCTTATTTTACTGTCTAAACAATACCTAAACACAAGAAGAACATGGAATATAAAATTGATCCATACATCATGAGTAATCCAAGTCAACTAAACTTTCAAATCCTTACAATGTTCATTGATTATCAACACTCACATCTATACAATCCGTTCATGGGATCATTATTTCCTACAAAACTTGATGTTACAACAAATGTGAGTATGCCTAGTCAAAAGTTTGGAGCACCTTTCCCAATGATAGATTTAAATCCAAGTCCAAACTTACAAGTATATCAACCAAACAATAAATACATGAATCTTCAAGTGAACATCATTCCACCAAATCCATACATACCAAGTACAAGTTTACCAAACATAAACATTTTAAATCCACATTTGGTAAAATTTGGGATGGATATGTTTTCAAATCACACAAATGTTGTCCAAAGTCCAAACAATATGTTAACAACACCATGTATTGGTCCAAGTCAAGGTAACACCATGCAAAATCAAGGTAATATTTTTTCCGACCACAAAAATGTTCAATTTCAACCCATAATGCCAAATATAAACATCATCCCAAGTCAGAACATTGTCCAAAATCAAATTGTCCATGATCCCATGTGAACACCAAAAGTACACATTCCAAATCTAATTGAACAAAAGAATCAACTATATCAAGGGAGTCAAAATCAAAATCAGGATCAAATTTTGCTAGATCAACTTGATTCACTTTCCAAACTAATTGAATTATTAAGCCAAGAGACATCTTCATTCCAAAATCAATACACTCTACCATTGGTTGAACCATGTCATCAAAGCATTGAGTTATGTTCACAACCACATCAAGAACAATATCTCCAATGTTAAGAAGTCAGATATCAATATCAACCACATCAACAAATCCAACCCCCACATCTCAAAGATCAATCACTACAAGGTTAGTTCAAAGTGTAAATTTCACAAGGGAACAAACATAAATATACACCACTTGGAAAACCAATCGAATCAGTCCTACAACAATTGGTACAAGAAAATCTCATCAAGCTCCCCGCCTATGGGAACTATCAAGAACCCCTAGTTAAACTACTAGGATATAACGAGGAGCACCATTGTGATTTTCACAAAACAAAGGGACACACAACATCAAGTTGTATTCAACTCAAAAATCTCATCCAAGACCTCATTGATCAAAAGATAATCACTATTGGGGAAAATGATGAATATTTGACCACTAGTGATAGCATTGACAATCTCCCCACCACAATTGTTGAAAACAATGATCAAGATCTATCCATCGATGAAGATGTTTCTACCTCATCCGAAGATCAAATCAACATATATCAAGAGTCACTTTTCGATCATAATCAAAATCCACCAACAATACCAACAATGATCCAATTCAAGAATTGTCAACATCACTTGACCCTATGGTTGAAGACATTCACAATCTCTTCGCCGCAATTGTTGAAATCAATGCTCAAGACCTATCCATCAATGAGCACATTGAAGATGCTTCCACCTCATCTGATGACCAACTCACCATACATCAAGAGCCACTTTTTAGTGATCTATTTCAAGGAGTGTTAGAATTGTTTTATCCTGTTGACATAATCCACAATCCATCAACCAATGATCATATTGAAAATTTCTCTACATCACCTAATGAGTTAGAGGACAATCTCAAGAATTTATTCTAAAGCATTCTCAACATCTTTCACTAAGGTCTAGCAATGGTCCTTTTCAAGACATGTTGACCCCCTTTGACCTCATGGTTGTAGATACTGAAGGAACCCTGAACTCGACACTTGATCCAAGTCCACCCAAAGATAAAGAGGATATTGAGCCACTTCCCATTCCTAATGAAGACATCCAAGAACCCTTTGTAAGCAATCCATCCTTTGAAATTGACCCATGTCAATAACTTGATCCAAAGCATGATGAAAGCAATTCTGAAATCAATCAAGATCAATAATTTGTATCTCCAAGATACTACAATGATCTAATGGACACTCTCCTATCTATACAGGATGTCATAGATAATGATCATATCCATATAGTACATACTCCTCCATCTACCCATGAGATGATTTCTATGGATGGACATGTAGATGATATTCATTCAGAACAAGATTCCTTTACTCTTGACATTATTACACAAAAAGAGTAGGTTATCGATTCCTATAGTCAAATTAAGTTGTCAACATTAGGATTGGATATATCCCAAATTCGAACTAAGGACATCATGTATGAAGATATCCAACATTATCCACTCAAGGAAACCAGTAAGATAGAACAGGATATTCCGGAGTCAGCAGAGCATCCAATCGAAATAACATCATTTGTAGTGGTCATTTTTCAGAGAATGCATTCTAAACAAGAGCTCTCAAAACAAGCAGAATCAAAGCATAAAGGTAATACTTCCACAATACTGGGGGAAACTATGTCTCAAGAAAACATCAACATAGGGATCATGGAGAATCCTTATGATGAAACCGATGCTAATACTACAACCAGTCATGTCATGAATCTTCATCCACTCATCACCCCATCCATGAATTGGGATCAATGTCAAAAGAAAGATTTGAATCAAAGCACAAAGAATGTTATCAAAGCAAAAGAAGCTAGGAAGCATATCAGACAAATCAAATAAAAGTGGATACCAAAGAATACAAAGAAAGATTATCCCTATCAAACTCCACCAGTCAAAGAAACTATGGGGAAAAATAAAAGGTAGAAAAGTATCCATCAAAGATGTCCACAAAAGAAAAAGTAGGATTTTCAAGCGACGTACAAAGTGCATCAAATAGTTGGTCCTAATTCCATGCACACTTTTGTATCCACCCATCATTGCTCATCTACCTAAGTTTGGAGAATCAAAGGTTCCAAACATCAACTAATCCATCTTTTATCCCTAAACACACTCCATCCATGCCCCCACACATGATATCCAATTCTCACATTGACCATGTATTGGAAATGACCCTTCATCATAAGGATTCAAAACACACTCTATCGCAATGTGTGCACAAAGACAAAGTTAACTCCAGTATCGACGAAGTAGATCAGGAATCTCAAAAGTTGTATTCAAGTACATGTATCTTGGCAAGGAAACTTCTTCAAGTAGGATATCGATGGCACATTATGGCAGGGGCATCGACATTGGTAGCACCTTGTGGTTTGGCATGAGCTTTAAATCTTTCACAGAAAAATATAAAAAATCAAAAAATATGAAAATACAAAAAAAAAATTAGAAAAAGGATTGAAAATAGTAAAGAAAAAAATTTCCCTCTAGTGAAAACCACTACGGTGGCACTTTGGGAAAGACCATGATGAAAACCTGGAAAATAGGTGTCATGTGTGGAATCAATCATCTACGTGCGCCAGTTTAGGTGAAAGCATTTTATTCCATCCATAATGAATCTAGTATTCCATCCATCTCAACCATAATAATTCCATTCATTCATGAACCATTTATCCAATCCATTTTCATCCATCTGCATCCATCATCCAGGTTATCTTGATCTTTATGAAATTTTTGGGCACACTTCATGCTTGCTTATGGTAAACATCTTGACATGGGTGATTTTCATTAATCCTATCCTACCCAGTGTTATCTAAGCCATGAAGCATTATCCAATGAGCATTCTTTATCTGAACACCTTATCTTATCGTAAGATAATCCTTGGCATCCTTTGTGTGCTTACCATATCCATCCATCCATACACCTATCCAGACATCTATCCATAACATTCTATACATTGCTAGACACTGGGAGGGGATATTTAGATCTCGCTTTAGGAATAAATCTTGATCTATATCCTCCAACTTATGTGGTGATCTAAACATTGGAAAACATGAAATTTTATAGAATTGGTCAAAGCATTTGTGATCCAAAATATAAATCACTAGCCCATGGCATATTTTGAAAAAAACATGTTCTTTATCAAAGATTTATCTTTTATCGAACATCAATCCAAACAATCAATATCAGTTGCATCTAACACACACTTCAACGTCACATCAAATCATCTAGAACAACTTTTGTTCCAAATCAAGCTTCATCAATCAAGATCAATCAAATTCAATCAATCCATCATCTCGAGATATCCTTCCCAATCCTTGTGTTGCTTAACACAATCCTTGCATTGTTGTGTATCCTCAACAATGTTATCATCATCAATCCATCATCATCTCGAGTTATCCATCCCAATCCTCGTTTTGCTTAACACTATCCTTGTATTGTTGTGCATCCTCAATAATGTTATCATCATCAATTCATCAGTCATATCAATCAACCTTAGCTTAGTTTTCAACAAAATCCTAAACAGAGCACTGATATCATCATGCATATCCATATCCAAAACGTCAAAATCATGCAAAAATCCAAAAACATTTAAATCATATCAAAATCCAAAAACATTCAAAAATAGAAAAACATCAAAAACATGGTATCCGAACTACGTCATCTCTGAGCTTAAACATAGGCAAGGCTAATCTTTGATCAGGCGCTGAGACATCAAAGTCCAAAAACATTAAAAAAACATCAAAATCCAAAAACATTCATAAAATCTCAAAAAACCCCAAAACATTATAAAATAGAAAATCAAAACATTTGAAAATCTAGAAAAAAAGCCTCAAAACATTTCAAAAACATCCAAGTATTTAAAAAATCCATCCTTCTCATTTTTCTTTCACTTGCAATAATCAATCATCCATAATAAACTGATCATCACCTTCATCCCTTGGAAAAACAAATAGAAACAACCACAACAATCAGCAAAAGCAAGCTTCAAACATAAAATCAAAATCAAAGCAACAAACCATTAAACGCAAAATCAAAATCTTGATCATTTTCAAACATGTAAGTCAACTTTATATCAATATCCTATCAATCAACTTATCAACCCATCATCATCCTATACAATGCATGTCCTAGGATACATTGTTCCGACAATGGGCATCATTTTGGATATCACTTTGGATTCTTATCGTATCAAAACACATCCCTTTGGCTAGAGGTATGAATAACATTGACTTGTTTGTGTATTTGATCTTTTCTTTTGATTTATCTTATTGAGCTCATTCCAATGACCTCTCAATGATGTCTAATCAAAGCAATTTAGAGAGAAAGGAATGGGGAATCGATCATTATCTTTTTTTCTGCTGTGCTTGTTGGAAATTCTTGTAAAATAACTTGGCGAATACTTTCTTTGTTAGGTATGTCCTAGCAAGGTTTCTATATGTCAAGTATGAACAAGAATACTCCTATCTGTTTGACAATTCAAAATCCATCACACTAGGTGCAATGCCATCCTAGTTCTTTATACCTTGATGCATCGTATCTATGTGTGTTATCAAACATAAGGTATGTAGCCCTTTTAAAATCCCAATCCTTGATAAGAAAAACATCATCCATCTCTCATCATCTCTAATAAAGTCTTGACCAATCATGGACTTGTTGGATCCTCTTGTCTTCATCTCATTTCTTCTTTTCCATGCTAACATAACATCACCAGTGCATCCATCTTGCATCCACAAACCATCAGCATTTTGCACATCATCTCACATGCATGTTCATCATCATAATATAGATCTGTTAGTCTAAGCATCTCATAAAATCATACATAAAACATCCAATTCATAATCATATAGGCATTATCACATCATCCATCTCACATGCATTGCATCATCATTTTAAGTTATTTAGGATAATATAGATTGGTTATTCTAAGCATCTTAAAACCATCTCATTTGCATCATCATCATAACCATCCATATGTCCATCTTGAACCTCTTTATCATGAGATCAACCCTCAAATTGAATCTTTTTGCTTGATCTCTCGAGCAGGAAATGTACAAGTGTTCTTTCTACTAGGGCGTTTGAAAAAATTAGATTTTTTTTTAATTTTGATTGTGACAAGTTTATTCTTTGAACCAACGCAACAAGTACATTGCTTCAAAGAGGCGAAAAATGTAGACAAGTGAAATTGACATCATGCATATTTAATTAAATCACATTTTCCCATCAATTAAATAAAGCAAGTTTATTTGATTGATCTCCTAAAGTTATCCTTTTAATTAAATAAATTAGTTTATTTAATTATCTCCTAAGGTATTTTCATTTAATTAAATCAAATGTATTTAATTAAATGGACAGTGCATCAATTTCCTCCTTTTTGATTTAAATAAATCCAAGCATCTAAGTCAAAAGTCAAAATCACCTAACATCATCTTAATTAATCAAATCCATGATTAATGCTAATCCTAATCACCCATCACATCATTTAGCTTTTCCCACTTGCACAAATAAATCAATTTATTGATTTATTAAATTCTCCATTTTCTCTCAACATGGCATCTTTGAGGAATATTCTTCAAGCTTGAAATTTTCCCCCAAATTGACATGTGCATCCAACAAAGCATTTAAGAGCTCTTACATGTCTCTTGAAAAGGTCAAACTTAGCATTTAACTCATCTTGTCATCAAATTCAAATTTCAAATCTCCCCCTCTTTGGCACATTGACCAAAATGTTCTCATCCCTCAACCTCTCACATGTTGACAAGTGGCATCTTGCCATTGGTTGGTTTTTAGTCCCACATCCTCCATGTTTTGCATTATTTTATCCTTCTTGGCTATAAATAGAGATTTTCTCTATTGTATTAATCCGACACAACTGATCCAAGTTAGCATTTCATCTATCTCCACAATCTTCATAGCATTTTCATATCATTTTTCATCATTAGCTTAGCAAGGATTGGGAAAGGGCTTCTTTCCATAGAAGCACCAATCCACTATGGGATAGGTTTGAATATGCTTAGTCTCTTTGGTATTTTATCAATTTTTTTGTATTATTTAGCATGATTTCATATCTCATAGGGATGCTTGATTTTCTGTATTTAATTTGGCATTACTACTAATGTTCACCAAAGTTGAAGTATTTGCAAATTTAGCATCCACACACGGTATATAAAATTTTTACTAAAGCTATTTATTTGAGGATTCAACCACTCATCTCTAAGTTAGTATCACCAAAACAAGGTGGTTTTGTTCCTGGAAGGGAAACAACATAAGGTGTCACAGCTTCACATGAAGTACTACATTCTATTAAAGCCTCCAACATCCCTTCCTTCATCATCAAGATAGATATGATGAAAGCGTACGACAGAGTGTGTTGGTATTTCCTATTCAAGTGCTTAAAAATTTTGGTTTTAGTAACAAATGGTGCAAATAGATTCTTTCTTATCTATCAAGAGAAAAATTCTTAGTGATTATCAATGGATCTCTTGTTGGATTTTTTATCTCTTCTCAAGGAGTAAGGCAAGGGGATCCATTGTCTTCTCTCTTATTTATTCTTATGGCAAAACCTCTAAGTAGATCAATACAAATGGCTCATTTGCAAGGCTTATGGTAGGGAATTTCAATACCAAACACAAACATTACAACTACTCACTCTCTTTCTCCAAATGACACATTGTTGATGGGAAAGGGTTCCTTGCAAGAAGCAAAGCAAATTAAATCCTTGTTGGAAAAGTACTCTTTGACACCAGGGTAGAAAGTCAATGGAGCCAAGTCAAAGGTACATATTTTTAATACCAAAGTAGCTATAGCAAGAAATTTAATATCAATTTTAAGCTTTCAAAGAGTGGATCTCCCTTGTTCTTATTTGGGAATACCATTTTTTATGGGTTCCAATAAGTATTCATTTTGGAATAAGGTTTTAGAAAGAATAAGAGAAAGAATTCTCGCTTGGAAAGAAAGATGGCTTACATTATCTAGTATAATTTTTTTGATTAAGTCTATATTAGCATCTATTCCAAATTACTTCCTAATAGTTTTGCAAGCTCCAAAGGTTTTTATTCATCAAATTGAAAAGCTCATAAAAGAATTTTTGTGGAAAGGAAACTTATATGATAGAAGGAAACTTCCACTAGTTACTTTGGAAAATATGTGTGCTGATAAATCAAGTGGTGGAGTGGGCTTTCATAATTTGTCTACAAGGAATTTGGCTCTAGGGACTAAAATAGCTTGGAGAATGTATGCTAGGCCAGATATTAAATGGTGTAAGATAATGCAGAGCAAATATTTGCACAATGATAATCCATCTAGGATATTTACAATTTCTAATCCATTAAGAGGCTCAATTATGTGGAATTTCATAGTGACTTGTAGGGATGTTATTAGCCCTTTTCTCTCATTGGAGGTTAATAGTGGTGATCAAGTACTATTTTGGAGAGACTCTTGGAATGGCATGCTGCCAATTAATATGAACTAGGACTTGCAGCTAGCTGAAGATACTCTTTCACAAAGCTAGGGGGTGTTTTTAAAGGATTATGTTTCTTCTCACCCAATTACAGGTCTAGTTTAGTGGAAGGATTTAACACCTATTCCAATTCCATATTTTCAAAAAAGTATGAAAAAAGACATTTTGAAGAATAGGAATGTATATCTTTCCCACTCTTTGAATAAACTATTGTGGGCACCTTTTAAGAATGGTGTATACACAGTTAAACAAGGGTATAAGTCAATTATTGCTCAAGCATCTCAGTTTCAGTCTCAAAGAGCTTTTGTCTTTTGTTGGAATTCAGCTCAATTTCCAAAGGTGGGTAGTTTTGCTTGGTTGGCCTTGAAGAAAAGGATTCTCACAAGTGATTGCTTGGAGAAATTTGGAATAACAAGAGCCTTCAAATGTGTTTTGTGTAAAAAGAAAGACAAAATAGTTGATCATCTCTTTTTTTCTTGTCCAGTGGCCTATGAGGTATGGAATTTCATTATGGAAAAATTAAATGTTTCTTTTCCATTTCCTAACTCCCTTTGGGATATGTTTACTAACTATCCAATTCTTCATAAATCTCCTTTTCTTGCATTTATTTGGTTAGTTACTCTGGCTTTGGTAATCTAGTCAATTTGGTTAGAAAGAAATAGGTGTATTTTCAAAAACCAAATTGTCTCATTTGAAAGAATATAAATGAAGCTAGAGAAGGAAATATATCAAGTTTGTAACTCTTATGTTGCAAATTTCAAGTCACTTGCTTCTTTATATTCCAATTGGGATAATTTTATTCTAAACCCCTGGAAACATATTGCTTTACCACTTCAGGGGGTTCCAATGCATCCAAATTCTATAAAAGTGGACAAAAAAAGGTTACATGGATACCTCCAAGCCCAAATTCTTTCAAACTTAATTTTGATAGAGCTTCATGAGGAAACCTTGGTTCCTCAAGTGCTAGTTATTGTATTTGAGATTTGAGGGGATATTTGGTTGTAGCTAGTGCAGCTCATTTAAATCCTTGTACAAACAATATGGCAGAAGTTTAGGCATTGTTAGTAGGTGTATCTTTAGAAAAGGATCTTAATATTAAAATACTTTATGTGTAGGGTGATTCACTTATGATAATCAATGCATGTAAGTTGAAGAGTATTTATAACTAAAAAATATGATATGTACTTTAGAAAATTTGGGTTGTGCTATTGTCTTTTGAAGACACTTGCTTTTCTCATACATATAAAGAGGGTAACAGATTAGCAGATGGTCTTGCAAATTTAGCTTGTGATCAACAAGATGTAATTATCATAAAAAATAATGAAAATCTGTCAAGGTTTCCTCATCTTAAAGAGATAGCTTTGCAAGAGCAATCTCATTATAACTGACAATTTTGTATGGGGCAACAGTAGCATAATTGATCACCATGATCAGGGTTTGTATGGGAAAAATAGTATTTGCATTGTAATTACGATTTTATAGGTAGTTATAGATATACTAAGATCATTTTTTACTTTATTGAGCTACAACCAAAGGTTTTCTTTTTGGTTCTTTCCTATTGGTATGCTCTCTAGAACCAATTTTTGTATTATTTTATATATATTATATATAGTGGCTTGCCACTTTTTCCAAAAAAAAAATCTATCATCTGGGTATTTGAATAAATTACATACTTGGAAACTAGATTCAAAATTCAAAATTTCATATTACTAACTTTTTTTAAGATTCATTGTGTAAGTGCTTCAAAATTTTAGTCCAAGTGTGACATTATGAAAAATAGCAAAAACACTTCCACCTTTTGAGCTTTTTGTGGACCCAACTTCTTGCATCAGCCCAAGTTTGGGTGCCAACATAAGAGAAAAGAAGAAAAATGAATAAAACTTCACATGGAAGAGGTGTAGGGTTTTCTCTTGCTACAAGAAGTTGATTTTGAAGGGAGCTTATATGAATATTTGGAGGAGTTTTCAATTATCTTTCCATGAAGATAAGAAGATGAAGACTTGCAGTTGATCATGATCCCTTTTAATCTCACCTAGCCATGTAATGTTGAAGATATGGGGCTCATTTTTTATAGGTGCACTAAATAAACCATTATATTTTGTATTTTAACTTTCATTCAACACTCTTCAATGCATACAAAATAGATTATTATGAATATTTTTGTTAGTTTCATGAAAAAATTCATCACAGATGAAAAGTGTTGATCATGATGTTAGTTGCAAAAATAGTGTAGATAAAATCCTCATAGGAAAACCACAAGGAACCTATCTTTACTTGAAAGACTAAACCAGGGAAGCCTAAAATTTTGAGGAAAGGGGAAAGGTTGACTTAGCTTAATCCCAAGGCTCTGGTAGTCAGGTCTTGACCATACTAGGTTCACTTCAGGGTGTGATGTGATATTGTTGTTAATCTCAAGGGGTCTATGGTTATCTCTAGTTTCTTTAAGAATCATAAGTATCAAATGGAATATTTTTAGTTCTATCATTAAACAATTTCATGAAATCAACAAATTTGCAATAATATTTGATGAATATCAAACAATTTTGCTATCACTTAAGTAGATTTAGCTTTAAGCATTTAGCAATTTTATAGAAATGAAATATTTTCAATAATATTTCAATTCATTAATCTCTTTTTGGAACATTTTCTAAAATTTAACATCTAATCTAAAATAAAGCATCAAAATACTTGAAAAATAAAATTGCTCCTGGTATTCTCCATGCATGCTCCAATATTTAATCAAATCAAAGAAAACCACTCTATAATTCACCAGATTGCTTCACAGCTAGGCATAAAATGGTGCGAGCTTTTAAAGAAGGGGGTTTAGTTTGGACATTGAGTAGGTTCTATATGCACCCTTAAATGATGTAGCATACAGTCTTGTCCAGTTGAATGAACAAACTAGATACAAAAGATACATGAGATAGGTAGCTTTCAAATTGTCTTTGATATTGATTAAGTTCTATGTACATACAATTTTTTAATCTGGAATGATTCAGGAAATAGAAAAAAGGAAAAAACTTAAAGAAGTTTTGGCTCTTCTAACATCCACAAATTTTGAACTTAACTTAAAAACAAGTATCCCCTAGCCTTTTATAAAAATAATAAATAGGTAGGATAAGAAAAATACATGAGGAAATCCAAGGGATGAATCATGGCATGGCACATACAATGTGACAACTGGTAAGAGAATTCTAAATGAAGTCAACAAAGATCAACCTTCATTTACATGTTGATATACTTTGGATCTTTCATCTTTTTATTATTGCTAGGATAATAACTTGAATCCAAATAGTATGTAGGAACTTTCCCATACATTCAAAATGATTACTTTTGTAGACACTAAAAAATGTCCTAAGTCCGCGAGCATCATTTTTCTTGGTTTTTGTCCTTTGATAATTGAATAATTTTAATTATTTAATTAAGTTTGACCGCATTCCTCTATTAATTAAATAATTTTAATTATTTAATTAATTCACCTTCTCATCTTTATTCTATCTTGATCAATTAAAATTATTTAATTGTGTTGCTAATATATCCCTTTCTTCAATAATTAAATAAATCATTTTTTATTTAATTATTTATCTTTCATCTATAGTCAGATAATAATAATAATCATTATTTGACCTTTTATTCTTCTATAATTAAATAATTGTCAAAATTATTTAATTGTGTTTCATTCCTCTCTTTTGGATAAATAATTCAAATTAATTATCCATGTCTAATTTCCACCTCCCCATTTAATTAAATTGATTAATTTAATTAAATGCTCCTTTTGTCATTTTATCTAAATAAATAATTTGGATAAATTATTTATTTTCCACTTGTCATTTTCCTCCATTTCGAATAAATTATTTAAAATAAATTATTTATGCACCTCCACTTGGTCAAAGATGCTTTGTCATAATCCCCTGTCATAACATTCGTTTTTGTCATAGCCTGCATGTCTTGCATGTCTGTCATAGCTATCACACGTCATAGCCATCAGCGTCATAGCTTTTCCATGCATGGCATATTTTTGGTGCATCAATTATGGACCATTGATCTTGGCATCTTTTCTAAGACTTAATCTCAACCATCCATTTCATAACATCTCTCTCATGCATTCCCATCCATTGATCTTGGAATCTTTCTAGAAGATTAATCTCAGCCATCCATTCGAAAGGTTGTCTATAAAAACAACCTTCCTTCTCCATTTTCATTTTAACAGCTAATTGTCTCCAACTTTCTTGCTACCATTTGCAAGTTTTGCACAAGTATTTCAACAAATTTGAGGGCAAAGTTGCATAACAAGAAGAAGGAGAGCAAGAAAAGTGATTCAAGTTCAATGGGGAGTGTTTTATTTTATTGTTTTCATTTTTCTCCTTTCATATGATTGTTTTCTCTTGTTTGGATGAGGTTAATAGTTTAGAAGTGTTGGCTGTCACTTTGTCTATGCTATTTGATTCTCTAACTCCATCTCACAACTTTATCATCATATTCCTACGTTCTAGTTTTGGCTTGTGCTTTCTACTCTCGGGAATGGGCTTCACTGGAGGTTGGCGCTCTCCTTTGCTGCATGTATAATACTAGGATTCCTAGTATTCTGATGACTCAAGATCCTCCTTGGCATAACTTCCTGGAATCTATAGCCCAATTTGAATATGATTCTATCCATGATCTAAATTTTCCTCACTATCCATAACCTAACTTTGAATCACAATCTGCTTCTCTTGCCATCACCAATTCCAACTATTAAATCCCTTTCAAAACATTTATAAAAGATATCATGTAAATAAAATCATCATTAATTCATCATCATTGTAAATCCATCATAAATAACATGTTTTCAAAAAGATCATACATTCCCATGTAATTATTCTTTTTAATTGGGTTACCAAATCATCAAACCTTTTGGATAACATTAAAATTTTGAAACTTTACTTTGCATTGCTACCCGATATTCGGTACCCGATACTTCAACTTTTACCCATAATTTTCTTGGATCTTGGCTTTTACCATAACTTCCATATTTACCAAACTTCTTCTTTTGAAATAGAACACTTTGCTCAACACCTTGTATTATCTTTTTTACTTCCATTTTTCCCAGTTCATGGTACACAATACCCGTAACACTTGAATTACAATATACTCTTTTCTTTAAAGATTTCTATTTTTCTTTCCACTTCCATTGATCTTTCCAACTAGCCAACACCTACTATAGGTGTTAGTTTTCACTTGGGGTCCCCAATTCTTACATTCTTGGGGCATGTTGTGAGACCACACAATTACTTGCAACCAATAAAACCAAAATTTAAACCAAAACCTGGGATTAAATAACCAGACATATATTATAATTTATGTATATTTTAAAATATTAGCTCTTTACCTTTACCTAGATTCTGACATAAAATAGTATTTTTTTTTGGAAAATATCAGTGTGTGCTTTGATTAATTCTAGTTTTTGGAACTCATTGAAAAATATTAGTTCATTGACATTGAACTACATAATTTGGTAATCCTCCAAAGCCAACCATGGATAGAGTCTTGCTACCAATCAAACATCCATAACCCCAACAAGGTTATTTTTGTAATTCCCCAAACATAGCTCTACTACTAGCCAGACATCTATAGCCCTAGTAGAGATATTTGGATAGCCTAAAGAGTTGATTTATTTTTTTAATATATATCTCTTGATATTTCATTGATAGCTCATTTCAAATTGTAAGCAATGAAGCCTGCTATTAGGTTGGGAATTACAGTTGTAGTGAAGGTTACCTTTTGATTTTCATTCAATGCAAATCCCTTCATCATTTCACTATTTACCATAAACTCCTTTAATTATTCCCTGTTGGTGTATATTACTAACTAGACATTACCACTCTTATGCCAAATCCCATCTAACTACAACTTGATATATGCTAGAATATATGCATAAATTAAAATTTAGCAACAAACAATTTAATCACCAAATTTAAATCTAAATTTAGAACCATTAGTTACCACCCTTCCATTTTAATTTTATGGAAACTACTAAATACTTGACAAATAATCCCAATTTGAGGGCACTACACCGCATTAATGGATCAAAAATATCATGATGACACTTAAATCTAATCATAATATTTTGCATTAAATTTTCATGCCTCTATGTGCATGTATCATTTCCTTCAAATTACTCAGGTGTTGATTTGTGATGCCTTATCGGCTCCATTTTCCTTTCTTCTTTGCACACATGGGCACCTTCATGATTAATACGGCTTAATAAAAACATAATGAAATGACCAACATTAATTTGAAATATTTAACTTGCTTGATTTGTAATCTTCGTATTGGCCAACTTTGAAGCAAATTGTTACCAATTGTGTAAGAATTAATTTGATTTAACATTCTTCTCTGGAGAAACTCATCTGGTTGCCACCTCAACTTGTGATTTCTAAGAATTTGATCTAGGCAACTATGTACTGCAACTTCCTCACGATTTTCCATAAATTTTGCACTTCTCTCAAATTCTTCACACCTTATCCTTTCTTTTTATTATCATTTTTCATTTCCACTCTACTAGTGCTTGCTTGCTTCCAAGTCATGGATGCTCCAATTTGCTTGACCTGCACTTGCTGCTAGAATGGCTTCATGGGTTGTATCATGGCTCAGAGGCTTGACAAGGGTTTCTTCATTTGAATTACCAGTTTCACTATTCCAAACTTATGCTTAGTCCTTAGGGAACAATTTGTGGAATCTAGAGCATACTACTAGCTATATTCAAATTTGGCTTCTCAATTTATAGCATTGCTCCTAGGCCTTGGGCTTCCTATCGAATATGTTCACTTGGCTGTGAATATGATAGTGTGGCTTGAATATTTAGGGAATTTTGATACTGTTATGTCTGTTGCACACCCAACCATTGAAATACCCTCTATAGATGATATTCCTTTGTTCTTGGAACATAGAGAAGTAGTTCCACTCTTTGGCCATTCCTGACTGACCTCCATACCCCTAACTTTGAAGTTCATCAGGAAATTTCCTACTTAGGATATTTGGCCCTAGTAGATGAGGCATCCCCGATTGAATGAATGGCCACCCTTTTGTAGCTTAGCTCCCTTCTTTTTGCACTTATATCATTTTTTACATTGAGAATTTTTGTATTTCCATGTATATACACAATATACACATATATATAGCTTTATCATACCTTTTTAAAGTGTGTATTCACTGTGTATGATTTTATTATTTTATTATATATATTTCACAACACAATGTTATAAAATGTTTGAATTTACTCTCATGCGTATGATAAGTTAAGTAGAATTTGCTAATGCAGAGGGAAAACTAGAAAAGAAAAGAAAAGAAAAGAAATTAAAAAAACCTACGAAAGTAAACTAACCCTAACTAACCAAAACTTACCCTAAAAAACAACTAACCCTAACTAAGCAATTTATTTTAAGCTCAATAACTACTTTCATTGTTGTTTTTCTACGAATTATAGTAGGTTTATCCTTAAATTCACTGGAATAATTTCAAACCTCCTACTATAACAATGAATTATCTTAAATTTTCTGCATTCAAAAAACATAAATTCAAAGGCTTACTAATAAATTGTCTCGCATGTATGAAAACAACCTCATTCAAGGTTGATTGCACACACTTTCACTGATTCCTCAATACTCTACCTTCTTCCAATCCCGATTCATGGTTTTTTTCTTTATTCTATTCAAATCCATGAACAATTGTGTCCATTTCTTGATTTTCCTCTTCTCTAAAAATTTTCAGGTCTTCAGCCATGTTTTCACTTTAAACTTTGTTAGACCAAGCATTACCAAAATTTCTATTATTATCAAAGAGAGAGAAATTAAAAACTTGATACTCTATATCTTGCATGAAATCAAGAAAATTTCCAGTTTTAGCTTATGAATTTTTAGTTTGGAATGAAAAACATACATCTCCCACTCGATTTTCCGACTCTTTTCCTTCATTAATGTTTTCCATGTGTGAAAAGAATGATGACCCATCACTATTGTTT
The DNA here is from genome assembly GCA_007258455.2 of Sequoia sempervirens. NCBI lineage: Eukaryota > Viridiplantae > Streptophyta > Pinopsida > Cupressales > Cupressaceae > Sequoia > Sequoia sempervirens. The sequence continues at coordinate 47,548,777 of VDFB02193867.1, read as the reverse complement.
CCTCATTTATGGTGCAATATTTTTGAAACCTTAGGATTCTCTTCATAGCAATTACAGTTAACAAACCATTTTGATATATCAATAAAAAAATTAACATTTGTAGTTTTACTAGGGTTATACTCCTTTTTAGAATTAAAAATATTTCTCGTTAACAGTTCCTTTCTTTTAGCAGTTAAAACCTCTTCCATTAACGAAATCACTTTATGTGTGGCCAAACTTACCCTAGTTAAAAAAAATCATAATCAAGTTCACCGTGGTCAATTGTATCATGAATTCTACACTCAGTAACTCTACTAAAGGTGAATAAACTCAAAGTATGAAATCTTTGATTAAGGATTCTCTAGAGTTTCTCAATTTTCATTTTCAAACTACTAGCTTGCATATAATTTTGTCTTACAAGCTACTTTCAAACCTGGAACCAATAATGATTCCTAAACAAAACTCAGAGGGAAAGATATGAGTGCCCTCCTTCTAGTGCCAGTTCCTATTGATCACGATGTTAGTCACAACAACAATGCAGAAAAAATCATCATAGGAAAACCACAAAGAACCTATCTTTACTTGAAAGAATGAACCAAATCAACCTAAAAGTTTGAGAAAAGGGTAAAGGTGGACTTAGCTTAATCCCAAGGCTCTAATAGTCAGGTCTTGACCATACTAGGTTCGCTTCAGTGTATGATGTGATATTGTTGTTAATATCAAGGGGTCTATGGTTATCTCTAATTTCTTTAAGAATCATAAGTATTAGGTGGAATATTTTTAGTTCGATTATTAAACATTTTCATGAAATCAATAGATTTATAGTAATATTTCATGAAAATCAAACAATTTTGCTATCACTTAAGTAGATTTAGCTTTAAGCATTCAACAATTTCATAGAAATGAAATATTTTTAATAATATTTCAATTCATTCATCTCTTTTTGGAACATTTTCAGAAATTTAACATCTACTCTAAAATAAAGCATCAAAATACTAGAAAAATAAAATTGCTCTCGAGTATTTTTCATACACGCCCCAAGATTTAATCAAATCAAAGAAAATCACTCTATACTTCACCAAATTGCTTCACATCTAGGCATAAAATGGTGTGAGCTTTTAAAGAAGGGGGTTTAGTTTGAACACTAAGTAGGTTCTATATGCATGCTAAAACAATGCAGCATATAGTCTTGTCCAACTAAATGAACAAACCATCTACAAAAGGTACATGAGATAGGTATATTTCAAATTGGATTTGATATTTATTAAGTTCTATGTGCATACAAGTTTTTAATTTGGAATGATTCATAAAATAGGAAAGAAGAAAAAAACTTACAAAAGTTTTGGATCTTTTGACATCCACAAATTTTGAACTTAAAAAGAAGTATTCCCTGGCTTTTTATAGAAACAAGACATAGGTAGGATAAGACAAATACATAAGAGGATATCCAAGGGATGAATCATGGAAAGGCATGTGGAATGTGACAACTAGTAAGAGACTTGCAAACAAAGTCAATAGAGATCAACCTTCATTTACACATTGATATCCTTTGGGTCTTTCATCTTTTTATTATCGCCAACATAATAAATTGAATCCGGATAGTCTGTAGGAACTTTCCCATACATTTAGAATGATTACTTTATCATCTTGTTCCTAGATTCTGGTTTTGTCTTAGGATTTCTATTCTCAAGAATGGGCTTCCCAAAAGGTTGGTGCTCTCCTTTGCTACATGCATAATACCAAGATTCCCAGTATTCCAACAACTCAAGCTCCTCCTTGGCATAAATTCTTGGAATGTGTAGCCCAATCTAAATATGATTCTATTCGTGATCCAAATTTTCCTGACCATCCATACCTGAACTTTGCATCACAATCTACTTCTCCTACCATCACCAATTCCAACTATTAAATCCCTTTTAAAACATTTATAAAAAATATCATGTAAATAAAACCATCACTAATTCATCATCATTATAAATCCATCATAAATAACAAGCTTTCAAAAGATCATATATTCTCGTGTAATTATTCTTTTTAAATGGGTTACTAGATCATTGAACCTTTTGGATAACATTAAAATTTTGAAAATTTACTTTGCATTGCTACCTAGTACCCAATACCTGGTACTTCAACTTTTACCCATAATTTTCTCAAACCTTGGATTTTATCAAAACTTCCATATTTACTGGACCTCTGCTCCCAGATCGACATACTTTTCTCAACACCTTGTATCACCTTTTTCACTTATGGTTTTCTCAGTTCCTAGTACCAGGTACTCGAAACACTTGAATTATGATGTACTCCTTTTTTTTAATATTTCTCTTTTTCTTTTCACTTCTAGTGATTTTTCCAACTAGCCAGCACCTTCCATAAGTATTAGTTTTCACTTGGGGTCCCCAAGTATTATAGTTGTGTGGAATGTTGTGAGACCAGACAACAAAAAGTAAGATGTGTCAAAAACCTTGCTCAAAGTTAGTTGTATGTGGAGAAAATCATGGCTCCCTAAATGGTTGAGCCTAGCATATAGATATACAACTCTCCTATAGCTTATGTAGGGTATGATGAAACAACAAGGTAGCAAAGTCACCAAGTGTTAGGGCTTAGAGTTTTGAAAACTTTAGAATTCAATGATCAATGAACTCTAAAACTTAAGAGAGTATAGGGTTTCTTTGATAATTTTACACCTATATGATAGTGATTCCATGTTTATTCTAGAGGAAATAAAGGAAATGGTTTCAAACTCTCATAGTCACAATGTCATGAGAAACATTTGACATTGATAGATTTATGAAGATATATGAGATCAAACAAATTCATGATGAGGATCCATGCATAAGGAGGTTCTCATCTTTTGAAGAGGAAAATCCTCATGTTGTGAGCAATCACAACAAGGGTTCAAGGATTAGTTGAATGAAATGATAGTCCTATCAATGAAATCATGAATGAAGATCAAAAGGAATGATAGTCATGAACACCTATAGACTGTGAGTTTAACAAGATAATGATGAAAAAGGTAAAAAATAAAGGATAGTCATTAACCATACAAAATATTGCAGTCAAATCTCAAAGGGAAATGTTGGTATAGATACCATGGAAGAGGCATGTAAGAGAAATTTCAAATAAAGGATAGGCTACAAGAATGAGTGAGAATCCTTTACGACTTTGAAAGAAGGTTTTGACAGTCATGACAATATATTTCTCTGAGGTGATAGTCTTGAAGATGCGTCAAGAGGTAAATTGTGATATTGAGATTGTTGCCTCTATTTCACCTACAATTAAATCAGGAAAGATAATCAAATGTTAGATCTTCAGAGGCCAATGGAACATTCACACAAGGGCAAAGACTCTACATCTATTGCTAGGTCACGGGGAACTCAATGGGAGAAGCTGCCCTAGGGAGATTCGACATGAAAATAGTCTAAGGGGAAAGTCGATAGGACATTTCAGAGGTCTCGCCGACTAGCAGGGTTTCCGTTAAGTCCGAGTGCTTCAAACTAGGGATCCTATCAGCATGAGGTCTCTTTTGGCATATAGTCTCGGCAACTAATGGTATCTCGCCGACAACAGTGAACCTTCAGTGTAGCTTTCAAGTCGGGCTAAGGTCTCCCCGACTCCTAATGTCTCACCGACGTATGAGGAGCCTTAGATGGAGAGATGCTTTCGGTATAAGAAGGCGGGCTTCGCTGGGAGGTCTTAGCGAAGGCGAAGTCTCGCAGAAAGGAAGGGAAGGGGCCTCGATATGGTTGTCTTCGGCAGGAGTCCCACCAACACAAAAGAACCCCTCGGTATGACTAAGGGACTTCGTCGGGATGTCCCCCCAACTTGTAATGTCTCGCTGAGATCAAAGCTCGGCAAGAGGCCAAGTCTCGCTGAAAGGAAGGGAAGGGATTTCTATGTGATTTTTTGGCGAACTAAGATTGTCTTGCCGACATGGATTAACTTCGGTATAGCATTGTGTTTTCACCTTGAGGTTTCCCTGAAATGAAGATGTCTCCCTGACCGATGGAGAAGTAAACGCATCGCCGGGTCGGAGAAAGGTCTCCCCGACTCAATGATCTCTTGGCGAAAGGAAAGTGGAGCTTAGTAAGGTAAAATGCATTCGGGGAGACACTAATGGTCTCTTGCCGACAGATGAAATGGGGCCTCGCTAAGCTAAAATTCCTTCGGCATAACTTCTTGCCGACCAATGGGTGTCTCCCAGACCAGGGGGTCTTGATGGCTGAAGCAAACAAGTGGGGGTCCCACCAACGAAACATCCAGTATCACAAAGAGTTGGGGCTTTCACCATGGGGTCCTGGCGACTGTCCAAAGTCTTGCCAAAGGTGACAATACTTCGGCATAGTCTTGTGAATTCAATAGGATGTCTCCCCGACTCGGTGATGTCTCGCTGATAGTAAAGTGAATAGCTCAGTAGAAAGTGAGGACCTCGGTGTAAAGTCTGGATGATAAAGGAAATTCATGCCGAAAGGAAAGACTCTCGCCAAAGCAAAGTGCCTTCGGTATGATATCTTCTCGACCGGTGGGAGTCTCAGCAAAATGAGGGGAGCTTGGGCAGACAAGGGGAGTTCATCATGATGTCTCAACAATCGTGTCATGTCTCACCGACCAGAAAGTAAAGACCTCAACGAAATAACTTGACATCAGCGCAAGGTCTTGTCAAAATGAAGAATTTCTAGCCGACAGAAGGAAGGGAGCTTAGCGGTATAACTTCTGGAGACATTGGAAAAGTTCTCCCTGAAATAGATGGTCTCGCTAGGAGATAGGATTTTCATCATGATGTCTCAACGACATTTTGGGTCATGCTAATAAGTTGTAGAGGACATAATCGCATCGGTGATACACTTTATGTGTCTTGCCGAGATGTAATTCTTTTCAAAAGAAGTTTTGACCACCTATAGAGCCTACGTGGAATACGCTTGACCAACTAGGAGGAGCTGAAGGGAGCCGTGGCGGTCTGATCAGAATGAAGAATGTCAACGGGATGAATGCAACACGTATCTATTGTGAGCTTAGGGCATTTAAGGCATTCAACAGAGGTGGTTCAAACAGGACACAATGCCAGGATCAGAATGAATGCGGTAGCTATGAAATATCTGAAGAAGGCTTCCCCGGGGATGACTCTTCACAGCAGGGACACGCAGGGTTCTGCATTAAACTCAGTCAAAAAGATCTAAGGAGAAGATAGATTTTTCTGGGGCAGATATTTTTGTAATCCCTAAGGGGCCGACACATTTTGATATATAAGGCTTTTTTTCCTTTTTTGTAAATAGTTCTAGTAATGCATCCAGAAGAGTTAGTGATTTTTACTATCCTTCCTCAATTGATGTATATTTTGTAACTCAATCAGAATCTGGAATGCAACACAGAGTTTACCTTGGAAGCTAGTGTTCATGTTTGTACTGTTCTCATTTTTGTATCTTTCTTTTGATTATGCAAGTCTTTAACCGTGTTTTATAAATTTTTCACTTATATCTTAGAGTTGTGAAATTAATCTTTCCTTCCTAAGATGTGTATGTAGATTGAACCTGTTAAGATTGATGCATAAGTCTAGAAGAAGTTGTGTTGAGAACATAAAAAATTTACAATTAGGTTTCCCAATGTATGTTCATCATGTTTTCTTTTCACAATTCCTCATCATTTCGGTGCATCACCTTAGATTTTAATCTTTATTTTATGTATTCCTTCTTCCTTTTTCCCCATAAGAATTAGTAGTTAGGTGACATCAAAGGAAGCCGGCCTTCTCCAGAGGTTCATTTCAACTATAGGTGACCCATAGCCTTGAAATGATCCCATGTTGCTCTAGGAAGCCAGTTTCAATCTCTGTGCATAGGGTGCATTTCTAGGTGACAACAGTTTCTGGCACGCCGGGTGGGATAGTGAACTAGATTGAACTGCTGGTTTGGTATGCAACCAGTGAATTGAAGAATTTATACAAGCCTTTTGCATACCTGGCGACTCCACAAAGAGGAAGAACTCCAGAAATCAATGCCTTCTAGAGTTTATGAAAAGAGTTCAAACAAGAAGCAGCTCAGACCCTTTTGAATACTTGCAGCTGTCACCACCAAGAAGATAAGGCAAAGTAGAGGAAAGGACAGGAACAACAATTATCTATTCTAGGAGAACTCAATCTACTCCTCCATCTATGGGATCACACATTGTTGTCCCGTCCTTCTCTTCATCTAGAATACTAGTAAATCCGCCACAGCCACCTCCAATGGCCGCTCCAAGGAATCAACCTTTTGTTACTTTTAATGGAGGGAGCCCCTTGAATCTGGCACAACACAATGACATCCCGATGGCAGCCTTGAAGAGTCTACCAACTTTCATGGGAGAAGACCAAACTACTCCCATTGAACATATGAGAGATGTGGCTTCGTTATGTGGAGTCCACCACATAACCCAAGAGGATGTTGCAGTGAGATTACTAGCTACTTCACTGAAAGGAAGAGCTGCGTAGTGGTATAGGAGCCTACCCGTCAGTTCAATTGCAACATGGGACAAATTTGGAGAAAAGTTGCATAAGAAATTTCAAGAAAGCTCTGACAACTTGTCTCTCCTGGAGCAATTGACTACAATTAAGAGGGCTCCCCAAGAGAAAATGAATGACTTCAACTTCAGATTTCAGAGAACTTGGGATAGGATCCCTGCAACGGTGAGGCCACCTCCAGAATATGCATTTTTATATTTTTTGAGGGCTCTGAATAGCGACATAGCTGTCATGATACAGTCAATGGGAGGAGTGTCCTTTCCAGACGCTTTCGAAATAGCTATCAGAGCAGAGAACATCTTAATACAAGCTGGAAAACTCGCTCCTAGGCCACCAATGCCTATATTTCTAGAGATTCATGCAAATACCTCCTTTCACACCTCTACCAGCTGTACCAACGCTGCCAGCTGCTGTTCCAACCATTGATAAATAAGAAAGTGTTGCTTCAAGCTCATCATAGGAGTTACAAGAGATCAAAAGTCTTTTATAAACTTTTGGCAACAAGTTTGTGCACTTGGAGAAACAACAATCCTATTCTAGGCCTTATCAACAGCAAAGTCAGGCCTCAAGTCAGCCCTTCCAAGGTCAGCAGCAGCAATTCCAAGGGAGTAGATAGCAGTATTAGGGAAATTATCAGGGCCCAAGACAGAGTCTGAATACAAGGCCTTTTCAGGCCTATGCTCCAGCCCCTGTTAGTGTGACCAAGGAGCTGGTTCCTATCCAAAACAACTTAGCAGCAGACTGTGAGTGGTGTTACCCTTGTAACCAACCTCATAATCAAGCCACTTTCTTAAATGGACTAATCAATTAGGAACTTATGGTACAAAATGCTTCAAGTTCACAGCAGAGTGCATGTAATGACACACCTTCACAACACCAGGACCAATTTAGCAATGATACAACCCTGCTTAACTGGAAAGGTCAAGAGTTATGTGGGTTGAATTAAGATAGTTCTCCAGTTGCAGCTAACACCAGGGCAAAGAAGAGAGATTTTGAGCTTATTCAAGCGGCTGACAAAGGAAAGGCAGTGGCTGCAGCACCATCTACACCTAGAGTGGCTCCTGTTTGGCAGAAAAATCAGCAACTCCTAGACAAGGAGTAGTCACACCCGTAAGCTGATCATACTAGTATGAAGGTACATCCTAAAGTAAATCCAATTGTACCTTATAATATCCTTGATAGTATGAGAAAAATGAATGTTACAATGTCCATGTGGGACTCATTATCCATCCCAGGTCAAAAGGATATGTTACAATCAGCCCTGTCAAGTTTGAAAATGTCTGATGAATTCGAGCCCCCAATAGGTTAGGTTAGAGCTGTGTTAACAAATAATTCTCAGGGAAATGATCAGCAACCTCACACGGAGATTGAAAAAGGAGTTAAACCACCTCCTTTCTACATGTCAGTAATTATTGGTGATAAGTTAGTTCATAACTGTATGGTAGATAGTGGAGCTAGCAGCTCCATGATGCCAAAACAGATTGCTAACAAACTTGGACTAAAATACCAGCCTTTAGAGAAGGGAGTGATCCAATTGGATGGTAATTTGGTTAATACTTTGGGTATTATCAAGGATTTAAATCTCACCCTCCATGCTTGTCCAAATTTTTCATTTCCTCAAGACATATGTGTCATAGACCTCCCACCTTTCTTTTCCTTGTGTTTATCTAGAGACTTTACGACCAAGATAGGTGGTTACGTATCAGCTGATTGGTCACATATGCTATTTAGAACGAGATACAGAACCAAGGTTACCATTAAATCTGAGAGATTTTCCAAGGATCACATTGAGCCATATAACCCAAGTCCCTTTAATGTTGTTCCTACTATTGCAGACACAAATTGTGTCGTTCTTTCTGACAATGAACTAGTTGTTGCTCAAGAACTCCAATCAGAAGTTGTTCCTGACGTGCTGCTGCATAAATGGGCAATTGAGAATGTATTGGACAGTCCTGAGGACCTCATTCAAGATGTTGTTATGGGCAACTATGTCATTCTTGAGTCTGACATAGAGATTCCAAACTTGGAGAAAGATGCAGATCAGTTGTTGCAACCACTAAATGGACTTTGGGGGATGTTCTTCGATGGTTCCAAAAGTAAGAATGGGGTAGGAGGAGGTGCAATGTTGATTTCTCCACAAGGTGATAGGTACTACTTTGCATTTCATTTTGCTTTTGCATGCTCCAATAACACTATTGAATATGAGGGCCTTGTTCAAGGTCTAGAGTGGGCAAGGAAGAGAGGAATAACCAGCTTGAAAGTCTATGGGGATAGTGAATTAATTGTTAATCAAGTAAGGGGCCCAAATGTTGCTAAAAATGACACATTAAAATCTTATATAAATAGAGTGTGGGACATGCTCGAAGATTTTGATGCCTTTAAGGGTGAACCCATAATAGTGGTTTACAATTTTTGGCCAAACTGGACACTGAAATTATTATTTTTAACTAAATCTTCACATTCGGGCACCTATAGCAGCTAAACTGTGAGGAATTTGAAGATGGTGCAAACTAGAGTCTCATCAAATTTTATCAGAGATTCTAAAAATATTTTTTCAAAATTTTGGAATCAAATTGCACTTCTTTTTCCATCTCCCACGAAAATAGATGTTTTTAATAAAACAACATTTTTAAAAGTGGCCGCAAGTATAACATAACTTTTTTCCATGAAGGATAAAATTTGAATTCTTTCAAATTTAGATTTGTAACTCTGATATCTAGTGCTTCCACTTGGTTAGATAGTTTTTATTGAATATTTTTCCTTAATTAAGTTTCAAAGTCAAACAATTACAATTCGGACAAAGCCTTGATAAGCAGTAACTTTTTTGTATATGTCAAAATTTTATTTTATTTTTCTTGGATCAAGGACTTCAATATCTGGTGCACTCATATTTTTAATTTTTTTTTGATAATCTTCTATTTTTCCACATGTGAAGAACAAAGAAATTTATTTTCAATGAAAACCTATGTTTAATAAAACTTAAAAACAAATACATAACAAAACCAAAACATATTAAAATTATATTCATTGGATAGCTTGTTCTAAGGAATACCATAATCATTTGAAATAAATTTTAAATGAATTCATTTGATCCCCTAAAATCTAAATCAAAAGTGATTTTTTATCAGCATTTTGATAGGTGTAAAGGAGACGCATTTATAGGTATGGTTTAAAACTAGCGAGGTTTTATCCAAGGGGGTTTGATCTAAGGTGATTTGATCAAACCCTCTTCAATTGGAATCCTTAAAATGGAACTTTTTAAGGCTTAAATCATTAGATTTTTTAAAAATATGTGATTTCAGCTAAAATTTGTTCCTCTCAGGAATTGTAAACCACTATTATGACAGCAACCCTTAACTTAGTGTCTATCCCAAGAAACCAGAACAAGCATGCTGATAGGCTTGTAGCCATTGGAGCATAGTTTGATATTCCAAATGACATTAGAAAAGAGAAGGTACAGCAGTATGTGAAGGTTGTGGTCAAACCATCAATTCCTGATAACAACATTCACTGGCAAGTTTTTGACAATGATGAGCAGATCCTTTCTTTCTTGCTCAAGGAAGATCAGTTCTCCATGGTGAATCAAGCAAAACTCAAGCAGCAGTATGGTGATCAAGTCATACAGCTAAAGACAAATAAATTACCCAAAGGCCTTGTTACCTTAGAGTCAATTTTCAGTACTGATGATCAGCTTAAAAAGGGTAGAGATGGCTTGCAAATCAAAGAAGAACACTATGAAGAACTGGAGATTTTCAAAGGTAAACTTCTTAAGATAGGAAAAATTTGTTCACATGAAGATAAACAAGCTTTTGTTACTTTATGTCAAGAATTCTATGATGTCTTTGCTTGGGAATATTCAGATTTGAAAGGGTTTGATCCCCATATTGCTCAGCACACAATTGAGTTAGAGCCTGATGCTAAACTAGTAAGACAGAAACAAAGGCCCTTGAATCCTAAACTTGAGCCTCTAATGATTAAAGAGATAACTAAACTAGTTGAGGGGGTATTGTCTTTCCTATCAAACACACTTCATGGGTTTCTAACCTTGTACCAGTTAGGAAGAAAAGTGGAAAAATAAGGCTTTATGTAGACTTTAGGGATCTTAACCGAGCATCTTTGAAAGACCACTACCCACTGCCCTCCATGGAACGAATCTTGCAAGAGGTTGTTGGTTCTGAAATATTTTCCTTATTAGATGGTTTTTCAGGGTATAACCAGGTGCTGGTTAAAGAAGAAGATCAATTCAAAACTACTTTTACAACTAAATGGGGCACCATGGCATACAAAAGGATGCCTTTTGGTCTATCTAATGTTGGTGCCATGTTTCAAAGGGCCATGGACATGGCATTTTAAAAATTGATCAACAAGATTATGCTGATTTATTTGGATGATATTACAGTTTATTCCAAAAATGTTGATGAACATTTCTTACATCTTAGGCGAGTTTTTGAAAAATGCAGAGAGTTTGGTATCTCTCTCAATCCAAAGAAGAGTATCTTTGTTGTTCATGAAGGGAAATTATTAGGACACATAGTGTCAAAGCAAGGAATTACTATTGATCCTAAGAGAGTCAAAGCCATACTTGAGTTGTCGCTACCTAATCACAAGAAGGGTCTAGAGAGATTTTTGGGCCAGATCAAATTTCTAAGAAGATTCATCCCTGATGTTGCAAACCTATTACAACCTTTAACAGCTATGTTAAAGAAAAAATTTATTTTCAGTTGGACAAAAGATGCCAAGAATAGTTTTGAAAAGGTCAAGGAGGCCTTAGCAGCAGCTCCTACGCTGGTAAATCCTAATTTTTCTAAATATTTTTATCTGTATGCTTATGGTAACACAAGTAACATTTCTGCAATATTGGTTCAAAAAAATGAAGAGAATTTAGAATAGCCAACAGCCTTTTTCAGTCAAGGATTGGTTGATTATGAACAGAAATACTCCTTTGTAGAGAGGCATGTTCTTGCTGTGATCAGAAGCCTGAAGAAATTCAATCCTTTGATCTCTCATAATAAAATTCATGTCATGGTGGCACACTCAAGTGTGAAGGATTTTCTATTGAATAAAGATCTCAATGAAAAAAGAGCATGATGGATCACTAAGGTCATGGAATACGACGTAGATATTAAGATCACCAAATTGGTTAGAGGAAAGGGCCTCTATGAACAACTTGCTACTGGGTCAAGCAGTGAAAGTGAACTAGAAAAGGATGTTATCCTTGCTAATAAAAATGAGTTTCATAATGCTCAAGATGATGTACCAATAGGGACGACCAATTGGGTTCAAGATATGATCCAATTTTTATAAACTGGTGAATGCCCATTAGGATTAAACAGAGCTAAAAGGAGATACTTCAGATTGCAGTCCATACCATATGTGCTAGTAAATAATGTTCTCTTCAAAAAGGATTTGAACGGTGTCCTATTAAGATGCATTCACAGTCACCAAGTTGAGGAGGTACTTCATGAATTTCATGATGGAGCTGCAGGAGGTCACTTTGCTCCCAGAACTACTGCCTGGAAAATCATGAGAGCTGGTTACTACTGGCTCAACTTGTTCAAAGATACATAATCCTAGTCAAGAAAGTGTATCAAATGCACTCTATTTTTTAGGAAAGGAAAAGTTGCCAGCTATTCCCCTGCATCCAATTCAAGTGGAGCAGCCCTTCATGAGATGGGGCATTGATTTCATTGGGCCAATAAATCCACCTTCTAGTACTGGTCACAAGTGGGTACTTACAACCACTAACTATTTTACAAGGTGGATAGAAGTGGTTGCATTGAAAAAAGTAAAAGATTCTTCAGTTTTTAGCTTCTATGAAGATATAGTCACTAGATTTGGAGTTCCTGACTCCATCATATCTGACAATTCTCTTGCATTCATGGGTCTAAGAGTAACTAATTGGGCCGTTAAACATGGCATTCACTTGAATACATCCTCAAATTATTACCCCCAGGGTAATGGTTTAGCTGAAAGCACAAATAAGAATCTCATCAGGATCATTAAAAGAACCATAGAGGATAATCAAAGGACCTAGCACATCAGCTTAAAGAATTCACTTTGGGCAGACAGAGTGACCCCTAAGAGGTCTATTAGCAATTCACCATATATGTTGGTCTATTGCAAAGAGGAAAGATTGCCCCTATCTGTGGAGCTTCCAGCTCTAGAAATTGTTCACCAATTGGAGATGCTTGAGGGACAGGACCCAATGTCTGTAAGGTATGCAAAGCTCATGGAGCTCGAAGAATCAAGGGACAGAGCAATGAAAACTTTGGAGTATCATCAGCTCCAGAAAAACAAGACATTTGACAAAAGGGCTACAACAAAGTCTTTTAAGGAGGGAGACCTCGTGCTCAGGTGGGACACTCTTAAAAGCAGACCTAGTCATCACACTAAGTTCGACAATATGTGGACTGGTCCATTTATTATCACAAACTGTAAGGAACACAATGCTTATCAACTAGCTACAATAGGAGGGGAAGTGCTTCCTATCCTGATTAATGGGATACACCTCAAGCCTTGTTTCCAATTTTGACAAGTCCATCTATTGTACATAATAGTTTAGGCTTTATGTTTTCCATAAGTGATGTTTTAGCGCAATAAATAGTTCTTTTCCTTTTCTCCTATTTTTGTCGTTTTGGAAAATCTGTTATGTTCTATAAGCCTCATGTGAATTAAAACCATGTGCCAAATAACATTTTTATTTGTTCTCTGAGCTTTCTAATGACTCCATACCCAATGGAAAAATTGTAGCTACTGGTTCTTATGTTTAGTAGGAAAATATCCCGCAAAGGTCGCCAGAATTGTTGCCTCTATTTCACCTACAGTTAAATCAGGCAAGATAATCAAATGTTAGATCTTCATAGGCCAATGGAACATTCACACAAGGGAAAAGACTCTACATCTATTGCTAGGTCATGGGGAACTCAGTGGGAGAAGCTACCCTAGGAAGATTCGGCATGAAAATCATCTAAGGGGAAAGTCGGCAGGACATTTCAGAGGTCTCGCCGACTAGCAGGGTTTTCGTTAAGTCTGAGTGCTTCAAATGAGGGATCCTATTGGCATGAGGTCTCTTTCAACATATAGTCTCGGCGACTAATGGTATCTTGCCGACAACAGTGAACCTTCGGTGTAGCTTTCAAGTCGGGCTAAGGTCTCCCCGACTCCTAATGTCTTGCCGACGTATGAGGAGCCTCAAATGGAGAGATGCTTTCAGCATAAGAAGGCAGGCTTCGCTAGGAGGTCTTAGCGAAGGTGAAGTCTCACCGAAAGGAAGGGAAGGGGCCTCGATATGGTTGTCTTTGGCAGGAGTCCCACCAACACAAAAGAACCCCTCGGTATGACTAAGGGACTTCACCGGGATGTCCCCCCGACTTATAATGTCTTGCCGAGATCAGAGCTCAGCAAGAGGCGAAGTCTCGTTGAAAGGAAGGGAAGGGATTTCTACGTGATGTTTTGGAAAACTGAGATTGTCTTGCCGAAATGGATTAACTTTGGTATAGCATTGTGTTTTCGCCCTGAAGTTTCCCTGAAATGAAGATGTCTCCCTGACTGACGGAGAAGTAAACGCATCACCGGATCGAAGAAAGGTCTCCCCGACCCAGTGATCTCTTGGCCAAAGGAAAGCGGAGCTCGGTAAGGTAAAATGCATTTGGGGAGACACTAATGGTCTCTTGCCGACAGATGAAATGGGGCCTCGCCAAGCTAAAATGCCTTTGGCATAACTTCTTTCCGACCAGTGGGTGTCTCCCAGACCAGGGGGTCTTGATGGCTGAAGCAAACAAGTGGGGGTCCCACCAACGAAACATCCGACATCGCTATGAGTTGGGGCTTTTGCCATGGGGTCCTGGCGACTATCCAAAGTCTTGTCGAAGGTGACAATACTTTGGCATAGTCTTGTGAATTCGATAGGATGTCTCCCCGACTCGGTGATGTCTCGCTAACAGTAAAGTGAATAGCTCGGCAGAAAGTGAGGACCTTGGTGTAAGGTCTGGGTGATAAAGGAAAGTCATGCTAAAAGGAAAGACCCTCGCCAAAGCAAAGTGCCTTCAGTATGATATCTTCCCGACCAGCGGGAGTCTCAGCTAAATGAGGAGGGCTCGGGTAGACAAGGGGAGTTCATCATGATGTCTCAATGACCACGTCATGTCTCACCGACCAGAAAGTAAAGACCTCACTGAAAGAACTTGACATCAGCACAAGGTCTTGTCAGAATGAAGAATGTTTGGCCGACAAAAGGAAGGGAGCTCAGCGATATAACTTCTAGAGATGTCGGCAAAGGTCTCCCTGAAATAGATGGTCCCTCTAGGAGATAGGATTTTCGTCATGACGTCTCAGCGATAGTTTGAATCATGTCGATAAGTTGCAAAGGACATAATCGCATCGGTGAGACACTTTCAATGTCTTGCTGAGATGTGATTCTTTTCAAAAGAAGTTTCGACCACCTACAGAGCCTACGTGGAATAAGCTTGACCAACTAGGAGGAGTTGAAGGGAGCCATGGCGATCTGATCAGAATGGAGAATGTCAATGGGATGAATGCAGCACATATCTGTTGTGAGCTCAGGGCATTTAAGGCGTTCAGCCGAGGTGGTTCAAACAGGACACGATGCCAGGATCAGAATGAATGCGGTAGCTGTGAAATATCTAAAGAAGGCTTCCCCGGGGATGACTCTTCACAGCAAGGACACGTAGGGTTCTGCATTAAACTCAGTCGAAAAGATCTAAGGAGAAGATAGATTTTTCTGGGGCAGATATTTTTGTAAGCCCTAAGGGGCCAACACATTTTGATATATAAGGCTTTTTTCCTTTTTTGTAAAAAGTTTGAGTAATGCATCCAGAATAGTTAGTGATTTTTAGCTATCCTTCCTCAACTGATGTATATTTTGTAACTCAATTAGAATCTGGAATGCAATGCATAGTTTACCTTGGAAGCTAGTGTTCATGCTTGTACTGTTCTCATTTTTGTATCTTTCTTTTGATTATGCAAGTCTTTAACTGTGTTTTATAAATTCTTCACTTATATCTTAGAGTTGTGAAATTAATCTTTCCTTCCTGAGATGTGTATGTAGATCAAACCTGTTAAGATTGATGCATAAGTCTAGAAGAAGTTGTGTTGAGTACATAAAACATTTACAGTTAGGTTTCCCAGTGTATGTTCATCCTATTTTCTTTTCATAATTCCTCATCATTTTGGTGCATCACCTTAGATTTTAATCTTCATTTTATGTATTCCTTCTTCCTTTTTCCCCACAAGAATCAATAGTTAGGTGACACCAAAGGAAGCCGGCCTTCTCCGGAGGTTCATTTCAACTATAGGTGACCCACAGCCTTAAAATGATCCCATGTTGCTCTAGGAAGCTCAGTTTCAATCTCTGTGCATAGGGTGCATTTCTAGGTGACAACAGAGATATTAAAATGGTGAGGGATTTATTTTCTTACATTATCAAAGAAGGAAGATAATGTGAAGTATATCAGTCTTTCAAAATAGACAGTCATGATAATATGGACTATCATCTTTAGAAGATTCAAGGAGTGGACAGAACAAAATGTATGGATTGTGAAGTATCCTTGATAGTGATAGTGGGCATCAAGGAAGATGATTTATGGAAGAGAGAATGAAATTGATACCAATCATCCAAAGGTTTCCATCACCAAGAAAGGGTAGTTAACAAGTCTTTAAGGATAGTATCAAGTTTCAATGGGGTAATCATACCCTAATAATGAATACAATCCAAGGCATGAAGAATTTAAAGATTTCAAGAGAGTTATTACACCATTGCATAGTGAGAAACATAAATAATAGTATTCAAACCTCAAGGTAATCTCAAAAAAATGATATGAGAAGACCTTGTGACTGTATATAAATACTTTGTCCTTTAAAATAACCATGAACTATTGAGATAGTCAAATTCAAATGACCATTCCATTAGATGGTAAGATCTCTTCATATATATAAACTAAGAGGATATTCATTAATCACTAAAGACATAGTCATAGGAATAAGATAATAGTGATTCCCTTTACAATAAATGAAGGATAGTCTTAGTGAGAGGATAGTCATAGGAATGATAGATCTTGCTGATTATCCTCATGACTATGTTGAAAGATTTTTTACATGGTTCACACTCACCTTGCAATCAACATATGGTAGATATATGCAAAATACAATGATAATGGAGGTATGATTATGAAATTAGTGTCAATTTAAATGTAAAATGAATGCAATTATTCAAGAGTGGAAATGTGAAGAAAACAAGTCTAGCACCACATGAAAAGGTAGTGAAAGACTTGTTGATAGTGACCTTGATATCTAGAAGGGGCGGGGTTTTGAGGTGACTTAAAGATAGTCCTATGGAAAATTCATGAAAAGACCATTAGAAGAGCATTATTTTAGATGAAAATTATTGGAAAATCATTGTCAAATAGTCACATCATAGCATTGACTAAGGATTGTTCACATGAACATATGAATCCTTATAGGGTCTGAGATAAAGATAGAGAAGCCACTTTAAATGACTAACTTGATATTAACCATAAATTAGATGAAGATAGACTTGAAGCTCATGGTTTTGTTGATGAAAACCATAAGGATAACTAATAGCAATGAAGGATAGTCACAAGGATGTTATAGAAATTGAAGAAGACATGATAATGCAAAAGGATAATGATAGTCACCTCATATAAGAACAGTCTTAATTTTCAAATGAAACTAAGTCATAAGGTTCAAAAAAAGGGTTCCTAGTTGATGCAAAAAAAGTGTGGGGAACACAAACCAACTCAATCAAACCCTTGACAAATTCATAACACCTCAAACACAATGATTTCCTTCACAACTTGACATTGTCTTGTAGCATAACAAACATGGTATTTTAGCCATTACTTTTAGATAAGACCTCCAACCCACAACCTAAAACCTTTTTTGGATACCCATTAATCCCTTTTAAAACATATCCAAAAATTATGGGTGTTTTTTTTGGAATGACAAAGCCAAAAAATTGCTTCTACACTTTGAAAAGGCCCAATTAGGCTTGTTTGAATGACTCCCAACAAGGTTTCCAAAAACCAAACCCAAAATATTCATACCAATGGATCAAAAATGTTAAATAAGGTATGTAAAAACAATTCCCATCACCTAGAATGGTATCCAAGAAACTCTTCTATAAAACCTTATTTCTATGCAATTTTTTCACCCAAAAATAAGATGTTTTCACCCTAGGGCATCACCTATTCTTCATCAAACTTCCCCCCTACTCCTGCCAACACCATGCAATCAAAATACACCCTATCTTACCCCATTCCATTAATTCTGAAATATTTTTATTGATGGAATGGTGAGATTTCCATTGTTTTTCTCTCAAAACCCCCAAACCTAGGTTTTTTGAACTAGTTCTAGTAAATCTACTTTAAAATGTGCAAATCTTAATGAAATATTATGAGACCAAAACAAAAATGAAGATAACTAATCCCTTCATCAATTTCAATGCACAATAGATCACCTACATGTTGATATTATGGAGTCACAGTCCCTGAAGCTGCAATCTTAAATGGAGGACCTTTGCAAGGAAAGATAATCAACCACACAGAAAGTGTTGCAACTAGGCATGCACAATAGAGATTCTATTGATCTACTCTATGAGATTCTATATTGATATGATATGATATGTTACAAATGAAAAAAATGCCTAATTATATATGCAAAAGAGAAAACCTAAGATGCATGAGATGTTTCCAAGTGTTATGATTTAACAACATGTGACAACATGTGAACCCTATCTAGGAAATTATTAAATGTTGAGATAAGTTCTAGAAGGACAACTCATCTTCTAGAAGGAATCTTATCCCTACAAACAAGGAAGGGGACATTACCCCACTATTAAATGATTTATTAAAATGTAACCTAGGACTAAATTACCTAAGTTAACTTATGCTAGTGTAATAATTAATTTAATTACACTAACACTACAAGATGTACAAGGCCATACCAAGTGCTATAGCAGTAGATTTTTCCATCAAAATGAAAAAAAGAAGAGCTTTGTTATTCAAAACTTTTAAATTTCATCAATCAACACCCCACAATGATGAAATTAGGATTTTTATGCCTTTCCAAGCCTACCCCAATAGTTTCAAACTAACTTTTAAACTTCTTGATAGTTTAACTTCCTTTTACATCAAAATGAAAAAGTTGCTATGCAACTTTTTTACATTTTTTGCAACATTTCACAAAAATGACTCAACAACCCACCTAGAAACCTAACATTGACTCAAAACACCTTACATATATTAGAAATGGTCTTCAAGACCTTATTATCAACAAAATGACTTAACTAAACCAAAAGACTAACTCCTTGACCCTTTTTACATCATGAAACTAGGTGCCCCTACACCATACTCCCCGAGAAAAAAGGACTCAAGTCCCCTTGTGGACTGTGTATCAATAAAATCATGTTTGATCACATCATACTCTGATCTCCAAGAGGAATTATCATTTGGTTAACCTTTCCATTGAACCAAAAATTGGAAAAATGCATCATTCATTGTCTTCTTGAAGTCTTTAGCATCTAAGTCATGCTTCAACTGCAGAAGTTTGTGTGATAAATGATCCATGATCTATCGTTCACCTAAGAATGTTGTTGAATTTTCCCCTTTAACTACTACCACGTCTCTCCCTCTCTTGCAATGAACTCCTTTGTTCTGCTTCTTTGGTGTATGTTTGAAGTTTCTCTTTTTCCTTTGCAACTTATCTTTGATCTCTTCACTCTTCCTTGCCATCTCTTTCATCTAATGGTCTACCCCAATGTCTGCTATTCGATCAATTTTACCAACTTCTGATATAAAATAATTTGAATGACCACTATCCTCTTTTGAAAACATTAAATGTAACACCTCTTTTAGGCTCGTATCAACATACATTTTAAACCAACCTTGAATCCCAAGAATCAATTCATCTTTGACCTTCAACAAAATAGATTTTGGCACCAAATCAATATCATTTCCCTCCAAATTCAAATTATTCTTCAAGTCTATTGTCTTAGTATCTTTTATGTGTAGTGGTGGCTGCAAACTCCATGTTTTTATCTTTATCTACCTTTATAAACTCTTTCCTACCAACCATCATCATGGTAGCTTGCTTAGTTTTTCATTTATCATATTCCTTCAAGGGTGTCAAAGTAAAAGAGATTCCATCTTTATTTATCTCATAAGTATTCTTCCTTCCATCATACATTGCATGCCTATCAAATTTCCAAGGCCTCCCTAGCAACAAATGGCACACATCCATAAGCAATACATCACAATGATTCTATCCTTATACCCTCCTATATTGAACTCCACCCAAGCTTGCTCATTTACCAAAATATACTAACCCTCATTCAACCAAGAAACTTTATAAGGAGTATCATGTGGTATTCTAGGAAATCTAATTTTCTCAAACATCTCATTAGAAACCATGTTATCTATGCTTCCTGAATCAATTACAACCTTACATACCTTACCCATGCACTTACAAGTTTTTTTGAAGAGTTTCCTTCTTTGTGATGGCTCCTTCTCCTTTGATGCTTTGATGAGTGTTCTTCTTACCATAAGTGATTCTCCAACTTTAGGAGCAGCATGTTGTGATGGTGATTTTACACTCTCAGTATCCTCTTCTTGCACCAATTGGTTCCTTATTTGACCTCCATGTGAACTAGAGGCTTGAGCTTCATTACACTACCATGATTTGTGTCCAAAATTGTTTCATTGATAGCACCTTCCAGTGAATCCTTGTGACCCTCTTCCTTGTCCTCCAAATCTGCCCCTAAAGCCTGATCTACCACCTCTAAATCCCCCTCTTACATCAACAACTTGTTCTTTTTCCTTGAGCTTGTATCTTCTTGATTTTCATAGGACTACCTTGGAGTAGAAATTGTCCCTCTTCCTCTATTATTGTTGCCTCTACCACTAGTTTGTTTTTCTTTCCTTTTCTTTACCTTTTCCTCATCCCTTATTGCCATTTGATAGCACTCCTCAACTATTCTTGTATTTTCCAAAGTTAACTCGTCTTGAATGTTGAATCTTAATCCACTAAGGTATCTAGAAACATTCTCCACTTCATCCTCCATGTGACCTACCCTTATACTCAATTTATAAAATTCTTCAATATAGGTTTTGACATCCATTTATTTTTGTTTCAAACCTTGAAGTTTCTTAAAAAATTGAATTACATAATCAGAGGGTAAGAACCTACCCTCAAGCTTAGCCACCATCCTGTCCCAAGAAACAATCTTTGACTTTCCTTTCTTCCTCCTATCAGTTTGCTCATAATCCCACCATAATAAATCATGACTCTTTTACTTTGTTTTTGCAATATTTACCCTTTGTTCTTCAAGAACATCTTCACATTCAAAATAATTGTCAAGTGCTGCAATCCAATCTAAAATTTCTTCATCATTCAAATTACCTTCGTACTTAGGAACATCAACCTTCACCTTGTGTTTATCTTCTTTAACTGCTCTCAACAACTTAGCCATCCTCTAATCATCAGGATCCAATTCGTCTTCATCTTCTTCTTCAGTATCCTCTTCTTCTTCGGAGTCAATATCCTCACCCATGACCATACCTCTTGTCTTACTTGTTTCCAGAGCATCAAGCCTCTCTTTCAATTCTCTCATCTCTTTAGCATGCTTTTCCTTCAGCTCATTCACTTCTCTAGCAATGGTTTTCCCTTTTGGACGCATTTTGATCACCTTTTGCTTCACACTTTCCTTCTTGTTTCACACTTTTTTCTCCCTTATTCAAATAAAACCTATGCTCTAATACCAATTTTATGTAGAGAAGAGGTGGGAAACACAAACCAACTCAATCAAACCCTTGACAAATTCATAACACCTCAAACACAATGATTTCCTTCACAACTTCACACTATGCCTTGTAGCACAAAAAATGAGGTATTTTAGCCATAAATTTTAGATAAGACCTCCAAACCACAACCTAAATTTTTTTTTGGATACCCATTAATCCCTTTTAAAACATATCTAGAAATTAGGGGTGGTTGTTTTGGAATGACAAAGCCCGAAAATTGTTACCACTTTGAAAATGCCTAATTAGGCTTGTTTGAATGACTCCCAACAAGGTTTTCAAAACCTAGACCCAAAATATTCATACCAATGGCTAAAAAAATGTTAAATAAGGTCTACAAAAAAAATTCCCATCACCTAGAATGGTCTCCAACTCTTCTATAAAAGCCTACTTCTATGCAACTTTTTTCACCCAAAAATAAGAGGTTTTCAACCTAGGGCATCACCTATTCTTCATCAAAATTACTCCCCTGCTCCTTCCAACACTATGCAATCAAAATACACCCTATCTAACCCAATTCCACTAATTTTAAAATATTTTCATTGGTGGACTAGTGAGATTTCCATTATTTTTCTCTCAAAGCCCCAAAACCTAGGTTTTCTAAACCAATTTTAGTAAATCTACTATAAAATCCGAAAATCTTAATGAAATCTTATGAGACCAAAACCAAAAATAATATAATGCATTCCTTCATCAATTTAAAAGCACAAGAGATCACCTATAGGTTTTACAAGTCTGTACCAAGTGCTATAG
This sequence comes from Sequoia sempervirens, assembly GCA_007258455.2. NCBI lineage: Eukaryota > Viridiplantae > Streptophyta > Pinopsida > Cupressales > Cupressaceae > Sequoia > Sequoia sempervirens. The sequence goes on along the minus strand of VDFB02193867.1, from coordinate 47,526,727 downwards.
CAGCATATTTTTCCTTCAAAACACAAAAAAATAGCTTTGTTATTCAAAACTTCAAAATTTCAGCAATCATCCCCCTACAATGATGAAATCGGGATTTTTATGCCTTTCCAAGCCTACCCCAATAGTTACAAACTAAATCTTAAACATCTTGACTATTTAAATTCCTTTAAAATCAAAATGCAAAAGTTGCTATGCAACTTTTTTATAATTTTTGCAACATTTCACAAAAATGACTCAACAACCCAACTAGCAACCTAACATTTCCTCAAAACACCTTACATATATTAGAAATGGTCTTCAAGACCTTATTATCAAAAAAATGACTTAGCTAAACCAAAATACTAACTCCTTGACCCTTTTTACATCATGAAGCTAGGTGCCCCTGCACCACTAGGTGACATTCATTATGAGCAAAAGAAATTTTTAAACCTTGTAACACCATGCATGAGAGGTCTTAAATCAAAATAGAAGGTGCAGTCCTTGTTGAAAATCATTATGATAGTGCTTCAAAGGGGAGAAAACAATTGATAAGGTTAAGGAATCATAAATATTCAAGAAAGGATAATAGTCAAATCACCTTTAGATGAAGACTCTTAAACAAAAGTGTTTTGCAAGTGAGGTAAAAGGCTCCATGGGCCTACTGATAGACAAAAATATGAATGATAGAGTGATACAAAGTAATGAAATAATGATAGTTGATAATGCATAGAGATATGTATGGAAAATTGTGATTGTACAATGACTTGGGTTTCAAACCTAACACATGAAAAAGGACAACTACAATTCATGTGAACAATGATTGTGTTATTTAATGAAGTTGTGAAAACATGCATCATTTAATTGATTGAGGATAGAGTTTAAATATGGCATGCATCAGTTGGTAAGGATTTGAGTTTTCTTACACCTCTCTCATGCAATTGGTTATCCTTAACCACTTCAATTCTTCAAAAACTCTTCTATATCAAAGGTTAGCATGCAAGGAGTTTCAAAAGATTATTAGAAGTAGCCTATTCATGCTCAATTTTGGTGCACTTTGTAATGACGGAAATTGTACACCCTTCTTGGAGATGGTACAAATCCTCACTTAATATGGGAATGGTTAACATTAAAATGGACTTAATGTCTTCTTAATCTAGTGTTATAGTGCATTTTCTACATTCACATTGGATTTAGGGCCCTTTTAAACTAAATAGACTTAATTTTTCCTTAATTTAATGTTGTAAAGTGTATTTATTTGCACCTTCACATTAAGTTTAGGACCCTTGTAAACTAAATGAACTTAATTGTACTTTATTTAAGGTGGTGTAAAGTGTTGTACCACACTTTCACACTTTTCTAGGGTTTTATTAAATAATTGGGATTCTTTATGCCTTATTTGGCCTTGTTTTGCATCCACAAGCCTTAATTAATGCATCTTTCTAAGGATAATCCTGACACAAATGTAATGACCAATCATAATTTAGTGATTTTGGACTTTGTGGCCTAGATTTAGTGATCTGGGACTCATACACCACCTTGGGCGTATGAGTCCCACCTAGGTTTTTGAGCTCCGATCATGATTTTACATCATTCTAAGCATTTTTTAAAAATGTGTCTCATAGTTAAGCCTAATGGGACTCATATGCAACTTCTGGCGTATGAGTCTCATGTGGAACAAAATTTAATTTAATTTAATTCAAATTCTTGGTAGGATTTTGTTCTCCTAGATCTGATGTTAGCTTGTAGTGTTGTAATTTCAAAAAAATTGGCATAAACAAGTATAAATACAAGGTTATTTGACTCATTTTCAACTAAGCATTCAAGAGATCAACCTAATACTTTCAAGAGAGCATTCCTAATAGCAAGTTTATGATTACAAGGCCTCACAAGAGTATCAAGAGAGTTTACAAGAGTATTTCTAAGGCATTCAAGGGCAGATTTCTTCATCAATCATTGTAGCAATTCAAGATCCATCATCATGTAAAGGTTATCAAGCATCGAGCATGTCGTTGACCTAGTGTTGTGATGTTGCATTCAAGGTCTAATATTAAGCATTGTTCTACATTTATTTCAAGATCTAGATCTATATCATTCATGGCCACTTTATGTTAGATTTCTTATTTACAAGACATCATTTAAGGTATCATTAATATTAATGTTTCATGTTTCATCTCCTTACTTCATTATCCCATCATTTGGTTTAATTACCTAAAAGGGGGTTGACCAAGGAAAACCCCATTTACTAACAAATCAACAAGTTTTTCTCTCTCTACATGTGTAATTGTAGATCTAGGTGTATTGAGGTTTGAAGATCCTTTGAAGATTAGGTTGCAAGGTTGAATAAATTCATCAAGTTATCACAATGTTGTCATCTTCACAAAAAGTTTCCTATAGGTTGCAAATCAAGGTTTCAGACCCAAAAAAAAGTGTGAAAGGAAGAGCAGAGATAGGAGAGCATATTTAGGTCTTAACCCTCCAAAAAAATTGAGTGGTACTGATATGCCACTTGTGGCATATCAGTCCCAATATAGCATATTTTTCATATTTTAGTTGTTTTAGATCATACACTATTAGCTTCAAGTTTTGGCATAGAAACCCTAGTCTAGGACTTAATCACCTAGACTAGTGTATGAGTCCCAGTGGGCATCAAGTAGAAATTTTTCAATGTTTTGGAGATTTTTTAACCTTATCCTTCTTCCAAGTGCACCTCTATTCATTCTCATTTTGTCATTTTGTATTTCAGTTTCATTTCCTAGGTCATTTAGCTTGGTTTTACATGGTACTTTGCATGATTCATTCATCTCTTATCTTTCCAATCCATAGCTTGGTGGTGAACCCTCTTATTGTCTTTCATCACACCCTAGGATAGCCTATTGCAAGATCTCTTCCCCCCTTTCTACATTCGAATTGAGATCTCTAGGGTTTCCTTGAGGGAAACTTTAGGGAAATAGGTATAGGTCCCTAAACACCTAGTTTGTGTTCCACCTCCCGAATGGTAGAACACCTATTTCCATTGTTTAATTTTGGTGAAGCTGCATTTAGAACATCTTAATTCTGATTTGGAGTGCATCAATATCCTAGATCTAGCTTGCATTGACTTTGCATTTGGTTTTGCATTAGTTGATTTGCATCTAGGTTTTGAAATCTTCAATTAGTGAAAGTGCATATAGGTTACATTTTTGCATCATGCAACATTGAATTTCATCTTAAATCTGTATTTTCACTTATTTTATACATCATACAAACCAAAAAACATAACATTTGCACAAAATTTGCTAAAAATGGTACAAAAGCCCTAATCTGAGACTCATACACCCATCTGTACGATTTAGTCCCAGTATAAGTGATTTTTCCTAGTTTATGGGTATTCTATGGTGACTATTGTTCAACATTTAGACCCCTAAAAAACCATGACTAGTACTCATATGCTCCTCTGGGCAATTCTTATTCCTAGATCAGGCCTGAAATTGCCTTTTATAGCACTGAAAACCTTGTTTTTATACTTCCTAAGCTTGTTGGTAACATACAATATAAGTCTGGAAAGTTTCAGTAACTTCTATTTTATGCATCTAGGTCAAAAACATCAATTTATGGTAGTCATTTTTGAAATCCTTTCAATTAAAATAATCATTAGCTCTAAAAATGTTCACACTTTTGAAACTTTGCATAATATGGATAAAAGTACTCTTCACTTTTTCATATACAATGTTTACATTCATAAAGCTTTCCCTAAGTTTGATAAAAGTTCTTTTCATTTTTGTATACACATTTTTTGCATTCTCAATTCTTTGCATACATTGGGTAAAAGTGTTTTCATCTTTGTATATACATTGTTTACATTATTGAACCATTGCATGAGATGGTTAGAAGTACTTTTCATTCTTGGTCAAACAATGTTAGTCTCTTATCTATCTAGGCATGATAAGAAAAATTTCATATCCCATCCCTATGAGAATGGTTTTACAAAAAAAGAATACAATCTTTGGAAATCACAAAAATCATATTCGTTCTTCTCCTAATATCTCTCCTATTTGTGAAGAAGATATTTTGTTGTTAGAAGAACCAAACAATGAGAGTTTTGAGAGTCCTAGTTGTTTCTCTCCTCCTCCCTCTCTTACTAGGCAAGATATTTCTGAATAAGAGGACACAATCATAGGTAATCATGATGATCACATAACACAACATGAGACCATTGAAACTTCAAATAGTCTACATTCATCTCCTAACATCTTCTCCTCTTGTGATAATGTTTTAGAAGATGAAATTAGGTTGGTGATAGATGATAAAATATTTAAGATCTATGACAACCCTTTTTATGATTATTCCCCTACCTATCCTATTTTGGAAGACATTATGGGACAAAGGAATGAAATTATAGATAATCATGACATTCACATTGGTTCTTCTCCTAGTATCTCTCCTAGTTGTGAAGAAGATACTTTGATGTTAGAAAATGCAATTGATGAAAGTCGTGAGAATATTATGCGTCTCTTGTCCCCTAGGGAAAAAATTATTGAACAAGACAAGGAAATCATTGATAAACAAGACAATCCAACCATTGATAAATCCATCATTTGTGATGAAGTCAATTTAGGAGAACCAACTCTTAAACGTCATGAACATCTAGTTTGTAGTTCTCATAAAAACTCTCCTCCTAAGGATGATATCATGGTACAAGAAAATGATAACATTGACAATAGTGATATAGTTTCCTTAGATGAAGATGATGAAATAACATTAGATTCTCCTTCACTAAGGGAAGTTAATATTATTCAACCTCAACTCATCCTTTACCCACCTTCACACAAACCTCAAACTCAAAAAAAACCCAAACTTATCCTTTACCCACCTAAGAATAATGTTTTGTAGCATCCAAGTGATAATACTATTGCTCATACATATAACACTAGAAACAACCTGCAACCAATACAAACACCTTCAACATCCCTCCAATTTCCTAATCCTATCTTTCCTAGTCCTCCTTGTTTACCTTACAAAGAGAAAATGATTACAATCTAGTTGAACAACTAAAGAATACTCTTACTAATATATCATTATGGGACCTTATTCAAACCTCCCCTCATTATCATAACATGATCTAAAATTATTTACAAGTTCCTACCCCTCCTAATGCACAACCAAATGATATAGTACTCCTAATTCAAGAAATGAATGCTAACATTATTTTCCACCAAAGTGAGCTCCCTCCTTTGGAAGTGCAAAAATAACATGATTTTTTCATGATAATAGCTAGATACAATAGAAAAGGCATAAAGTGAACCCTTGTCGACAATGGATCTACTCTTAATGTGTGTAGTGTAAGCCTTTTTGATAGGCTTGGTGTGGATAAATAAAAAATTCAACTTGATTCTCTATCTATTCATGGATTCGACAATGTAGGAAAAAAATTGCTTGGTGTGATCACTTTGCCTATTACAGTTGGTAAGGCCACATTAGAAATTTTGATCCATGTTATGCCTCATGATCTTTCATATAATATTCTTCTAGGAGGATTGTGAATTCATGCAATGAATGGGGTTCCTTCTACTCTTCATCATATAATGAAGTATGTCTACAACAACAAAGTGTACACACTCAAAGTTGACCTTGAACCAAACATTTGTTTAAACATTGAGAAATGAAAGGAGAATCCTTTGAAAACATTGAAACCAACTACACAAGTAAAACTTGTGCAAAAGAAAGACAAAGAAAAACATATTCAGGAAGTCACAAAGCTATTAGAAGATGATTGGGATTCCTTAGATTTCACATCATTCATGGGAAAATATGATATCATAAACAAAGAATCTAAAAAGGGAAAAGAAAAAGTAGTAATGTCAACACAAAATTTAAAAGACCCTTCAAAAGCATCCACCTCAAACACTTTAGAAGAAGAAGAAGAAAGTTATACAACAAAATTTAATGGAGCTGACTATCAAGAACCACCGAATCCAAAATAAATGAAAAATATTTATGGAAAAGGTTATGAACTTATGAAACAACTTGGATGTAGTGGGAAAAGGATGTGGTGCTAGAGAGCAAGGTATCTATGTCCCTATTATCAATAGTTTTGCACCCTGCTGAATGCAGTATTCAACAAACTATTGAAACATAGAAACCTCTTTCAGATGTGGGTGATCTTACGCGAAAGAGGAATCTCCAGAGTGAGCTGGTTCTCCGAATGATGAATTCTATTCTAAAACAGCTTCTAAGGAAAGGGATGAAAAATAACTGAACATAAAAACCTATTTCTAAAAGATGATTCACCAAACTTATAAGAATTCAAACCTAGCCACTCATAACAACTTCTCTATTGCAGTAATCCTCACAATCTCATTGGCACACATCCAATCAGTGATTTGCATGAAGATCTGGAAAAAAAAATACAACATGCAACCTGAAACATGTAATTCTGAAACACCACCTATAACAGCAAGACATAAAAGGATTTCAATTTGAAAACACAAGTACATCAGATTGCCATTACAAAATTTGAGACAGAAAAATAAGAAGGAGAAATTTGCTGCTCTATTAAAACTGGAAGAGTGTCAATCTGTCCAAACTAAGTATCAAAAGGTTTACAAGCTCCCCGAAATGAGTAAGGGCAAGAAATTGATCTGAACTGCTGAGAATAGAGAGTTGAAAGACTAAATCTATCAAAAGAACTCTCTAGGAAACCCTAATCCGAGCTCAGAAAAAGCTCAAGGAAAAAAGGCCTCAAACAAACTCAAAAACTACTTTAAAGTAGAAAAAAGCACAAAGCTTTTATGATTACACTTTCAAGCCTCTAAAAATAGGCAAATCCTACTTTAAATGTTCAAAAAACACCTTATCTCTCCAAGATAAATCTGGAATCCGACCAAGAGGAAAAGTCAGTCAAAGATCTGCTAAAAATAGCAAGATTGATTTCTCATAAAACCAATTAAAATGAGAAACCCTAAAAATATGGCAGCAAGCATAAGGCCTTGATAAATCTCCCCTAATTGCCTCTTCATTAAAAAACAATACCCTAAGGCATAAACCCATACTTCTCTAAGGAAAAACAATAAATCTTCAACACCTAAGACATCACCCTAGCATAGAATTTCGGCCTTACATAATCATTGATTTAGACTTAGGTTTTAATAAATCATAAGGAAAACATTATGGGTTCGACCACCATTTGATATTCAACATGTGCATTTGAATGAACATCCCGGAACTTCATAAGGCTCGAATTAGGGCTTTGATCAAAACAGGGTCAAACCCTAATTATCATCATTTCACACCCGTGACTTTGGAAAGAAAGAATTTATGTCTGCATGAACAATGCCACCATGATGGTGTTGGATTCGAGCCCGTGTGCTTCAGTAATCTTTCTCTGCTCTTTAGTTGACCAAGAATTCCAGTGGGTAAGTCTAACTTTGAAGTATGAAGCCGTTCTACTTCATTATTTCGAATATCAACAAGCCCTAAGGGCACAGCCTGTTCATTTCTGACTCTCTCTTACCTTGATTTCTTCATGCCATCATGAATTCGAGCTCGAATTCTACAGTCCATTCTATGAAAGCTTCGACTTGTGCTCTTATTCTCCTTCACTGTGCAAAGGTAAGCTTAGTTTAATGGTTTTAATAACCTCTATTTTGGCCTGGAGGTCATAGTGAACACACTCTAATGTCTCTTCATATTGCATTTTTTGTGTGTTTCTCGTGCTGTTGTGTAAACCCGACCCTCATTGTGAGCTCCATTCACTAGTGAGAGCTCATCCACTCTTCAAAACTCGAAAATCAAGCCTTGGGAAGCTAAAGAGGAAGCTATGGCCACGGCTTTAGACTCTATCAGAAATTTAAGCTAGTAATTTTCTTTGCTCTGTAGAAACTCTAAAAAACTCTCTTTATTTCATGAATCTTCTGGCCATGTACAGGTCGTGCCAAAAGAGCACTATAGGAAGCATTTTTGCAGATTTTGGGCTCGACCCAAAATAGAAAACTACCATTATATTAATTAAAAAGCACCTCTGTTTGTGGGTATCACAGGAACTTCAATAAATCTTCATTTTTCCCTCTCTGTATTTCGACCCAGAACAAAAAGCTTGCATTTGTTTTACGTTCTTTCCATTTTACTCCAGCTTTCACATGGGTTATCTCTGCAATTGATTTTTCTACATTTTGAAGCCAACCCTGAAAATGGGTACTCAAAATTTTTAAGGGAAACTCCATTTTTCTATATTTGATGCTAAACTGGAAATGGGTTTTTTGAATCATTTAAGAAAAATGCATTTTCTCCTCTTCCGAAGCTCGACCTAGCACAAAATCTTTACATTTGTAATTTTCTGTTGTTTTCATGAAAAACCCACATGGGTATTGTAGTGTATCACATTTTCTATACCTTGTATGAAAACCCACATTGGATACCATGAATAACTGAGCATAGTTTTATTTCGTAGTCCTGAAGCAAATGTTTGCATATTTTGAAGAAAATATCTCTATTCTACTTTCTCTTCAGAACTCGACCATCAGTTCATTGCATCTATTCATGTTACTTCTTTGTGGTTATTGTGAAAATCATATGAGAGCTATATTCTTTCTACTTTGAGGCTCGAAGAAGCACAGAAATTTGCATACTTTGTAATTATAATGTTGTTTTAAAGTAAAACCCATATGGGTATCATAGATTATCATGTTTACTACATTTTAGAGACAAACCCACATGTGGGTAACAGTTGTTCATCTTTGCTTACCATAGAACTGTAAGCACCTGTAGGAGTTCACAAAAACTGTAAACTTTCATCAAATTCAGTTCATGGGCTTGACCCATCCATCATCACATGTAGTCTTGCATTTCTTGAGAAAACCAATATTGGCATTTGATGTTTGCTATCAGATCTTCCTTCAGAAATGTACACTCATGGTTTAGATCAAAACAGTGTTAATCTATATTCTACTGTGAGCTCCTTTAAGCATTCAGACTCCCTTAATCTGCATTCTACATTATTTAGACAATGAACCTATGTCTCCTCCACTGAGACAGAACCTAACATGGTTAAGATCCAAAAACAAAATTTGATCCAAAGAAAACTGCTACCTTCTTGTTTTAGCCCTTATGCTTAATCATTGAATCATAATGGACTGTACCAAGTCCTATGTTCCTCCTTAATTTTAACACAACTTTCACCTTTGTAACAAAAGATACCTTAAATGTTTGTCTTTACTTTAACCTCATTAGCATACTGTACATCTTGAAAGAGAGCCACTCACTGTATCACTGTTGCTCGATTAAAAAATGCCTTCAGAAATATATAAGAGCATGATGGAATAACAAGAACTTGTGTGTTTGTTCATACTCGTTTGACTCATATACCCAGCTTTCATTTTGGCATTTCTGTACATCCTTTGATAGTTGTATGACACTTGAACTTGATTCATAATTATTTTCCTCTTTTGATCGAAGCAACTGACCTCTTGTCACAGTATTGTCATTGACATGGGTCTTGAGAATGATTTGTATTTGTTCATTGAGAAGAAAAGGATCTCCCTGTTTATATTCTACCTGTATTTTAATGTCTTTCTGACACTCCTTAACCTTATCATGGCACTCCTAACTCCTATTCCTGAACTCCATAGGGAAACCAAATCAAAACATCGTAACCTCATGATCACATGCTGCTCACTAGCTCATATGTATAGCTTAACAACTCAGAACTTATTTTGGAAAGAAAAGACTTACTCTTCCCCTATTATCCTGGAATGATCTCTTTGTTATTACTATTGATAATGCAATATTTCTTTACCAGTCAACTCAGAACTAGAGATTCATTCAACACTTCAAATGCACTGTCTGTGTCTGTTCTTATGAGCAACATGGTACTCTTCATGCATTTTTATATTTCACTGCACAAACTGTTCTCGGAACTGTTCTCTTTGAGGATGAAAATTAAAACATTAAGGCATATGTATGCCTGTTCACTATCCAAAAGAGAAATAATGAATTGAAACTCACATGACATATGATTATAATCAGCACAAAAATTGAAGTAATTCAGCAATTTCTAATGCAAATGCATTTTGTTAAATTCCTTAAGTGAACTAAACTCACTGTTCACCTGTAGCCTTCAGAAAGAAATGTTGATCGTTATGAATGTATAGTTGGTTTCGTTACTTGATGGATAACTCTGCTTTACTCTTTCAGTTGTATTTCACTTTGTTTGATGTATATGATGAAATATCCTTCAAAAACAGCCCATTTAATGCATAGGGCAGCATGTCGAGCTCTACCCTTGTGGGAGCCCATTTTACTCCACATGCTTGGTCTTCGAATAATGTTCCGCTTCATGACTTTACCTATACTTGCACAAGGAAACAAACAATGTTAGCATAAAAAATAGAACATGTTTATTATGATGTTGATACTTCTCCTTCAGCTCACTTCTTCATACTGCACTTGACTGATTGTTTTAATGTATAGCTAATAGTATGATGTACTATTGTAGGTGCATCATATAAGTTATGTCATAGTCAGAGCCACTGACACCCCTCTTTTTCTCTTACAAGTCGATGAAGCTCGAGACGATGAGGTGCACCATTCAACATCAAGCGTCGATAACTAGGCAATGATGACTATGTTGTTGCTTATGTATTTTCCTTTTGCATCTTCAGTAGTGCAATGTGTTGTTAGAAATGCATTATCACAATCACAGTTATATCCACGGCTTGTGTGGATCTTTGATTTCAATTCTTCTTTTCAGTTGAAAAGAAAATGCATTTATGCAATGTTGTAATACTATTCTGATTGTGAAATCAAATGAAGCCTTGTAAAAATATGAGTTCTTTTTTAAATGAATAAAAGCATCTGAAATGCTATTTTGCACATGTACTCAATTCTGTCTTTCTTCAAAATCTGTAACATCTGAATGGCACTCTGAAACTTTATAACTTCACTAAAATGCATAACTGTTGTTTGATGCATAATGATAATAATGTGAAATAGCATTCGAATATGACACTACAATTCCATTTAAAGCTTAAATAACAATCAGCCAGCTCCTCCATTTGAGCTGAGGAGAAAAATATGTAACAGTCCCTTAAAGCCGAACATGCAAGGAATGACTAATGGCCTTGGTTATTTTCCCTTGAAAGAAATAAACAAGCCTTCACTTAACATCAAAACTATTACAAAAGATTCTTCTAAGAAAAATTTAACATTAATGCATCCAAAACCAATAGACACTAGCGTTCTTAGTTTTTTTCCTTTGAAAGAAATGAAAGAATCAAAGAAATCCTTACTTAATATCAATGTCATCACATAAAACAATAATGATTTGAATTTGTAAGATATGATATCCTCCTTTCAAGGAGAGAAAAAAATCTCACAATCTAAAGAGTCTTGTGTAAGTATGACACCTTATACTAAGCAAGAGACATCTTTGTCACAAAATAAATGAAGTATGACACCTTATACTAAGCAAGAGACATCTTTGTCACAAAATAAATGAACTGTTGGTGATTAGGATTGCACCCTTTAGGCAAGTTGTACTTGTCTATCCTGTCGTAACATGGAAACACTCTTTGGTTTTGGGTAAACCAATTGGTGAGAGTGAATATCCAGAGTGGGTCGGTTCCCTTCTAGCTAATCACCTAATCTAAACACTTCAGGGGAAAAAGGAGTAGGAAGAAAATTGGAAATCAACACCTACAACTTAAGATATTTAGTTGAATACGGAGACTCTGATTAAACTTAACTCACAACACTTCTTTCACAACAATTAACTCTCACAATTCACTTTAATGCATTTGACTCATTAGTATTTTGCATAAAGACTCTTTGAAAATAGAATACAATATGCACCCTGAACTTATTGCAAACCTTGACAATAACCCACAACAATAGGAAAAAGAAGGATTCACAAATTTGAATCACAACAAAATCTGACTATCATTGTGAGCTTATGACAAGAAAGACAAAAGGAGAAACTTTTTTCTTGTATTGAAAATGAAGGAGAAAGACATCAAAATCTAGTTCAAAATGAGTTTATAAAACTCTCAAAGTGATTACAGAGAAAAATACTAGAAAATTATAAACTCTATAAGTTTACAAGACTCTCAACAATGCATAAGAGAGCAAAAAATTGAATTATGGACTCCAAAATTCTCTCCCTTGAGAATTTTGAAACCTCTCCAATATATAGGCATCAAGTGACCCCAATCATGAAAATAGAAAAAATTCAGCCACTACCTCAACAAAACAATCAACTCAATCTATATTTTTGAGCTTCCCCAAAAGGCCTATAAAATAGCCTCTTAAACTGCTCCAAAAAGAATCCAAAAAGATGGAAACTTGTTGTCTCTAATATGGTGATCCAAAAATTCCACAAAATTAGGCTCAAACTACCTCAAAACTAAAACTAGAAGGTTCAAACTACCACTTCTTTTTCAAATCCACCTAGGACTGAAACTCAAATAAAAAGTCTTGTTGTCACTCATGTGCATAACTTAACTGCATTTAAATAACAACTAATTAAGTAATTTATAAAACATTGCTTTATTAGTGTTTTATAGCTTGTGGTTTCAAAACAAGAATAGAAAGCCTGATTACATTTGATTTTTACAATTTATCTCACCTCCAGTTACTCTGATTTTTTCTTTTCTATCTCAAATATTTTAATTTTTTGCATCAAAAATTTTCCTCAGATTGGTGAAGATATTTCTCCAACGAAAAACTAGGTCTTTGTTAAATTTAATGGGTTTTTTCATTTTTTTTCTAATTTTTGTCCAAAACTCATGAAAACCCAGTTTGTTGTTTTTGAGATATGATTGTTTTGCTATGAAATGTTGCAAACCTACGATTTTGCTTAAAAATCAAGCTCTTTCCCTTTGCAATACTTTATTTACTTTCATAACTCAAGCCTTCTTCCTTTTTTTGGCCAAAAATCAAGGAAACATCTTTCCAATATGGGAACTCATGTGGAATCTTCATCCAAAATCAAATCAGGAAACCTTATTTTTTATTCTTTTATAATTTTGCACATGAATATCATGAAAATAAGCCCCATGAAATTATTAAAATGTTTTTCCAATGTTTTGCCATGAAATAAAATTTGACAAAAATGCTTGACCTTTAATATTATCATTTTTCACTATGCTAATATTTAAAAACAAGCCAATAAGGCCATGGTTTGGTGGTCAAGTCGCTTGGTTGTAGTGGTGGCTACTAGGGTTCAAACCCTCGCTAGCCAAAGTGATTGAAAGCCTTGTGCCTTTGTTGGGCCTTTGAGCTCGCAGGTTTGGTTGTTTCTTATGGTTTTTGGTTCATAGCTCCGGTCAAAAGTGTTTACCCCTAATAATATGGGTGCATTGCACATTTTCTTAAAAAAAATTAAAAATTAAAAACAAGGAATTTTAATATCTCCTTTTGATCAATTCTAAATATGTTGCTTTCTCAACCCCTCTTTGAATGTTTAAGGGATAGCATGTTGGGCCTCAAGCCTTGTGGGAGATTGTTTTACACCACATGCTTTATGATTTTATATTAGATTAGTAGCATGATTTTTCCTATACCTACACATGGAAACAAACAATGTTAAATAAAACAATAGATCACAATTTCTTTTGATGTTTCCTCCTTTGGATTTTGTCACATCTCTTGTTCTTGCTCAGTTTTTTCAATGTATCACTAGTAGCATTCTACATTATTGTTGATGATTCATATAGGAATGTTCATAATCGGAGCTCTAAATTTTTTTTTTATCATCTCTTGTAGGTTTACTAGGAGCTCGGGGACAAAGAGAGGTGCACCATTTTGGAATCCACTGAAGACAATAGGCAATGATAATTATGTTCTTTCTTATGTGTTTTCCTTTCCTTTAATCTTTAGTAGTGTAGAATGTTCCTTTTGATACGATGTCTCAATTATTCCCATAGCCTGTGTGGGACACCTAATTCTTATTACCCAATGAACACAATTACAACATTTTTAAAAACTACTTGTTCTAATTCTGTATTTTATTTTCTTGCAAACAATTAATGAAAATTGTGAATGAATCAAGCACTTCTTTAACATTCCATACAATACTTAATGTTGTAATCAATAACAAACAACTAAACATATTGCTTTTTAAAATTCCACAATAACTCAAACTCTTACAATGGTTAATCATCTATAGAGGTAAAATTTAAATTCTTCACATTAAAATGAATCTTTGAATGACCAGCTCTATCAAATTGAGTTGTGGTGAAAATTTGATAACACTTTTGGTGACCTCTACTAGATGCTTGCCTACTAAGCATTAGGCTAGTTTCCTTATGAAGTCCATTGGGCATGGAGTCACTTCTACTCCCTCCAAAACTTAAAAAACTCATGAATCAAAAATTGAAACTCCTCCAAACAGCAGCATCAAGCAAAACAAAAACCAAAATAGTAGTAAAACGAACAACCAAGCCCTGGCAACTAGCAAACCATGTGCAGCAGCACTTATGAAAGAAAATTGAAATGAAATGTGCTTCAAGATCACTTATTAGTTGCAACTTACCTACCCTACACTAACCAAGGAAAAAGTTGCTTAAATAAATCCATTAACTAGTTCAAAAAAATAACTTCCCCTCCTTTGCAATCTGCAATGCTCAATTAGCTTGTGAATCCACCAAAACATGTGGAGAAAAATCAAATATTCAACAATTTATTGCAACACCCTTCCAAGGAGAAAGATGTAACCACTTAACCACTTTTCTTTACTTGTGAACCAGTGGTGATCAAGTGGAAAAATTAATTGATTGTGCTCAAAGTGATACCTCCCTTGTTGCTCTGGATCAACATTGTCACGGGGCTGCTCCTTCTTGCTCATTTCCATCTGAGCTACGTGTCTAATAGGGCATCCCCTTGAAATTTTTGGAGTGGAAGGAAAGCAACCTGAATGATCAGCAACAACAACATCATCTTCACCTTGTATGATGGTTTTCCATGTCAATTCCTCCTCCATAGTCAATGGATCACCCCCCTCCATTAGAGTGGCCAATAGTGCATCAAAACTGTCAACTCTTGTAATTCTCTTTGAAACAACTGGTTTCAGCTCAAAATCTACATCGTTACTCAAGGAAATATGCTACAAATCATTATCTTCTTTTTTAATGAAGGAAGGAAAGTGCTCAAAAAATTAAATAGTCTCCTCCAACAAACCCTCTTTTGGCACGATAGCTTCAAGCTCCTTTGTGCAAAAAAAAATGTAGCTCTTCCATCTAGTCAAGATCATGTTGCTAGTTAGGTTGGTCCATAACCAGTGGTTCATCTGAGAATGCAACTACCTCTACCTCTTGATTTTTTTGTTCAAGATGATCCTCTTCCAAAGGAGCTGCTATAACATCTAAACGTGAGCAAAAAAGCTCAATCTTGGCTTGAAATAACTCCTCAGGTTCTAAGACTTTCAACTTAGGGTGGTTGTCATATATTAGTTCATGATAGCATTCATCAATCTCTTTAAGTTCCTCAAGGGGTTTAAACTTGCACTCCTTTTCCTGATCCAAGGCTTCGACATCACGCTCACTCTACTCAACCAGCGATTCATCACACTTTTTGACCTCTTCTTGCTCCCCATCTAGCTACCCTGATTGATCTTTTGAAATGAACGTTGAAACATTTCCCTCTTCTTCAACAAATCAAGGAGACCCATTAGTGAAAACATTGAAAGACAGCTCAAGAGAAGCCTTTCTTTGCTTAATCCTCTACTATTACAAATAGTAAACTTCCAAAGCTGAACGCAATGGATTTACCTTCCTAAGCTTCTCTATGTAGAGTAGAGTATCTTGATCAATAGGTTCCTCCTTAGACTCCTCAAGTGAGGAAACTTGGAGATATTTTTCAACCGTTGGGGAACAAATAGTTTTTTTTTAAAACTGTTCTTGAAGGATTGTGGGTTGAATTTTCTCAGAAATAGGTTCATTTCAGAGAGGATGAAGGCTTTGGAAACTTGGTATCTCAAGATTGAGAGGTTGACTTGAAAAGCTTAACACTTTATCTTTCCTAAAACTAAAAATCTCAACTTTAGAAGTATAAGGAGGTTCACTTTGTTTGAAGCTCAAAAATTGATTCTCATGAGTCTCCTCTTAAATAGGGTGATATAGAACTGTAGGGGCTACTTGAACTTCGTGCCTTTGCACCTCCAAATCTTGCTCATAGAGATAGGCTTGATAAGCCATCTCTTTCTATTGCTGATTATATTCATGTTGTATCTTGATCTCCTTTATGCCCCTTTTGAAATTGAGTATGAAGTCAAGCAACTCACTCTTTAGTCTTGTAATCTCCTCCTTATTACGCTTTGTGAGCTAGTTTTGAGCATGTGACAGTTGAGATGGATATTGAGAAGGGGTGGATGGGTGGTAATCATATTTTGGATGTTGGTTTTGAAAAGTCATGGAATTGAAACCTATAACGTGATTATGTTGATATGGTTGATGTGAAGATGGATAAGAAGAGCTTCCATGATATGGTGGATGATATGATATATTATCATGAAATATTGACATGCTTGTCCATTCAAGCAAGCAAAAATTAGATTCTCTTAAGAGTATACCAGCAAGTGATCATTTAGAAACCAGAACAATGCTTCTCAGAGTCACCATGGCGTTTGATGATCTTGCCTCCAAAGGCTAATAATACTGAAGAAAACACCAGATCCTTCAGCATGTGCACTTCTCATGTGCTATTCACACTAGATCTACTTGAAAATCAAAGAATGGAGTCTCCAATTATGTTATTTTCTACCTCCAAAGGTTGAAACTCTGTTGTGCATACCAAAACAATAGCTTAAAAAACTTGCAATTTGACTCTAAAATAGACTTCTAGAGTCCCACTGGGTGTGCCAAAAACTGTTGGCAATCAGGATTGCACCCTTTAGGCAAGTTGCACTTGTCTATCCTATCACAACATGGAAACACTCTCTAGTTTGTGGGTAAACTAATTGGTGAGAGTGAATCTCCTGAGTGGGTTGGTTCCCTTCTAGCTAATCACCTAATCTAAGAACTTTAGGGGAAAAGGGAGTAGGAAGAAAATTGGAAATCAACACCTACAATTTAAAATGATTAGCTGAATATGGAGACTCTGATGAAACTTAACTCACAACACTTCTTTCACAACAATCAACTCTCACAATTCACTTCAATGCATTTGGCTCATTAGCATTTTGCATAAAGACTCTTTGAAAAAAAATATAATATGCAACCTAAACTTATTGCAAACCTTGATAATAACCCACAACAACAAGAAAAAGAAGGATTCACAAATCTGAATCACAACAAAATCTAACTATCAATGTGAGCTCATGACAAGAAAGAGAAGGAGAAATTTGCTACTTTTATTGAAAATGAAGGAGCAAAACATCAAAATCTGGTTCAAAATGAGTTTACAAATCTTTCAAAGTGATTAGAGAGCAAGAAACTAGAAAATTATGAACTCTATAAGTTCACAAGACTCTCAGTAATGCATAAGAGAGCAAGAAAATAAATTCTAAACTCCAAAATTCTCTCCCTTGAGAAGTTCAAAACCTCTCCAATATATAGGCATTAAGTGACCCCAGTGATGAAAATAGAAAAAATCCAGCCACTGCCTCAACAAAAAAATCAACTCAATCTGTATTTTCAAGCTTCCCCAAAAATCCTGTAAAATAGCCTCTTAAACTACTCCAAAAAGCATCCAAAAATATGGAAACTTGTTGTCTCTTATATGGTGATCCAAAATTTCCACAAAATTAGGCTCAAACTGCCTCAAAATTGAAATTAGAATGTTCAAACTACCACATCTTTTTCAAATCCACCCAAAACTAAAACTCAAAATAAAAAGTCTTGTTGTCACTCAAGTGCATAACTCAACTGCATTTAAATAACAACTAATTAAGCAATTTATAAAATATTGTTTAATTAGTGTTTTACAACTTGCAGCTTCAAAACAAGAATAGAAAGCTCGATTACATTTGATTTTTTCAATTTATCTCACCTCCAATTACTCTGATTTTTTCTTTTCTATCTCAAATATTTTGATTTTTTGCATCAAAAATTTGCCTCAGATTGGTGAAGATAGCTCTCCAATGACAAATTGGGTCTTTGTGAAATTCAATGGGTTTATTTATTTTTTTATTTTTTATTTTTTATCCAAAAATCACAAGAACCCAGTTTGTTGTTTTCGAGATATGATTTTTTTACTGCAAGATGCTGCAAACCTACCATTTTACTTAAAAATCAAGCTCTTTCCCTTTGCAAGACTTTATTTACTTTCACAACTCAAGCGTTCTTCCTTTTCTTTGGCCAAAAATCAAGGAAATATCTTTCCAATATGGTAACTTGTGTGGAATCTTCATCCAAAATCAAATTTGGAAACCTTATTTTTTATTTTTTGTAATTTTGTACATGAATATCATGAAAATAAGCCCCATGAAATAATTAAAATGCCTTTCCAATGTTTTTCCATGAAATAAACTTTGACCAAAATGTTTGACCTTTAATATTATCATTTTGCACTATGATAATATGTAAAAATAAGGGCTTTTAATATCTCATTTTGATCAATTCTGAATATGTTACTTTCTCAACCCCTCTTTGAATGTTTGAGGGATAGCATGTCGAGTCTCAACCCTTGTGAGAGCCCATTTTACACCACATGCTTTATGATTTCACATTAGATCAGTAGCATGATTTTTCGTATACCTACACATGGAAGCAAACAATGTTAGATAAAACAATAGATCAAAATTTCTTTTAATGTTTCCTCCTTTGGATTTTGTCACATCTCTTGTTCTTGCTTAGTTGTTTCAATGTATCACTAGTCACATTCTACATTATTGTTGATGATTCATAAAGGAATGTTCATAATCTAAGCTCTAATAGCATTTTTTATCATCTCTTGTAGGTCTACTAGGTGCTCAGTGACAAAGAGAGGTGCACCATTCGAGAATCCACTAAAGACAATAGGCAATGATGATTATGTTATTTTTTATGTGTTTTCCTTTGCTTTAATCTTCAATAGTGTAGAATGTTCCTTTTGATACACTATCTCGACTATTCCCACAGCCTATGTGGGACACCTAATTATTATTACCCAATGAACACAATTACAACATTTTTTTGAAATACTTGTTCTAATTTTGTATTTTATTTTCTTGCAGACAACGAATGAATATTATGAATGAATCAAGCACTTCTTTTACATTCCATACAATACTTAATGCTGCAATCAATAACAAGCAACTAAAAACATTGCATTTTAAAATTCCACAATAACTCAAACTCTTGCAATGGTTAATCATCTATAGAGGTAAAATTGAAATTATTCACCTTAAAATGAATCTTTGAATGACCAACTCTATCAAATTGAGTTGTGGTGAAATTTTGATAACAGGAACATCTTCTACTATTGATCATGAGAGTATCTTGGTGAGACTACTCCAAGATCATTTGATATCTTCCCTCCAAGAACATGAAATAAATTTTACTACAAGAGTTCATTTTGTGCATATCAGAGTTCATGGTCATTCTACTAATGCATGTAAGGCTTTAAGTAACAAAATTAAACATCTTAAGGATCGTGGCGCTCTTCCTTATGTTGAAGCACCTAGATCTTGTAATTAATACTTTCACTTTGGCTCATCCTTGTCCTGTACTAAGTGGGGGCAAGGGGTTAAGTATCCTTGTCCTCGTATGTCACTTGTCATTGTATCTTTTGGCTCGTTAACCATCTTTCATGAATGCATATAAGAGCAAGCTTTGGATGTGGATGACATGCCTTAAGTTGGCTCACATGTGTGTACTAAGTTTGGTTTACTATTACAACTTTTTATCCATGATGTCGCTTCATTTGGAAATATATGACTTGGCATAAGGCTTTCCAAGTAAGCTCTCATGTATTATTCTACTTTAAAACAATTTCTCACAGAAATGATGTATCCTATTCTTGGTGGTGTCATTAGGCTTGATTTCCTTTGAGAGTGTTATATTTCTTTGAATTATCCTCTATTGGAGATATTAGACATGATGATCCCTAAGAATAGACCTTACATGGACTAAGAAAAATCCATTTGAACATACCTTACACTATTTCACATATACAATATCTGTTATATGGCCACCTTGCATAATAGACTTTGTTTTCCTATGGTGCCATCTTGTTTGTTCATGAGTTTCAAGCATATGAAGCTTTGCTTATCTCATGAAGCTCAAAGTCCATTATTGTGTGGCACCTTATCAAAGTTATTAGGAGATATATCTTTGGTATGGTTGGATGAGAAGCCGATCTGAGGCATGACTTTCCCTTATCCACTCATGTGTGTGTTGTGAGTGCATACCGACTGTGTGTGTATGTGTCTCACCACTTTGGATTACTCACCCAATAGACAACTTGAAGTTTTGTTGCCTTAAAGTGAGTGTTCATTTTTGGAAAAATAACTTAGATCTAATCCACATCATGTTGGACAAATAGTCAAGGATTGATCCACCTCTATTTGTTTTTACTTACTTTTGTTTTTATTTATTTTAGTTATTGACATTGCATGTTTGTGTATCTTGATGTTGCATGTCATACACCTTGTGCATGTCCTTTTGTGCTTATGTTTATTTTACATAGGATCTTAGATCTTGGGGGCTTAACCACTCCCTTGATCTTTGTTATCCTAGACTATCTACATCGGGACACTTGGACCCCTCTTGAAGGTCTACTTTAGTGTGAATTTGAAGCAAGTTCATCCTCTCACTAAAGTGGGGGCTAGACGTAATTACAAAAATTGTACACCATTCTTGGAGATGGTACAACTTCTCACTTAATATGGGAATAGTTTACATTAAAATGGACCTAATGTCCCCTTGATCTTGTGTTATAATGTATTTTCTACATTCACATTGGATTTAGGGCCGTTTTAGCTAAATAGACCTATTTTTTCCTTAATTTATTGTAAAGTGTATTTATTTGCACCTTCACATTAACTTTAGGACCCTTGTAAACTAAATTAAATTAATTGTATCTTATTCAAGGTGTTGTAAAGTGTTGTACCACACTTTCACACCTTTTTAGGGTTTTATTAAATAATTGGGCTTTTTTATGCCTTATTTGGTCTTATTTTGCATCCACAAGCCTTAATTAATCCATATTTCCAAGGATAACCCATATGTAGTGAATAATTATAATTCAGTGGCTTTGGATTGTGTGGCCCAGATTTAGTGATCTTCTTGGGCATATGAGTCCCACCTAGGTTTTTGAGCCTCGATCGTAATTTTACATTATTCTAAGAATTTTTTAAAAATGTGTCCCATAGTTAAGCCTAATGGGAATCATACGCCACTTCTAGTGTATGAGTCCCATGTGGACCAAAATAAAATTTAATTCAAATTCTTGGTAGGATTTTATTCTTATAGATCTGATGTCGGCTTATAGTGTTGCAATTTCAAGAAATTTGGCATAAATAGGTATAACTACAAGGTTATTTCACTCATTGTCACCTAACCATTCAAGATACCAACCTAAGACTTTCAAGAGAGCATTCCTAACAGCAATTTTATGATTACAAGACCTCACAAGAGTACCAAGAGAGTTTATAAGAGAATTTCTAAGGAATTCAAGGGTTGATTTCTTCATCAATTTTTGTAGCAATTCAAGATCCATCATCATGTCAAGGTTAACAAGCATCAAGCATGTTTTTGAGCTAGTGTTGTTATGTTGCATTCAAGGTCCAAGATTAAGTATTTTTGTACACTTATTTCAAGATCTAGATCTACATCCTTTATGGCCACTTGATGTTAGATTGCTTATTTATAAGACATCATTCAAGGTATCATTATTCATGTTTCATGTTCTATTTTTCATGCTTCAATTCCTTACTTCATTATCTCATCATTTGGTTTAATTACCTAAAAGGATTTTGACTAAGGAAAACCCCCATTTACTAAAAAATCAACAATTTTTTTCTCTCTACATGTGTAATTACAGATCTAGGTTTCTTGAGGCTTGAAAATCCTTTGAATATTAGGTTGCAAAGTTGATGAAAGTCATCAAGTTATCACAAGGTTTCCATCTTCACTAAAAGTCACCTACAAATTGTAAATCGAGGTTTTAGACTTGAAAACAAAGTGGGGAAGGAAAAGTAGAGATAGGAGATAAGATTCAAGTCTTAACCCTTCAAGAAAGTTGAGTGGGACTAATATTCCACTTGTGGTGTATGAATCCCAGTATAGCATATTTTCTAGATTTGAGTTTTTTCAGATCATACATTGTCAGATTCAAGTTTGGCATAGAAACCCCTGTCTAGGGTTAAATTTAACATACTGGAATATGAGTCCCAATTGGCATCAAGTAGCAAGTTTCTAGGGTTTTGGAGCTTGTTTTGACTTCATCCATCTTCTAGGTGAACCTCAGTTCATTCTCAATTTATCATTTTGTATTTCAATTTCATTTTTGAGGTCATTTAGCTAGGTTTTGTGTGGTAATTTGTATGATTCATTTTCTCTTGTCTTTCCAATCCCTAGCTTGGTGGTGAATCCCTTTTTAGTCTCTAATCATACCCTGGTAGAACCCTATTGCTATATCTTTTCCCCTTTCTAAATAGGATTGAGATATCTAGGGTTTCCTTAAGTGTAATGATAGTGAGATAGGAGGATTCTCATATCCCTTCTTCCATCTTGCAAAAAGGTGGGACCCTATTTCCTACATTACACACTTATATGTAGTTTATTCCTACTTAAGAATCCAACATGATTACAACTGGAGTTAAAATCAGTTTGAGCCCAAAATCATGCAATTTGAGGTAGTTTGAGGTCCTAAAATGGAGGCATTTTTGCCTATTATTCCCAACAACTAAAATTTTCATAAAAATTGATTGAAGAAATCAATTATAATCAATTTCATGTATATTTGTGAATATCAATTTAAGTTCAATTGTGGGCACACTTCAATGAGTATGAAAGGGTCAATATTTCAACAGTTTAAGTCAACTATTCTTCACCAAAGCTTTGTATTATGCACAGTTATTTAAGAGGTGTTCCACATTCATGCAAGCTCGACATATTCAATGAGGATCAACTTTATCTATCATGAGGCACCTTTCCATAAAGCCAAGTATTCAACTCTTTTAACATTGTTTCTCTCTATTCTTCGTTTTTCCTTATGCAAGAGAAGGGATCGTAACCCAATTATTGAGAGATATTTTCATATAGAGTGGTAGTTTTTATGTATTTGTAGTATTTTTCCAAAAACTTGTAAAAAGAAAATTCCTATTATTTAATAAAAAGTAGCATATTTTCCTTCTTGGAATTCTTGTTTTGAATATATTTTCATATTATTTGATCCAATTTTAATGATTTTAAATGCAAAATCCTTTAATTATGTCACATTGCGAACATTTTTTTATAGAATAAGAAAAACCCATATAGGTCATAGTGCTTATTAACTATTTTTAGAAATTTTTGTTGTAAAAATATAGATTCCCTTCAATAAAACCTAAAACATGGCCTTCCTTTGAAACACTTTTGTATGATTTTGTCTAAAATTGAGTTGTGCATAAAATAGAGCAATTTTTTGAGAGATATTATGAGTTAAAATAATAGGCAAAAGGTCATTTAATCCCTGGTACATCCCCTCCTAGGTTCATTTCATCTTAGTTTCAATAAGCCTATACTTTTTCCTACCACATTAGTAAGCTTTTAGGAGGTCCAACAATGAAACCAACCATCTCTATAGGTTCATCTTTCCCATAAGTTACCCACAACTTGAAGATGATCCCATGTTTCACATGATAGCCAAGTTTTACACTAAGCTAGTATGCAATCTTCATGAGAATAGTTTTTGGAACATGCAGTAGGATGTTGAAACTCATTGTAGTCAAGAATTACTTAGTTTTCACTATTGTCCTAGTATATATAGTAGTGTTTTTTGAATTTTTGAGGTTATAAACATATACCTATTGACTCTAATCTCTGATTTTTAAGTAGATCTAGTGCGGAAAAAAAATGATAAGAGTGTAAAAAAGAGGAAGTTCAACTCCTTTTAAGTATTTGCAGTTGTCACCATCAAGAAGAAAAGGGAGGGCAGCAAGAAAGAGTATTATCCCACCAACTAAATCACATTCTATTCCTCTAAATCATAGTTCTACAAGTTTTATTCCAAGAACTATAGTACCAAACACATAAGTACCAATAAATCCAATGGAAAGGTGGTTTTATTTTGCACCATTTAATGGGGGCAACCCATTAAAACTTACTCAAAATGAAGATATACCTATGGAAACCCTTAGAATCTTTCCTTTTTTTACTAGAGAAGATCAAATTATGTCATTTGAGCATATTAGATATTAGAGATGTAGCTACATTGTGATCAATTCATAATATCACTATTCAAAGTGTTACAATCAAGCTCTTGGCTACTTCACTAAAGGGAAAAGCTTTGCAGTGGTTCAGGAGTTTTGTAGTCAATTCAATCAGAACACTGGATGAGTTAGGAGATGGCTTACATAATAAATTTGAAGATAAATAATATCATTTATCTTTAGTGGAGCAACTAACTACCATCAAAAGAGCTCCACATGAGCATATGACTAATTTCAACTTCTGTTTCTAGAAGAATTGAGATAGAATCCCATCAATGGTAAGGATTTCAGCTCAACATGTGCTTTTGTATTTCCTTAAAGCCATTAATAATGATATATCTATTATGATTGAGTTAATGGGTGGAACTACACTTCTTTATGGATATGATATCACCATTTGGGCAGAAAGTAGCCTCATATAAGCTAGTAAAATAGCCCCAAGGCCTCCAATGCATATTTCTTTCGGGATGCAACCACTTATACCATTTCCAATACTCCAATAATTATTGTCCCTACTATACCTAAAGTAGCTTATCCAAATTTTATCATAGATTATTTTGTCCCAACTCCATCCTATAAATTACAAGAGATAAAAGGTTTATCGTAGAATTTTGGCAATGAATTACTAAACATTAAGAAGAAAAATTATAATTTCAAAACTTATCAACCTAATTAAATTTATAGGCCTCCTTACCAAGTTGATCCTCAATGCCAAAGAAGGAATTTTAATGTAAGGCCTTATCAACCTTACAATCAAAATGTTAGCACTTCTAGACAGATTATACCAATATAAAACAATAGGGAACATGATTATGAGTTGTTTTTTCTATGCAACCAACCTCATAACCAAGCAACATATTCCAATGGAGTGCTTAATCAAGACCTCATTGTATAGAATAACACTTTTATCCCACAAGATGTAGCATAAGAAAACCATGAAAAGGAGAGTTCTAATACTGATCGGGGCCACAAGGATGTTAGTCTAATGAAATTACAAGGTGCATATTTTTGTGGGAAGAAAAATTAGTCATTTCACTCCATTGCAACCAATATAACGGCAAAAAATAGGGTTTTTGAAAATGGACAACAAGTTGATAAAGGGGAAAAATCTTCCTCCTATAGGTCATCAAAGTGTTATTTTTCCATCACATACACTAAATGTGTAAATAATATCAAGAGGGAAACCTAGGCTGAGCAAAGAGCAATCTAAAAGTCAACCAAAACCATTAAAACATAAGAATAATTTGTTGTTCTAAGAGGAAAAACAAATTTTAGTATAATTCCATTCAATAGTTTGGAGCATATGAGTATGGGATTCATATTACTTCTAGGGGAAGAAGACTTGTTGCAAAATGCTTTGTCTAATATTACTTTGTCAAGTGAGCTTTCTAGAGATCAACCCAAAGTTGGACTTGTTAGTACTTGGCCAGTTAAAACCAAATAGGAAGCCAAAGATAACTTACCGCCTCTATTTTATGCATCCTTGATAATTGGATAGTACCTTGTCCATAATTGGATGATTGGATCAAGTGTAAGTAGTTTTGTAATTCCCAAAAAAATAGTTGAAAAACATGGCCTATCAAAAGAGTCTCTTACCAAAGGAGTAGTATATTTGGATGGGAAATCTATCAATACCATTGGAATATTTAAAAATTTGAGCCTCACTTTGCATGCTTTTCCAAAATTCTCCATAAATCAAGACATCTATGTCATAGATCTACCACTGTAATTTGCCATATGCCTTTCTAGAGACTTCACTACAAATTTTTGTGGTTATCTATTTGGTGATTACTCACATATGTGCTTTAGAATGAGGTATGGAACCAAGGTAATGTTTAAATCAGAGCCTATTAGAAAATACCATATAGATCCTTATTTCCCCATCATTATGAATACAAATCTTTTTATTCACAAGGAAGAGGAACAAAATGTCTAAGGGCCTAAATTTGAGATAGAAGGAATTTTTGAATTTTTTTTACATGGGTGGGAAGCTCAAAGCTATGAAGTTGATCCTTTTGAGCATATAGAGGAAGCAAGATTGGGTATCTATTTGATTCATGAAAAACACACTTATGTCCCTAACTTGGTAAAATATGAAAAAAATAGTATGAACAATAATTGAATGAGTTATGACAACTCTATTTTGATGGATCAAGGAGTAAGAATGGTGTCATTGGAGGGGAAATGTTTATTTCTCCTATAGGTGAGAGGTTTTTGTTGAGTCACCAAATTTCCATCTTTTCACATTCTTTTCCCTTTAATTTTAACCATTTTTCTCTTTTCCACAACCTTTTTTAACTCCATTTTAATATTAATATGTGGGATTATGCTCAATATTTTCCAATGCATTTATTTTAGTATTTTGAGTGAGTTTATGATTAAATATTAGAAAAATAACATGGTCTCACTTATCTTTCAAAATTGGGTGAATTTTATGGTGTTATAGGAACAAGACAAATCTTGTAACAATGCAGATTTTTACCATCACCTCAAAATTCGAATTTTATCTTCAACCATTGAAGATTTGATGAGGATTTGGGAGAATCATTCAATTTTCTTGGATAAAAAGAATCATGGAGTTCTTGACAATATTTCTTATCAAGTATCTTGGAGATTCTAGGAGATATTGTTGACTTTCTAATTATTATAAATTTGTTGTAACCACATGAGAGATTTGTGTAGAAGTTGAGAAAGCCAACTTCACATACCCCAAAGATCACCTGCATGCAAATAACCTGTCACAGAAAGGAAGAGATGGAGACAAAAAATCAAGGGTGCTCTGCAAGCTTCAAGAGAGATTGCATTTACTGAATTGAAATAATACAAAGAGATCAATCCTTAAAAGGAGATCATGCAAAACCTAAAAGTAACCCTAATAGGTAGACATTTAATAATTAATATAATTATTAAATGTCACAATATGCAAACTAAAGTGAAATCTTAAGAGAGGAATAAAGTTAACATAATTAACATAATTGAGTTAAAACCTTTACTCTAACACCCCCCCTTAAGATGAGCAAGGGTACAGCTACAAACATGTGCAAGAAAGAAAAGGTAACTACAATGCATGAAAGAAAACAAGGGTCCCGACAACTAGGCCTGATGAGGTACCCGAATACAACCAAATCTCTGTAAAGTGGAGAAATAGAGAAAACCTCATGGGAAAAACTCTACTCCAAAAAGAGATGAAAGACATGAAGAACATCACTAAAGAAAAAGAAGCTCCAAACAACTGTCAAAAGATGACTGCTATGGTGCTAAAGAACCTCCTTTGAAGATAGGATGATCAAGATCAACAAGACAACAATCTGCATGAGTGCCCCAAATGACACTACTCGAATCAAATGGAAAACAAAGGAAAACACCTGGAATGAAGATACATATGGCACAAGTACCAATAGTCTAAAAAACATTGATCAACTAAGAATGGAAGATTCTTTCCAAGGTGAAACCAAGGAAGCATTAGCACGAACAATATAATACCCCCCCATAATGCTGACTAGGAGAGCCTGACAAATCCATTGAAATGTTGTGTAACACCCTGTAGTGCATGAAGGAGAAGAAACAACATCTGAAAGTGCACAAGAAAGCACCTGCAACTGAAAAAGTGGTGTACAAAACAAAGCACACATGCATAAGGCTAGAATCATATGGATCCACTTTCATCATGGAGGGACACTCACCAGACAAAGGTGTGATGGCAAAAACAAAGGCACTACACAACCCCCCATGGCACTTTATAATACAATGCAAGTACAAAATATGGCACAACCTTATGTGCAAAATCCCCAAAATACATGTACAATAGTGTGGCACTTTATCTCAGTGTGTTTACATAGAAGATTGCTTACAAATGATGCTCAAAATTCCCACAAAGGAAAAAATGCTAGAAATACATGAAGAATAGCCAAAAATGAAGCAACCCATGCAAACGAGAAGTTCCCAAGAGCTAATATGTCTAGGTAATTCACCATAGTGTGAAAACACAGAAAATTGAATAAAATATACCTGGAGTGAAATCTAGAAAAATTACATGGATGGAACTAAAGAGCTCTAAAAGATGGTTCCAACACCATTGAGATTGCGAAAAATGGAGAAACTGGTCAAAAGTTACGAGCTAAGGACTGAAAACAACTCCTCTAACTTCAACTGACTATAGAATGAACTAGTAGTAGAAACAGTTGATGAAACCAACACCATTGGAATGTTGGCGGAACCAACTTTTCGAGGATATCTCGTTTTCCAAAAAATAATATCATATGCCCAAGTTATGGCCTCTGGAAGAAAACAGCTCCAAAAGGGAAAATAAACCAGTGGTGGATTAAATTTGATAGTTGTACAGTTGTCGTAGAAAAATCTAAGCCTAAATTTCACAGCCAAATGGTCATCGATGGATTTGCACAATTGGGCTTATTAAAAAAAAAAAAAAAATTAAAAAATACAATTATATTTTTTTGTGAAAAATATATATAAAAAACATTGATTTAAAAAAAATCATAAAAAAAAATGGTGGCAGGCAGGTGCCCTTTAAAGCCCTTCTTTTATTTAAAAATAAATTTACAAAATTTTTAAAAGCTTTTAAAATATTTTTTTACAATAAAAATCTGCAATTTTTAATCCAAAAAAAAATGACGAATTTTTTTACCTCGATCCACGTGTAGACTGTATTATGGCTCTGTAGATATTTTTTTTTTTCCTCAGATGTCAACTACTTGGATTTTGATGATTTCATAGTCGATCTTAGGGTTTTTGGCCACTGCGGATGCAATGGTGAGGTTCGTTTGGACTCAAAATGCTCTAATCAAACAGGTATGCCCTGGATCAAAAGAGACAAACCCCAAACCCTTGAAGCTCCAAAAAATCCTTCAAAACACAAACAGAAATCAGTAGATCTGGAGCTCTGATACCATGTTAGAATTGTGAAACAAGCACAAAACCATGAGCCACAGGATCAAACACCAACAAGTACACCTTCCATGCAAGAGATCTGTAAACAAATATGTGCAATTATCTTCAACAAGAAAAAGCTACAGAAGAGAGAAAACTTTCAAGAAGATATGAAAGCTACAAATATTCTCTCGTTAATAATTATAATGAGATCAATCCTTATAAAAGGAGATCAAGAAACCCTAAAGTGAAACCTAAAAGGGAAACCCTAATGTGCACACTTAATAATTAATAAAATATTAGTTATTAATGTGCCTAAGTTTAGCTTAAGTAACTATAGTGATAAGTGACTTAATTAATTAACCAATATGATTAAATTAATTAAGTGAAACAACTTATTACTCTAACACCCCCCCTTAAGATGAACTTAGGAAGTAGCTAAAAACACTAAGAAAAAGATGCATGAAAGCAAAGATGGGTCCCGAAAAACAAGGCCAAGTAAGGTACCCATGTATTAACAAAAGATCTCTATAAAGCAGAGAAATAAAGAAAACCTCATGGGAAAAAACTCTACTCCAAGAAGAGATCAAAGGCGATTGAAGGACTAAAAAGCCTCCAAATCATGGAAATGTCCTAAAAAAGAAGAACATGTAGAACACCACAGAAGCATGAAGAAGCTACAAACTCTATTGAAAGATGACTGCTACAATGTTGAAGAACCTCCGCTAAAGATGGGATGATTAGGATCAAGAAGACAACAATTTGCATGAGTGCCCCCAATGACACTACTCAAATCAGATGGAAAACAAAGGAAAACACATGGAACTCGAAGATACAAATGGTAAAGGTACCAAATTTTTTGAAGAACTCTAATCAACCGAGGAAATGGAAGCTCGCCTCCAAAAAGATGAATGAAAGAGTGTCCATATGGTAAGTGATCCATCTCACCGAAATGCATGGGTAACCAGCCACTACATCCACCTAGTACATAGGAACAAATACTGTATACATAGCTCACTCCAACGAAACCAAGGAAGCATTAACACCAACAGTAGAAACCCCCCCCCCCCATAATGTTGAAAAGGGAGAGGTGTGACAGGTACACTAAAACTAGATGCCAGAAAGTAGTGCATGAAGAGGAACTAAGAGCATGTGAAGGTGCAAACATGAAAGTACAAGCCGATAGAAAGGATGTGAAAAAAAAAGTCACATATGCATGAGAAAGGTATGAAGGAAAACAATGACAAACATCAACCCCCATGGCACTTTATATCATAGTGTGAGTACAACAAGGCACAAAGTGATGTGCAAGAATCCCAATACTACACTTGTACAAAGCTGAGGCACTTTATCTCAGTGTGTTTACATATGAAAAATAAATGCAATGAGAGCCCATAATGTCTACAATGTCCAAATAGGACTGTGAGGCCCAACTCTATGCTACATCCAATAAGTGAACTATTTTAAGTTTAATTATTGACTATGCCCGATGATACCATTGATGATAGGAGATTTATACATTTGTGTTCATGTGATGATTTGATTATGACTATGCTACATCTGATACTTGGATTATTTTGAGTTTGGTTATTGTCTATCCCTATTGATACCATTGATGACAAGATATTTGAACATTTAAGTTAATATGATTATTTGATTTTTGATTATGTGACATGCTAGCTAAATATGATGATTGATCTAATTTTATGGTAGTTATTGAGTTTGTTTAATTTGAATCTAAACACTTAATGATGAATGAGTGAAACAAGTGGTGTGAACCAATCATGTTGCAATTAGATGAGTATGAAAATTAAGGTTAATGAAAATGAGATAAGATAGGTGGCTAATAATTTTTCAATTATGTTATAGGATCTTTATGTTATAAAAATTATGAAACTTGTGTGAATGCAATTGTGATTCAAATGGTTTGATTATTATATGAATATGATTTACTCGAATGGATTAACATGTGCATTGAGTGTGCAGGTACATTTTCCATGTCCAATGGAAATTGGAGGCAACTCTTGGGAACCCTAAGTAAATTAACCAGTGAAACCGAGCTAAAGTTCATATGGAGGGACTATAGTTCCATCATGTAATGTATTTTATTCTTGATGTTATTTGTGAATGTTTTTAATTTGGTTTTTATTGCCATGTCAGTCCATCCAGGAGGTGAGTTGTCCATCTAAGTGGACAAACTCGGATTTGAACTTTTAGGCATTTTTGGGGATTGAAAGGTGATATTTTTTAAGTGTTTTTATGGGTTTAAAGTCCATAGGGAAGGTACCTATGGATTAGGTACCTTTTTAGCTCAAAATCATGGGTCTGTCTCAAGATTGGGCACTCTTTTTAAGGCCTTAAAGAGGTTTGACGAAAATAAGGTTTGGGAAGTGGGATGGGGACTAGTCTCTTTTCATCCCCACTTCTCCAAGTTGTCTTGAAAGGCTCCCAAGTCCTCACACATGTGTGAGAACACATGGGTGAGTGTTCCTGGGAGAGTGGATGAGAGGTTGACAACTATCATCTCCCTATTCAAAGGAATTCAAACTTGAGTTCCTATAAAGAAAACTCAAAACAAGGGTTATGGGATTCTTTTTGCATTCTTGATTTTGGTTGAATTTTGGGGGTTGAGGAGTTGGAAGAAAAATCTTGGAAGAAGAGGAGTTGTGTAGATCCTCAACCCATCCTTCCCCAAGCTTGGTTTTGAGGTAGATTCACCACTCTTTCTGTTTCCCTATGTTTTTATTTGGAAGATTACATGTGTATGTAAAAATGTGCTTGGTATTTATCTCTTGTGTTTTGCTTGTATGCTTATTTCAAAATGCTTTTGTTGCTTGTTTTCTTGTGTTGTTGAATGTGGTTTATGTAATGGGAAAAGGGTTGTATAGGGATAGGCTCACCCAAAATTTGGGAAGAGCATCCCTCATTTGGGATGGTATGGAGTAGGAACATCCATGGGGAATTTTAATCCCTCCTTAAGAGGAGAGGCTCAAAAAGGGTATGAGTACCCATATGTAATTGTGAAATGGTAGAAATGGTTTTGGTGGTATGGATTTTGGAGAAAGAGAAGATATTAAAGAAGGGTTGCATGTGAAATGATGGGAGTATGATATTGAATTGTTCTTGTTGCTATTATTATAAGCCCCCATATGGAGTGCGTAGTCCACCCCCATTCCCCACTTTGGATTCTTGATGGAATCCTAAAGTTATGTGAAATTCCCTTCAGTGGGTGTGAAAATAATCTTGTGTGTATCATGTGTGTGTAAATATTTTTTTTCTTGGTTTTGTTTGTACCTGGTTCCCTCGATTGCCTCCTAGCTCGAGGGTGGTTGGTTTTCCAACCAAAGGTTGGGAGGTGAGCACTACCTTGGCTATGGAGGATATTTTTGTGTTTGGTGCAGGTTGGAGAAATTTATGAGGACTATTTCAAGCTTGAAGAGGGCCACCTATTTTTCATATCATTATGTTTATAAGGTGAAGATAGCCTCACAAAAATATAACCATCTTTATTTGAAGATGTGGGAGAAAAGCGTATATGTGTGAAAGTGGTGTATATTTTGTATGAAAATGTAAATTCTATAACTTGGGGTAAAAAGGAGCATTTGTTATTTCAATTCCATTATATTTTTATGCATGATATTATATATTGTATTTTGAAAGAATAAATGTTAGAAATAACAATAAGAATAAGGTTCTTCCATTTTATTCATTTTCTTAAAGAAGTATGATATATTTTATTGTGAAACATAAATATATATTTGTGTATTTCATGTAGCTAACCTATAAATGTCACAACATTGTTTATATGAATATACGTAATCACTTGCAAGTAAAATAAATGAAATTTCAATGAATATTGTATAACATCCTTCCTACAAACTATTTATACAGTAGGATGTACATATGTTAAGTGCTAGGAAGTGTTGAAATAACAATTATGACTTACTAGCCTTTCTATATAAAAAAAAAGGTTTTCCCTTAGAAACACGATCATCATAAAATAGATTTTATTTGAAGAATAACAAATTAGATAGACAGGTATTTACAATGCTAGTTTTATTTTATGCATACCTCTCTTGTGGTGGAAACATTCGTAGCATGTATAAGTTACTTAAATCATATGCACATTTATTTGTTTATTCATTTAAATCATAGTTTTAAGATCTCTATAAACAAACTTCGTTAAACAAATGAAATATGCATAATTTGAAAAACAAACAATAGTAAATAAACAATGTAGGGGCATATCTAAAAAAAAAGTGTAGCTCAACCATGTTCAGGCAGGAAAATAATGAAATGAACAAATAAAGAGTTTAAACAAATACCTACGTAGGTTTGGCTATTTGTACCAGCTTAATTCCTACCCGATGTAGTAGAGGCAGTCAAATTTTTTGGTCCTTAGTATGAATCTCCAAATGAAACTGCAAATCAATGGACTTGCTTGGGCATTTAAATAGATGCGAGGAGTTGAGCAACGAACAGGGTAGTCATCTAGTGCTCTGAGTGAATTTGTAATTAGAATCTGAATAGATTATGGTTGTGTAATCAATCGCTCCCTTGAATCGAGGTGTGGAGTTGTCCCCTCACCACGTACGACCTTGTAGCTAAGTACTGCGTAACTTGTGCACCAATAAGAGAGAGGTTGGAGGGTGCAGCCACAAGGTATAAGCGAAAATTTTGCAATACAATGTTCTCTAACTTAGTATTTGTGGTTTAGATTATTCGTGTCCAAATGGAACTGTTACCCATTTTTCACCTACGGGCTCAATCAAGTAGGGTAACCTATGTTTCAGGTGTTCATGAAGGAAAAATGGAGGCATTGTTGTGCACGATTAAATCATACCCCTGATGTGAAACAAGGGAGTTCAGTTGAAAGGTCGACCTCAGTCAAGTTTGACCTAATTTTCCTTTAAGGCAATACCTTCCAGATGTCTTGCCAACTAGCAGGGGTTCCATCAAGTTTGAATGCTTCACATTAGGGATCTTATCGGCATGAGACTATCTGGGTCTCCCCGACCCATAATGCATTTGGTTAAATATGCTTCTGTGTTGCCTATCGGCAAGACCCTAGGAATGTCACGGCGAGTGGAATTCACCTACAGGTTCCTATCGGCAAGACATCGATCATCGTCCCGAAAACTAGGGGTTTCCCATCGGTGTGAAGGTCTCCTTCGGAGAAAGGTCTCGGCAAGATCTTTATGTCTCACCGACCGGTGACAAAAGGATATGCATATCGGCGGGAGATTTTTCCTTCGGGGTAAAGTCTCGGTGACTTCTTAAAGTCTCACCGACTAATCGCATTGGGTAAACACTTCGGTAGGAGTTGTCTTCTTTGGTGTGTGGTCTTGCTAAGTCCCTTAAGTCTTGACTATAGAGAGGTCTCCCCAAAATGAAAAGATCGGAAAAAGGTTATGCCTTCGGCATAAAGTCTAGCCAATGTGCTAGAGTCTCGGTGACACAGAAGAGATATCGCCATAGGTCTGCCTGAAAGAAGAAGGCCCCACCAAAGTTTCAGTTCAGCGATAATTTTTCCTTCGGCAGGAGGTCTGGCCGATAAGCATGGTGTCTCACCGAGAGTATAGGGGATTTGATGTGATGTCATGCCAAGGAGATAGAGTCTGGCCGAAATGAAATGAACTCGGTGAGATGTCTCACCGATGGCTATTGGACTCCCAAAGTGCTCAGGGCTCAGCTAAAGAAAGCTTCAGTCGGTCAAAGGTCTCACCGACATGAGGTAATATCGGCATAAGTCTTGCCGATCCATCAGAGTTTCAATGAATGAAATGGTATCGAAAAAGCAAGTTTTTATCGCCATGAGGTCTCAGTGATTAGGAGATGTCTCGCTGATAGGATGTGCCTTCGGCGAGAGAAAATGCATTTGGCCAAATGTCTCATCGACTAAGTAGTGTCACACCGATAGGGTATCCCCTCGGGGAGAAGAAGGATGTGCGCTAGGAAGTTTGGCCAAAGCTCGAGGGTCTCACCGATTGAAATTTGAGTTTGGCGAGATAGATTTGTTTCGGGGAGATATCTCCCCGACTGTTAAAGGTTTCGCCGAAGGGTTCCCCCTTCGCTATAAGGTCTCCCCGATCATGTGATGTCCTACCAAAAGGAAAGGGGACCCCACCGAAAGAAATGGAGCTTGGAAAAGGATCATGCCATTGCCATAAGGTCTTGCAAAGAAGGAAGTCACGCCGAAACGAAAGGGGGACTCGGGCTTGGGGAAGTAAGGATAGACTCGGGGAGATGTCTCCCCGAGTGCGATGGTCTCACCGAGACAGAGGGGGCTTCGATGAAAGGTCTCAGCGAAACGTAGGAGTCTCGACGACAGGGTGTGAACTCGGGGTAATATCCCCCCAACATGAAGAGGTCTCCCTAACCTGGATGTACTCGCCGAGAGTAGAAGGACTTCACCATGTGGTCTTGTCGATAGGTTTTGCGAGCTCGATATGACTTCTATAGCTCGCCGATTGACCCATGCCATGCCGATAACTGCTGAAGGATGGAATCGCATTGAGGAGACACTGATGGTGTCTCACCGACATGCGATGTCGTTCGGACCACCTTTGACCGCTTGAGAAGCTCACATGGCATATGCCCGACCAATCAGAGGGAACTAAAGGAGTGACTCATTGGCCTAGTTTGACTAATTGACTATTCATGTGAAGGAAATCTGCAAAAGGTGAATGACATGTATTCATTTTGAGATCATGAGCTAATGGATCGGCTCGGGTGATGATGTTCAAACCTAAAGGGAGGCCTGATGATGCTTCCAGAAGGTAGTCAACGTGCAGAAAGGTCCAGGACATGAAGGAGGCTGAAGGAAAGAAGCAACCATGACTCACAGGGACAGCTGTAGTGACCATTGACGGGGATAGATCAATATTAATGGTGATATTCTGGAACATTTAAGGCAGCCCCGATGGATTTCAAAGATGGACATAGAGGCAGAAGAATTAATGTTGCAACTACCAAAATATCTAAAAGGATTCTCCTCAGGACAAAAATATTTCACTGACATGAACAACAGGGATTCACATTGAATGTACAATCAACTTCACTCAAAGGATCTAGGGGAGATTTTTTCTAAAGGCAGATATTTTTTGTAAGCCCTAGGGGCTGGGTCTTTTGTATATATGGCATTTTTTTGCCTTTTTAGTAGAGAGTTCTTACTTGCATATTTTCTACTTTGTGACTTATGATAGTCCTTAGAGGAGAATACTGAGTTTTGTAACTCATGACAGACATGTATATCAGTGTTCACCATTGAAATCAATGAGTATAAGTACTTTACCTTTTCAATCTCTCTATTAAATTATGTGCATTCATGTAATTGATGAAACTACTTATGAAACTGTATAATTCCTTGTGGTTATGTCTTATCTCAGCACCTTTCTATAGAGCAATATGTATTTTTGCAGGTTGTGAGATGTGTTCAAAGTGCAGTATTCTCTAGTTGTGAAGTTATTCCTTCCTTCTAGGAGTGTAGCCATATGAACCTTTTCATGAAATGTTTATGCAAAAAACATATGTGATTGAGTTGTGTACAACTAAGCTTCTGTCATTGATTGAAATTGTGTGTGTAAACTGTGTTATGTGTCTTCTTAGTAAATTCGGTGCATCACCATAGAGATAGTGTTTTCATTAGTTTTAGTGTTTTTCTCCTTCTCTCTTTCCCTTTACAGAATCAGTAGTTTAGGTGACACCAAAGGAAGCCAGCCTTCTCTGGAGGTTCATTTCAACTTCAGGTGACCCACACCCTTGAAATGATCCCATGTTTCTCTAGAAAGCTTAGTTTCATAACTTTGCATAGGGTGCAATTTTTAGAGATAATAGGAACATTGTAGTAAATTCCTTCTCTTTTGTGTATCTCTGCCAAGATCCACCAAAAATGAACACCCTGTGCTAATTGCCTCATGATTCTATGTCAATGTTTATGTTGATCATTAGCATTCATTTAGCAAATAGGTAGGCAAAGCCAATTAATTTTTGCTACAAATGGAGAGCATGTTGAGTGTAAATACAAATTATATATGCAGCAAATGGGGACCAAACAATTTTTTTGAACACTAAGTCATTGTTTCCTTGTCAGTGTTGAAAGAGTGTTGTCAGACCAACCTTGGGGGATCGCATCTTCTACCTTCTATGCATTGTAGCTATGAGGTGACAGAAGAAAAATCTTGGAATTAATGCCTAAAGTGGATTGGCAATTGTGTGCCTCTAGGCTGGTCACTTAACAAATCTTACAGGAGTTGTCACGAGTGTAGTTCCTTGGAAATTGCTAGAAGTTGCAATTGCATGGGATAGTCTTAGCTTAGGGTCCTCATCTGGGCAATGACAGCGTGACAAAAGGGAATGGATTAGTGTGCTTTAAGCAACGCAAAAGGAGGCAGCAAAGGAAGCTTCTATCCAATGTCATTCCTTACCTGTCTCATGTTCAGTGCTGATACCACCTGCATTTTGATAATGATATGAGGTAATGGTCTTGTCACCAACAAAAATAAATAAATAAATAATAATTAGGAAATAGATTTGTTCAGCGTTCAAAATGGGTGTGTAACTGTTTGTGATATGGTTCATTTATTTTGTCACTTTAAGTCAAATAAACTCTGCCATAATGTGTTATTATATCAATGCTTAAAACAATAGAGAAAAAAAAAAGATAAGTAGAAATGGTGTGAGGGATGGTTACATGTTTGTAGCTTTTGTGAATATAATCCACGAACTAAAGTGCAACTAAAGAAGATAAATGGGACGACAAATAAATAATCATACTAATACGAGCTTATGTTACGTGCATGGCATTGAAAGGATTTCCATTTAAAGTTCCATGGTCTCCACCTTGTGAAAAGCCACTATAGTATTTAGAAGTTATCCTAATAATTTCCTTGGAATGTAATACACCTTAAAATAAAGAGGGGAATATATTCCCATACTCTTAGGAAAGATTCTACTAATTTAAATAAGGAAGGATATAGACCCACGTAAATTCTAGGAATTCTTTAAGAGATAATATCTCTTTATTTAAATCCCTTCTTCTTCCTATTAGGAAAATTAATAATATCTATGTGTAAGGAAATACACTATATTTATTTGTATAAGATATTCTTTAAATTTATAACCTTTAAATTTATTCTTAAAATGTGTATATATAGATTTAATATTTAGTTAATAAAATTAAAATAACAATCATAAATAAATAAAAATAGATTATTAATAATTAGTAAGTAAATTATAAATATTTTATCTATTTTTATATTTTGAAGTGCAAGGTAAA
Organism: Sequoia sempervirens; assembly: GCA_007258455.2. Lineage (NCBI taxonomy): Eukaryota > Viridiplantae > Streptophyta > Pinopsida > Cupressales > Cupressaceae > Sequoia > Sequoia sempervirens. The sequence continues at coordinate 47,488,283 of VDFB02193867.1, read as the reverse complement.
GTGTTAAATGTGAATGACATCAATATCGTCGGAATGGCTAAAAGGGGGTAGGGGTATCAAGTTAAATAATGTGTTACCAATTAATCCTTAAGATTAATAGTAAATCAAGTTGACGATATTTATATGTTTTTTTTTCATTTGTGAACCTAGACCATAGGGGTATATCAAGGACATTAACTTTTATGCAAAAGTGAGCCTCAAATTTTGAATGGTAGTTAGAGCCTAGTAAACCATTTAGTTGGAGCTCAAATCAAATTAGTTTTTGTACCCTTACCTCACTCTCGAGCGTCGTGATGGTAATGATGTTGCATGAGCAACCTCACCCGATGTGCGTTGTAAGTGTCCTGCACATGTATGGTTATTAATTTTAGTATTTTGTAACTTGGTTTCAAAAAAATTGTTAGCTGTGTTCTTTTTGCCCGAGTGTAAACTTATGGGCATTACAAGGACAACATGTTGAAAATACAATTCTTTGATAGAAAATGAGGAAACTGATAGCACCATGATGAAGTATACAAAAAAATATGCACTTTAAGAAAAAAAGGCACACAAAAATGTGTCTGGATGCAGAAGATATGGCCCATCAAAGTCTCCAAAACAAGAATTGAACAGCTACAACATTGAGAAAACATAATTCTGGAAAAAATCAGAAGTCAAAACTGGCAAATACCTACACCACTGCGAAGAGCATGAAATTTCACCCCATTTCAAAAAAAATTGCATGCGAAAAGACTTCTGTATGGCCAAGATATGGCCTCTCGAAGTTGAGGTGAAAAAATGAAAAGCCCAACAGAAAGGGGCTAAGAAGGGAAAAAAAGGATCTCCGCCAACTTTATCAAAAACACCTCTAGATTTGGAGGTCCACCAATTTTAGTGCTGCTGGAAAAAACTTCCCCACTTACATTGCATGTAGATTATTTTGCAAAAAAAATTGCAAAAAATACATTATTTTAGCTTTTTTTATTTTTTAAAAGAAAAAAAGCATAAAAAAACTTTATACATTTAAAAAAACATATAAAAATTTACATTTATATTTTTTGTTTAAAAAAAATATATATAAAACTTTTCTTTTAAAAAAAAAAACATAAAAAATATTATTGGTGGGGGGCACATGGGCCACCCCCACCATTCCCCATGGGAAGGTACGCCTGCACAGGTCTATGCAGGTCAGTACCTACACAATACCCTGTGCAAGGTATGTACCCCTTCCTTTTTGACTTTATTGTTACTTATTGTTACTTACCTTGGTTTCAAAGAAAGTTTATGTATTAATAAGAGTGCCTTCTCAATTCCAAAGGGATGACTCTTGGGGCATATGTTCAAATTATGATGGAATAGAATAATTGATATTTCTCTTCATATAGATTACCATTCTCTAGCTCTATAAATATGTTTTGATTTAGTTTAAGATGTTATAGTGTAGCTCGCTGCCTTGATTCTTTGGAGAATCGATCTCACTCTATGAGATCATGGTGGTATTTTGTTTCATTTTACATAATTCAATTTCATGATTTTCTTTACATTGATCTAAGTGTGGAGTGTTTTCTAACTTGTCAACAATGAAATGTTGATTTATGGAAAGATGGAATCCATGATATGCAAAGAGATAACTTGGTGATAGAAATATCTTAGTAGCATGATTGACTCCCCAGTAAATGATCATCACCAAGAATGGTTGAGTTAGCTTTTGATTTCACGCAAGTGTATCTTGTTTCATAGCTTAGTGTGGTTGCAACCATAGTGTGTTTCAATTCCTACAAGTGTGAGTGTGTTTTAATTTATGCAAGTGTGTTTCAATTCTTGCAAGTGTGAGTGTGTGCTTCAATGATGGGAGAGTGGATTGATTTATTTTATTGCAATGTATATTAGATCACTAGTGTTATACGAGGAAATTTTGGCCTACATAGACTTTGCATGATAACCTTGAAACAAACTAACATCACTTTTTTGATAATTTATGTTTGGAGTTGATTGTTTGATAAGAAATCAATTTATCCAACATTTTGACATTATTTCCAGGGAGGTTATCAAGGGTGAAAAAGTACAAAATAGCATTTGTTTTAGTTGCATTGCTTCTAGCTTTGTTGAGGTGTGAGAACTAAAGATGGAAGGTAAGAACCTACGCTTCTATTACCGATCTTTGTAGTGAAATTTTTGTGGTGGAATCTCATCTCACTAGAACAAAAAAATATAGCTTGCATGAATATAATAATGGTTTCGAATGAGAATTCCTGAACACATGGTGCAGTAAGAACCACACAGAGTACTAATCTCTCTTTTGTAAGAAGTTGGTAAGAAGAAGGAAGCATAGGTGAATGAAGATTCCACTAGAGGAGGAGCCAAGAGAGTATAGAAGCCTTCAAGCTTGAGACTTGTGTAATAATCATGGTATGTTGTTGGTTTTTATTTTCATATAATACACCCACGAAAATATAGAGAGCTTATTTCAAAAATCATATCATTTTTTAGGAGTTGCAGCAGCTATTGCAACACGCTGTGTGATTCAATCTAGGTACTCAATGCTTGAAATTTTGGGTATGGGGATGTATTCCATTGAAATTTATATGATTACAAACATTCACACCTATTTGGGTCACCTTTTGGGAGCTACATTTTTCTTATTGAATTTTGTGGCATTTTGGCTTGATAAATTCATTGAAACACAGTCGAGATAGTCTTTTTCTAAAAGACCATATGGGATAATTTTTAAAACCTTTTTCTACCCAATGTATCCCTTAAAATATAGTTTCTAAGAAAATTTTAATTTTTCAATTTAGGTATCAAACGAAAAACATATGGTCAAAATATTGACTAGGTGGCAAGCAGGAAAGTCATGGATAGTGTTGGGACAATCAGTTTTTAGGAGACCTAATGGACAAATTTTTAGAAAACTTTTTACATGGTATATTCTCCTATGAATCTAGTTTACAAAACAAGTTTAATCACTCTATTTTGATATCATATGAGAAATTATGACCAAAATACTCACTGCCTATCTTATATCTGCATTCCTAAAACTTTGTTTCCTAGTTTGTTCATTGGATTAGTTGACTTGTCAATTGTTATTTTATTTAGAAATTGTTTATATTTAAGGTTCTTATATGAATACACTTACATATCTAATTGGGATCAAGTCAATTTGTCATCAAATGAAAAAGTTATGTGCAAAATTATGATTGTTGGTCTAGGTTGGAAATCACAAACACCTCTGTCATGCAGGCTATTACTTCGAAGATTTGGAATATCATCTTATGGAATTTTTAAAACCTATTTCTATTTGAGGTACCCATTTTAATTTAGTTCCACTTGTTTTTTCAATCACTCAAATTGGACGAGAAATGAAGACATTATGATCAAAATACTGTCGAGTAGTTTAAGTTGTCCATCACTTTTTGGCAAGTAAAAAGTGCATGTTGTTTCATTTTATTCCCTAGATTTTTTTTATAAGAAACTCTTAGTTTTTGGTCAGGTTTTGGGTAGATTTCATAAGTTTATTTGCTGGCAGTTTCATAAGCTTTAGTGTTTAAGTGTTGATCTTTTATAATGTTTCCCTCAAACCTTTAATATTGGGTTTGATTCCCACCTTTGCAAACTTTAATGGCATTAGAATGTTATGTGAATTATCTATATTGATTTTGCATATGGCTGATGAATTTTATTTTAAGTAATTATAGATGTGCAATTATGCATACTAACAGTGCCATGCAACCATAATTCGAAGATGCCAAGTTGAGGAAGGAAAACCGTCAGAAGATCATTCAAGGGAATCATTCAAAGGAGTCAACTGAGGATGACGATAGTGGATTCCCCATGCCAATTATTGTAATTGCCTTGTATTAATGGAATTGAGCATTTGTGGGTGTTACTGCAACATCAAGTCCACATTGGGCATGCATGTCTGATTGGATTCCTTGCAGACGTAACCACTCTCCCATAATTTTCCTGTTTTCCCTAAATGGTGTCCTCTCAATTAGTGGGAGTTGACTACCTTGTTTATTTGATAGTATAAATAATGTTTTGAATCTTCTTCTTGGAGGTTCTGCATAGTTCTTGATTATTGTTGGCACTGATATTGATGATATACTAACATTCTTCATTTTCAATACAACTATGATACTATTTTGTTTCTATGTTTCTCAAGGAATAAGATGTCATTCTGAGTTCAAGCATTTGAGTTTCCATTAGTCTTAGAGGATTCTCATCCAAGGGGGACCACTTGGTGAGTAATACGTCCTTTAGAGTAGTTAGTTTAGTTATCATTTTTTTATTTTGTACTTAGTTAGAAATTTGGCTTTCACTGTTCCTGTAGCCACTGGAATTCTTCCTACAGCCAAAGTAGACAAAGTAGTTTTATGTTTGTATTGCTTATATCTTTATCCTTGTTATTCTTTTTGATTTAGTAAAGTTAATTGATGCTCAGTCTTGCTTTCTTTCTTTCCATGCAATTTACTTTCTAGTATTGTGGTTTTATTAGCTATAGAGTAGAATGACTACTTTGAGTTCCTAGTGCACATATAGTGTTGACCCATTTCAAGTTCACATCCCTAGGTTGACAAGTTAAATGCACCTTCATGATGATTGGGATAGCTATTTAGTTTAGATGTCCAATCTCTGAATAATAGTTGTAAAGGCTTAGTTATTGAATCATTGTAGGAGGCCAACATTTTTGGCACTATTGTCAGGGATGATGTCAAGCTAGGAAGTTCTTGGAAGTCATTGATAGTTTTTCCATTACAACAGTTTTTGAGTTGTTCTTAGATTACCCCTCACTTGGAAGTAATGATCCACCATTCTTTTTCCGATTCTTTTGTGTGAGTTGGTTGATGCTAAGTAATACCACATTCATAGAAGAAGAAGAGGTGCTTATGGGAGATTTCTTCCTAATAATCCTAATCCATTTCAGCTAGTTGAGCTTCCAAATTTTCCCAGAAATGAAGAAGAAGAAGAAGAACCATTTCCCTTTGCTGACACATATCCTGATTTGACCAGTTCTGAAGCTTCCACTGAAGATAAAAACCAAATTGATAACCCCTTTTCCTTGGGAATCCACCAAGAATACATGGGTGATGCAAATAGGAATAGACCTAATCAACCCGCTTTTCCTTTTCCCATTGCTCATCAAAATGAAGTTGACAATATCAAGAATATCCCTTCTCCAGCACTCCCCAAGTTCTATGGAATTGTTACAGAAGACCCTGATACCTTCTTATTTATGTTTGACATCCTCTGCAGAAGTTATGATGACACAACTAATGCTCATAGGCTTAAGCTATTTTCTACCACTCTAAAAGAAGTTGCACTGAGATGATTTATGAGCCTAGGCAGAGACACTGTGGAGACTTGGGAGGACATGAAGAAAAATTTCCTTGAAAAATACAAGGAATGTTGCAAGGGCAGTGATATGAGAGGAGGTGATATCTTTAGGATGCAACAGAAGGAAGATGAGAGCTTAGAAGATTACATTTCAAGGTTTTTGTTTTTCTTGTAGAAATATCCACACCATACACTCAATGAAGAATCACAAAAGTTTCTTTTCCTAAGAGGAATCAATGAGAGTTGCACTGATTCTTTGGGCCTGATGGAAAGAGGAGATATCACTCAAGTTCTTTGGGATGATATCAAGAAGATATGTCAAAATTATTCTAGAGCAGCTTCAAAGAAAGGAAGAGCTTACCAATCTTCTATGGGTAAGTCATCTACCAATGGAGTTTCAAGGATGGAGATTACTAATCTACTGGAAGATTTCAAGCAGGATATTATAAACAATCTAACTACTCAGCTGGATACACTTCAAGCCAAGAAAATACATGAGAAGGAAAAGGCAATGTTGATAGAATATTGTCCTCATTGCAGACAAAAGAAGAGGGACTACAAATGCAAGATGGTTGCTAACATTGACAGGAAGTAGGTTCCACCTGAGTTCAAACCAATTCAGATCAAGGAAGATCAAGTTTACTTTTTTGAACAAAGGAAGCCATGGGCTCCAAGACAAGGTATGCCACTAGATCCACTATCCTTTCCTAGCCCATATTTCAATTCTTATTCATTTGGTAACCAATGGAAGCCTCCATATCCACTCAACTATGGAGGATATCCACCACAGTCTTGGGGTAACCCTCCAAATGCTTGGACCAACTATCAAAATTCCTCACCTCAATGGAAACAACCTCAGGGGAGTTGGTAGCAGTACTAAGGACCTTGGCAGCCACCTCCATGGAATTGGAAACAAACACCTCAATGGAGAGTTCAACAATAGCCAAACCAGACTACCAATTGCACGCAACCAGCTTCTCAACCCAAGTAGCTTGGTATAATGCCTCCACCTACTAATTCAAGCTCAAATGTACCTAAAACTACTCAGTAACTAGCTCAGCCCACACCTAACCCAAATAATAAACCACAGTAGCATCTAGTGTATTTTGCGGATCCAAACCAATTTCCTACCTCTACTATGACTTTGAGCGGCATTCATCTATGTTCAGGAAATACTTTACCAACCCCTCGCACACCTATCATCACTAAGCTACCTATGGAAGAGGAGACGGAACCTCTAAATGATCCTCTAACACATATGATTAATTAAGTCACTTATCACTATACCTAAAAATCCTAAACCAACTCCAAAAAAGAAGACTGCACAAGAGCCACCATTCCCTTAGAGATTGGAAGTTGATGTGTCTAGATACCTCTCTTTCAAGCCATAAAAGATGTTCCTATATATGGAAAGGAAATCAAAGAGGCATGTCTCAAGAAGCCAGGAAGGAAGAAGAAAGACATAACCATAGTCCATGTGGTGGGACAAATCACTAACATTATTCTTGGAAAGGTGACCATTCCTAAGTACAATGATCCAGGTAGTCCTATGGTAATAGTTGTCATCAATGGAATTCAAAAAAAGGAATGCTTTGATTGATTTGGGAACAACAATAAATGTGATGACTAAGGACATCCTACAACAACTAAATATCATAAGCATGAGGTCTACTCCTATTGTCCCATATCTTGTTGATAGTTCTACCGTGAAACCTGAAGGTATAGTAGAAGATCTTGTGGTGATTCTAGACTCTTGGGAGTATCCAATAGATTTCATGATTCTCTCTCTCAAAGCTACACTAGAAAGATACCCTATAATCCTTGGAAGACCATGGTTAGCAACAACATATGCTTATATTGGGTGTCAATCAAGTGACATGACCATTTTAGATGGCAGAAACACCAAAAATCTCATTCTTTATCCTCCTACTCAGCTCACCCATGATGAGGAGAATATTGTATGGCCACATGTTGGTGAAGAGATTGAGGAAGTTAACTCAGTGGCGCAGCTTATGATGTTAGGTATAAGCCCCTTTTTTCAGCTTCAAGATGATGATGAGGTGTTGTCCAACATAATTCAAAACCATTGTCAAGTTGAGCAAGCATCATCCTCTAATGCATCTGATTCTGCTAATTCTGTAAAAACACTTATGTATGTTCTACCTGCTCTTCCTGCAGCCACTACATCTATAGATGAACTTCCTGTAGCCACTATTCCAGCAGAAAAACTTCCTGCAACAATAGGTATGTTTCACATAATGTTGCCATATGAACTCAAGGTACCATGTGTAAATGATGCAACTATGGTAGAATTGACTACTCAAGTACAAGTGTCTGAAGGAAGATATTTTAATATTAATAGTAATTTAAGTGACGAGCAACAGTTGCAATTGGTTGACTTACTAAGGTCTCATTAGCATGTATTTGCATGGGATTATCATGATATGAAAGGATTGGATGCTAAGTGATAGGGTAGGGTTGGATGAGACACTCATTGTCCCATGCTCTGGGTCTCACCTTGGCAAACCCTTTGGTGCCACTCTCCACCTTCTTAACCTATAGGCCCTAGTGCTTACTAGGCACCCCTGGTTCTCCTGGCCAACCCTACTATCATCTGCATTCTCCTAACCAAGCCAATCTTGGTGCCTTGCCACTATCTCACCCTTGGCCCTTACTCTTCCCTAAAGGCCACTTAACCTCCAAGCTTTACCAACTTGTTGCAAGGGTGTGTGTTGACTTCCAAAGCTTCAAATCTATCCACCTAGGGTTGCTAAGGGATTGACACCCCTGCAACATTAGGACTCGATTTCCACTATTCTCTCCTAGCTAGGCACTGTCAGCTCGCCTAGGGAAAGATCTTCACCATGCTTCCTTGACACCTACTGTCTTCTAAACCTAAAATATGTATAGGCATGGAGCTTAGCCTCATTCCCCCACATACTATACACCAGGTACAGTGGAAAAGAGAGGTCTAAGACTCCATGATTAATAGCTAACCGGTCTGATCAGCAATGAAAGAAACAAAACTAACAAAGAACAAAGCTAGGAAACGATAAGAAAAACTAACTACAGAGTACACAAAGCTTGGAAAGGAGATACTACACATGCCACACACTTTTCAGTGCCTGGAACACTTCATTAACACACAAATAAACACTAAAAACTAGAAAATTTCAAGAAACTCATTGCTTTTCCATATGATCAATAAACTTCCAAAAGTTACAAAGTTTTCCCAACCAACCAACCCTCATTCCAGGTCGAGGGCCACCTTTTAAAGGTTCCCAAAGTAGTTACACTCCCTTGGTTGAACCTTCTAATGATCAAATAGCAAAAGTTCAAAAACCCGCTGTGTTTTCCAACTTTTCCCAAATGTTGGCAACCTAAGCCAAATGAGCAACTACACTCATCTAATCCTTTCACCTCCTATTACACTGATCACAACAGATCAAGATTTATTCAAAAACAACAAAAGCTAACTAAATGGTCAACATGACCTTGAAGTATCAAGACACAAAATTTCTTCCTAGGCTTCCAAAATTGTGTAGTGTTTCCCAATGTTGCCTTGGTGCTCCTGCACCATTCTCCCCCTCTTAGCCCAAACACTAAGGAATGGAAGGAGAGACTAAGGATAGATCAATACCAAACTTCTTGAACTGGTCTTCTTGTACCCATGTGGCTTATGATTCATGCTTGTTCTTCCACTTGATAAGGTGCTCCATGTACACCTTGTTCCTTGTAGACTTTTGTACTCTTGACTCCAAGATCTGCTTTGCCTGAGGCTTCTCTTGATTAGGTAGGGGTACATTACTAATTTCCTTGAAGATCTCTTGACTGTTCTAAACCTCATCACTGACTGTTCCCTTATACTTGATCAAATCAGCTATGTTGAAAACTGGTGAGATTCCTAGATCGGTAGGTAACTCCACCTTATATGCATTCTTGCGATACTTGGACAATATCTTGCATGGACCCACTCTCTTCATCTATAGCTTGGTTGACATTCCCTTCTGCAACCTTGATTTGTTAAGGTGGACCATAACATAGTCTCCTACTTGAAATTGCACATCTTTCCTTGACATATCTGCCTTCTCTTTCAATTTTTGTGTAGCCTCTGTGACTGTCCTCTTTACTTGCTCCTGAATCTCCTTCATGGTCTGACTGAAATCTTCTGCATGTCCACTCCTATGTTCCATAGCTCCAAGATCTCTAAGCTCACATATCTCTCTTGGGTGCATCCCATACACAACTTCAAAAGGACTTTTCCCTGTGGTTCGGTTCACACTATCATTGTAAGCATACTCAGCTTGTGAGATAACCATATCCCATGTTTGTCCATACTCCTTAGTTAGGAACCTTAGAAGATTACCTAGCACCCTGTTAACCACCTCTATTTGACCATTGGTCTGAGGATGGTAAGCCAATCCAAATGACAGATTTGTACCCAATCTACTCCATAGAGTCTTCCAATCATGAACTTCACATCACTGTCTGAAATAATGCTCAAAGGAAATCCATGGATCCTTACAACCTCCTTGAAGAAAAGATGTGCTATGTAGCTAGCATCATGAGTAGTTTTGCAGGGAATGAAATGAATCATCTTGCTAAATTTGTCCACTTCTACATAAACACTGTCAAAACCAGTCTTGGTCTTAGGAAGGCCTACAACAAAATCCATGCTCACACACTCCCATGGTCTGTTAGGAATGGGTAGGGGTTGATATAAACCAGCATTACTAGCTCCTCCCTTAGATTTCATACACACAACACATTGTTCCACATACTTTCTGACATCTCTTGCCAACTGAGGCCAGTAATAGAATCTTTGCACTAGTTATAAAGTCTTATTGATGCCAAAATGTCCACTAAGACTGCCATTATGCTTTTCCTGAATTAGATTTTCCCTCATTGACCCTCTTGGAACACATAACTGATTTCCCTTAAACAATAACCCACTTTGCAATGTGTACTCTGAGTATTGGCTATGGAAATGGTTTTCAAAATTAGAACATACCTTATAGACCTCTGAAAATTCTTCATCTTCCCCATAGAGATCCTTGAAACTCTCTATGCCAATGCTCTTGATATGTATCTCTTGCACTGTCAACAATCTCCTACTCAATGCATCTACCACTTTGTTTAGTTGTCCCTTCTTGTCCTTGATGGTGAAAGTAAAAGCTTGGATGTATTCCATCCATTTCAAATGCCTATTACTCAACTTCTCTTGAGTGTTGATAAAGTTGTGTGCCTGATTGTCAGTAAAGACTACAAACTCCTTGGGTAGAAGATAATGCCTCCATTTCCTAAGTGACTGAACCAAAGCATAAAGTTCGAAGTCATAGGTTGAATAATTCTTCTTTGCTTCATTGAGCTTCTCACTAAAGAAGGCTATAGGTCTGCCCTCCTGACTTAGCACTCCTCCTACTGCCACTCCACTTGCATCACATTCAACAGTGAACAACTTGTCAAAACTAGGTAATAAGAGAATTGGTTGAGTTGCCACTTCTTGTTTAAATTTCTCAAACCCTTTCTCATCTTCTTGAGTCCACACAAACTTAGTTTTTAAACCACCCTTGATTGTATCTAAGACTGGTGCACATATGCCACTAAAGTTCCTTATGAATTTTCTATAAAATTGAGCCAATCCATGAAAACTTCTTACCTCAGTCCCTGTGGTTGGTGTAGGCCAGTTTAGGATGGCTTCCTCCTTGCTTGGATCCATCTTCAATGATCCTTTGGACACCACAAAACCCAAATAGACTAGCTCTTGCTTAAAGAACTCACACTTCTCTAGATTGATTGCCAACTTCTCTTCTTGCAACCTTCTAAGAACCAACTCCACATGTTTCAAATGCTCTTCTGCTATCTTGTTGTATATGACGATGTCATCAAGGTATACCACCATAAATATCCCTGTAAAGTCCTTGAGTACTTCATTCATGAGCCTCATGAATGTGCTAGGGGAATTAGAGAGGCCAAATGGCATAACTCTCCATTCATATAACCCATCATTTGTCTTAAATGTTGTCTTCCACTCATCACCATCCTTAATTCTGATCTGATGGTATCCACTCTTGAGATCCAACTTGGTGAAGTACTGGGATCCTCCAAGACAATCCATTAAGTCTTCAATTCTAGGAATAGGGAATCTATACCTAATGGTGATCCTATTTATTGCTCTAGAATCAGTGCATAACCTCCATTTACCCCCCTTCTTTGTTGCTAAAACCACTGGTACTGCACATGGGCTAATGCTCTTTTGAATCAATCCTTGATCCAACAATTCTTGCACTTGCCTAGCTACTTCTAGGTTCTGATATGGTGTAAGTTTGTATGCTGCTTTGTTAGGTAATGAAGCTTCAGGTATGAAGTCAATTTGATGACTTATGGCTCTCTTTGGTGGTAGAGTTGCAGGTGTACCATCACTAACTATGCTCTTGTACCTTTCAAGTAACTTCTGGACTGCTTCCGGTAGGACTGTCTTTTCAACCTTATCTTCCTCTTTAGGTTGTAACACAACCACATATCCTTCACTCCCTTGATGTAGGTTGTTAAGGAACTCTTTACCACTGCTCAACATGATGTTTGGTGTCTTTGACTGTCCTTCTTCCTCTTCTGACAGTGACTGCAACTTAAAAGTCTTCCCATCCTTCTTGAATGAGATGGTGTTCTCTTTCCCATCATATATGACACTTTTGTCATACTGCCATGGTCTTCCCAATAGTAGATGGCATGCATCCATGGGTAACACATCACAAACTAACTTTTCTTTATATCCTCCAATGGAAAACTCCACCGTTACTTGTTCATTTACTAAAACACTTTGTCCCTTGTTTAGCCATGTGACTTTGTAGGGGTTAGTATGGGGTACCTTCTCCAATTTCAGTTTCATTACTGCCTCCTTTGAGATGATATTTTCTGTTGAACCTGAGTCTACTATGACCTTGCACACTTTTCCAAGTATCTTGCACCTTACTCTAAATAGAGCTCTCCTCTGTTTTGGTTCTTCCTTGACCGGTTGTCTGATCAAGACACTACTGAACATCAGATTCTCTCCTACTTCAGATTCAATATGACTGACCTCAGATGACTTAGGACTCATGGTGTCCTCTTGTGCATAATACACTCTCTTCTCATTGCTTGATGAAGATGCTTTCTCTGGGCACCTATAAGCAAGATGACCTACTTGTCCACAATGGTAACACTTCATGTTTGCAAAGTATGAATTGCTCCTACCTGCTCCTCTTCCTCTGTTTGAAACTCCTTGAGGTCCTCTATCTCTGTTATATCCTCCTCTAGAAGATGTTTCTCCTCCATGCTCTGTGAGTTTAGACTCTCCTTGGTTTCTTTGGTCATTGCCTCTACCTTGGTAGCCACCACGCTGTCCTCTTTGATCTCTTTGATCTCTGCCTTTGCCTCTGCCCTTAGAAGCCTGATATTGCTTCCTCTTGCTTCTTTCCTCAATCTTTATGGTCAACTAATAGCATTGGTGTACTCTCTTAGGACTTAAAAGAGCCATCTCCTCTTGAATGTTCCACTTCAAGCCATTAAGGTATCTAGCCACCTTGAGACTCTCATCCTCTGTCACATTAGACCTCATGCAAAGTTTTTGAAACTCCTCAGTGTAAGTGTTTACATCTTGGTCTCTTTTCCTTAGGCTTTGTCTCTTCTTATGTAATTGAATCTCATAGTCATCTGGCATGTATGCTTCTTTTACTTTGGCAACCATACCTTTCCAAGTAGTTATAGGCTGCTTGCCTTCCTTTTCCCTTTTTGTCTGAATGAACTTCCACCATGTCAAGGTAGAACCTCTTAGTCTTGATTTTTCCACCTTTACCATCTGTACTTCAGTGACTCCATCACACTCAAAATGGTTTTCCATTCCCTCTATCCAATCCATGACTAGATCAGCTTCCATTTTCCCACTAAATAGTGGTATGCCTTCAAGTGCTTTTCCACTCAAAGCTTTCAATGCTTTCAAGAAAGCTTCTTCTTTCAGAACAAGGTCAGGTTCAGGGGTTTTGTCTTCCTCTGCAACCTCTTCTTCCTTAGGGATCCTTCCTTCAAATTGCGCACTCCTCACTGCTTGCTCAAGTTGGGCTATTCTTTCCCTCAATTGTTTATTGTCTTCCTCCTACTCTTCAACCATCTTGGCCAGTTTTGCATTTGTCACCATGATGGAAGAATCACTAGACTCAACCTCAGACATACAAGATTCTTTCCCAAATCTTTAACTTGCTTTGATATCAATCTGATAGGGTAGGGTTGGATGAGACACTCACTATCCCATGCTCTAGGTATCACCTTGGAAAACCCTTTGGTGTCACTCTCCACCTTCTTAACCTATAGGCCCTAGTGCTTACTAGGCACCCCTGGTTCTCCTGGCCAACCCTACTATCATCTGCATTCTCCTAACCAAGCCAATCTTGGTGCCTTGCCACTATCTCACCCTTGGCCCTTACTCTTCCCTAAAGGCCACTTAACCTCCAAGATTTACCAACTTGTTGTAGGGGTGTGTGTTGAATTCCAAAGCTTCAAATCTATCCACCTAGGGTTGCTAAGGGATTGACACCCCTGCAACGTTAGGACTTGGTTTCCACTGTTCTCTCCTAGCTGAGCACTGTCAGCTCGCCTAGGGAAAGATCTTCACCATGCTTCCTTGACACCTACTATCTTCTAAACCTAAAATATGTACAAGCATGGAGCTTAGCCTCATTCCCCCATTGACTATACACCAGGTACAGTGGAAAAGAGAGGTCTAAGACTCCATGATTAACAGCTAACCGGTCTGATCAGCAATGAAAGAAACAAAACTAACAAAGAACAAAGCTAGGAAACGATAAGAAAAACTAACTACATAGCACACAAAGCTTGGAAAGTAGATACTACATGTGCCACACACTTCTCAGTGCCTGGAACACTTCATTAACACAAATAAACACTAAAAACTAGAAAATTTCAAGAAACTCATTGCTTTTCCATATGATCAATAAACTTCCAAAAGTTACAAAGTTTTCCCAACCAACCAACCCTCATTCCAGGTCAAGGTCCACCTTTTAAAGGTTCCCAAAGTATTTACACTCCCTTGGTTGAACCTTCTAATGATCAAATCGCAAAAGTTCAAAAACCCACTGTGTTTTCCAACTTTTACCAAATGTTGGCAACTTAAGCCAAATGAGCAACTACACTCATCTAATCCTTTCACCTCCTATTGCACTGATCACAACAGATCAAGATTTATTCAAAAACAACAAAAGCTAACTAAATGGTCAACATGACCTTGAAGTATCAAGACACAAAATTTCTTCCTAGGCTTCCAAAATTGCCTAGTGTTTCCCAATGTTGCCTTGGTGCTCCTGCACCACTAAGCTTTGAACTCATAGGATCTATATTAGAGATGATTTTCAACCAGTAAGGTAGCCTCAATGTCAAATTAATCCTGCATTAAGAGAGATTGTTAAAGCAGAATTGCAAAAATTGTTAGATGCTAGATTTATCTACCCTATTTTGAATAGCCAATGGGTGTCTCCATTGGTGATTGTGCCAAAGAAGGGAGGGAAATGGTGAGTTTTTTTTTACTATAGAGATTTTAATGCTACTACCAAGAAAGACTATTTTCCATTTCATTTTGTAGATCAAGTCTTGGACTCACTTGTAGGAAAGTAGTATTTCTCTTATCTAGATGGATTCAGTGGCTATAACTAGATTCAAATTGCACTTGAGGATCAAGAGAAGACAACCTTCACTTGCCCATGGGGAACATATGCCTACCCAGTGCTTCCTTCTGGCTTATGCAATGCACCTGCAACTTTCTAGAGGGCAGTCATTAGCATATTTTCTCACATCTCCCTTGACTACATGGAAATCTATATGGATGATTTTACCATTTATGGTGTTGATTTCAATGAAGCATTAAAGAATCTTAGAAATTTTCTACAGAGATGTGAAGACCAAAACCTATCCTTAAATAGTGAGAAGTGCTTCATGATGATGCAGGAAGGTGTAGTTCTTGGTTACTACATTTCACACAAAGGAATCCAAGTTGGCCATGCAAAGACTGAGGTAATTACTGGTCTGCCTACACCTACAAAATAAAAGGATGTTAGAAGCTTCCTAGGACATGAAATATATTATAGAGGGTTTATCAAAGACTTCAACAAAATGGTAGCACCATTGTACAATCTCCTAGCAAAAGATGTTGAATTTCAATGGATAGAAGACTATGATAAAGCATTTTTTGATTTGAAGGTGGCTTGACCCATGCTCTTATATTAAAAGGACCTAATTGGGAGATCCCCTTCCACATTCATATAGATGCTTTAGATTATGCCATAGGGGAAATATTAGGACAAAAATAAAGGGCCATTGAAAATGTCATTTACTTTATCAACAAAAATCTACAGGGAGTTGAACTCAACTACACTATCACACAGAAAGAGATGCTAGCAATAATCTATGCCTTGAACAAATTCAGGCACTTTATTACAGGTTATCAAATTTTTATGCACACTAATCACACATCCATTAGATATCTTATGAACAAGCCTTTGATTTCAAGAAGACTAGCAAGATGGTTATTGTTGACGCAGGAGTTTGACATAACCATTGTGGATAAACTAGGAAAGGCTAATGTTGTTCCAGATTTTATTTCAAGATTGACTACATCAAAAGACAATCAAGTTATAGATGACTCTTTTCCCGATGAGCATCTATTTTATATCAATGTTCAAACACCTTGGTATGCTGATATAGCCAATTACCTTGCAATAGGCAGAGTACCCCCTCATTTCTCACCAAAAGAGAGAAGAGTACTTATTGAAAAATATTTTCCTTTTTCCTAGATTGTTGGATGCTTGATTTATATTGGACCAGATCATGTTATGAGAAGATGTGTGAGAGAAGATGATGCATATGACATCTTACATGCATTTCATGATGAACCCTGTGGAGGACATTTTGTAGCAAAAAGGACAGCCATGAATATTTTGAACACGGGATACTATTGGCCTACACTCCACAAGGATGCAGAAAAATGCACAAGGAAATGTGATAGGTGCCAAAGGATGGGCCATCCAACCAAATCAGATGAAATGCCACTTCATCCCCAAGTAGTGATCACTCCTTTTAATAAGTTGGGATTGGATTTTGTGGGACTCATTGACCCACCATTGCATGGTAAGTCTTACATCTTAGTATGCACTGATTATGTAACTAAGTGGGTAAAGGTTAAGGCCATGAAGCATGCAAGAGATAATGAAGTTGTAGAATTTATGTATGAAGAGATTTTCACCGGGTATGGGGTTCCAAGAGAAATAGTAACTGACCAAGGAGCTCAATTCACTTCAACTCTTGTTACAACCTTGGTTAATGAATACAACATTAGGCATAAGAAGTCTACCCTTATCACCCTCAAGCTAATGGACAAGCTGAGGTCACCAATAGAGAAATTGAATCCATTCTGACCAAGACAGTAGCCATTCATAAAAGGGATTGGGAAAGCAGATTGCCAAAATTTGTATGGGCCTATAGAAATACTTGGAAAACCACTACAGGTTTCACCCCGATTGAGTTGTTGTATGGGAAGATAGCCATAATGCCTATTGAGTTTGAATATAAGACCCTCCGGACTGCAGTTGACCTAGGGATGGATATCTCTACAACACAGAAAGAAAGAATCACATAGCTGAATGCTTTGGATGAGATGAGAAGAATATCCCTGCACCACACTAAGGTAATGTAGACTCAGAGGATGAGATGGCATGATAAATTTATCAAGGAGAAGTTTCAACCAAGTGACTGGGCATTGTTATATGACTCCAAGTATTAGGACAATGCATTGAAGTTATAGACAAGATGGCTCGAACTGTATGAGGTTACTGAAGTCTTTGCTAATGGAGTTTTGCAACTAACCACCATTAACCTTGTCAGATTCAAGCTACTCATCATTGATCATCATCTCAAGTTATACCATAAGCCATCCTTTAAAGACGAGCTCTTGCAACAATTTTTCCAGCGATTAGCAAGTGAGTTTCCTGTAGCTGAAAGTGGTGGACCTAGCATCTCACCTTTTGACTAAATTAAGGTACATATTCACCATAATAAATATTTCCACCTTAGTGGAAATCCATTTCTCCACCCATCCACCCATCTATCCATCTATATCATCCTTCTCTCTCTTCCATCATTTCACTTCGCCTCACTCCACTCCACTTAAATTTATTAAATGCTCAATCATTCCTAAAAAGGGTGAATGGTACCTTCATTTATTCCTTGATATTTACAACGCATCTTTTGCATGTTTAGGTATGTGCATCTTAATTAGCATCTATTAATTACATTTTAATCTCATTAAATTAATCATTGTACATTTGTATGGAAATTTCCGTAACATGTAATTACTACCTGTCATTTCATCCTTCCTTTCCCACATGTGTGGATACATGTCAACATTTAGGTTGGGGGGAATAAAACATGCCAATATAATGCAAAGGTGTCAAGTCATAAGTTGGCTGCATCAGAAAATTTAAATTAGCCAAATTTGAAATTTTGGCTCGCATGTGTGAAGTGATGGTTTTTGAGCCGCCAAATCCTTCCATTGTCACCCTCATTGATCACCCATTTTCTTACTTTAATTACCATTTCCTAACCTTGATTTGTAAGTAGTTAATGGTAAAAAAATAGAGACAAGGAAAGGAAAGTTCAGTCGACACTTGCAGTAAAAATTTTGAAGCAAGGTGGTGGCTTTTGAACAGAAATTGTAAAAAAAGGGAATTTTTACAATGTGACAGTGAATCCAGACAATGGGGGGTAGTTTAATTTGGCATGAACACTCAATTCATGGGATTCTACTACAAGATGCACAATGCCTGGTAGAATTTTAGTGTTGTGGATGGTTTGATTATTTCATGAGTTTAGAAGGCTTTGACAAAGGTATTGCTCTTGAGTTTGCTCAAACATTCTCTGAAGGCAGAGTCACGGTGAAAGGATTAGAAATTGAGGCAACTAAAGAGAAAATTGTTGAAGTTTCAAGTTTACCAGCTGATGGTGAGAATTTCCCTACTTTAAGGGATGCTAGGTCAGCCAGAGCAGAATTCATAGTACATGGTGACCCACCAATCAACATTGAAAAACAGGGTGCAAAGAGGACATCTCTTTTTGAACCTTGGAAGTAGGAAATTTTCTACATAATAAGGTACATTACCTGTGAGGGACGTTTTTCAAACCTACATTCAGTAAATTTCAAGCTTTTGAGCCACATGAGGCATGGAAGGAGGATAAATTTTCTCAATATTCTCTACAACCTTCTATCCATCATGGTAGCTGAAACACAAAAAGGTAGGGACAACTCTGTCTCACACCATTGTTTAATAAAATTGCTGGTCAAGAAATCTTTACATAGTGTATCTAAGATGTCCTGGGAGGAATTTGTGAATGTTGATCAATTTAGACTTGAGGAACTGCAACCTAGGGTTTTACTCTAGCCCCGTAGGATTAGCAAAAGATTAAGCTTAGCCAAAGAAACTCCTGATGCTTCAACTTTTGGTGCAAGCTCTAGCATAAACCCTCCTATAGTAGCAAAAGAAGCCATAAACATTAGCTCCTCGGAAATAAAGCATTCACAAGAAGCTAGCTCCTCATCTAATTCTGATGATAATGTCCCCCTAGAAACCCTAATAAGAACTAGGGCATAAAGGAAGGAGGATGAAACAAGTAAAAAGAAAAGAACAAGCCCAAACCTAGCCTGTAGAGAAAGAGGTGCCAAGTGTTAGGAAAAGGAAGGCTAAATATATTCATCCTATAGCCAAAGGGAAACCCAAGATCACCCCTAGGAAGTCAAAACCAGCTAGGCCAACTTTTTGCACACCTTTGAAGGAAAGACCTAGGCATGAAGAACCATCACATGGAGACACTGAAGCTCCAATGGATTAGGAGAATATTGAGGAAAAAGAGGAAGATGTATTTCAGAGGGAAGCAAAAATAACATTGGAAGACCTTGCCAATATTGTAGAAGAGTTTGAGGATTAGCAAGGGTTCCTGCAACATATCCAAGAACAGGATTAGGAGATCATGTAGCCACAACCAGAACAAGAACAAAACCAAGAACGAGAACAAGGAGTCCTACAACAAGAAGTGCGTGAAGAAGTAGCACCCCCATAGTTAATTGGACAACCCAAATTTATGCAAATAGTACCATACGAAGAGTAGTCGTCGTCAAAAATATTGGTAGGAGTCCACAACCATCTTGATATTTCAGTCTGTGTTGTAATTTTAAATTTGTGGAAAGAAATAGAAAGAAGAGAGGAAGAGTGGAAACAAGAGAGAAAAATACTTAAGAAAAAAATTCAAATGAGGGATGAAATTATTGAGGAGAAGAACGAGGAGATTGCCACTTTGAAAAAGAAGGTGGACAATATTGTGACTATGGTGCCATAAATTGTGGAATGTAGAGCTCCTTTGAGGGTTTATGCCCTCCATTTGAGAGAGAAATATCTCTCCTTCAAACTATCAAGAATCATTTCAGATTTAAATCCCTCCATTGAAACTCTTACAGAATTTTTTAATTCTTTCAGGATTGCTTCTTCTGAAATGAAAAATCCATTATGTGAGTTCTATTTGCATGATTATGTTGTTACACAAGATCAAGATTGGAACCCATTATTATCAATAGTTTTCGCCTCAGCTCAAATGGAGGAGCTAGCTGATTATTATTTGCCATAAAGTGGAATTGCAGATTGGATTTTAAATGTTGTTTCGCATTATCATTATGCATTGAATATCAGTTATGCATTTTAGTGAAGTTATGGAGTTGCAAAGTGCCATTCAGAGGTTGCAGATTTAAAAGAAACACAGAATTGAGTACATGTGCAAAATAGCATTTCAGATGCTTTTATTCATTTCAAAAAGAACTCATATTTTTACAAGGCTTCATTTGATTTCACAATCAGAATAGTATTACAACATTGCAAAAATGCATTTTCTTTTCAATTGAAAAGCAGAATTGAAATCAAAGATCCACACAAGACGTGGATATAACTGTGACTGTGACAATGCATTTCTAATAGCACATTGCACTACTGAAGATGCAAAAGGAAAACATATAAGCAACAGCATAGTCATCATTGCCTGGTTATCGACGCTTGATGTTGAATGGTGCACCTCGTCACCTCGAGCTTCATCGACCTGTAAGAGGAAAAGAAGGGTGTCAGTGGCTCCGACTATGACATAACTTATATGATGCACCTACAATAGTATAGTATACTATTAGCAATGCATTGAAACAATCAAATTCAGTCAAGTGCAGTATGAACAAGTGAGCTGAAGGAGAAGTATCAACATCATAATCAACATGTTCCATTTTTTATGCTAACACTGTTTGTTTCCTTGTGCAGGTATAAGTAAAGTCATCAAGTTGAACATTATTTGAAGACTGAGCATGTGGAGTAAAACGAGCTCCCACAAGGGTAGATCCCGGCATGCTGCCCTATGCATTAAATGGGCTGTTTTTGAAAGATATTTCATGAGATACATCAAACAAAGTGAAATACAACTGAAAGAGTAAAACAGATTTATCCATCAAGTAACGAAACCAACTGTGCATTCATAACGATCAACATTTCTTTCTGAAGGCTACAGGTGAACAGTGAGTTTAGTTCACTTAAGGAATTTAATAGAGTGCATTTGCATCAGAGATTGCTGAATTACTTCATTTTCTATGCTGATTATAAACATGTGTCATGTGAGTTTCAATTCATTATTTCTCTTTTGGATAGTGAACAGGCATACATATGCCATAATGCTTTGTTCTAATTTTCATCATCAAAGAGAACAGATCTAAAGAACAGTTTGTGCAGTGAAATATAAAAATGCATGAAGAGCACCATGTTGCTCAAGAGTACAAATATAGACAGTGCATTTGAGTATTGAATGATTCTGAGTTACCAGTTAGATATGAACCAGTGAGTAAAGGAGGTGGTACTGATACAATGTCATAGTCTGAGAACAAAAAGATGGGTTTGTGTATCCATGATTAGTGGAGGACAACAATCAAATGTGATATGTTTTCATTTTGTTTTCAGTGAGATGCAAGTGTCAAGTAGGACATCACTTGTGATAAGTCAAGTCATGAATTAGATGCAAAAAATATGCAGGATTTTGATCATTTTCAGATTACTCAGTCAAGGTCTTGTCAGAACAGTAAGATAAAGGTTTTGTCATATTTACAGGATGAGCAACAGAATACAGTTGGGGACTATAATGGAATGTTCAATTTTGAGCTTAATACACATAGGAGATTTTAAATTCAAGACAGACCTTTCAAAATCTTGTGGACATCATGAAGAGTCATGCTGACTTTTAACAGAAATAACAAATGAACACTTTTTCTGTCAGGATTCTTAGTACTTGGAGAGCATTTTCAGAATGTGTATTGGATGTTCTTTTTAAGGATAGTCTACAGCTCTGTGTCAATGATAGTTTTGTGAATCGAGTTCAGATTTTATACAACTATCAAAGAGAGCTACAGAAAGGTCAAATGGAATTCCAAGTAATATGAATCAATAAGTTAGCTACTGGGCAACATATAGGTTATGTTATTCTTGTCATGAGTTTCAATTGGGTTTTGGTCAGTTTTTTGCTCAAATTATGAACTCTGTTGGCTATGAGATAGTTCAAGCCATTTCAATGAGGATATATTCTTTATAAAAAAAAATAGAATAACAAGGAGGTGAAATGAAAATACGAACTTTCAGGTCTTTCAAATAGCACAAACTGTTTGTTCTAGCTCGAGCCATATGGATAGAACAAATAGCAGTTACTTCTTTTTTTCAATTGCTTTCGAAAATACAGAAATGCAGAAATTGTGTGAACCCATATGGGTTTTATATTAAGCAACAATATAATTACAAAATGTGCTAATTTTTGTGATGTTTCAAGTTTCAAAGTATAAGAAACGCAGCTCTCATATATTTTTCACAATACCCATGAAGAGACAACAAGGAAATATGAAAATGTGAATTCCTGTTTGGGTCGAGCTCGTGGCTAAATGCAAATAGATATGCAGAAAACCCATGTAGTTTTTAGTTCTTAATACAAAGTTTTTAAACTTTCAGAGCTAACCCATATGGGTTTTTACTTGAAATTGCAGAATGACAAGCAAAAAATGTTTCCTGGGTTGATTCAAGTCTCAGAATAGGAAGATGAAGTTTCTACTAAATTTTCATAATACCCATATGTGGGTTTTGCCTCAAATGCATAGGAGGAGAATAACATATGCTTTAAAAATTACCAGTTCAAGGTAGAAACTGAGTACTCTCACTGTGGCCAATAGCTTCAAAGAGCACCAGAAACCAAGAGTTTGAACTCTCGAAATTGCAGACGAGTTCTCATAAAAGTAAAATGTAAACACAGAGCAAAAGTACCAGATGTTGTATTGGTCATGGCCAAGGAAGAACAAAGCACAGGAAACGGGGAGAAGTTAGAAAGAGGTATAACAGGCTGAGCCCATAGAGATTGTCTTGCTCTAAAATGAAGTAGAAGAACCATAATAATAAGCAAAATAAGCTTACCCAGGTGAAATCTCAACTATCAGAAGGAAAAGTTGAGGTTCCAAAGGCACATGAGTACCAGTCCAAGCTCAACTCAGTCATGGTGGTGGCAGTAGAGCTTCTTCCCTTCAAGCTAGAGAGTGTAAAATAAGTGATCATTAGGGTTTGACTTTGCTTTTGATCAAAACCCTAATTCAACCCTATGTTGATTTGATATTTGGTCTGAACACATGTTGAAATTCGAAATGATTCCACCTTTTCCTTATGATTTATTAAAGTCTAGATGTTGTTATTTGAAGGGGGGGCCCAAAATTCTTATGCTAGGTCAGCTTGGAAGGTCTTTATGACTTTCATTCTTGCCT
Organism: Sequoia sempervirens; assembly: GCA_007258455.2. Taxonomy (NCBI): domain Eukaryota; kingdom Viridiplantae; phylum Streptophyta; class Pinopsida; order Cupressales; family Cupressaceae; genus Sequoia; species Sequoia sempervirens. The sequence goes on along the minus strand of VDFB02193867.1, from coordinate 47,465,068 downwards.
TAGTGAAGTTTTGGTTTGCGCCTTATGATTATTTGCTTTAAGAGAAAGGGTGAATGGCGAATGTCTTACCACTTAGGTTTTTGCTTTCTTATTGAAGGTTAATGATTATTTTAGGGTTGTATTTTAGTTGATTTTAGAGAAATCAACAAAGATTGAAGACATCAAGGAGAATAATTGTAATGCTTTATTTTATGATTTTTGAGAAAATCAATTATGAAGATATAAGCAATTTTATTTTTGCAAAAGATTTCCAATCTTTGAGTTGCAAAAATAGACAATTGAAAAAAATCTGCATCTTGTAAAGCAGAAGCATAAAAGCGATATTTTATAAATTGCTTTATGTTTTCTTGCTATTTTTAGCAGATCTTTGACTGATTTTCCTTCTTGGTCGGATTCCAGACTTATCTTGGAGAGATAAGGTGTTTTTTGAACTTTTAAAGCAGGATTTTCCTATTTTTAGAGGCTTGACAGTGTAATCATAAAAGCTTTGTGCTTTTTTCTGCTTTAAAGCAGTTTTTGAGTTTGTTTGAGACCTTTTTTCCTTGAGATTTTTCTGAGCTCGGATTAGGGTTTCCTTGAGAGTTCTTTTGATAGATTTAGTCTTTCAACTCTCCATACTCAGCAGAGAGATCAGTTTCTTGCCCTTACTCATTTCGGGGAGCTTGTAAACCTTTTGATACTCAGTTTGAACAGATTGACACTCTTCCAATTTTAATAGAGTAGTAGATTTCTCCTTCTTGTTTTTTGTCTCAAATTTTGTAATGGCAATCTGATATACTTGTGTTTTCAAATTGGAATCCTTTTATGTCTTGATGTTATAGGTTGTGTTTCAAAATTACATGTTTCAGGTTGCATGTTGTATTTGTTTCCAGATCTTCATGCAAATCATTGATGGGATATGTGCCAATGAGATTGTGAGGATTACTGCAATAGAGAAGTTGTTATGAGTGGTCAGGTCTGAATTCTTATAAGTTTGGTGAATCATCTTTTAGAAATATATTTTTTATGTTTAGTTATTCTTCATCCCTTTCCTCAGAAGCTGTTTTGGAATAGATTTCATTATTCGGAGAACCATCTCACTCTGGAGATTCCTCTTTTGCGTAAGATCACCCACATCTGAAAGAGGTTTCCATGTTTCAGTAGTTTGTTGAATACTGCATTTAGCAGGGTGCAAAACTATTGATAACAGTTACACAAGATCAAGATTGGAACCCATTATTATATGTTGGGGATATACAACTGAGAGCATTTACATTGTGGGTCCAAAATGAAATTAGTTGTGGAGAGAAAAATAGTTCCTACAAGAAAATAGAGTCTAACATTCCCTTAGCCATTAGGACTTAATCAAGCCGCCCTAGGGATATCCATAGAGAATGGCTTAGGATGTTCCTCAGGCCAAGCTATGGTGAAATAATTATGCCCTAGATAGAGGCTATGTATGTTGAATATGAGATTAAAAAAGCTGCAAAAGAAGAACTTATAAGGGGATACCTGGCCCAACATTGGAATAGCTTATCAAATGATTTGAAGCAAGCAGAGCCCCACTCCATTCACAATTATGGTACAGCACTGAAATGCATTGACAGGTACATTCAATTGGGAAAAACAAAAGGGATATTTTGGCTTCCTTTAACCTTCCAGCCACCAATTCTCTTGTGGCCTATGCCAAATTTTAGATTTTTCCAACATGATATTGCTATTAAGAGGAAAATATGGAATAAGTTTGATAGGTTGGGAGGATTTTACTGGGATTCAGACTCATGATCAGCAGAAAAAAATGTCATCCAACTTACAATTGTAAATTTCAGATCTCTAACAAAGCAAAATAACACCCCTTCTAGAGGACTAGCAAAATGTTAGGTTGGGGTGAAATGATGAGCTTAGTTTTTGGTCAAGTTCTGGGTAGATTTCATAAGTTTATTTGTTGGAAGTTTCATAAACTTTATTTTTTAAGTGTTGATCTTTTATAATGCTTCCCTCAAACCTTTAATATTGGGTTTAATTCCCACCTTTGCAAACTTTAATGACATTAGCATGTTATGTGAATTATCTATATTAATTTTACATATGGTTGATGAATGTACTTTTAAGTAATTACAGATGTAAATTATGCATATTGACGGTGCCATGCAGCCATAATTTGAAGATGCTAAGTTGAGGAAGGAAACCCATAAGAAGATCATGCAAGGGAATCATTAAAAGGAGTCAACAAAGGATGACGACAGTGGATTCCCCATGCCAGTTATTGTAACCACCTTGTATTAATGGCATTGAGAATATGTGGGTGTTCCTATAGCATCGAGTCCACGTTGGGCATGCATGTCTAACTAAATTCCCAGTAGACATAAGCACTCTGCCATTATTTTCCTGCTTTCCCTAAATGGCATCCTCTCAATTAGTGGGATTTGACTACCCTATTTAGTTAATAGTATAAAAAATGTTTTGAATCTTTTTCTTGGAGGTTTTGCATAGTTCTTGATTGTTGTTGGCACTGATATCGATGATCAATGTATTGAGCATTCTTCATTTTCAATACAACTATGATACTATTATGTTTCTATGTGTCTCAATGAATAAGATGTTATTCTAAGTTCAATCATTTGAGTTTCCATTAGTCTTATAAGATTCTCATCCAAGGGGGCCCACTTGGTGAGTAATTCGTCTTTTAGAGTAGTTAGTTTAGTTATCATTTTCTATTATGTACTTAGTTAGAAATCTAGCTTTGACTATTCTTGACTAGAATTCTTCCTCCGGCCAAAGTAGACAGAGTAGTTTTCTATTTGTATTGCTTAAATATTTACCCTTGTTATGCATTTCGATTTAGTAAAGTTGTTAATTGATGCTTAGTCTTTCTTCCTTTCTTTCCAGGCAATTTATTTTCTAGTATTGTGGTTTTCTTAGCTATAGAGTAGAATGACTACTTTGAGTTCCTAGTGCACATATATTACTGACCCATTTCAATTTCACGTCCCTGGGTTAACAAGTTAAATGCACCTTCATGATGATTGAGATAGCTTTTCAGTTTAGATATCCAATCTCTGAATAATAGTTATAAAGGCTTAGTTATTGAATCATTGTAGGAGGCCAACAACTACTTGTTTTTTTTTTTGTATATTTTGGATGAAGAGATTCCAATCACCTCTCTTCTTCCATGATCTCACATTTTATTGCAGGTAATTGCGTTCTTTTGTAGGTCCCAAAAATATCAAATAAGGTCAATCTATGTAGGTGATTCTTGAAGACAAAATTTCATGCTAAATGGGCATGTCGTCCAGACATCCAATCATGAAGATGCAACATAATGTGTGTTAAATAGGTGGACAACTAAGAGGGGGGGTGAATCAGTTGTCACACAAATTCAAACTTAAAATCTTCAATACTTATCAATTCCAAAACCACACTATTATGTTATTAAGTAAGAGCATGAAAGACAAATAACAAAAAGTAAATAAACACAATGAACACTAGATTTTTTACGTGGAAAACCTAATAAAGGAAAAACTATGGTGAGGGTTAACTCACAATATAAGAGATTATAAAACTAACTATAGAGGCTCACTACCAAGGGCTCACTACCTAGAAAATGATTCACTATCCAAATACAAAGGATCACTATCTACAAAAAGGACTCACTATCCAACAGGGAGGCTCACTGCCTATAGATACAAAAGAGAACAAAAGATCCACCACATCATTTAACACACATCCAAAACCTTGAATAAAAATTGCAGAAACCTTTAGCTCACTTCCTTCAAGAATCCAACACAATGAAAATTGTTGTCACAACTCACTCACACACACAATTCTGGTCTTATGATTTGTGGCACACTTTCATCACTTTGTGTCACACTTTCATTCAAATCCTCACAATTCAACTTTCTTTTATACCTTCCTCAACCTTAGAAGCATTCACCAAGGTTAGCCACAAATATCTTATTTCATAAATTCAAATTAGGTCGGCAACTAGAAATTCCCATGGCGCAAAGGAATAAGAGTGGACCAATAAAAATATTTTCCAAGATCAAAAATAATTTTCTTGAATTAACCACATGTTTCCCCAATTATATTTTATTCTTTGAATGAAGTGTAGACACTAGGTCAACCAAACCTAATGAAAGCACAAATGATCAATGATGTACATGCTTCCCAACATGAAGATGACACGCAGACTCAACATGTTTTATTATGCACAAGAATACATCTCTACTTTCTTCAGATTCATCCATAGTAAGAACAATATGCTTCAATCACTTAACACCTTTCACTAGTTCATCTAAACTGTGCAAACCCACACTGAAATACTAAAACATGACTTTCAGATCACCAATCTTCAACCCTCTTTGCCACAACACAAAGAACATCATCATAGGACAAATACCAAATTTGCACGATCTAAAACAAAATCGTGGAGGGCTGGAGAGCAAAAACATTTCTCCTAGTACACAAAGGATCAAATCTGCCAATAGAAACCACATACTAGTGAATGCAACTTTCACATCCCATAAAACTAGAAGCTAAAACTTAGAAGATATCACCACAAGATCACCATTAACAAACCTTCAGAATTGCACAAGCATAGGATCAACACAAAAGAAACACAAAGCACATATTAGAGCACAATATGAACACATCCATCACTCTGACTTCTCTTCTTTATTAATTTTCTCAAAAGCACTTGGAAACTCATCAACTCAACACATCTGCAACAAAATAAGATAGCTCCACGTACTCACAACATCTTAGCAACATCTCAACTATATATGTACAATCTGTAACATAATGAATAGTGTTGACATCAATGTCAACGTCAATGACAACACCACCAGACTAGCTCATACTTGCAAAAATATCCCCCTTTGTCATTGATGGAAACACATGGTGTGAAAAACCATCAAAGACAACAACCTACACAATATTTTGGGAGAACACCTTCTCTTCCATTGCAACTATTTTCACATGACTTTCTCTCCCCCTTTGACATCAATGGTAAAGAATAACAACTCTAATTACTCCCCCTTAGGAGCACACTCATACTGCAACAAGAACCTTTTTCTACTCCCCTTGTGGAGTAGATCCATCTATCAATCCAAGTAAATAAAGGATCTATGAATTCACTAGACTGATACACCTTCATGTGCACATAGTTTGGAGGGCCAATGACCACCAACCTCTCCCTAATATTCTCAAAAGTATCCTTCAAAAGAGCCTTAGTAAATATGTCTATAATTTGTTCCTTTTTTGTCACATACTCCAATCTGACTTCATTCTCCAACACTTTTTCTCTCAAGAAATGATATTTGATAGATATGTGCTTTGTTATTAAATGCATAATCGGGTTCTTTAAAATGTTTATTGCACTTGTGTTGTCACATAAAATAGAAATAGGCTCATCACATACCACTCCAATGTCTTTCAGAGTTTGCTTCATCCAAAAAACCTGTGTGCAGTAGGATGCTACAACAATATATTATGCTGCTACAATGGATAAAGAAATTGAGTCTTGCTTTTTACTCAACCATGAAACCAATCTTCCACAAAGAAAGAAAGCACCACCACTAGTACTCTTTTGTTCATCTTTAAGATATCTAAGTATCCTCTTTATAGTTGTGACATGCACTTCTTTAGGATCCTCTTGGAATTTGGAAACTAAACATATTGCATGCATAATATCCGGTCTAGTAGCAGTAAGATACAAGAGTCCACAAATCATAGATCTGTATTTGCTTTGATCAATCTTAGCAGATTCATCATCTTTTCTTAGTTTACATCTAGTTACTGTAGGAGTACAAACCAGTTTGGAATCATCCATTCCAAACTTCTTCAACAACTCTTTTACATACTTAGATTGTGAAATGAATATCCCTTTATCAGTTTGATTCACTTGTAGACCAAGGAATAAATTCAATTCACCAATCATAGACATCTCAAATTCTTTCTACATCTTTTCAACAAAATTTTTACACCTGCCATCATTTCCACCAAAAATAATATCATCAACATACACAACTACTATCAAAATTTTATTACCTTGTACTTTGAAGTAGAGATTGTTGTCAATAGAACCCTTGTTGAATCCTTGGTTTTTTAGGTATCTATCCAATCTTGCATACCAAGCTCTAGGAGCTTACTTCATTCCTTACAATGCCTTCTTCAACTTATAAACCATGTCTATTTTGTCAGATAACTAAAACCCTTCAAGTTGTTCCATATACACTTCTTCCTCCAACTCACCATTTAGAAAAGCTGACTTAACATCCATCTGATACACTTTAAAGTCCTTGTGGGCATAGAATTCCAAAAACATCCTAATAGCTTCCATTCTAGCCACATGGGCAAATGTCTCTTCAAAATATATACCTTCAACTTGTGAATATACCTTACATACAAGTCTTGCTTTGTTCCTTACAACTTCTCCACTTTCATTTAGCTTATTTTGGAACACCCTTTTTGAGCCAATCACATTTTTATTCATAGGCCTAGGGACTAGTTCCCATGTCTGATCCTTTTCTATCTGTTGTAACTCTTCTTTCATTTCTCTCATACAACTTTCATCTTCACTTGCTTCACTTACATATTTAGGTTCAATTTTAGAAAGTAAACACAAGTTTACCTCAACTGCAACTCTACTTCTTGTCTTCATGCCTTCACTCTTGTTTCCAATTATCTGTTCCTCTAGATTATTCTTTTGTACATACTTAGGAGTCTTAACAACACGTTCTGTCTCATTCTCTTCTTCTTCTTCTTCTTTAGTTTGTTCTTCTTTCTCTTCTTCTTCCTTCTTTTTATTCTCCTTAGGTACATGTCCACAAATAGGATCATCAGGTTCAACTTCACTTATCTCAATAGGTCTATGTATGTCTTCATCAACTTTTAGATAAGCACTTTCAACAATCTTTCTCAATCTTTTGTTAAAGCATTTGCATGCTTTGCTAGTAGTAGAGTATCCAAGAAAGATTCCTTCATCACATCTAGAATCAAACTTTCCAAGGTTTTCATCATCCCTTTTGATATAACATCTACTTCCAAATACCTTAAATTACTTCACAGTAGGAGTCTTACCATTCCATAACTCAAAAGGAGTCTTTGTGTTGTTGTATCTAATCTAAACTCTATTAAAAACATAAAAGCAGTGTGTATCACTTATCTCCAATATACATCTGGTGCATTTGATTCTTTCATCATAGTTCTAGCAGCTTCTTGTACTGTCCTATTTTTCCTTTCAACTACTCCATTCTGCTGAGGGGTTCTCAGAGGAAAAAACTATCTTTTTATGCCATTCTTTTCATATAATGCATTAAATTCACTAGAAGTGAAGTCACCACCTCTATCAGATCTCAAACACTTGATTTTCAAATTTACTTCATTTTCCACTCTTGCTTTAAATACCTTAAACCTATCCAGAGCCTGAGTCTTTTCTCTAAGAAAAGTGACCCATGTCGTTTGAGTATAATCATCAATAAGCAACATGAAGTACCTGTCACCATTCAAGCTTCCAGTTCTAGTTGGACCATAGAGATTAGTGTGAATTAACTCCATCATTCTAGTAGTAGAGTACTCTTTTCCCTTAAAGTTGCATCTGGTCTGCTTCCCCAACTGACAACTTCTACAAATAGTATTAGCAAGTCTTGTGATTCTAGGTAGTCCTCGAACAATCTCCTTTGAATTGATCTTGAGCAGGTTATCAAAATTTACATGTCCCATTCTCTGGTGCCATAACCAACTTTCACTGACTTGAGATACCAGGAATTGACCATCAACTCCCTTCAACTGATAGATGTTCCTATGAGTTCTTCTTCCAGCAACAACCATATCTCCATTTCTGGATCCTTTTCTAATTTCATAGGTATTGTTTTGAAACACATGTTTAAATCCATTGCTAAACATTTGACCAACACTTAGAAGATTATGCCTCAAACCCTTCACATAATATACATCATTAGTATTGTGTACTCCATCAAAACTTATTGAACCTTTCCAATAGATATTAACTCTTGAATCATCACCAAACATAACTAAACCACCATCATATTTTTCAAGTTTAGTCAACTTACTCTTATCTTCGACCATGTGATTAGAACATCCACTATCAATTACCCAATAGTCTTCATCTTGTCTTGTATGAAAAGCGGTAACCAAAGTACCTTCCATCATATTCTTCTTATTCTCTGAAGCCTTCTTACTTACACATTTTCTAGAGTTAGTGGATACAAATTTATTTTCCAAATCTAAGAATACATATTCACTATCATCAACCTCATTCTCAGATTCATCATCAAAAATTCCTACTTCTTCTTTAACATAATATAACTTCTTATACTTCTTATCCTTTCTATCCTTATCTTTATAATTCTTATTCTTGTTATGTGCATCTTTATTCAAACATCTTGAAGCATAATGACCAATATTACCACAATTGAAACATTTAAAGGGAAACATACCTTTACATTTTCTGGTGCCTTTATTCAACTTCCTAGTGAAGTTTTCTTCCAACTCATCATGACCATCACTATCCGGTTCTTCAATATTCATTTCCTTAATTTTTTTTTATGTCTTCTCTTCCATCTTGTCTTCTTTCTAGAAATTCCTCATCTCGAATGCTTGCAAGGTGCCAAACAATTGCTCTAAATTGTACTTCTTAAGATTATACATTTCTTCAATAACCAGAATCTTATTGTTGTACCAATCTAGTAGGGTGATCAAGATCTCAATTATTTCTTCATCTGATAGTTTTCCTTCTTGATTTATAACTCCATTTGCAATCAATTCAACCCTTTGAAAGAAACTTGTAAATTCTTCACCTTCTTCATCTTTAGATTCACAAATTTGTGCTTTGCCACTAACTTCTTTGTCAATTTCACTCTTTCATTTCCTTCATACATGTCTTCCAATTTCTTCCAGAATTCATGTGCAGTATCCAAAGAAAGAACTATAGCTCGCTCATTTTTAGATAAGCCACTACAAATAGCATACTTCTCCTTCTCATTTTCTTCATAAGCAAAAATCTCTTATGCAGTAGTAAGACCATCAGACAGGTATGTATACTTTGTCCCTATAGCTCCAAGTCTTGAAACCAAGAGAGATAATATATCCTTTCATATGTCCCTTCCAATCATTGTAGTCAGTTCCATCGAACATAGGGATCACCAACTTGTGTGCCATCAGATCTTTCTTAAGCAGTTAAGCTCTACACAAGGAACCAAAAGCTTTGATACCAATTTTTAAACAAGCGTAAGACAACTGAGGGGGGGTGAATTAGTTTTCACACAAATTAAAACTTAAAATCTTCAACACTTATCAATTCCACAACCACACTATTTTGTTATTAGGTAAGAGCATGAAACACAAATACTATAAAGTAAATCAACACAATGAACACCAAATTTTTACGTGAGAAAACCAATAAGGGAAAAACCATAGTGAGGGTTAACTCACAATATAAGAGATTATAAAATTGAATATAGAGGCTCACTGCCAAGGGCTCATTGCCCAAAAGAGGACTCAGTGTCCGAACACAAAGGCTCACTACCTACAAAAATGACTCACTATCCAATAGGGAGGCTCACTGCCTATAGATAAAAAAGAGAACAAAAGATCCATGACATCATTTCACACACATCCACAACCTTGAATAAGAATTGCAGAAACCTTCAACTCACTGCATTTAGGAATCCAACACAATGAAAATTGTTGTCACAACTCACTCACACACACACTTCTGCTCTTATGATTTGTGGATCACTTTCATCACTTTGCATCACACTATCATTCAACTCTTTACAATTCAACTTGATTTTATACCTTCCTCAACCTTAGAAGCATTCATCAAGGTTAGCCACAAATATCTTATTTCATAAATTCAAATTAGGTCGGCAACTCAAAATTCCCACGGTGGAAAGGAATAAGAGTGGACCAATAAAAATATTTTCCAAGATTGAAAAATAATATTCTCGAATTAACCACATGTTTCCTCAATTATATTTTATTCTTTGAATGAAGTGTACACACTAGGTCGGCCAAATCTAAAGAAAACACAAATGATCAATGATGTACACTCTTCCCAACATGAAGATGACATGCAAACTCAACAACATGTTTTATTATGCATGAGAATACATTTCTGATTTCTTCAGATTCATCCATAGCAAGAACAATATGCTTCAATCACTAAACACCTTTCACTAGTTCATCTGAATTGTGCAAATCCACACTGAAATCCTGAAACATGACTTCCAGGTCACCAATGTTCAACCTTCTTTGCCACAACACAGAGAACACCATCATAAGACAAATCCCAAATCCGCATGATCTGAAACAAAATAGTGAAGGATTATGGAGTAGAAACATTTCTCCCAGTCCATAGAGGATCAACTTTACTGGTAGAAACCACATGTCGGTGAACACAACTTTCACATCCCATCAAACCAAAAGTTGAAACTCAAAAGATATCACCACTAGATCACCATCAACAAACCTTTAGAACTGCACAAGCATAAGATCAACACAGAAGAAATGTGGAGCACATATTAGAGCACAATCTAAGCACATCCATCACTTTGACTTCTTTTCTTTATTAATTTTCTCAAAATCACTTGGAAACTCATCGACTCAGCACATCTGCAACAACATAAGATAGCTCCATGTACTCACAACATCTTAGTAGCATCTCAACTATACATGTACAATTTGCAACATACTGAATAGTGTTGACATCAATGACAACACCACCAAACTAGCTCATACTTGCAATAATGTGATGTTGAGTTTTTATAGTTCCATGTTTGAAGCTCAATTTCTTAGGAGCTTGGCCTAGTAGTGTCTCAACTAAATACAACAACAAAGAACACTTTTTCATCAAAGTTGTAGACAAATCTATAATGAGAGAGATGAAGAATCGGTTTGAATAATTTGAAAACAAAATTTTTAGAAGTCAAGTGTCATTGCCACATGTCCCAATTGCTACATCACCATTCCACTGCTACCAATGAATCCTTCAAGAAGACCTCATGATTATCATGCTCATTTCACCAACATTATGGTATGCATATGTATTTCCTTCTTCCCATTTTGATATACATGCATGCTAAAAGTATCATTTGCTTATGTGGTTATCTCTGAAAGCCAATGACCTTCACCAAAACATCATTAATTTAACCACTACATTTAGATCAACTTCATCTTCCACTCTTCCATCACTTCCATTCCTTTGTACTCCATCCACCCCTAACCCACAGAATAAAGTCAGGTTGGCTCACTTACAATGCCAAGCTCCCCCATTGTTCTACCCCATCTCCAAATAAAATTGGATGGTGAAAACCTATCCCAGGAACCATCAGACCTTGGAGTGCTTGAAAACTAGCTTGTTGACAAGCATTCCTTGGGCATAATATTTTTTGTTTGTGAAAACCATTTCAAGGTGCAATTAGTCAAATATTGTTTAACAACTGGTTTGTTGAAAGACAATATTTACAAATAATAAAAGAGAAATCACAATTCCATCTAAGATCGATTGCTCCTTATGTCACAAAATTCTCAGTTTTGTCACTCCATCAGGAAGAATATGATCCAAATCTCAATCTATCATTCATCTGGTTCCACATTTCCAAATTCAATTTACAACAAAGTCCAAGTTCCACATGATCATGGTTCTACATTGTTCAATTTCAGTTTAGATCACTATTGTGGACCATCTTAGCTTTCCTACCCCTCAGAATATCATATACTTGTTTCAAAACTTCTAGACTTCTCAAGTAGGCGTAGGTATGTTCTTTTCTAATCTTTAATCAGTAATTCTTTGAATGCTAGAATAAATGTTTTTGGAAAATTCCCTATCTTATGGTTCCTTTTGTTGCTCTCATATGCCTTCCCTATTTTTCAACATTTTCTAAGGACAGAAAAAACCTACACTTGGGGGGGAACATTCATATTTCCTATTAATTCCATATCCTATATTGCCTTTGGTGATAAACATGTTTTTCACACATGAATTGTTGTAATGCTCATTGGTTTTCCTTCTAGCATAGTTCTAAATCCAAATCAAGTGATTGAAGGATAATTTTGATACTATGGAGATGCTTCAAGAATTATTAAGTGTCATATCAATCAAACACCGATTCCATCAAAAGTCGATCAAAGTAAAATCTTAGTTTTAGAATAGTTGAAAATTACCTATTACAAGAAATCTATATCCAATAACCATTTGTTTGTTTGTATACCAATGCTCCTCCAAATCAAAATATGCCACATGAGTTTTGTGTGTAGGCTCCATCAGATGGTTTGGTACCTATTGAACTAGCTACAACTCAGGCAAGGTGCTCTAGGGAATGTGGTCAAACCAAAAGTCAAACACAAGTTTTTAAGCAATGCTAAATCTGCTCCAAGGGCACTTTTTGCACAATGTTTGCATGCAACAAAGGTCAAATCAAGAAAAACTGAGACATGGGTTTTGTTCCTAATATCATCACTTAGGTAACTATGTTAGCAATGTTTTTTGGAAGTGTATAATGAAGGTTGTGCGGGCATGTTTATAAGGCAGATTTCAACCTTTTATCACTATGTACAAGTAAATAAAACTTAGGTCTTTTTGTACAAGTTATTTTCCTTTCCAAAATAAAGATCTTGAATTGCATTTAAGGTTGAAATAAAGGAAAAATACTCAACAAATTTCTATTGAGTTCAAAAGCATATGCAATTTGGTTTTGTTGAGGGATTGATTAATTTAGTTCGAGGTTAAAACTGTGGCAATGTCTAGTTGCATTTGTATTGAAGGATGTTGTTTCTAGTTTGAGAGTTGTAAATGTGCCAAGAATAGTCCTTTATTAGTGGTATAAATGTTAGCTGCTAAAAATATTCAGATTGATCAAACCTTAAAAGGGCGTTAGAAGTGGTATTTTGCAACACAACTGCAATTTTCCACCTCTTATATTGTCTCAAGAAAGAATTGCGGTGTCTAGTCTTCATTTCCATCTATTAATGTCAATTGTGTATGGAGGAGAAAAAATAGAAGAAGCATTTGAAACAGCAAACATACCAATTGAGCAAACAAAGTGCATAAAATTTGTAATTTCCAGTAAATTATTTTTAATCAAGTCCAAAAATCGAATTGCTTATATCTTGTAAACTGTGCATTTGATGGCTGCAAAATTTGGAGAGAAGAACTACAGTGAGAGGAACAAACCCATAAAATTTCAAGCAAATCCAGTTCATTGTTTTTTAGAAACTAGCCATTGTTATCTACAACCATTTTTCATATTTATTGAGATCTGTGCATCTGATGGCCATAATTTTTGGTGGGAATAAGCATAACTTTATTTCTAACAACTCCACAAAATTTCCCAAGAACCCAATTCATAAATTATGAGAACATTGATTGACAAGTCTGCTGCAAGAATTCTTGTAACAAGTAGTTAGATGATTTGTTCTAGAAGGTGAATATGACACTTGGTCACAACTGGTAAGAAAAGGTTATTTGTGATGTTTAGATGCTAGAAATAGGCTTGTTTAGCAGATATCCATGATTCTTGAAGATAGTTTTGAAATTATTTTTAAGGCCCAAAACTAAAAGCACCTACAATAGGAATTGGTGCATCATATTTGAAAGAGCCATCACATTAAGATGGTTGATATCAAAGATGCATTGCATATCAGTTGTATGGTTTCTTATGCAAATTGTTCGGTTGTCAGTGCAGATGAATACACATGGTTTATTTGTTCAATTTTTTTGATCTTTTTTATTATTTCCTACACAAAAATTGGATAAGCTGAGATTCATTGTTGCAGCAGAAAATAAAACAAGTTAAAAGGTAGGTGCTGCCACACAAGAACCAACACTTATAAAATGTGTGGTTGTTACACAAGAACCAACCACAAGAAGCTCGATTGCAACTTGATTCTTTCTCGCATGCTGCCCAATTTTTCAAAAGAAGAAGACTTACTCACATAGCTCAGAAAAATCAAATGCACGGTTGCATGAGGACATGCAACATGTTTAGTTGGGGAAGATGTTGAGTCACCAAATTACCATCTTTTCACATTCTTTTCCCTTTACTTTTAACCATTTTCTCTTTTCCACAACCTTGTTTTACTCCATTTTAATATTCATATGTGGGATTACGCTCAATATTTTCCAATGCATTTATTTTAGTATTTTGAGTAAATTTTTATGATTAAACATTAGAAAAATAACATGGTCTCACTTATCTTTCAAAATTGTTTGATTTTTATGGTGTTATACGAACAAGACAAATCCCGTAATAAAGCAAATTTTTACCACCACCTCCAAATTCGAATTTTCTCTTCAACCATTAAAGATTGATGAGGATTTGGGAGAAGCATCAAGTATCTTGGATAGAGAAGAATCATGGAGTTCTTGACAGTATTTCTTATCAAGTATCTTAGAGATTTTGGGAGATATTGTTGACTTGCTAATTATTGGAAATTTGGTGTAACCACATGAAAGGTTTTTGGATCTGAATTTATTGTTACTTATCTTGGTTTCAAAGCAAGTTTATGTATAAATTAGAGTGCCTTCTCCATTCCAAAGGGAGGATTCTTGGAGCATATGTCCAGATTATGATGGAATAGAATAAACCTTTGGATATTCCTATTCATATAGAATATCATTCTCTAACTCTATAAATAGTATGTTTTGATTTAGTTTAAGATTTTATAGTGTAGCTAGTTGTCTTGATTCTTTGGAGAATTGAGCTCACTCTATGAGATCATGGTGGTCTTTTGTTTCATTTTATGTAATTCAATTTCATGATTGTCTTTACATTAATGCAAGTGTGGAGTGTTTTATAATTTTTCAACAATGGAATGTTTATTTATGGAAATATGGAATCCGTGATATGCAAAGAGATAACTTGTGATAGCAAGATCTTAGTAGCATGATTGATGCCCAAGTACATGATCATCACTAGGAATAGTTTAGTTATCTTTTGATTTCATGCAAGTGTGTTTCCTTTATGCAAGTGTGTCTAGCTTCATAGCTTAGTGTGGTTGCAACCATAGTGTGTTTCAACTCCTACAAGTATGAGTGTGTTTTAATTTATGCAAGTGTGTTTCAATTTCTGCAAGTGTGATTGTGTGTTTCAATTATGTAAGAGTGGATTGATTTACTTGATTGCAACGCATATTAGATCACTAGTGCTATAAGAGGAAATTGTGGCCTGCATAGACCTTGCATGATAACCTTGAAACAAACAGATGTGCCCTGGTTGATAATTTATGTTTGGATTTGATTGTTTGATAAGCAATTAATTTACCCAACAATATTATTTAGCTTTTAGGTTTACTTTTAGTTGCACTAATAATACACTAGAGTATGAATCACTTGTTCGTGATTTGAAATGGGCAAGGACAAGAAAAATCAAGTGTTTGTTGGTATCTGGTGATAGGGAACTCATTGTGAATTAGGTGAGAGGTTTGAATGTCTCTAAAAGTAATTTGGTCAAGTCTTATAGGCATAAAATTTGGGATATTATTGAAATATTTGATTCTTTTAATTTGTTGTCCATATCGAGAAATGAGAACAATCATGCAATAGGTTGGCTACTATAAGAGCATAGTATGATAATCTAATTGATCTCAACAATGGTAAAGTGTAGCAATATGTCAAAGTGTTGGTAAGAACTTCAATTTCTAATTATCAAAAACATTGGAAAGTGTTTGATAGTGACAAGAAAATTATAATTTTTTAGATTGCGGATGCTAGGTTTTCAACTACTAACCAAGATAAATTGCAGCAATAGTATAGTGAGAAAATTATACAGCTGAAAAATTAACGATTTTCCAAAAGATTTTTTATCATTGGAATCATTTTTCAGTTTAGATGATCAAGAAAAGAACAAACACATCATGCAAATCGAACAAGATCACTATGAATAGGTAAGAATTTTTAAAGACAAGCTTCTAAATTTGGGAAAAGTATGTAATGTTAAAGAAGAGGCTACTTTTATTCAATTATGTCAAGAGAGTTATGATATTTTGCATGGAAGTATAATGATTTGAAGGGGTTTGACTCCAAGCTTTCCCAACACACTATTAAGCTTGAAGCTAAGGCCAAATCTGTAAGGAAAAAGAAAAGGACATTGAACCTAAAACTAGAGCCACCCATGAAAATGGAGTTGAGAAAATTGATAGAGGGATGCATTATCTTTCCTATGAAACATACCTCTTGGGTCTCCAATATATTTCCTACTAGGAAGAAGAACAAATAAATAAGACTATGTGTTGATTTCAAGGACCTGAATAGAGCATCTCTCAAAGATCACTAGGTACCACAACCTTCTATAGAGAAAATATTACAAGTTGTATCAAGTTCTGAGAGATTTTAATTATTAGATGGTTTTTCTAGTTATAATCAAGTTTTAGTGAAAGAGGAAGACCAATTTTAGACTTGTTTTACTCCTAAATGAGGTAAAATGGAATACAGAAGGATGTCTTTTGGATTGTCCAATGCTGGAGAAACCTTCCAAACGATAATGTATGACTTTTCAAGGGTTGATAAAAAAAATTACTCTGATTTATCTTGATGATATCACTATTTTTTCTTAGGATGTTAATGAACATTACATTCATCTTAGGAAAGTATTTGAGAGGGTGCAGAGAATATGCTATTTCACTCAACCCAAAGAAAAGTATTTTTGTTGTTCATGAAGGTTTTCTTGGTAGGATAAATTTTGTAAGGAGTTTTATAATTGATATAGCTTATCTTTTGAAGCCATTATCATCTATTTTGAAGAAAATTGTTTGTTTCAACTAGTGAAAACAGGGAAAGAGAAGTTTCAAGAGCATCAAGGAAGCCTTAACATCTACACCTACACTTATTAATCATAATTTCTCTAAATATTTTATATTGTATGATTTTGGGAGTATGAATACAATTTGAGCCATGTGTGTGCAACAAAATGAGGAAGGTTTGGAGCAACCAATTGATATCTTTAGCAAAGGATTGGAAGAGTATGAAGAAAGGTATTCTTTTATTAAAAATTATGTTTTAGTTGTGCTTAGAAGTCTTGAAAAGTTTACGCACTTGGTTTCAAATAATAAGATCAATTTGACGGTTGCTTACCCAAGTATCAAATACTTTTTGTGAAAAAATGATTTAATGATAAGAGAGCTAGTTGGATAACCAAAGTCATGGAATATGACATAGAAATTAAAATTACTAAGCCAGTAAGAGGAAAATTTTTGAGTGAATAGATAGTTAGTATGTTAGAAAACAACAAAGATATCAAAGAAGGTGTTGTATAAAAGCTTAATAGTAAAGATCAAGTTTCTTTCCTAGCTTCTCCTTCAAGTTGGATGCATGAAATGATGCATTGTCATCAAAAAAGTGAGTATCTTAAAGGCCTAAACAATGCAAAAAGAAGGTTTTTGGTATTGCAAGCAACTACTTTTGTGATTGTAGATGGCATCTTGTTTAGAAGAGATTTCAATGTTGTATTGCTAAGATGCATTGAAGCTGATCAAATTAATAGATTTATTGAATAATTCCATGATGGAGCAACTTGTGATAATTTTTCACCAACAACAACAACCCTTAAAATAAGGAAAACTAGTTACTTTTGGCCTGATTTGTATAAGGATACACATGAATGGGTAAGGAAATGCATAAACTATTATTTATTTAAAGGAAAACATAGATTATCGTTCTTATCATTGCATCCAATTTAGGTAGAATAGCCCTTCATGAAGTAGGGTCTTGATTTTATTGGGCTTATTAATCCACCATCGAATTCAAGAAACAAGTGGATACTAACTACAATAGATTAATTTACCAAATGGATAAAAGGAGTAGCATTGGAAAAATAAAATGAAAACTCAATCCTAAATTTATATGAAGATTTGGTTGCAAGGTTTGGAACTCCTAAATCCATTATCTCAAATAATGGATTAGCTTTCATTGGCATAAAAATAATTGATTGGGATATTAGGAATGATATAATTTTGATTTCTTCATCAAACTATTAGCCACAAGGTAATAGTCAAGTTGAATCTACAAATAAAAATATAATCAAGAGCATCAAAAGAATAGTAGAAGACAATTAGAGAGCTTGTCATAGAAAACTAAAATTAGCTTTAAGGGCTGATAGTATCACTCCAAAAAGGTCTACAAGTAATTCTACTTATATAGTTGTGTATTTTAAAGAGGAAAAGCTACCTATTTCAGTTGAGTTCCCAACACTTAGCCTTTTGAAGGATTTAGAGTTGATGCAAGAAGAGCTAATGGAAGTAAGACATGTTGAGCTTATTGAGTTGGAAAAAAAAGGGAGAAAGAAATGCAAAGTTTAGAATTCCATCAAATATAAATGAAGAAAAAATTCTAACAATAAAGTAGTTCCAAGAGTTTTCAATGAAGGAGACTTGGTCATAAAATGGGATGAGTTAAAAAGAAATCATAGAAAGCACACTAAATTTGATTCCACGTGGAGTGGTAATTTTTTTTATCATAGGTTGAAATATGCACAATGATTTTCAGCCATCCAAACCTAATGGAGAAGAGCTACCAAGTATGTGATTCAACTCAAGCATTGCTATTGAGGTATTTATCTACAATTGTAAAATATTAGGAGAGGTTTATTGAGTTAAATATGTGTTGTTGCACATTTTCTTTGAGTCTTAATTTTCAAATATGTGTTGATGCACAATTTTTTGTCCTATTAAAGGGCTTTTGATTCATTTGTTTTCCTCTAAGTTCTAATGCACAATTATTTTTTTCCTTTTAGAGGAATATTTGGACCTTGTTTTAGGCTTCTTACTCTTAGCTTGTTGTTGGTCTATGTATCTCTCAGTTGTGCCTTGAGTTTTTTAAGTTATTTTAAAGCCTATATGACTCTATTTCCTAATGAATATGCAAGGATACTTGTCTTATTAGTTTTAGTAGCAAAAAAATCTTTGAGGTCACTAAGAATGTAGTCCATTTTTGTAAACTTGGCATTATTTATATTTTTAATTTCAATAATCTTTATTTTAGTCTTTAATCTTTTAATCCAAAAGAGGGAGTTGATCTTTTAATTTAAAATATCATGTTAATTTTTTTATTTAAAAACCATTTTAACTCAAATTTTAAGTTTCCCATACCAAAAAAGCAATAAAATAAGACTTTGTGCCAAAACCCAAAAAGGGCTCATGTTGCATGGAAAATAAAAGAGAATACTCTAATTTTGGGCACCAACATAAGAAAACAAAAGAAAAATTAATAAAACTTCACATGGAGGAGGTGTAGGGTTTTCTCTTGTTGCTAGAAGTTGATTTTGAATGGAACTTGCATGAAGATTTGGAGGAGTTTGTGATTATCTTGCCATGAAGACAAAAAGATGAAGAGTTGAACTTGGTCACGAGCCTTTTTAATCACACATAGCCATGCAATGTTGAACATATGGGGATCATTTTTGATATTTGAACTAAATAAACTATTATATCTTGCATTTAAATTTTCATTCAACACTCTTGAATGCATACACAATAGATTATTGCAAATATCTTTTGTTATTTTCATAACAAAATTCATCATAGATGAAAAGTAATATGTGTCAAAAACCTTGCTCAAAATTAGTTGTATGTGCAAAAAAATATGGCTCCCTCAAGGGGATATCCCAACATATAGCTATACAACTCTCATGTAGCTTATCTAGGGTATGATGAAACAACAAGATAGCATAGTCACCAATTGCTAGGGTTTAGAGTTTTGAAGACTTCGTAATTCAATGATGAATGACCTCTTAAACTTAGGATAGTATAGGGTTTCTTGGATGATTTTACACGTATATAGCAGTGATTCCATGTTTATGCTAAAGGATAGAAGGGTAATGGTTTCAAACTCTCATAGTCACAATAGCATGAGTAAATTCTGCATTGATAGATTTGTGAAGATGAATGAGATCCAACAAAGTTATGATGAAGATCCATACATAAGTAGGTTCTCATCTTTTGAAGAGGAGAATCCTCAAGTTGTGAGAAATCATAATATGGGTTCAAGGTTAGTTTTTGAATGAAATGATAGTCCTATCAATGAAATCATGAATGGAGATCAAAAGGTATGATATTCATGAACACCTATGGAATATGAGCTTAACAAGATAATGATGAAAAAGGTAAAAAATAAAGGACAACCATTGACTATACAAAAGATCATAGTTAAATCTCAAAGGGTAGTGATGGTATAGAGACCATAGAAGAGGCATGTAAGAGAAAGTGCAAGTAAAGGGAATGTTACAAATATGAGTGGAAATAATTTATGATTGTGAAAGAAGGTTTTGAGAGTTATGAAAAAATATTTTTCTGAGTGAAATTCTTGAAGATGTATCAAAAGGGAAGTTGTGATATCAAGATATTGAAAATGGTGGACTTATTTTCTTGCATGACCAAAGAAGTATGATAATGTGAAGTATAATAGTATTTCAAAATATATAGTAAGATAATATGGGATGTCATCTTTAGAGGATTCAAGGAGTGGATAGAATCAAACTATGGACTATGAAGTATCCTTGATAGTGATAGTGGGAAACAAGGAAAATGATAGATGGAAGGGAGAATGAAATAAATACCAATCATCCAAACGTTTCCATCACCAAGAAAGGGTAGTTAACAAGTCTTCAAGGACAATCTCAATGTTCAAAGGGGTAGTTATACCCTAATGTTGAAGATAGTCCAAGGCATGAAGCATTTAAAGATGTCAAGAGAGCTATTACACCATTACACATTGAAAAACATGAATAATAGTATTCAGAGCTCAAGGTAATCTCAAAATAATGATATGATAAGACCTTGTGACTATATATATAAATATTATGTCCTTCAAAAGTACCATGAACTATTGAGATAGTTCAAATTCAAATGACCATTCCATTGGATAGTAAGATCTCTTCAAAGGTAGAAATAAAGAGGATAGTCATTAGTCAATAAAGAGGTAGTTATTGGAATAAGATAATAGTGATGAACAACAATAAAGGAAGGACAATCTTAGTGAGAGGACAGCTCT
This sequence comes from Sequoia sempervirens, assembly GCA_007258455.2. NCBI lineage: Eukaryota > Viridiplantae > Streptophyta > Pinopsida > Cupressales > Cupressaceae > Sequoia > Sequoia sempervirens. Next base: position 47,444,085 of record VDFB02193867.1, on the reverse strand, counting down.
AGGAAGGACATAGGACAAATAATTTATTGATATTCCTCATGACTATCTTGAAATATTTTTTAGATGGTTCACAGTCACCTTGCAAACAATGGAGGGTAGTCATGTGGAAAAGATAATGATAATGGAGGCATGACTATGAAGTTAGGGTGAATTTAAATATAGAATCAATACAATGTTTCAAGAATGGAAGGGGGTACAAAAAATTTTAGCCCCACATGAAAACGCAGTGAAAGACTTGTTGATAGTATTTCATGAATATAACAATATTGATAGTGACCTAAAGATCTAGAAGGGGTAGGGTTTTGAGGTGGCTTAAAGATATTCCTATTCCAAATGTATGACAAGACTTGAAAATGATTTTAGACTTGAAAATGATTGGAAAGTCATTTTCAAATAGCCACATCATAGCATTCCAACCAAGGGTAGTTCACATGATCATATGAATCCTAATAGGGTTTGAAATAAGGATATAGAAGCCATTTTAAATGACTGAGTTGATAGTCACCATAAAGTACATGAAGATAGACTTGAAGCTCATATTTTTGTCCATGAAAGCCACAAGGATAACTAATAGAAATAAAGGACAGTCACAAGGCTGTTATAGAAAATGAAGAAGGAATGATAATGCAAAAGGATAATGATAGTCACCTCACAGAAGAATAGTCTTAATTTTAAAACCAAAAAAGTCATAAGGTTCAAAACAAGGGTTCCTAGGTGACATTCATTATGAGAAAATAATTGTTTAAAACCTGTAATGTCATGCATCAAATTTTTTAGTGCAATGTTTTTGACCTTTTTGATTATGGCTTCAATATGTAAATTTGTTTATTGGAATGGAGGTAGCTTATATTTTTATGGTTTTGATATTTTATAATCAATGGGTTTGATTTGAATTGTGTATGTGGGTTGTTAGAAGTATATCTGCATATGATCATAGACTTATTATGCTAGTATATCGTCTATAAATTTTGGTACAAGGTACATAATTTTGTATATGATTGCTTATGGTTTTTTGAAAGGCTTGTCATAGTAGTGGAAGAGTTTGTAATTTTGTTTCTAATAGTCTTCGTTATATCATAGGAGCTTCATCAAATGGTTTTTCAGAAAGAGTAGAAGGGTTAGTTGTTTCAAATCTGATATCATACTTTCGATACACATACTATGATATTGTAAATTCTACATATATTAATATAAATCTATGGGCTAACTACCTTTTGTTGAAAATAAAAATAAAAAAATCATTATGATAGTATTTTAAAGGGGAAAAAGGATTGATAAGGTTAAGGAGTCATAAATATTCAAGAAAGGATAGTATTCATATCACCTTGAGATGAAGAGTCATAAACCAAAGAGTTTTGCAAGTGAGGTAAGAGTATACATGAATTTTTTGATAGAAAACAATATGGAAATTGCAAAGATGAATGATAGATTGATACAAAGTAATGGGATAATGATAGTGAATAATGTACATAGAGATGTATGGAAAATGGTGATTGTAAAATTACTTTGGTTTTAGACCTAAGACATGAAAAAGGACAACAATATGTCAAATGAAAAATGGTTGTCTTATTGAATGAAGTTGTGAAAATATGCATCATTTAATTGATAAAGGATAGAGTTTGAATATGGCATGCATCAGCTGGTAAAATAGATTATCTCCCCTATATCTAAGTACCTATGAGGGTATCATGGGTTCTCTAGGAGAGAGCACACACATATATAAGCAAGTACGGGGGAATAGAGAAAAACATGAAAACTTAAATCTAAATACATGAAGGTTACTACTCTATTCGATCATTCATATTAATTCATCCTCCTCCCAATCTAGATCATAAATGGAAGGAGGCCAAGCTCGTAAGGGGATAATGGATGAGGCAGCACTAGGAATCTCACCTACATCAAGAACTAGGGATGAGGTTGACTCAATATTCCCATCCACTAGTTCTTGCAAGTTGAGTGTCAACAATCCTATAAAGGTAGTTGACAAAGTTAAAATATCCTCCATTGAGTTGAACATACACTTATCCAAAGAGGAGTGTGGTGACTCAACTATAGGCTATGGAAGAATAAAAAACTTAGTGGTAACCTCTAGAAGAGAAGCAATGACAAACTTCAAAAAAGAATGAATCTCCTCAATGATAAGAATAGAAGAAGAAAGAGGACTTGAAGGATTAGACTTCTTATAATAGAACTCAAGGATGAAACCCTGCTCAATCTTTTGTTTAGACGATTAGTGTGAGATCTTCACATCAGCTATGGAAAGAGGAGCATATGAGGACACACTCGATATAACCTTTGTATGACGCATGTCTATGGGCCACACAAATGTTGCAAAGATGGTTGTTGTTGCATCAAAATATCGACCTACTAATGCCTAATACAACTGCCAGAGTTAATGAATCCATAGGAGGTGGTTAATCCATGTCACAAACCTAAGCACTGTGTTGCACAAGGAGACTAAGGGAACACACCTTGCAAAAATCCCCCCTAGTACAAGCGAGGGATTCAAACTCGTGACCCAAGCTCTAATACAATTTTTTTCCAAGTCAATTGTCGTTGCACCAAAAGATCGACCTATTAATTCTCGATACAACCTCCAAAGTTAATGAATCCATGAGAGGTGTTTAAGCCATGTCACAAAATTGAGTGCTACACTACACAACACATGGAAAACAAGGATACAAACCTTTCAAAAATAAATGGAGGAATATTGGGTAGAGAAGTGATAAGAGGCAGTTCCAAAGTGGGAGAAATGAATACTTGCATTGTTTTAGGGTGAGGTTCATCCAAATCTCTCAAAGGAATTGTAAGACCCCTTCTCTTGTGGCCTTGTTTCTAATTATCATGGATGGTTTATGTGCTATATTCTATGTTATTTCATGTTGGATAGTACACATGAGTGATGGTTGTTGCTACACTGGACAAAGATGTTTGGGTAAAGGGCGGGTACAAAAAGATGGGTGACCAATTTCTGGCCAAATTTTTAAAAATTTTGAAAGCTCATAACGTGAGCGCATTTTAATGTGAGCATGTTATAACGCACTCATGTTATGGCTTGGTTTGTTGAGTCTAAGGCTCAGCCACAATGAGCCCATAATTCAAGCGCATTATAACATGCTCACGTTATGAGGTATTAAAAGCAAAAAAAAGGAATTCAAAATCATTTTCATTGTAACTGTGTTTTTTTCTGCCCGTAGCCAAAACCCTTCATTTATGTGCTTGGATTTTGGGAGGAGCCATTTTTCAATATTTTTAATGAATTTTTTGTTGTTTCATCACCAGGACTCTGCCATGTTGACAAGGAGGTCTAAGAGGTAAGGATTATTTGTTTTTTGTTGTGAATTTGTTAGTTTTAGGTTGTTTTGATATTTATTTTTTGAATTTGTAAGAGATGTTAATGAACCTGCAAACCCTCCTCAAAATCCTCAACAAGAATAACAATAAGAGGAAAAAAATTCTCAACAAGCACTGCAAGAACAACAACAAAATCCTCAAGTTGAATAACCACAACAACAATCTCCTCCACCAATCCCTCAACATCCTCTTGACACTCAACAAAACTTAATGAGTGAAATGAAAAATAATAAAAAATAAATTGAGGATTTAGTCAGGAGGTTGAACAATCCAAACGGTTCAACCATGGAAAGAATGACCCTAGAAACTTCACTAAAAGAAATTTTAAAACATGTAGATTCAATCAACAAATAATTAACTGGTTGGCAAGATAAGAGGCAGGCGGCTAGGGCTTATTACCGAGATAAATTATCATCTAAAGATTTAAAAGATCTACAAATTATAAAATTTGATTTGTGCTCATTATTCACTGACCCACACAAAAATACAAATCTTACCCTCAATTCAAAGAGGTTTCCTATCCATTGGTGCCACCGCCAATAGATTAGGACATTTTTTGGGGATAGGTGGTACATAGTTTTTGATTACCCACCATGCAACAATTGTGAAGTCCTGCAATATTTCTTTAGGAAACTATACTATGAGTTCATCTTGAATAAAATCTTGAATTATTTTGATATGAGGGACTTTCAAGGGAGAGGTGGGGGGTTGGCTCAAGATAGACCCAGTGCATAGCAAGATACTCAAGTAAATGTTAGCATGTTCATTGAATTTAATTTATTAAATTTCAATTTTGAAATGCAAGATTGACTAATTTAGTTTCATTATTTTAATAAAATTTTAGAGTCATAGCTATTGATATTGGATACACCGGCCCTACACCCGCTTATTTCTCCACTACATCTACCGTTGAGGTATGTAACTAATAAAAAATTATAAATTTATTACATGTTAATAGCATTGTTTTATGAATGGTGTTTTAATATGTGATTTTGGATGTTGAATAGGCTAATATTGAAGGTTTAGAGGGAATACCTCTCAATGCCGGTGGATTTAGACAAACCTACATGCAGTTAATAGAATAAAGAGTTTAACTAATGAATTTTACATAATAGATTTGTGTAGTTTATATTCATATTGTTGATTATGTTACATTGCACATCTTTCAAACTCAAAGCATTACTTCACATTCCATAACTAATAACTAGATGTTGATAGATGACAAAATTTCAACTATAATATAGTTGTTTAGAAATTCAACATAAGAAATGATGCAATTACTTCACATAGCATAAAAAATAAGTAGGAGTAGCTTCCAATTGCATTTGCTTGTCATGGCATTCCATGAGACCACTTTTTACTAAGGCATCTTTTCAAACAATTCAATGCCTTGTCTATGATATGGATGCTTGGAAGAAATATATGAAAGAATAATAGTAAGAAATACCATAGAAAAGGCAATGAGTTGTTTGAAAAAGGCCTCAAAGAAATGCAGTCTCATGGTGATGTCCATCACCATAAGACCCAATTTCTTTGAGGCGTTGTTTCAAACAGCTCACCACCTTTTTAGTGCTACCACATTTTCCATACATGTCTACCAAAGCATTTTATCAAACAGTTCATTTCCTCACTACTATGGCTAAAAGATTAAAAAAGATGATTTCCAACAAACTATGGGTGCTTGGAAAAAATATATCAAAGCATAATAGTAAGCAATAGCATAGACAAGGCAATGAGTAGTTTGAAAAAATGCCTCAAAGAAATGTAGTCTCATGGTGATGGAATGCCATTCCATCACCATGAGACCACATTTCTTCGAGGCATTTCTTCAAATAGCTCACCACCATTTCTATGCTACCACATTTTCTATATATTTGTACGAAAGCATTTTATCAAACTATTCACTTCCTTGCTACTATGGCTAAAAGCCTAAAATAGGTGTTTTCCAACAAACTATGGATGCTTGGAAAAAATCTATCAAAGCATAATAGTAAGCAATATCATAGTTAAGGCAGTGAGTAGTATGAAAAATGCCTTGAAGAAATTTGGTCTCATGGTAATGGAATGCCATTCCATCACCATGAAACCACATTTCTCTTAGGCATTTTTTCAAATAGCTCACTACTTAAAGAATAAAAACCAACCCATTAGCTAAAATTCCCTTCCAAATTCTTTTCAAGGTCCTCATCCTCAATTTACCAATCCATGGAAACTTCCACCTTTTATTCCACTTGTTCATGTCCCCACCCCTCCCTCTTCATGTCATGATCACCCTCCATCTCATAACCAAGGCCACACTATACCATCCACCCCATCCCAATATAATACCATAGAGAAGGCAATTAATTGTTTGAAAAAATTCCTTAAAGAAATGTGGTCTTATGGTGATGGAATGCCATGACACATTTGTTTGTAATGGCATTCCATCACCATGAGATCCCATTTCTTTGAGACATTTTTCCAAACAGTCCATTGCCTTCTCTATGCCACCACAATTATCGTACATGTCTACGAAAGCATTTTATCAAATGGTTCACTAGCTTGCTGCTATGGGTAAAAACCTAAAAGCATGTGCTTTCAAACAAGATATGGATAGGGAAAATAGTAAGCATGATAGTTAGAAATATATGGTTTAATAAGTACTCAAAAAAAATTCATTATCTCATACATTATAACCCATGATGTGGATCGCTATTGTAGTTTTCGTGATTGAATAATTTATTGTTTTATTTTTAGATGTTGCAAGTGGATACACCTCTAAATGTTCAGAGGGCAATGGAGATTGGTGTTTCATCTTCTATAGACTCCTCGATGGCTCTGCCAAGGGAGGTATGAGACACATTACTAAATTTCAATTTACATTTGTTATTATAAATGTTAGTGAAAAATCAAACCATTATTGATTCGTAGTTTAATTTGTATTTGGATAGTTTATACAGGGCTTCAACATGCCTCAGCATGAGCATTTGAATATTTCCCTCATGGAGAGAGATCATTAGATGGTGGTAAGTGATTATTTTGTTAAATATATCATTTTTTATAATGTAATTTCTATATATTAATTTTTTACTTCTTCTTGCAATAGATAAGACTTAACCAAGAACTAAGCCCTAGCAGAAGCACCAGGAGCACTCCTTGACCACAACATAAATGAGTGACAAACATGTTGCCATTGATTGACAAGTAAAGGGCAAGAGTTTATTTCGAGAGCATAGAAAGCAATGACTTTTGATTCTAGAGCCCTTTGTTGTATGCCTATATGACATTTTTGTACATATTTTGTATTGGATCTATTTGACATTGTATGCCTATATGGCATTCTCATAAGCCTATATGGTTGTTTTGTTCCTATATTTTATACTTATATCAACATATATTGATGTATGTCTACATGGCTATTTGGTTAATACAATTTTTTTTATCGATGGTGTCCATATTTGTATTATAAATTCATGGTTCAATAAATATGAGTTATGTGTATTCAAGTGTATACTTTACAACTTATGTGTATACTTTGTGACTTGTGTGTATTCCAATGTATACTTTGCAATTTACATGTTTTCATGTTTATACCTTTTATTCATGCATATACTTTGTATTAATTTGTGTATACTATGTATTCATGTGTATACTTCAAGGCTTACGTGTTTTCGAGTACTTGTGCTTCCCATATTCAAATGTACATGCTTGACTTATTGATGCAAGAGCATCCGGGCAGACTAGCGATCAGCATCAACCAAAAATAAGCTTCTAGTTTAGATTTCCATTTTGGTGTGTTTTGGGATTCATTCAACATTTCTCAACTTTGGAAAGCTCTTTTTGTATACAAATTTGCATAAAATCAGTTTTCATCAAATCATCATTTTAAGCTCTACAGATAGTTTTCAAAAATTATTTCTAAAAAACACATAAGGATTGGAGTAAAATGCTTTAATAGGGGCATTCTTGGAGATGGCATGTGAAATGTGCAAAAAGAATTAAAGTCATATTTTTTTCAATTTGAGATATTTTAATGTTGAAAGTTTATTAAGAATTGTCAACAATTTATGAAAATTTTAATATCTCATTATTTTGGAGAGCTGGAGAAAAATCCTTTTGCAGGAGTCCATGGGGTATCATTCCAAACTTACACGCCAATTTTTGTGCAAATTGAAGAACTTTCATTTTTTCGCTTGTCAACACCTAATTCAGCACTCCTAGAATACCAATTTGATCAATTTTATTGTAGAAGAGTATTATGAGGGTCATGAAAATTAAATATCAATTTTTATTCGTTCATTAACTATTTATCTATTGCATAAATAATGTGGGAGGTATTTGGAACATAAAAGAAACAAAAAAATAAAGATTTTAGAGCTTTTAAAATTCTCATAATAGAGAAAAATGCCCATTGAATAAAGATAGCATTTGGAAGAGTTTTTGAAAGTTTAAATGCATCATTTATGGCTAAATAAAGAGAGGATATGGATAGCTATTCTTAGGGAAGAGTTGGGAGCCCATTCTAGGGCAATAATTAATGATTTTCAATGCATTTTTGGGTGTTTTTAGGAAAAACGTGGGAAGAAGTTTCAGAGGGATGGGAAGGAAAAAGCTACCTTTGTAGAGGTATTTCTTGATAGTTTTTGTTGCAAGTTGGAGCAGCAACAGAGGATTGAAATAATGTTGGCTTGATGACAAAGTTGGAAGACTTCTTGAACAAAAGTTGTGAGGGAATGGCTATGAGAGCCAAGTTTTGTAAATCTGATTTTACTTATTATTTGATTTCATAAAATTGTAATTGTTTCACATGATCGAATATAGTTTCAAATTTGAATGTTAAATCTCTTATTTATTTAATCTTCATTGTATGAGTTTGTAGATGGATATGTGATCCTTTTTTTTTGCATCACTTATTCACATGTATACTTATTAATTGGTTAGCCATAACATTGATCATTGTTGTCCTTCATGGTTTGTCTTGAATATTAATTGATTAATGCTAAACAACTTTATTAGTTGATGCTAAACAACTTTATTAGTTGATGCTAAACAACTTCAATATTTCTGGGAATAGTAGTAGAGTTACAAATTCCAAAATTGCACAAATTGAAAAGAAAAGATTAACTATAATTAAATGCACTGATTATTAACTTGATAATTGATTAAAAATGAGTATAAAGTATATCAAGAGATGAGCCTTCTAGAATGGCAACTTCCAATTAGAAAATAGGCAAAACATTCCCAATACTTGAAAAGTAATCATCCACCTAAAATTGCAATGGGAGAGAAGACTTATTTAAGATCCTTGAGCAATGTATTTCCTAATGCTCCCTTGTTCTTACATATCTCAATTCAGTTTAATCCAAAGAGTTTCATGAAATGCTCTATCTATAAGTAAAAAACATGTTTTCAATTGGTATTCCATGAAATGTTTCATAAAAAGATTCCAATATATTTAATTTTTTTATTGGAACAACTCAATTAAACAAAGGATACATAATCTTCACAACACTTGCAAAATATAATATTCATAGTAGATGATGAGTAGTTAACTTTTTGACACATTATCATACAAACATTTATCTTGAATAGTCTTTAAACATTTTCACAACATAATCTTCATAGTATGGAATGAATTGTTATGCTTTTGATCCATCACCATATAAACATGTCAAAAGATGTATATGTAAACTTTTTGCAATATTATTTCTTGTATAAAAAATGGACTCAATGGTGGAAACTTTATTTATCATACCAAATAATAAATGTATGTGAGAGCATCACGTGTTTCTCTTAGACTCCAATTTTCAAGTATAGAAAATCATTTCAAATGAAAATGACAAAATGCTTCACAACCAAAGTTGTTAATTGAGGAAAAATAAAATGTTTCCAAGTTCCACCATTATACACATTGACAATTGGTTGTATATTGTTATAAGGGAAAGGAGGATAATTCAAAAGAATCTTGCACTTGCTAGAATTGAGGATGATCATATACTTTTTGTGTGAAAAAAGTAGACTTCTCAATCACCGTGTGTATATTTCTCTTTTTGATTGTTTTACATGTCATCATAAGGGATCAAATCGATTGAACATAGCTCGGAGCGATTTCATGTGTTTGGGAGTGAGAGCACCATGCGAAGTGTAAACTTACCTATCGAGATGTGTTGGAGTAGTTTGTTTGGTCACATGAGTTACAAAACGAAAGTTGCACCACTTTGTAACTTTATACTGTTTGCATTTGACACTTTTTTCATCAATTGAAAACTGGACACCATAGGAAAATAACTCTAAGATAACAAAAACTGAGAGAGGCTATTATAAATGGGTCTAACATAATCTCGTAGGCTCTGACAGAGATTTCGTAAGTGTCCCAATTTTTGAGTAATAGCCCATCAAAGATTGTTTCCCTTTTGCACTTTGGACCCTCAAGGGATCGAGTCGATTGAACATAGCTCAGAGTGATTCCACATGTTTAGGTGTGAAATAAGACCATGTCTAGCATTAACGTACCCATACAAATACGTTGGAACAATCTATTTGATCACACAAGCTGCAAAACAAAAGTTGCATCACTTTGTAACTTTCAACTATTTGCATTTGACAACTTTTTCTCAAAGTGAAAATTCACCACCATGGGAAAATGTCTCCGAAATGGAAAAAACCAAGAGAAATTATTGTAGAGAGACCCAATGCGATCCTATAGGCTCAGACAAGAAGTTATAAGCATCACGGTGTCCGAGTAATAGCTCGTCAAATATTACAACCATTTTGTACTTTGAAATTTTAACTGATTCTAATAGTTGAATGTAGTTTGGAGTGATTCAGTGTGTTTAGGTACAAAAAAGGACCATGCCTAGTGTAAACATACCCACTCAGATGTGTTGAAATAATTCGTTTGATCACACGAGTTACAGAACAAAATTTTAACCACTTTCCAACTTTCAACTACTTGTATTTGACAACTTTTTCCCCAAGTGAAAATTCGCCACCATGGGAAAATGCCTCTGAGAAAACTAAGAGAGGTTATTTTAGAGGTTCCTAATGTAATCTCATAGGCTTAGATGAAAAATTTCTAAGCATCACAGTATCTAAGTAATAGCATGCTAAAGTTTACAACCATTTTGCACTTTAGACTCTTAAGGGATTCTATCGGTTAAATGTAGCTCGGAGTGATTCAATGTATTTAGGTGCAAAAGAGGACTATTCCTAGCATAAACGTACACACCCAGATGCATTGGAATAGTTCATTTGGTCACACAAGTTGCAGAATGAAAGTTGTACCACTTTGCAACTTTCATCTACTTGTATTTGACAACTTTTTCTGTAAATGAGAATTTTCCACCATAGGAAAATGCCTCTGTGATAGTAAAAATTGAGGGAGGTTATTGTAGAGGGTCCCAATGCAATCTCATAGGCTTAGATGATAAGTTTCTAAGCATTGCGGTATTCAAGTAAACAACATGCTAAAGTTGTCTGTTATTTTACACTTTAGACTCTTAAATGATCAATTCGACTGAACGTAGCTCAGAGTGATTCCACGTGTTTGGGTGCAAAAGAGGACCATGTGTAGCATAAACATACCTATTTGGATGTATTGGAATAGTCCATTTGGTCATACGAGTTGTAGAATGAAAGTTGCACCACTTTGTAATTTTCCACTACTTGCATTTGACAACTCTTTCCCTAAGTAAAAATTTGCCACCATGAGAAAATTCCTCCGAGATAATAAAAACTAAGAGAGGTTATTGTAGAGGGGTCCAACATGATCTCATAGGCTCAAACGAGAAGTTTCTAAGCATCATGTTGTTTGAGTAATAACATGTTCAAGTTTTCAACTATTTTGCATTTTGGACTCTTAAGAGATTCTACTGGTTGAATGTAGCTTGGAGTGATTTCGCATGATCGGGTGTGAAATAGAACCATTCCTAGTGTAAACCCATCTATCCAAACACATTGGAATAGTCCATTTGGTCACACAAGTTACAGAACAAAATTTGCACCACTTTGCATTGCTTACATTTGACAATTTTTTCATCAAGTGAAAACTAGACACTACGAGAAAAACTATTCTGAAATTTAAAAAAAAAAACTAAGTTTATTGTATAGGGTGTCTCAATGCAATCTTGTAGGCTTAGATGAAGAGTTTGTAAGCATCACAGTTTCTGAGTAATATCCCATCAAATATTAGTGCCCTTTTAAACTTTGGACAGTTAAAGGATCAAGCCGGTTGAACATAGCTCGAAGTGATTTCGTATGTTTGGGTGTAAAAGAGGACCATGCCTAGTGTAAATTTACCTATCTAGATGTATTGGAATAGTTAGTTTGGTCAGACAACTTGTAGAACAAAAGTTGCACCACTTTGCAATTTGATACTACTTACATTTGACACTTTTTCCATCAAGTGAAAACATGATACCACGGGAAAATGACTCTGAAATAACAAAAATTGAGAGAGGTTATTGTAGAGGGGCCCAATGTAATCATATAGGCTTAGATGAAGAATTTTTTAAGCATCATAGTTTTTGAGTAATATCCCATCAAAGATTGCTTCCCTTTTGCACTTTGGACTTTTAAGGGATCAATCTTGTTCAACATAGCCAAGAGTGATTCTGTGTGTTCAGGTGCAAAAGAGGACCATTCCTAATATAAACATACCCATTCAAATGCATTGGAATAGTCCATTTGGTCACACGAATTGCAGAGCAAAATTTGCACCACTTTGCAACTTTACATTGCTTGCAATTGACATTATTTTTATCAATTCAAAATTAGACACCACAGAAAAACAACTCTAAGATAACAAAAAGCAAAATATGTTATTGTAGAGGTTCCCTAGATGATCCCGATGCCTCAGAAAGAATAACCATAACTAACATGGTATCCGAGTAATAAGCCATCAAATATTGTTTCCCTTTTACAATTTGGAGTATTAAGGGATTATGTTGCTTGAATTACAAATGTTTGAGGGCAACAATGAATTTCAATATTTGAGTAAATCTCATTACAAATGTTTATTTCAATAAACTGTACATGCTATATTGATATTGATATATAATCATTAGGTTGATTTATTTTAATAAATGTTTTTTTTATAATAAGTTAGTCAATTGGTGCTAGTTATAATAAGAGAGAATAAAAGAAGAAAAAGAATGATTAGTAACCATCAATGGTTATTACACTCACTATATTAATAAATATGATGTTTGCAATAAAATGAGATTTATTTGGCACAAGTTTTAAAACCCAAGTGCTTGTACTCGTAGGAACAATGCCTTAGGTACTCTGTTTCCATAGATTTTTTACAATGTCACTCATACATTTGAGATTCTCTTATAATGTCTATATCATAGGTGCTCATGATAGGTTAACTTCAAATGAACAACTTGATATTCCCTTGTTAAGTTTCACATGCTTTTTTATAATGTCTTCAAATCAGAAATGAGATTTGTCAAGAAATCAGAAATGAGATTTGTCGAGATCATCAAAATAAGGATGTTGCATTGTTTTTTTGGCTGAGATTCTCTTTGATGGCTCATAAATCAGATTTTTTTCAAGGAGAGACCAATCAATTTTTAGTAATTTACTAACAAATATGCAAACTAAAAGAAGAAAAAGAAAGAGCATCTAAAATGGAAATAAAATGAAAATAGATGGAAGGAACTTATAGACAAAAAATATACTTCATTTGGTTCCAACTCAGGAACAACAAGGCATAAATCTTGATGCTTTTATTGAAGATAGGCATGTCAGTCTCTCAACTTAGTCACTCCTAGTCATACATCTTCACTGGGATTTCCAAGATACCTAATGCATACAACACCTCTCATGAATAGAATATCTTGAAATTCAAGATGTTTTTATAATATCTACATCATAGGTGCTCATGATAAGATCAACTTCAAATGAATAACTTGAAATTCCCTCACTAAGCTTCACACATACTTTTATAAATGATTAAAATCATAATTGAGATTTGTCAAGATCATCAAAATAAGGATGTTTCATTGATTTTTTGGCTGAGATTCTCTTGGATGGCTCTTAAATCAACATTTTCTGCAAGGGGACACCAATCAATTTTTAGTAGGTTACTTACAAATAGGAAAAGTAAAATAAGATGATAGCATTTGCATCATACAAATTAATGTGCATACAAGTATAAATTAATAAGAACCAATGTGCATACTTACAAATTAATCCAACAAACCATCTAGGTCTGCTCTACTCTTTATTGTGTCAAGTATTGCCTCATGGTCAGACTCATGGACCTTCCACAAGGTCTTGTTCAAAGGTCTACCCCCATATTTGGTCAAACAAACATTGGATGCCATGACAAGGTTCAAGTAATGAAGAATATTATAATGCATGTCAAAGTCCAAAAACAACCAATATTTAACACTCTTGTGTGGGTACCTTCTAAGCCATGTTCCAGTAACAACTGAGCCTGTAGGGTATTCAATTTTTTCTCCATCTATAGTTGGGGCCTCCAATTTCCTTTTGGCCTCAACACAATGACACAAGTAATACTTTGTTCCCTCTTTGTTTTCTTCATCTGCAATAACTGTATAAACGTGCCCTATATTTATATGTGCAACAAATCTCTTGAAATTAGTCAACATTAAAAATACACTACAAAGTAAGATAACAATAGGAATTTCAAAAACTAAGCAAGTAGATATATTACTTGGTTGAACTAGATCCGATATGTGGTCAAATTTGATCGATGATTCCATCTGTGTTAGTTATAATGTCGTTGGAGGGTGATACATGTGAAATGGGCTAAGATAACTTGTCAACTATTTCTCAATCCACTCCTCTGACTCACAATCATTCTAAGCTTGCATTGTACATGAAAAACAAAATCATGCCATCTCTTGTGTATTGATACTCCATGAACCTGCATTTGAGGTAAGGAAAGAGTGTAGCTCACTCAATCCTATTAATGTACAATAATCCTCATATGGTGCAATGTTAGTATCATCCATCAACCAAAAAATCTACGAACTAAAGGCATACCTTCATTACCTAGACCCATCAAAGCATTACACCACTCAACAATTGATTTTTCATCTATCAACTTTGCATTTTCTTTATACTTTAACTCTTCTCATGCTAATTCTTTTTTCACACATGCTTCTACACCATCATTCTCTCCCTTTCCATGTTTGACCTCACAAAAATTCCACATATTCTAAACACCTGTAATGTCACGCATCCTACTCAACTAGCAAATCATGCGCGAATTTTTGAACTATGTTGCACAGTTATCCGACCATATTATATGTCAACCATATGCTATGCCCCTCTAAGCCAAATCATTGTAGAACATCTTAAAGAAACCTTGCATGAACTTTGGAGAATGTGTGTGATCAGTAATATAAAAGTGATACTCCCTCAATACCTTCCTTTGGTCCTCTACATTATCAGCTACATGAATATTTGTTATGTGCACAAATATCGAAACTTGTGTGGAGTTGTAATATTGTGACTACACCTCATGTTGTGGTTGTAGAGTGTAATTCTCTGCAAAGTCAACCATTGATACTATGCTTCCAACTGGAAAGGTATCTTTGCATAGTTGAATTGTGTCCAACCATTGGGATCTATGGGTATGTCTTGCATACTCATACACTATTTTGTCACGAAACATGGACATAAATTGATACACTAGAATCTTCTGAATAACCAAATCACAACTTTTTTCTTGATTACCATCTTTTGTAATGTATGCCACTATTTTATACTTCCCAAACTCTACTAGTTTATGTCCCACCTCATCTATACTTTCAATATGTTGACATACTGGCATACACTACAAGCCACTGCAACGCTCACATGAAGCATCCAAGCATGTTGTCCTATAGAATATTTGGCCATCCTCTATTTCACATAATTTTTTTCATAAGAACTCTCTTGAAGATGTCGGTGGGGCTTCTATGCCAAAATCCTACAAAACATTGTTAGTATGCAAATCTAAACATATAGAACAATAAACATCATAATGCTTAGAGAATTCAATATGTAGTCTACAACAACAAGTAGTGCATGTGTAATTTATCTTGACATAAAAAGGTTTAAGCATTTCAAAATATCTTTAAAAAATAGTAATTTGAGGATAATCCTATTGAAATTTATGAAAAATTTAAGTTTGAGTCATATCCAGAAAATGCTTTGGATGTGGCTCATGGTTCTGACTACCGATTTTCCTTCTTACCACATCCCTTTGATTTAGAGATGCCCTTGTGTTATTATTCTAATACTCTTCAATTAGTGTTCTCAATGCTTCAACAACTTTCTGGAAATCTCCCTGAGAATTCCCATAATTCATTTGAATCGATGCCCTCAATTCTTTGTTGCCTTTGAACGGCTCTTGATAAAGTTTTTCTACTAATTCTCATTTGTTCATTCATATTTCTAATGAGATGAGCTCTCTTTATTTGACTACTTACCAAAGTCGATGTAATGACATGTTAGGTGACATTACTATCCTTTGAGCATGAAGTCTTACCCACACTCTCATAAGCATCCATTAGATTCTTCACAATAGTGTTTTCACTTGAAGTATTTGATGTTCTCAACCCAAGAGTCTTCATGATGTTTCTATACTTTATACCACACATCATTTCAACAAATAGTTGACATCTTTCAGTCTCATTTATCCTTTCAAAGAAGAATTTTCAAATCTTATCAGCATATCTTCTACAAGTGTGTGTTGGAATCTTACCTTCCATGTGCTGCAAAATATCCTCATCAATATTAATCAAATACTTTTCCTTTCTACACAAAATTTTAGGTGGTGTTCTCCTAGGTACATAAATCTCACATTAGGAATTTCATCAATATTTAATTGAGGTGGGCTAGATTGTGTACCTTTGATCAAGGGTGGAGTAGAAGACATACCTTGAGGTTCACATGGGGATGATGTCATACCTTCTTCATCAAATATGAGTGATGATGTACTCTCAACTTGATATGCAGTGGATGGTGTCCAACCATATTCACTTGTGGTAGATGGTGTCCATATTCATTTGCGGTAAATGGTGTCCCTCCATATTTGCTTATGACTAATGTTGTCCCTTCCTATTCACTTGCAGTAGAGGGTGTGTCTCCAACTACGGTATTTGAATTTGTCTTACCATGAAGCTTTCACATTCGTGCCCTTTGTGCTGCCAATTCCTATTCTCTTTTTGATGGTTGAGGTTCCTCTTCAATTGGCTTGTTTTCATCAATCATATCCAATTTATTCTTTTCACAATATGCCCTCAACCATTATCTCTCCTTTTCTTTTTTGGTTTCATACTCTTCGTCTATTAGTTTATTCCTTGTTCATTTCCTCGGCATGGTAGTTAATTTTACTTGTAGCATGGTGTAGACATGTAAAGTGTATTGATTGACACTATACACCTGATCTTAATTTAATTAACATCACTTCATCTTGAATCATCCTCTTTTCTAACCATTTAATCGAATAACCCTTATTTGATTAAATTCATCGAATTCCTCTCTTAATTAAATAAGTTAAATTTATCTGATTAACTCATTATTTCTTATTAATTAAATAAATCATTTTATTTGATTAATTCCATAGTCCCTTTTTTAATTAAATAATTTACCTTATTTAATTAAATCTCTAAAGCCATTATGTTAAATTAAATAAATTAACATTTATTTAATTTTATCTAACATCATCCCCTTTAGTTAAATAAATCAAAATCATTTTCTTTTCATTTTGATTTATTTCAATCCTAAAATCTAAGTCAAAATGGTCAAATCAACTAACCTCCTATTAATTAATTAAATCATAATTAATGCTAACTCTAATCCATGTCCCATCCTCTAGATAATGCAACTTGCACAATAAATCATTTTTTTTTAGTTATTAAATCACTCATTTCCCTCAACTTGGCATAAATAGGGAATATTCCTCCAAATTTGAAAATCCCTCCAAATGGGATAAGTCATTCCAACAAGGCATTTATTTCATCTTACATGTCCTTTTTCCTTGAGCCAAGTGGACATAACTCCATTTTCCTCTCCCTCCAACTTGTCATTTCACTAATTTCAAATTCCACCTAATTGCATTTAATTGCACAGTGACCAAAATGTGTTCAACCTTCTCCCATTAACATCTTGATAAGTGGCACTTTCTCATTGGTTGTTGAATGATCCCACATTCATCCATTGTGCCTCTTATCTCATCATTTTCTTCTATAAATAAAGAGCTCATACATTGTTTTGATCATCCACAATTTGAGAAAGTTTATTATACACAATTTCATCCACAACTTAGAGCAAAGTTACTCTCTTCACATTGAGAGCTAATTTTATCCATTTCATATCATTTGCCATCATCTTAGCTAGGTTATTGTAGATTTCACCAAGGAGCTCATTGTTCTTCATCAACAAGTGGATCAATCTTCATCAAATCATCACAAAGCTTGCAAAGGAGTTGGGAAAGGGCCAATTTCCACATCAAATTAGCACCAATTCCCCCATGGGATTGAGAGTTTGCATGTTTTGATAGGATTAAATGGCTTTATTTGTTATGTTCTTCATTTATTTCCTATTTTGAGCATTGTAAATGAATTTCATGGAAAATATTACTTCTAACTTGTATATGGATCTAATTGTGTGTTTGTTTCTCATTTTTGTGCAGGTCTAAGATTGGGGGTTCACATTTTGGCACTAGAAGGAGGGTGAACTTGAAGATTTCAACATGTTTTTCTCAAGAATTTTGTGGTTTTTGTTAACTTTTGTATCTACAGGAAACTGCACCACTATTAGTCCAGCAGTGCTATACAATGCTGCTATTAGCCTAGCAGTTCAATACAACGATGCTTCAAAATATAAACTATGTCGCTTTGCTTTTCTCGCCCAGAAATTCAAATTTCTAAAATCTTCCACTAGGTCAATTTTTCATCGTTGGATTTCCAAACTCTCAAACTGCACCACTGACTAGAATAGCACCACAATCACTCTCTCTGGGTTTACTACAGAGTGTCATTGTTAGTCTTAGTGGCACCATATAGCGTTGTTCATGTTTTCAAACTGTGTCATACCCACGAACTGCATCGCTGGGGTCGAGTAAAAAGCTTAAATTCAGTTAATCTCAACATGTACTTTTTTATTTTTGACATCTTGAACTTCTAACCTATTTTATCTCTCTGTATTACTTGGTTTTAATCAGTTTGTAGGTTGAGGCAAGGAGGGAACAAAGAGGATTCTTTCACCATGACATCATCATCTTATTGTATTAAGTGTTTTTAAACACTTTGGGAGAACTTATAATCCCCTCCTAAGGATTTGATTACCTTCATGCATTTAGGACACACTAAATTTCTTTTGGGCTATAAAAAGAACACTACAAAAACTTTCATTTTTGCTACAAAGGGATTAAAAAGAACCTTAGACAAATTTACTAGATTTTGTTTAAAGGTTAACAATTGAACAAAACAACTTTCACACTTCTGTTGGTTCTTAAAAAGAATCAAATCATTGCTTTGAAGGATTAAAATTAACATGTGTTTCTATATTTTGTCATTACTTATTCAAAGTAATATCATCTAAAAGATGTATGTGCTTCTCTTGTACCTCATGGCGATCTTGAGAATCAAAAGGCTTTTGGTGATATTAAGTTGCATAAGTAATTACCTTCACACTTCATTTTGGATTCTTCAAAAATTGAACAAACCATGCGAATGTGAGTGGAATATATCACATGTGTTCTCTCTTTGCTTATAAACAAAGATTGATCAAACTACGGATGTGTTTGCTCAATTTTGTTTATCCATAGAGGGTCTACCTTGTGGGAAAAAGTAATCACCCAAGGGAATGACCCAACCGGGAACACACTAAAGCCAAGCAATTTCCACTTGGGATATAAGTGTGGGTACTTGAGGAAAGTTCAAGTATCACATCAATTGTTCTAACAAGAAGGGCACAAATGGCCTCTTGTCGTATGGATGATCCTCTATGAACAGAATTCCCTTACTAAAATCTTTTGTATAAAGACCAAGATCCTAATCTATTTTTTGGTGCAAGAATAGTCATTCTAAAATCATCCCACATTTTTATGGCTCTTAGTAGAAATGAGAAGTATGCCTTGGGAGTTTCATAGGTGTTGATGCTTGGATGACCTGAGAAGAGAGTGCACTGTAAGGGGGATCCTGTGTGGTCAAGCATCTAATCATTCACTAAGAGTAGGCATGGCTAGATTCGTCAAAGTGGGAATTCAACAAATATTGTCTCTCATCCATAGGATTGTGCATCACTTGATTCAAAAACACATTGTTTGGTATCAAAACATGGAAAAAAAAACATCCAACATGAACACCAAATCTCAAACCCTTTAGAGGAGAAAATACCTTTGAAGAAAAATTTGAATGCTATTGCTTGTCCTAGGGATTCTATCCTTAGAGGCTTCTAAGTATTAGGGTTTACATCTCAATTTGCGCCCCTAAAGTCAACAATAGGTAACTTTTTCCTTGATTTTCCTTGGTTTCTACATAACACACTTTGTGGGATAAAACGAGATTTGAGACATTAGAAATCTAGATTCAAAACTTAATCAAGAGAGTGTTTGTGGTAAAAGTGTTTGTGGTAAAACAAAGTCACTAAGCAAATATAAAACAATTGGACCTCACACATGTGTCTTCTCAAATGATTTCCCAGAAAATCAAAATTCTGAAACCAAATTCAAAGGTTATTAGTCCAAAAGATCACCAAAAGCATCTCTCAACACTCTACAAATTCAAACAAAGACTGCTTTTCAACTTTTATAGATGTGCATCAAGAAACAATCCAAACTTGTGTGAGTTTTACTATCAACAAAATCTAGGTCTCTTTCGGCAATTTGAGCATCTTATAGATAGAGTAAAATGTGTTCTTCAAAACTAAGGTCTTGTAAACAAGAGTCTTTTTAGGGACACAAAGGATCAAATTCAAACCATCATCTATCTTTCAAACATCAACCAAAATCATCTCACCAACAATTCTTTAAAATCTTGAAACCATCCTTTATGCTAGACTTTTTGGCAAATCCATGAATCCAAATCCTTGAAACAAAATCCATGAATCCTTGAATCAAAAATCGAAACAATCTTGTTTGGCTAGGTATGTCTAGATGCATCCTTCTCCATATGCTTAGTCAAATTTTCATCAAAAGCATCTTGTTTGGTTAAGTGTGGGTAGATGCATCCTTCTCCCTACATTTAATCAAATTATCACTTTGTGAGAAAATCCATCCCATAGATAAACATCCAACATCTTGGGATCCATTTGTTCATTATCCAAACCAATCCAAGAATCCAAGAACCCAAACCAAAATCAAGGTTGAAACCAAAAATCAAAGAATCCAACATCAAAATCAAACCAATCAAAATCCAAGAATCCAAGAAAGTCCCAAGAGTCTAGCATCTTCTCAAGATTTTCTAAGAGTTCAATCATCCATACCATCCATTTATCACACGTCTTTCATCATTACACCTTTGATCTTTAATCATCCTAGATTTTCTCTTTTGAGCTTCATTTTATGGTTCAAACAAGGTCGCAACCCAAGAAGAACATGGAGAACAACAAAGAAACATCAACTTCAAGCAACCAAAGTCAAACTGTACCCAAGTTCAATCCTATTGGACCAAGCAACCCACTACCCGATCTTTCTCTCATAACACATGATCCTCAAGAGGAAGGGCAAGTGGAAGACATTACCAACTCGGGGATGACCCAAGATGAGATCACTAAAATGCTTCAAAACCTTGATAATCACAAACTTGTTAGAGCCATGATAAGATTAAACCCTTCCCAATACATGCTAGAATTGGTAAAGGAAGAAGCTAAACTACCTCCCAATTTTGATATGAGCACTATTATGGATAGACCTTTTTTTCCACTTGTACCATTAACCTCACCCACTCAAAGCATTGTCCAACCCATTCCACAAACCACATCATCCATTTCCACCATGCAACCTATTGTTAACAAGGGGAGTGTGTTACTCAATGCTCTTCAAAAACATCCCCTTTTCAATGCCCATAACTTAGACACCAATACCATCATAGGTACATCAAGTACCACCCCTCATAATCCACTCCACCAATATGCCCCACTTACATTTCATGACACCAACGACACATCTTCTTGCGCAACACCAACACATGTTATTGATGCCCAAGTTTCCCTTCCATTGGTACAAGCAGGCCTATTTGAACCAGATGGACATTTCAAGGTGTCATCTTCATCTACTCCAGGAAAATTTCCACCAATTCCATCACTACTTGCCCCAATGCCACCCCCATTTCCAACATCAACATCATTTCTTGGTTTAGGACTTACCTCTTTACCTAACACAAAGCAATCAATCTAGGTCAACCCGTCGATCACCAATCAAAATATTACATCAAATCCCTTGAGTATTCCATCAATATCACAACAGATGGTATCCAACCAAACAACAAAATCAATCCCAACAAACCAAAACAAGATCTCTCAAGGACCTAGCACATCAAACACACCCATCACCATCACTCAAAAAACATCCCAACCACTCACTGCCACGATCACTCAAAACACCTCTCAACCACTCATCACTGTATCTAGCACAATTCCAAATCCACCACCACCAGCACCACCAAAACCAAATATGGAAATTCAATACAACATTGTGCTACAAGCTCACCAAGCTTACCAAAAGGCACTTCAATAGTACCAAGCCACTCAACAAGAAACACAAGCCGCTCAAGCTGCTTAGGCTACTCAAGCCTTTCAAGCTACATAGCAAGTACAAGCCCAAGCATTGTTACAACAACAACAAGCACAACAAGTGATGCAAGCCCAAGCATTGTTGCAACAACAAGCCCAACAAGCTGCACAAGTTTTTCAAGCTGTAGAAGCAGCGCAAGCCACTCAACAAGTAGCACAAGCTCAACAAGCACACCAAGCCACCTAGGCACAAGCCTAAGCATTTTTGCAACAACAACAAGTCACTCAGGCCACTCAAGTTGCTCAAACTGCCCAAGCACAAGTACAAGCACAAGTGCAAGCACAACCGCAAGCACAAGCACAAGCATAGGCACAAGCATACCTCGTACAACAACAAGCAACCTAGCAACAAGCATATTAGTAAGCCCTAAAGCAATATCAAGAGCAGCAAGAAGCAGCCCAACTAGTAGCCCAACAACAAGCGTTGTTGGTGTAACAACAACAAGCCCAACAACAAGCATTATTAGCACAACAACAGCAAGACCAACAGCAACCGTTGTTGGCACAACAACAATTATAGGCATACTTGGCATAGCAAAACATGCAAACACCATCCACCAGCACACCATCCAATCCACCCATCCCTTCGGCAACTAAATCTCCTCAGAACACCTTCATCCCACCCCCTGATCCTCAAGACGATGTGTTAGTACAAATCAAATTCCTTTCACAACAAGTGCTTGATCTTCAATTAAGTAAAACCACCAAGCCACAAAAGAACTTATGCCCCTACCCATTCGACAGGAGCATTATCATGAAACCATTCCCAAAGGGATTTGAGATCCCTAAATTCGATAAGTATCAAGGGATAGGAAACCCTAAAGATCACATCAAGGAGTTTCAAGTACACTACATGGAAGTCATCTATGACAAAACTTACTTAATGTGACTATTCCCTCAGAGCTTGGTAGGCCCTGCCATCGACTAGTTCTCCCATCTCTCAGGAATCAAAAAAATCTCGGAAATCATGGATGAATTTATCCAAAACTATGCTTTCAACATTGCTATGGATGTGAGCCATGAATAACTATCAGGTATGAAACAATACAAAGGAGAGATTTTTGCTTCATTCTTGCAAAGGTGGTAATCCAAGGCCAATAGAAGCAAGTGGGCCATGCTCAAGGAACAACAAGTGTGTACCATCATTGCAAACCTTGACAGACTCTTGTCCTTCCATCTCAAGATGCAATGCATCACAACCTATGATTAGCTAATCCCTAAGGTGCTCAACATTGAATGAGCCCTTATCTCACAGGGAGTAACTCCATCTTATCAAGAAAGTCGCCCATCCACCAACTATAATGACAAACGCACATGAGAAAAGAACCAAAACATTACCAACAATGGTGTTGTTGACACCAAAGTTATCATCAATGCACCTCAGAAAAACACACAACCACCCCAACAACAACCCCAAAACAACAATCAGAATAATTAACAAGCTAAAACTATGACTCAACAGTCAAACAATCAAAAAATCAATAATGTAAATGATCAAAGGGGACCACCCCAGTAAAATAAGAACTCCTCCAAGCGAAAGTACACAACCCTTGGGGAATTCGCAAAATCCATATTGAAGGGATTGGTGGAGGAGAAACTCATCATGATCCCCACATACGAAAACTATCAAGATCCCTTGGTAAAACCACTGTGGTATAATGAGAATCATCTCTATGATTTCCACAAAATAAAGGGACACACAATTGCCAGTTGCATGAGACTCAAAAACTTGATCCAGAACCTCATAGACAACAAAATCAGACATTAAAGTTGTCATCAGTGCACCTCAAAAAAAAACACAACCACCCCAGCAACAACCCCAAAACAACAATTAGAATAATTGACAAGCTAAAACTATGACTCAACAGTCAAACAATCAAACAATCAACAATGTAAATGATCAAAGGGGACCACCCCAGTGAAATAAGAACTCCTCCAAGCGGAAGTACACAACCCTTGGGGAATTGGTTGAATCCATCATGAAGAGATTGGTGGAGGAGAAACTCATCACGGTCCCCACATACAAAAATTATCAAGATCCCTTGGTAAAACCACTGTGGTATAATGAGAATCACCTCTATGATTTCCACAAAATCAAGGGACACACAACTGTCAGCTGCATGAGACTCAAAAACTTGATCCGGGACCTCATAGACAACAAAATCATAGGCATGGAACAACCAGCTGGAAATCAAAATCTCAAGATCTACATCAATCCATTTCCCAATCATAACAACAAAGGAAACAATAAAAATGATAAGGGAAAGGGGTCATTCAAAAATGTAAACCATGTGTACAAGCATGTCATTACATCCCTAGATGAGTATTTCACTATTATCACCATCAAAGGAGCCCAAGCTAATTGTGGAGTCACCACAAGAGGTAGAAAAGTCACCATCGTAGGACCATCTCATCCAAATAGAGCACCCACTTCCAACCCAAGGTCTGTTCCCAGTGGCTACAATGTCCTTGACCAGTTGAAAAGAATCCCAACATAAATCTCCATCATGGAGTTGTTAAAGATCTCACCAGCCCATAGAAAGATTTTTGAAGAAGCCTTAGCCTCATCTTCTATCCCCACTGATCTTGATACCGACCAATTTCAATCTATGGTCTCACACCTCACTACACCTCAACTTCTAACATTCTTAAAGCAATATCTTCTAACAAAACCATCTCACAATCATGCACTTCATCTTGAGGCTTACGTCCATAAAAATAAAATCAAAAGGATCTTGGTGGATGGAGGTGCAGGGTTGAACATATGCACCCTTAAATTTATAAAAATTTATGGCATCTCCAAGGATGTTGTTGAAAAAGGAAGAGGCATAACCATTAGGGCCTATGGCAATCAAGAAACGGTGTCTTAAGGCACCATCCAACTCCCTATTCAAGTAGGGTCGGCCCTCATGGAAACAACCTGCCAGGTCCTCAATCTGGAATTATCATATAATGTCCTCTTGGGGTTCACTTGGATTCATGGGATGCAAGTTGTCACTTCCACCTTCCACCAGTGCATCAAGTTCCCATACCCAGGCCAAGAAGTCACTATCCACAGGGATCCTAAACCCTTTTACTATTGCAAAAATTTGGAAGCGAAATATTACAAGATACCCCAAGTACCTAAGAACGATGAAGGCCCTCCAAACCATACATAGACCCAGCCACTCTCACCTCCAATTCTATGACAAAGACACCTGACATTCCCACCATATCTGATATCAAGGTCATAATCCAAGATAATGGGTGTGGGGATTACACAATTCCAAAGAATTTCTTCATGGTAGGAGAGTTACCACAATCTCCCAGATCGTGTGGCCAACCACAACCCACTAGCACTCCACCCCAAATATTCACAATAGGCCCCTCCAACTTTAGGATTTGGGGAGACTTAGGCCGAGAAGTAGTGGAAGAAGATCCATCCAGAATGATGTACCAAGACAACATACTTGCAACCGCCCTTCCTATGGATGAAAATAGCAAAGGGTTACAAATGATGCTCGCCATGGGCTATAACAGAAATAACAGGATTGGGAAAAATGATAATGGCCTTCTGGAACCCCTCATTGTTGAGAAATGCATGAGGAATCTTGGCCTCGGTTGTACTCCTCCTAGGGTAACCATACGTGGCTGAGCCACCCTAGTTAGCTGGGATAGAACACCTCCTCAGGTATCAGCATTATCCCATAGGTCATCAGTTGCTACCCAACAATTACCAATGTGCACAGGGTTGCCTTTAAACAATTTCACCTTTGACATCACTGATGTGTGTAGTAGTGAGGATGACAAACCTAAGAGAGGTATACCTACTTATTCAAAGACTCTATCCTCTTTATGATTAGCACCTTATCCTATGATTCTAAAACCAATCCAATGAGATAAAACTAGTCTACCCCCAACTCATCAATTATGACCAATGAGGACAAACAATTCTAGACACATTCAAAAATGATGAGGCTCTCTCAAAATTTATGGGACTGCAGGATAAAATTCCATGTGGGGATCATAAAGAAAGATTTATCATCGAGCTAGACATGCATGCATATTATTGGGAGATGATTGAATCTCTCAGTCATAAAAGCAAAAAACTGAGAATAATCTCTAAGTCTCTAAGTGAAAACCACATTGTGGCACTCTTAGACTTGAAAACAGTAAAAATAAAGGATGCATCTGATGGCGAAAACCTCTCGGAGGTGCCTGAGGATGGGGAATTCAATCTTCCTCTTAGTGCTCTACATCAAGAAAAGTTAGCAATTCTAGCTGAGAAATGCAACCTAGTTAACTTGGGAATAGAGGAAACTCCGCACATCACATTTTATGCAGAATCATTACTATCAGAGGAGCAGGAACTCCTAGATGCCTTCTTGAGAGAAAGGAAATTCAACTTTGTGTGGGCTTATGCTGACATGCCTAGGCTTGATCAAGAGATTATGGTCCATCATTTAGCAATTTACCCTGAAGCCAAGTTTGTGAAACAAAAGTTAAGAAAAATGCATCCTCAGATCACTTTGATAGTCAAAATGGAATTGGAGAAGTTGCTTGATGCAGGATTCATATGCCAGATTGACTATCCAGAGTGGGTATCTAATTTGGTACATGTCTCTAAGCCCACTAGGGGAATCCATATATGCACAGATTTTAGGGACCTAAACAAAGAATGTCCCAAAGATGACTTCTCGTTGCCTAACATTGATATGATTGTAGAGATGACTGTGGGACATTAGATTCTTTCACTGATGGATGGATTCTTCGGGTACAACCAAATCATTATTTCCAAAGAAGACCAACACAAAATGGCTTTCACTTGTCCATGGGGGACATACTACTGGAATATGATGTCATTTGGCTTAAAGAAAGCTAAAGCCACCTACCAGAGGGCCATGACGTTGATCTTTCTGATCCATAAAAATATGGAAGATTACATTGATGACATACTAGAAAAATCCAAAAAGAGGAAGGACCACATAGCAACATTAAGTGCCATCTTCAACAGGCTTGATGAATACAAGGTCTGCCTTAACCCAAAGAAGTGTGTCTTCGGTATACAATCAAGAAAGATGTTAGGATACATAGTGTCTATGAGGGGTATTGAAATAGATCCCACCAAGGTAAAGGCAATCCTCGAGATGGAGGCACCTAAAACATTGAAACAGTTGAGAGGCCTCCAAGTCAAACTTCAGGAAATCCACAAGTTCATAGCTCAGCTAGCAAACAAATCAATCCCATATTATCAACTATTCCACAAGGGGATAGCATACAAATGGGATGAGAAATGTGACCAATCCTTCAACAAGATCAAATAATATCTGCTCACACCTCTGGTTCCCATGCCACCAATCCTAGGAAAGCCTCTAATCCTCTACATATCAGCAATGATGGCAGCTCTCGATGCTCTCCTAGCACAAAATAATGAGAATGGAATAGAGAGGGCCATATACTACATTAGGCGCACAATGGTAGGGCATGAGTTAAACTACTCATTCATCAAAAAAAAATGTCTAGTAGTGGTGTTTGCCTCACAAAAATTTAGGCATTACATGTTGGCAAACAAAATCAAACTCATCGACAAGATCGACCCCCTCAAGTACCTAATCTCCAAAGCAATGCTCATAGGTAGAATGGCTAAGTGGGTCATGATCCTATCTAAAAATGACATCAAGTACATGGAATAGAAGGAAATAAAAGGCCAAGTGATTGCAGATTAGCTTGCAGAAGCACCAATGTATTCAAAGAATCCACTTATATCAAAGTTTCCCAATGAATCCATCTTCAATCTAAGCATAGCCGACCACCAGAAACTGTACTTTGATGGTTCCTACATGCAACATGGATTAGGAGCCAAAGTATTTTTCATCACCCCACAGGGGGACTGCATACCTAGATCATAGAAATTGGCATTTCCCTACACTAACAATATTGCAGAATATGAGGCTCTAACCATAGGTCTCAAAATAGTAGTGCAGTGGCACATCATGGCTCTCAAGGTATATGGAGATTCACAGCTAATAATCAATCAAGTGAATGACGAGTACCAAACAAAGGATGATAAGTTGAATCCATACAAAAAGCTAGTGGAGAGTCTCAAGGAGTCATTCATTGATGTCGCATTTGAGAAGATTCCCAAAGAAAATAACAGAGCAGCGAATGCCATAGCAATGATTGGATCCCTACTGGACATCCCTTGCAATGTCCCAAAACATTAATTCTTAGTAGAGTAGCTTCTCATACCCACATTCGAGGTACCCGAGTCAGAATTTGTATGTGAAATCGTTGGTTTCGGTGATCCCTAGTACCATGACATATATACCTACTTGCGAATAGGAGTCTGCCCTACTGACCTACCCTCGAGCCTAAAGAGAGCTTTTATTAAAAAATCATCCCGCTTTGTGATCCTAGAAGATACCCTATACCATAGGATCATAGAAGGAACCTTTTTACAGTGTTTGAATCTTGAGGAGGCCTTGACTGCTTTAACGAAGGAGCATAATTGCATTTGTGGTTCCCATTCGAGCAGTATGACCTTGGCCAAGAATTTGCTGAGAACAGGGTACTACTGGCCCACGATGGAAAGAGAGGCACATGACTATGTCAGGAAATGCTTGTAGTGTCAACAACATGGAGATCTCATCCATGCTCCAACTCAAGAGCTTCATCCCATCATCACACCATGGCCCTTTTCGTAGTGGGGGCTCAATCTTGTAGGAAAAATCACCCCAACTTCATCCAGTGGCCACAAGTTTATCATTACTGCCACTGAGTACTTCACCAAGTGGGTGGAAGCTATACCTATGACCTACATAATTAGAAAGTACATATCAAAGTTCATCCTGAACTACTTAATATGCCACTACAGTGTCCCACAAGCCATTATCTCAAAAAATGGGATGCCATTCAAAAATCAGGATGTCTAAGACCTATGCTATAAGTTCAAAATACAACAGTGCTTTTCCACTCCATATTATCCCCAAGGAAATGGCCAAGTTGAGGCCTCAAACAAGACCATACTAAAAATCTTGAAAAAGATGGTCAATGAAGCTAGTCGTGATTGGAATTTGCAATTAAATCCGACCCTTTGGGCCTATCACACCAGCATCCGCACACCCACTGGTGCCACCCCATTTTCTCTGGTCTATAGATTAAAAGCCATATTACCTATCAAGATCGAGCTCTCGTCCCTAAGAATCTCACTACAAAATCACATCACAGATGAAGAGTACTGGATCTCATGACTAAATGAGCTAGATTTTTTGGATGAGCGGTGTTTGAATGCCTTAGACCATCTACAATTTTATCAAAACTGCCTCAAGCAGAATTACAACAAGAAGAGAAGTAGGAATTTCTAGGTTGAATAACTTGTGCTGAAAGAAAATAAAAAGACCATGCCCAATCCAAACAACAAGGGAAAGTTTGAGCCTAATTGTTTGGGCCCATTCATCATCACAATGAGCTATAAGTCAAGGGAATATTAGTTGCTAATGCCCGAAGGAGAACCTTTGTAGGATCCCATAAATAGCTCCAATCTTTAAAAAAATTATGCCTAATCTTGCAAGGTATAAGACCAAAAACACAAAAAAATGAGAAAATATCCTTAGAAAATTGTTACACTGATGAAAACCTAGAAAATAGGCATCTTGGTGACAACAAAAAAATCCAAAAATCCAAAATCCAAAAAAATCAAAAAAAGGATTAAAAACAGTAAAAAAAAGAGAAATAATTGTCCTCTAGTGAAAACCACCTCGGTGGTGCTCTGGGCAAGTACCTTGGTGAAAACCTGTAAAATAGGTGTTATGAGTAAATAGGCACTCTCCATCCACCTTGGTATCTATGAATTTATCTGCATCATTCACCCATCCATCACATTCCATCTGCACCCTTCCATCACTCATCCTCATCTGCATCATAGCTTGGCTCTCTGTTCGTGGCATGATCCCTCCTAGTACTACTTAGCCCATTCCTAAGGTCAATTTTTCTTGCCTATATTGGAGTAGTCTATTGCATCACAATAGGGGCATGTCCTCCATTAGATCATATTCTTGTACATTCTTGAGGTCTTAAAATCAAAAAAATCAAAAAAAAATCAAAAAATCAAAAAATCCCAAAAACATTCATAAAATTAGAAAATCCAAAAACATATGAATCACATCAAAATCCAAAACAAGTCAAAAGATCAATCAAAAATTCAAAAATAAATTCATTTGTTGAACTACATCATCTTTGAGCTTTGAACATGGGAAAGGTTGATCTTTGATCATCCCTCGAGACATCTAGGTCAGTCTTCTAGGAGTCTGTCATAATAAAATAGCATTTCATCATGTTTATATCTTCATCTGTAAATCGGTCTATCATCAGGTGAACTACATTGTTTGAGCTTTGAAAATAGGAAAGGATTATCTATCAATCAGCCCTCGAGACCCCTAGGATAGGTCTTTAGGTTAGGTCTTGGTCAAAATCTTAGAAAACACTTAAAAATCTAAAAAATCTGAAAATCAAAACATTTGCAAAATTTCAAAAATACCAAAAACAAACTCAAAACATTTCAAAAAGATCAAAAACATTCAAAAAACCCAAAAAAATCATCCACCCATATCATCTTGCTTTCACCCACAATAAACATAAAACATAATAAATCGTCATCCTCAACCTTTGGTAAAACAATTGGAAACAAGTCTAGCAGTCATAAGTAAAAATTCAAGCATCGAAGTCTCAAACCTAAATCGGTAAGTAAACAAGTTGGTAAAAATTTTGTGTCAATAGCTTATCATCCAGTCAATCTCATCATCATCTAATAACATCATGTCCTAGGATGTACCCTTCCTACAATGGGCATCAACATTAGGCATCACCATAGTTTAGTCTTGGCTAGTGGTATGAAGAACATTAGCTTTTTTGTTTACTTGATTTTATCTTTTTGGATTTATCTTATTGCGCTCATTCCAAGGACCTCTCGATGATATCTAAATGAAATATTTAGAGAGATAGGAATGGGGAAACGATCGTTATGTTTTATCTATTGTGCTTGTTGGATATTCTTCCAATATAACTTTGGTCATACATGCTTTGTTTGGTTCGTAGGGAGAGTGTTTTGCATGTCTTGTTGACCACATAGGAAGGATTTCCTTTTTATGTTTTGGTTAGAGATGTTTGAGATATCTGAACTACACTCTGAATAGGGTTTCATATACCAGGTGTGAATAGGAGTACTCCTATCTAATTTTCAAGTCAAATTCCATCACACTATGTGCAATGCCATCCTAGTTCTTTATACCTTGATGCATCGTACCGTGTGTGTTATCAAACATAAGGTAAGTGGCCCTTTGAAAATCCCAACTCTCAACAAGCGAACATCATCCATCTCATCATCTTGTGACTTGTTGGATCCTCTTATCTCTTTTGTCTTCTTTCCACACTAACATGGTACCATGATAGTTAATCACAACATCACGTATGCATCCATCCTGCATCCACAAACTATCAGCATAATGCATAATGCATATCATATCATATCACATAGGAAACATATAAATTATATCGCATGCATCATTTGCATAATATAAGCATCTCATCCATTAAACATTTGCATTCATTTCAGCATCATCATATCATATCATTAGCATCATCATATCATATCATATGCATCATCATGTCATCCATAAATGCATCACCATATCATGCATGAGAAAGATAATGAAAAAGAAAAGGTTTCATTTCATACATTTCATCATCATCCATTAGGTGCATAATATAGATCTATTAGTCTAAGCATTCACATATCATAATCATTGCATTTGCATCATTCTACTGTAACAAAAAAGATACCAAAAAAGAAAGCATCTAATCGCATAATCATAATACATCAAAAAACATCACATTTGTATCATCACATAGGACATAATATAGATCATTTGTGTTGCATCCATACATTGACATCATCATAAAAAGTACATAGAAAGATACTGCAAAGGAAATGCATCCATAAATCACTGCATCAGAAGCATCATAAACATCATTGCATCACATATAGAAAGTAAAAGCATCCATCATGCATAAATAAGATAGAACAACATAAATCAGATCAAAGTCATATCATCTCATATATATCATCAAATAATACACTGTCATGGTACAAAATTGGGATCAAAATATACATGTGGGTATGTCAATATAGTACAATCACCTACTAGGCTATAAAAAATGAGCTCGTAAAGTGAAAAAGAATAAAATAATATTGTCTCTGATTAGAATGGAACTATCACTATTGCCTACCTCCATCCCCAGGTTCCCTCTCCCCGTGATCCTTTGTGGGTCTGTAGCGTATCCTCTCTGAAAAATTTGGGACTTAGGTTGGTCAGGGTATGGCCTAGTAATAATGTAGCCTGTAATAATCTTCCTCCTCGATAGCCTCTTGATATGACCATAGTGATACTATGCTCTTAGAGGAAGACACAGACATACTCTCTAGTTTTTGTCTCTGGCCCATCTCCTGGGCTTCCTGTAGCTCCATAGCCTACCTCTGCTAGACTGCCTTGCCTTGCTTTGTCCGCAGTTGGTCCCTCTCTGAAGTCAGGGCCACAATTTATCCCTACAACACCTAAACCTGTTCCTAAAGCTGAAAATTTTTCCCATCTCTAGGGTTTGGTTGTAGTGGTGGCTAGATGGGTGGCTAGTCCTGATTTCCATCCCTGAGTGGTGTCTACTGCCTATCCTGGTCCTGTAGACCCTGATCCTGGTCATGTCAAACCTGATCCTGATCTTGCTCCTATCTCATGGGACCCCTGTCCTGCTCTCCATCCCAGGGTAGTGGTCCTTGATCTAGTTGCAGACCCCCACCTCCCCAATCCCCATCTCCATCACCGTCTCCTCAACCTCCCTAGACCTATCTACCTACTCTACCCCTAGGATGTCACTATGCCACTGTTGCTCTTGGAAATGTCAATCTAAGAGGTGGTTGGAACCAGTCTCTATATGCTTGAGTGGTACCTGCATCTTCCTGGCCCTAATCATATGGCCATAGCCTAGCCACTTGTTGACAAAAACTCTGCACTGCCTCATCTACAAGAATGTAACGGCCCCATGTGTGATCCCTCATAGTACACACAAAGATCACCATGTATTGATCATCAAGACCTTCCTATGCCTCGCCAAACTGCCTCTAAACTCGGCCTGGCAGGTATCTATCCACCATGGTGTGCTCGCGACCCTACATAAGCCTGTCCTAGCATGTGAAAAACAACTAGTATACATCATCATACTAGGCGGGCCATCCAAGATACGGTCACCATGTGAACTCCCGCATGTCATTGATGACTCTCCTCCAATGAGGAATCCTGTGCTGGCCAATGTGGGAAAATGAAAATCCTCCCTGATATCTCCAGAGGATTAGATCACCTAGCTCCATGTCAATGGGCATGACTCTGATAGGATGAAGCACTGAAATGTTCTCCCAGGCCTAGATGTGTAGGAGTGTGACACCAACCCCAATGTATCTGTTGTCGTAGTATGCTACCTCATGGAGATCTCTATATAGTGATGGTAGCAGTACTGGCCCCCAAGCAAAGCATACTCTCCCTTTGATCATGTGCTCCCAAGCAAGCCCCCATCCAATACTAAAGTATTGGTTGCACTGATCTAGTGCCACAAGCCTTGAAATGATCAATTACACGACCAATCAGAATGGAGATACAATGAACCTATAATGCTCCAGCTTGATCTAACCCTCTGCAAAAATGATCTCATCTATGCCCATCACATCATAGCATGCATCTCACTAGGCATCCACATCATAGATCACTCACTCTTCGTGGATGGGAAAATGAAGAATACGCCAGATGTCCTCTAGAGTGATGGTTGCCTCGCCAATAGGAAAGTGAAATGAAGTTGTCTCACTATGCCAGCGCTCTGCCAACATGGCCATCATGCCCAAGTGTGTCCTAACTAGGCATGCATAAGCAATGTACCAAATTCCCAGTGCTCCCAAGTGCTCTTGTAGTCACTTGTGCATACCCTCTAGAATGCCAAAAAGAACTGGGGACCTTTGCTCATTTGAATGGAGTATCTCATCCTCCTGCATCAGCAAAGTCATAGTGTCAACTTTTGTAAAAAAAAATCCAGATCCCAGTCGAGCTTTTCACCATTGAAATAGCATATGCGTCACTATTTGCAATGGCGGCATAGTTTCAAAATTTCAAACTGTGCCACTGGAAGAGTTTGACCCTCAAAATCTACCGCCACGACAAAGTTTGAGTGCACCATTCTTTGGTCCTAAACCCTAAATTTCAAAGTGCATCGTCATGGCACTACATTCATAGGTGACTTAGTTTGGAGTTTGCATCAAAATTCCAAACTATGCAGTGGTGTCGCTATTCATGATGGCTTCGTACTTTGAGGTTGTGCGGCACCGAAAAGAAGTTTAAAGCGGTGCTATACTACACTGCTTGACCAATTTGGCCTTCCTAGCACTATTAAATGCGCTCAAACTCGAAAAAATGAGATCAGATCGAGATCACTCACCGATGGTTCTGTGTTGGGATGTCACTGGTACACTCACACTCACTCTGAGACATGATGTGGAAGCACTCATTGCGCCATCTCTTGAAGGGGTCAAAGCTCAAATCGCATCATTCTTTAAAGACTATGTGTGCAAATGAATTTGAAATGGCCCCCCAAAGCCTATTTAAGCCTAAAAGTTATGGTGTTTTACCCCCATTTAGTCATCCACCTAGGTTTTTGGACCCCTGAGCTTGTTTTCACCCAACCGAGGCCCGTTTTGCATCGTTTTGTCACATTTTTGGCCTCCCAGAGCCTTTGTGGACCTATTGAGTGCCTTGTTCTCTTTTTTCGTGAGATCACCCAAAAATCCAAATTTTCGTCTGATCTCTCAAGGGGGCAGTATATCAAAATAATTCATCCCCTAGGGCAGCATTAGGGAATTTTGAAAATAAAAAACTTTCTGGCTTTTGATTAAGACATGTTTATTCTTTGAATCAACGAAACAAGTGCATCGCTTCAAAGAGGGGTGAAATGTAGACACGTAAAATGTACTAATTGATGCTATACATCTAATCATATTTAATTAACATCAGTTCATCCTGAATCATCCTCTTTTCTAACCATTTAATCTAATAACCTTTATTTGATTAAATTCATTGAATTCCTCTCTTAATTAAAGAAATCAAATTTATCTGATTAACTCATTATTTCTTATTAATTAAATAAATCATTTTATTTGATTAATTCCATAGTCCTTTTAATTAAATAATTCACCTTATTTAATTAAATCTCTAAAATCATTTTGTTAAATTAAATAAATTAACATTTATTTAATTTTATCTAACATCATCCCCTTTAGTTAAATAAATCAAAATCTTTATTTAATTAAATCTAAATCATTTTCTTCTCATTTTGATTTATTTCAATCCTAAAATCTAAGTCAAAATGGTCAAATCAACTAACCTCCTCTTAATTAATCAAATCCCGATTAATGCTAACTCTAATCCATGTCCCATCCTCTAGATAATGCAACTTGCACAATAAATCATTTCTTTTGATTTATTAAATCACTTGTTTCCCTCAACTTGGTATAAATAGGGAATATTCCTACAAATGGGATAAGTCCTTCCAACAAGGCATTTATTTCATCTTACATGTCCTTTTTCCTTGAGCCAAGTGGACATAACTCCATTTGCCTCTCCCTCCAACTTGTCATTTCACTAATTTCAACCACCTAATTGCATTTAATTGCACAGTGACCAAAATGTGCTCAACCTTCTTCCATTCACATTTTGACAAGTGGCACTTGCCTATTGGATGTTGAATGATCCCACATTAATCCATTTTTCCTCTTCTCTCATCATTTTCTTCTATAAATAAAGAGCTCATCCATTGTTTTGATCATCCACAATTTGAGCAAGTTTATTATACACAATTTCATCCACAACTTAGAGCAAAGTTACTCTCTTCACATTGAGAGATAATTTTATCCATTTCATATCATTTTCCATCATCTTAGCTAGGTTATTGCAGATTTCACCAAGGAGCTCATTGTTCTTCATCAACAAGTGGATCAATCTTCATCAAATCATCACAAAGCTTGCAAAGGTGTTGGGAAAGGGCCAATTTCCATATCAAATTGGCACCAATTCCCCCATGGGATTGAGAGTTTGCATGTTTTGATAGGATTTAATGGCTTTATTTGTTATGTTCTTTATTTATTTCCTATTTTGAGAATTGTAAATGAATTTCATTGGGAATCTTAGTTCTAACTTGCATATGGATCTAATTGTGTGTTTGTGTCTCATGTTTGTGTAGGTCTAGGATTGGGGGTTCACACATGGTAATGAGATGAATATTATTTCCTTAAAAATGAATACATACAAATAAATGAAATATATTCCATTCAAGGATTCATACAAAATACTTACAATCATCCTATAGAAAAGTATTTCTAGCATAGACAAAGGTCACATGAATTTTTCCGATTGAATGCCTTAAAGAAATGTAGTAATGTGGCATGCCATGATTGAAACATTGGGTCAAAATGGAAGCATGGAAAAGGAATGTGAATTCAAATTCTTTGTCAAACAATTCAAATTCCTTGGCAATCTAGTGGTGCATTGGAAAGCTAGTGAGTTCACTAGCCTACCAATGAGATAGGGTTGAGAAGGTAGGGAAGTGTATGCCTCATAAAAATGGGGTATCAAAATGATGTATATCACCATGAGACCCCATTTCTATGATTCAATGTATCACCATGAGACCCAATTTCTATGAGGCATATGTTGCCCCTACCTTCTCAACCCTACCACATCGGCAGGCTAGTGAGTGAGCTCACTAGCCTGCCAATGCGATAGGATTGAGAAGGTAGGGGTAGTGTATGCCTCATATAAATGGGGTCTCATATACATCACTATGAGACCCCATTTATATGAGGCATACACTTCCCCTACCATCACCATGAGACCCCATTTCTATGAGACATATGCTGCCCCTACCTTCTCAACCCTACCGCATTGGCAAGCTAGTGAGTGAGCTCACTTTCTTTCCAAGTTCATTAGCTTGTCAATGTGGTAGGGTTGAGAAGGTAGGGGCAGCATATGCCTCATAGAAATGGGGTCCCATAGTCACTATGAGACTCCATTTCTATGTGGAATATGTTGCCCCTACCTTCTCAACCCTACCGCATTTGCAGGCTAGTGAACTCACTCACTAGCCTACCAATGCGGTAGGGTTGAGAAGGTAGGGGCAGCATATTCCTAATAGAAATGGGGTCTCATTGTGTCCATGAGACCCCATTTATATGAGGAATATGCTACCCCTACCTTCTCAACTCTACCGCATTGACAAGCTAGTGGATCATTGGAAAGCTAGCTCACTCACTAACTTTCCAATGCAGTAGGGTTGAGAAGGTAGGGGCAGTGTATGCCTCATAGAATTGGGGACTCATAGTTATGTACATCACCAGGAGTCCCCAATTCCATGAGCCATACGTTTCCCCTACCTTGTCAGCCCTATCACATGGGCAAGCTAGTGAGTGAGCTCACTATATTGCCAAGCTCACTAGCTTGTAAATTCTACCACATTTTGCATACATCTATACAAAATAATTATTGTCAAACAATTCAAATTCATTTTCCATACTTCTATTTTGAGCCATGATTGCAAGATAGGCTGCACCTTTACCCATGTTGCTAACTTAGCCTTGAATAAAGAGTCTTGAAACAGTGGATAGAAGGGTTAGAATCCCTTGTAGGTAGACTAATCAAGGAAACATTTAAAATATATCACAACATAAGTGATGAGGTAGGTTTAGAGATGAGGTAAATTTAGGAATAGATATGGAAACCAAAATAGATTCAAAGATCTATCAATGTGGGAGGAGTATATTCCATTTTTTTAGAGACATGTATGGAAAATTTGGTAGCATAGACAAGGCAATCAACAACTTGGTATAACTATTTGAAAAAATACCTCAATTAGATATGTCCTCATGGACTATAATGATTGTAGGATATGCAAAAAATAGATTTATTGAAAAGGATTTAGAAAATTTCAAGCATATGCAATTTGTAGGTGTAAAACCAAATTCAACTACATTTTCCAACATCCCCCATGCCTATACCAAAGTGAAAGCTTTGGAGAGTGGTATGCACATCCATAATAAAGGATTGAGAAATGATGTTTTATTTTACTTCCTTATAACTTATATCATATATATGTGTATACAAAATGTGGAAAGATACACAAGGTAAGTCAATTGTTAAATAACAAAATGCCTCAAAGAGATGTGGTTTAAAAATGTAATTGGAAAGTGTAAAGAATTGTGTAATTTAAAATGTGCATTGACAAGCTAATGTTATCATGACAAAAAAACAATGATCAACATGGAATATGAAAAATAACAAAAATGAAAGCAAGCCATAATAAAATGAAAGAAAATGTGTAAAGACTTCACATACCTAAAAAACCAAAGTTTCAAATGGAGGAGTTATACCCAATTATGTAGCCTTTGTTTCTTCTTTCTTCAAACTCCTCAATAATTTGAGTTTTTCAAAAGCTTGGCAACCTAACTTGGCCTATTTGAAAAAATGGTTCCAAGAAATGGGGTCTCCTAGTGAAGTAAATCGCTAAGAGACCCCATTTCTTGGACCCATTTTTTCAAAGAGGCCACTATATTGCCAATTTCATTGAATTGGCAAGCTACTAGGTGAAATTTGCAACCTAACTTGGCCTATTTGAAAAAATGGGTCCAATAAATGGGGTCTCGCAGTGATTACAATCATTAGGAGACCCCATTTCTTGGACCCATTTTTTCAAGCAATCCACTACATTGCCAATTTCATTGAATTGGCAAGCTAGTCAGTGAAATTGGCATCCTAACTTGGCCTATTTGAGAAAATGGGTCCAAGAAATGGCATCTCTCGGTGATGTAAATCACTAGGAGACCCCATTTCTTGGACCTATTTTTTCAAAGAGGCCACTACATTTCTAATTTCACCGAATTGGCAAGCTAGTGAGTAAAATTGGCAAC
The DNA here is from genome assembly GCA_007258455.2 of Sequoia sempervirens. Classification (NCBI taxonomy): domain Eukaryota; kingdom Viridiplantae; phylum Streptophyta; class Pinopsida; order Cupressales; family Cupressaceae; genus Sequoia; species Sequoia sempervirens. Next base: position 47,404,970 of record VDFB02193867.1, on the reverse strand, counting down.
CTAACTTGGCCTATTTGAGAAAATGGGTGCAAAAAATGGGGTCCCCTAGTGATTACATCATCGGGGGACCCCATTTCTTTGACCCATTTTCTCAAATAGGACAAGTTAGGTTGCCAATTTCACCCTCAACCCTTAACCCTCAACTCTTAAACCCTGAACCCTTAAACCCTCTACCCTCTACCCTATACATTAAACCCTCAACCCTCAATTCTCAACCCTTAACCCTTAATCTCTCAACCCTAAACCATAAACCCTCTACCCTCAACCATAAACCATTAAACACTCTACCCTCTACCCTAAACCCAATACCCTAAACCATCAACCCTATAGGTCCCCAACCCTATACCTCAATTCTCTCTCTCTCACTCACTCACTCCTATATATCTCCCCTCTACCATTAACCCTCTACCCTCTACCCTTAAACTCTCTACCCTCTACCCTTAAACCCTCTACCCTCTACCCTAAACCCTAAAGCCTCTACCCTCAACCCTAAACCCTTTAACCCTAAACCCTTTAACCCTCTACCCTCAACCCACAACCCTTAATCCCTCTACCCTTAAACCCACTTATTAAACTCTCTACCCTAATCCCTCAACCCTCTCGAGTCTTAATCCTGCAACCCTACTCCCTCAACCACTATACCCTCTACCCTATACATTGGACCCTCGAACCTAATCCCAAAACCCTATACCCTCAATCCTCTACCCTCAACCTTAAACCCTAAACCCTCAACCCTTAAACCCTCAACCCTCAATTCTCAACCCTTAATCCCTCAATCCTCAACCCTCAAACCCTAAACCCTCAACCCCGATACCCTCTTACCCTATACATTGGACCCTCAACCCTAATCCTTCAACCATATGTACCCTCATTCCTAATCCATCAACCTTATACCCTCAACCCAATACCCTAAACCATCAATCCTATAGGTCCTCAACCCTACACCCTCAATTCTCAACCCTCTACCCTATAAATTGGATCCTAAACCCTCATATATCTTTTTCCCTCCCTCCTCTTCTCTCCTTCTCTCTATCTTAGTTCTCCCTCCATCCCTCTATCCATCCCTCCCTCTCTATCCTAATCCCTAAACCCTAAACCCTCAACCCTTAAACACTCAACCCTAAACCCTAAACCCTTAACTCTAAACCCTTAAACCTTAAACCATTAAACCATCTACCCTCTACCCTCTACCCTCTACCCTCAACCCAATACCCTCTAACCTCAACCCTAATCCCTCAACCCTTAAACCCTTAAACCAACTTAGTAAACTCTCTACCATAATCCCTCAACCCTCTTGACCCTTAATCCCCCAACCCTCAACCCTTAAACCCTCTACCCTCTACCTTCTACCCTCTACATTAAACCCTCAACCCTCAATTCTCAACCCTCAACCCTTAATCCCTCAATCCTCAACCTTCAAACCCTATACCCTCAACCTCGATATCCTCTACCCTATACATTGGACTCTCAACCCTCATCCTTCAACCATATGTACCATAAACCCTAGTCCTCTCAACCCTATACCCTCTACCCAATACCCTAATCCCTCAACCCAATACCCTCAATTCTCAACCCTCTACCTTATTCATTGGATCTTCAACCCTCATTTATCTTTATCCCTCCCTCCTCTTCTCTCCTTATCTCTATCCCACTTATCCCTCCATCTCTCCCTACATCCATCCCTCCCTCTCTTCCCTAATCCCTCAATCATATACCCTCAACCCTTAAATCCTTAAACTCTCAACCCTAAACCCTCAACCCTTAAACCCTCTACCCTCTACCATCAATCCTCTACCCTCTACCCTCAACCATAATCCCTCAACCCTTAAACCCTAATCCCTCAAACCCTATACGTTCTACCCTATACATTGGACCCTCAACCCTCAACCCTCAATTCTCAACCCTCCCTCAATCCTTAACCTTCAAACCCTTAACCCTTAACCCCAATAACCTATACCCTATACATTGGAGCCTCAACCCTCATCCTTCAACCATATGTACCCTCAACCCTAATCCCTCAAACCTATACTCTCAACCCAATACTTTAAACCATCAACCCTATGGGGCCTCAATGCTATACCCTCAATTCTCAACCCTCTACCCTATCCATTGGATCCTAAACCCTCATATATATTTGTCCCTCCTCTTCTCTCCTGCCCTCTATCCCACTTATCCCTCCATCCATCCCTCCCTCTCTACCATAATCCCTCAATTGTATACCCTCAACCCTTAAACCCTTATACATTCAACCCTAAACCCTAAACCCTCAACCCTTAAACCTTAAACCCTCCTCTTCTCTCCTCTCTATCTCACTTCTCCCTCCATCTCTCTATCCATCCATCCCTCCCTCTCTACCCTAATCCCTCAACCCTAAACACTCAACCCTAAACCCTAAACCCTCAACCCTCAGCCCTTAAGCCTAAACCCATAAAACCCTCTACCCTCTCCTACCCTCTACCCTCAGCCTAGTACCCTCTACCCTCAAGCTTTAGTATGGGAATCCAAGAAAATGTCAAACCCCTATTACAACCCTCAGCCCATGCCTCAGCCTTTGCGACCCTCGGCCACTCACCCTGTACCCTCAGCCCTCCAGCTGTAAGCCTTGGCCCCTCAGCCCTTGTACCCTCTACCCCTGTAGGACCCTTAGCCCTAGTCCCACTCAGCCCTGCCACCCTAAAGTCCTCTACCCTCGGCATAAACCCTCAGCCCTCAGCCTCAGCCTCAGCCCTCCAGCCCTTAGAGCCACCTCACCTATACATTTAAACCCCTCAACCCTCAATTTTCCAACCCTCAGCCCTTAGTCCCACTCAGCCCTAAGTCCTTTGTAGCCCTAGGCCCTCAACCCCTATACCTCACCACCCATACACATTTGGACCCTCAGCCTAATCCTTCCAGCCATGTGCCCTCAGACCCATATGCCTAGCCCTCACCCTCAGCCTAAACACTTTTGGCCCTAAACCCTTGGAAGCCTTCACACCCTGCCCTCAGCCTAGTCCCTCAGCCCTGACCCTTAAACCTTAATGCCTAAAACCATCAGCCCTATGGGTCCTCCACCTAATCCCTCAACCTATACCCTCAACCCCTATCCCTTTCTCTATATATATACATCTCACCTCTTTATCCCTCCCTCTCTCCTACCCTCTCTAATTGTCTCTATCTACCCTCTCCCTCTTTCTACGTACCTCTAGCTCAATCAATCCCTACCAACCTCTCTCACTCCCTCTATCTATCTCTCTCTATCTCCATTCCACTCCCTCCCACTCCCTCTCTCTCCCTCTCTCTTAGGTCTCTCTCTTTGGCAACCTAACTAGGTAACTCTCTCTCTCTCCCCTCTCTCTATCTATCCCTCACACCCTACCTAGATAAGTCCCTCTCTCTCCATCCCCCTCTATCTCTCCCTCTTAGGTCACTCCCTCCCACACCCTCTCCCTCTCTTAGGTCTCTCACTCACACTCCCTCTCTCTCCCACTCCCTCTCTCTCGCACTCCCTCTCACTACCCATCTCTCAAGTCTCTCCCTCTCACCCCCTCACCTCTCATGTCTCTCCTTTGGCACCATACCTACATAACTCTCTCTTTATCTCCCTCTCTCTCTCTCCCCTCTCTCTCTCCCTCTCTCTCTCTCAATTCTCTCTCTCCCACCCCCTATCTCTCTCTCTCTCTATTCCTCCCACCCTACCTAGCTAAGTCCCTCTCACTCCAACCCCTTCTCTCCCACTCCCTCTTTCATAAAATCTCACTTCCACCCCCTCTCCCTCTCTCCAGACTCTCTCCCTCTCCCTCTCTCCCTCCCACTATACCTAGAAAACTCTCTCTCTTAAAATTGTCCCTCCCTCTAAAGAAATACATATATGCATACATACTTACATACATACAAGCATAATACATATGTACATATAATCCTACATACATACAAGCATACATGTACGTGTAGATACAATCTTACATACATATTGGAATACATACAATATGCATGCATTGATACATACATACATGCAGGCATACATACATACATACAAGCATGCGTACATACATACATACATGACATACAAACATACATGTACATACAAACATACAAATATATAAACATACATTCAATAAAGTAGCATTTAACATAAAGCGAGACATAACACAAGCGTGTTATACCGCACTCGCATTATGATTTGTTGGACATGTCCCTCACAAATGCAAAATACCATGCCAAAACTAAGATATAACGCAAGCACATTATAATGTGCTTGTGTTATATCTTTCTTTGGGAATCCCCAAGCCTTGGGATTGGTATTTTCCTTGGAATACCAACCCAAAGGCTTAGAGGGCACTCCCAATGACCAAAGACATGTTTTTGCAAATTCTATAATATTTCACATAATCAGGTTCATGCTCACCATCAAGATTGTGCATAGTTCAATGTCGAACAAATTGATCACTTGGGTAATGTTAGGTTCTCTCTTAGCTATCCAAAAATGTAATTTTTCTCACTTTCTGACAATGTTAAGCCTTTCATCTATAATTTTTTTGGTTTGTATCTCTTTTTTGGAAAAAAATGGTATTTAGTGTTTTTTTCATTATAAATTAACCGTTCATCAAAATTTCAAATAATTTACATTTTTAGAAACTAGACTCCATTCTACATTTTTTTTAAAAAACAAAAAAAAATCAATTAGTTTCCAAAATTTGTAGGGGTAGCGCGGCCAAAATTCTATTTTTCAGGAAGTTTCCACTTAGAAAATTAGTAAAAAATCAAATATTAATTAAAAATGATTAGAAAAATCATCCATCAACTACATACTATTAGCTAATTTCTCACTGGAGTTATTTTTAAAATACTAAAAAAAAAAATTGTGTGCTAGGGACGTACAAGAGTTGCTATGTTTTATTTTTCTGACAAAAACAACACCATTTTTTGTACGTCCATCTTTTGAACCCCTTAATCTCAACCATTTTCAAAATAAATTAGTAATTTATAAATTAGACTTAAAGCACTTCGATCCTTTCTTTCATTTCATCTCAAAATTTTGAGTGTAACTATACTCAATTTCATGTCCAAGGTCAGTATTTCCTGATTTCAAAAAGAAAAGAAAAAGTGGCCACTTAAGCCCCCTTTTTTGGGACCCATCTTTTTGCACTTACCCTAAAAGCACAAATCTATGTCACACTTTCGGCCAACTAAATAGTTTCGAGTAGAACATTTTTAGTTAGAAAAGTTTCTATTGAATAGGTTTCGACTGAAACCACGTGACCTATACGTGGCACACAAAGTTTCAATCGAATATGTTTTGCCCAAAGCAAATAACTTTAAATTTTTCCCTTTTATGCTTTGTAATTGGCTTATTTTATATGTATGGTTTTAGTAGAAAGGATTTCAGTCAAAACCCTTTCTAGTGAAACCCTTTCTACCAAAAAATGTCTATGTGGCATCTTAGTTGGCAACCAACTAAGCTTTTTCCAAAAAAATTTGAAACTTTCAACTTCAACTAAGTATTTCTTCAGTTAGAATGATTTAAAACAAATAAAATTATTATTTTATAGAGCTCAAAGTGGTGAATCCAAATATGTAAATTTTTTTAATATTTTTATTAGTTTTAATATATTTTATTTTTAAAATAATGCAAGTAGGTTGTTAAAGTTAAAAACGAGTCTAATTAGAATTTTTTTTAAAAATAGTAAAACATATTTAAAAATTTTGAAAAATATATGGTGCACTAGAGGAGAGAGTTATCTTCAAAAGGGTATAATTTGTTTTTTGAAAATTATTTTAAAACATAGGCAATAGTTGATGTCTAATGAAAACTACTAAATTCTAAAAATTTTGACTTTAAATGTTATTACGAGAAAAATATACATCAAAATTTTAATTTTTTTCTTCCATGCACTAGATATTGAAGTTGCGTACTTGAAAAAAAAATTAGGGTAAAATGATTTTTTTTTCTATTTACATTTCTTGACATCAAGTGAACATCACTTTTTCCTAAAATTTTCAGCATTCCAAAATTTTCTCTTAAATTGATTAAAAAAACAATCAAAACAATTTTTTAAAAATCTAAAAAATTACAGGATTAAGCTTCATCAATATTTCTACCTTTCATTGATTTACATCATTTTGAAATTCAAAACATAAAGAAAACTTTTATGTGGTCGAAGTTCAGAATTTTTTTTTGCTATTGGTCAATTCCTTTATAAAGTGTGACACAAGTTTGTGCTTTTACCCGTTCATATTCTTGATTAATCCTATCTAATGATTGATGTGAGTTCTTGTGATAGTCATATGAGTTCCATTCTTCATCTATGTAAGTATTCAATAATCAATATTCTTATCTATTAGTAATATTATTATGTATAATAAGTGGATTACATTATATTAGGTGATTACATATCATAGATGTGAGTAGGTGTGATTAGGAAGATGATTATTGAGATTCAATGTTTACTTATAGTAGTATGCATTATAATTTAAATAGACTATTGACATAAGTAGTGATACTTTGATAACAGATAGTACTCAATCAATTGTTTATTGACTCTATAATAGCTATCACATGAGTAAGGAGTGTTAAATTGCATGTTACTTGTGTAAATTAGTGGATCTATTTTTTTAGTAGATTATTATTCTTGAAATTTTTAATTCATATGTCATTTTTTTTAATTATTATTAATCATTAGTAATATTGACACACTTTATTGGTTGAGTAAATAGGTAAAAATTGGTCAATATTGATTAGAGAGGTCAAATATAGCTACTTCCTTTACTATATCCTTGTGAAATATTAGTCATGTCATGGGCATGTGTTTTAACCTTGTTTTGTCTGGTATGAATTTTTTGTATGTGAGAGGTTTTTTATTAGTCCCTTGAATCTCTTTATTAATATGGTCACTTATTTTATGTTTTATGAAATCCTTATGTGGTCTTAATTGTTTAAAAAGTTTCCTAGGTGATAGGTTTATGGGGTAGGGGTTTTTTTTAATTCCATAAAACCCTTTAATAAAGTATAAAACCCACTCTAATTACCCACTTATGAAAAGTGACAAAAATTAGAGTTGAAAGGGTGGTTGGGAAGTTGAAAAGTTGGTTTCCTTTTTCCTTCTATATATTTTTTCTCCTTGAAAGGAGAAGGGGCTTTTTCCTTTTTCCTCGACTTCTTTCTTTTTCTTATGCTTCTCTCTTTTTTTTTTTTTATTGCTCTTGTTTTGGATGCTTTTTCATCTTTTTGGGAAGGAGAACTCTTGGTGAAGAATGGAAGGAAGAGGTTTTGAGGAGGAGAGGCTTCCACAAGATGTATGATAAATATTTTTGTAAGATCTTTTCTTGTTATATCTTTGTTGATAAGTAAATGGATGGTTGTGGCATTTTTAATTCATTTGAGAAAATTTGTATTGAATTCCTTGTATTTATGATTTTGAATTATGTGATGAGATTTTCTTGATTTGGGAATGTTTAATAGGTACACATGGTTGTATAGATTAATTTTATGGTGTATGAAATTGTTAAGTGGGCCTTGTGAATAGTAGTTATGTGTGTGTGCAAGGGAAGAGCTATGTGGCCCTTAGAGCTCAAGAGTAGATTGAATCTCAATCCTATGGTTTGGCGGAGAGCCCATTGGCCAATATTATTTTTTCTTATTTATGTATATTTGTATTTCAATTACATGTGTTGGATAAGAAAGAATATCTTATGACTTTCAACCTATGGATTTTACAAGAGAGACATGTTGGTCTTGTGAGGGTCTGCAAAGTTATTAGGAACCTATGAATGTTTTGTCATTTAGAGTTCAATTATGGTTGAAGATGTTATACTCCACTTGTTAAAATGGAATAGGGAGAATAAAGGTTAGTTGATTTTATGTTAGAGGATTATAGAATTCAAAGGATAAGATTAACTTAGAAAATTCCATGTTTTGATGAGATATTTTGTGTATAAGAAGTTGTTATGTAAATGTTTAATACATAAATTTTCCAACTATGCTTAATTTTATTTAAGTAAATTATCTAATGTATATTCTAGGATATTATTGTTAAATAAATAATCAATAATAGTATTAAAAAAACAATATCAGATACCCATCCTAACCCACTTAATTAATCAATTGTTGGGGTTACAATATTGTTGCTTCTATGCCAACAATAATCTAATTAAAAGAAGTTTCACATATTTGATCATAAGAATTGATGAACATACTATATAAGTATATAATTTAATTGATTTTTTCATTATTAATCTTAGAAAAAACATATTAAAAAATTGCATTAACCCATATCAACAATTATGATTCATTAAGAAAACTTTGACATCCCTATTCATAATAAAAATCTATCCTAAATTTTTTTTACATATTTGTTCACACATAATGGAAGAAAAATAATTAGATGATAAAATTTAAAGGGTTTCTACAAAAATAATATTTGTAGAAAATATCAAAAAATCATAGAAATCCAATAAACCAAACAATATTTATGATTAAAACATTACCATCTCCTACTTTGAAACTAAACAATAAATTGATAACAAAACAAATTGAGTGAAACCAAGTTAGGGTATCATGAAGACAAGAGAAATTTGAAAGAAATCTTCAATCAAAAAGATAGAAACATGAGTAAAATCCCTTGCATGGATTCTTAAGTTTGTTTCTTTAAAATTAATTTATATAGCCATGAATGAATAGTTTTTAGAACTAACTATTCAAAATTGTTGATTGTTTTATTTTCAAGATTGTTTTCTTGTTAGGAAGTTTAATTATTTAATTGTTTTATTAGTGGTTGAATAGTTTCTCCATTAATTCAAAAAAATTATCAAAGAAGAGTCTAGGTATAGGGTGATCCCACAATACTAGTTTACAATTTTTGGCCAAACTGAACATTGAATTGATTTTTTTAACTAAATCTTCACTTTCAACCACCTATAGCTTCTAAACCATGAGGAATTTGAAGATGATGCAAACTAGTGATTTGTGGATCTCTCTCTCTCTCTCTCTCTCTCTCTCTCTATATATATATATATATATATATATAATTTTGGAATCAAAATGTGATTCTTTTTCCACCTCTTTCAAAAACTAGTTTTTAACAATAATATATATATATATATATATATATATATAATTTTGGAATCAAAATGTGATTCTTTTTCCACCTCTTTCAAAAACTAGTTTTTAACAATAAACACCATTTTTAAAGAGTGGCGTGTACTTGCTAACACAACTTTTTTCTATGAAGGATAAAATTCTAATTTTTCGAATTTAGATTTGTAACTATGATTTCTAGTTCATTCAATTGGTTTCATAGTGTTTTATTTAATTTTATTTTTTTAATTAAGTTTTGAAGTCAAACCAATTACAATTCAAACATAAGTTTACTTACTAACACATAACTGTTTTTATATGTATCAAAATTCATTTTTATTTTTTTTGTTGGATCAAGGACATCAATATCAAGTGCATAGATATTTTTTAGATTTTTATTTTTGATAATATACTATTTTCCACATGTGCAGAATAGAGAGCTTGATTTTTGGTTAAAAACCTACATTCACAATTATAATAAGGGTTGCATACTTACAAAAAATAAATTTTAAATGAATTCATTTGATCCAACAAAAGGTAAATCAAAATTTTTTTTTTATCAACATTTTGATAGGTGTAAAGGAGACTTTGTTAATAGGTATGGTTTAAAACTAGAAGGGTTTTATCCAAGGGGGTTTGATCTAAGGTGGTTTGATTAAACCCTCTTCAATTGGATTCCTTTAAATGGAACTTTTCAAGGCTTAAATCATTATATTTTCTAAAAATATGTGATTTCAACAAAAATCAAGATTTCCCAAAAAGTGTACAAACCACTATTGTGGGATCACCCTATAGTAAGCAAAGTTGGTAATTGAAATCACCTAAGAAGTGTTGTAAGAAGAATAATAGTTTGGGTAGAGTCATGTAGTAAAGGAATAAGGTTTAATTTGTGAATTATAAACTTAAATCTTCTAAATCCATTAAAATATAGTTATTAATAAATGTGAACAAATTAAATAATCATGAATTATGTGTATATTTATATGTTTAGTTGTGTGTGTATACTACAAATATACATAAGCAATCTCAAGTTGTTGAGTTATTAGTCCTATAACATTAGTGTGTTCAATATTGGATGGTATAATTCTTCTTAGCTTATTTCTTGCATGTTTATGCTTGTAATATTTGTTTAAACTATTGTTTAAATTATTGTCTTCATTTCTATTGATTACACATTAAATAGCCCACTTGGAAAGGTAAATATATTGAGGTTGATTCACAACTTATGATGCATCTTTAATATTTTATTCTATTATATACCTCAACCTTTATGTAATCTTTATTTTACCTTCACTAATAATTTTAGATGTCCTATTTCATTTTGATTTAATGGTATAGGAAAATAATTGAGTAATAATATATTTTGGGGTTAAGTTAATGTTATTGTGGATATTGAATACTAACCTTATTAGTAATATGTTCCATGTTTGTGTGTAGTTTAATTATTATTAGTGTTTATATGTATTTTTAAAAATTGTGATTGTGTGTTGATTGTTGTTAAAAATATGGGGCATGATAAGAATGGAAGTGGGACATAAATAGGAGTAAAAATAGATAGAGACAACATACTTAGGAACTAAAACATAAGAATCACCCTTAATCTTTTGCATGAAATTATGTTCCCTTTTAGTCACACATCGATGACGCTTATGCTCATGTGCATGCTAGTTTCAATGAAATGGGGACCAAGAGAAAAAGCCTAAGATGACTCTATGGCATCTTGTTCAACTAGTGAAGTTGTATTTGTATCCATTACTAGTGGAAGGATAGGATCCATGGTTGATATAAGAGATGCCAGGGTTACAAAAACATAAAACCCCAATCACAAGTACCTTTCTTCCTCATTACTTTTAGGTTGGAGGAGGAATAGGAGGAACCCTTTAGGGTTGAGATGTCTAAAGTGCATGTGACGGATCAATCAAGGAAGATTTCTTACCCTTTCTATAGGTAGTAGGGTGAGGGATATAATGAATAATGGGAAGCTCAAAGACATGGGAATTTGACTTTGAAAACATTGGTGGATGATCCCACAATACTGGTTTACAATTTTTGGCCAAATTCCAGACAATAAAATAATTTGTTCTAACTAAATCTTCACTTTCAGGCACCTATAGCGGCTAAACCATGAGGAATTTGAACATGATGCAAACTAGTGATTTGTGAATTTTGTTTGTAGATTTTAAATATATTTTTTTCAATTTTTTTGGAATTAGATTGCACTTCTTTTTCCATCTCCTTCGAAAACTAGTTTTTTTTAGTAAACAACATTTTTAAGGAGTGACGCTCATTGTATAATGCATAACTTTTTTCCTTGAAGGATAAAATTCTATTTTTTCAAATTTGTATTTGTAACTACAATATCTAGTGCTTCCAATTGGTTTCATAGTGTTTTATTGAATATATTTTCTTTAATCAAGTTTTGAAGTCAAACCAATTACAATTCGACATAGGCGAACCGTATAACGCATAACTTTTTTTATATGTATCAAAAAAAAAAAATTGTTGGATCAAGGACTTCAATATCTGGTGCACTCATATTTTTCAATTTTTTTTTATAATCTGCTATTTTTCCAGATGTGGAGAACAAAGAGCTTGATTTTTAGTGAAAGACCTACATTCACAAGAAATAAAAAATAAATATAATAATTAAATTAAATTTATTTAAAACTATACTTTTTGGGAAGCTTATAATAAGGACTACATAATTACAAAAAATAAATTTTAAATGAATCCATTTGATCCCCCAAAAGGTAAATCAGAAGTGGTTTTTTATCAGCATTTTGATAGGTGTAAAGGAGACTCCATTATAGGTATGGTTTAAAACTAGCGAGGTTCTTTCAAAGGGGGTTTGATCAAACCCTCTTCAATTGCTTTAAATGGAACTTTTCAAGGCTCAAATCATTATATTTTCTAAAAATATGTAATTTTAGCAAAAATTAAGATCTCTTGGAAATTGCAAACCAACTTTGTGGGATCACCCTGGTGCCTTTCATTTTCCTATGTTAGTCACAGTTGAAGGATCAAAAGGAACTATTGGAGGTTGCATGGTCTTGGAAGAACAAGGAGTTATAATTGAGGGAGCATGCTTGCACTTAGCCCTTGATGAGGAAGTCCCATAGGACGAAGCATGTTACTACATAGAAGTAGATTGAAAAGGAATTTTAGAAGATGAAGGTGAAACCAAACCATATGCTAGGCCCTTAGTCTTGTACTTATAATATTTTTGTATAATAAATCACCATGAGGTAGCATGGGTTCCACTAGAGCAAGCCAAAAATGATCAAGAGAAAATTCCCCACATGATACAAGTGACTTATAACCAATGTCTTAGATAGTCTACACTGTTCCCTCATGAGGAAACTTTAGAGACTTGTGGATAACATAAACGATGACATTCATGGAAACTAGCAAAGGAATTCCTATTTTTAATCTAAATAAGTCTAATTTTAGTATCATGACAAATATTGTAGAAACAATCTTAGGTCCCATAAGGACTTCTAGAAGAATATATCCCAGAGGGGAAATAGAAAGACCACCATGTGTATGAATGGTAGACTTACACTCCTCATATCTTTCCCTATGTAGGTCATTAATAAAGAGTGTCTCCTCTGTTATAATATTGAATCTATTGGAAAGGTCAACCATAACACCAATAATGATATTACCATTAACCTAAGCAGGAATATGAAGAGGAGAGTACTCTTCATGACATGACAAGTCAAATTAGGTTTAAAAGATATTTTAGGCATCTTAACTTCCTTCTTGGAGGGGAGATTGGGGTGATGGATACCATGTTCAATATGCATCATCAAGTGGAGTAGGAGAAGAACAGGTGATGAAATTAGAAGAATGAGGTGGAAACCTATCCATGTAAATCGACAACTAATTATTGGCTTTAGTAATAGATTTATTTGATTTATGCTTCTTACCATCAAGTTAGATGTTATAGCTATCTATGTGATCCTAAATTTATGTCTCTGGCATACACAGCATTCTCTGCCATGCCCAAGTACTCAATGATATTAGAAAAATGAGGCATCATATCAATTAGGGTATGGCTTGTTGTTTGGGATCAGACTAATCTTTGGGAGGATGATTAAATTATTTTTCAATAACTTATGAAGTACACTTAGATAAGAATAAAATAATTTGTGAAAACTTGATAATACTGTGATCTGAGCATGTTATTTTCAATTTTCTGGGGGATGGTAACAACATTAGCTATTACCTTTTTTTGACCCTATAGAAGAAGACATAGCTAAAAAATTATTGAGATGTGAGGATGAGGTAAAAGTCCCATATTAGGCCAACATTTGCTAATAATATTGTAGCATAGTAGACAAATGGGAAAAAGAAGGATACTTCATTAAGTACACTCATTCCCTTAATGTCAATTGTAGACTCCCTATGAAAATTCTCTAAATGTCATGATCAAGCAAGGCATATGGAATTTTTGAAGAGATAGATTGTTAACAGGAAATAAAATCAGTTAACTTCTCATTAGGTTGTTGCTTACAATGGAAAATATTAGTAGTACTAACCTTGGAACAAATCCCTATAAGAACTAATTCATGAGCTATTCAAAGGAAAAGATATAATTATTGGGTAATGAGAAAAACCATTCCAAGACAACCTCCTTAAGGGATCATGGGAAAAAAATTCTAACAGATGGTCTTGATTCAACAAATCACTACAAAGAGTAGTGAAAGAATTATCATGTGTCTGGGGATCTCCCTTACCACTGTACTTGTTGAATTTAGGTATCTTGATCTCTTAGGGAATAGGAGCATTCATGATGTTCAAAGAAAGATGGTTGTGATGATATTAGGGAGTAAATGTAGATTGTGTAGGAGCATTGGTTAGACTAGCAATTTAAGACTACATTTACCCATGTTTTGTAACAAGGTGTTCAAAATGATAATCAAATCCTCTAAGGATTCAACTTTCAACCCTCTACTATGATAATCCTTTAGGTAATTGTGACCTTTATGTTTATCTATTAATTAATAGGGAGTATTTTTAATGTCAAAATAATTATTTGAACCCCTTGGACTTTAGAAAACCAAAGGTACATGGTGTAGGGGTTTCTCAAATAATCTAACAAGCTCTCTATTAAGGACTAACACGCAGCTATCAAACAATAGCACATTAAGCTAGTTTCTCATATAGAAAAAAAATAGAAACTATCCAAAAGAAACACAAAATATCTTGTACAATGTTCTAGACGTGAAATAATGTGAAGTGTGGTTGTATAGAGAATTTAGAATAGTTGTAATGATAATACCGAGTGAACTAAATGAACATGATAAGAAAGAGTTGATGATATCATTGAAGACATTTGACAGGATCGAAGGCTCTTTCCAAGTAGCTCCTTCACCTATACCTACACACACAAGACCAAAGACAAGGTTGGATAGCTGTATAGGATTTTGCCTCAATCAAAATCCAATTTTGTTGTTCCCACCCCCACAAACAATCTTAGAAAATATGATAGAAATATATATAAAGCAATGGAAATGATAATATGCTAAAAAAAAAGATAGTGTGCTCAATATAAAATCTTGATTAGTTAGCACCCTCAAACATAGAGGTGAAGTAGCTTTCTGGTGCAATGAAGGAGAGGCAAGACTTTTTTGATAGATATGTGTGTGAGAGAGATGGAGAATTTTTTAGAATTCTCAAGAATTGTGTCTCAAGTCCCAAAAATCCAAATTTCATGGAAAACAGGGAAGGTTTTTGGTCTAAATAGCATGTTTGAATGATTCTCAATGAGAGTTCAAGTTGGTTGAGGCATTACACTACCAAAACATGGTAATTGTAACATCCCAATAGTTTACATAGCCACAAATTTTCTCAAACAATAATGTGTCACACGAATATCTTCGTGACACACACTAGTCCTAGAGAAAATTAGACTTAATAGTCAAGGAACTAGACATTTTAGGTGTTGAGGAATGTTTTGGGCTTAATTAGGATTAGAGAGTGTACTTATCTGAATGATGACTAAAGTGAGAAGGCATATGTAATGTGAAATTTTATGGGATGTAATTTATGACATTACAATAACAAAGAATAACACAACCATTTTTTTATTGTAAATGAATTACAATGTTACATAGCTTTTTAAAGATGAGTAGAGCATGCAAGGTCTTGTATAAATGGAAATGGAAACATGTCACTTTTACATCAGACACAATTGATACCATGTTGCTACTAGTAGTGTAGATCATTTTCTTAAACTAAAAGGCTTATAGACCATGATTGGGATCTTGGGATTCCACGTAATAGCTCCAAACCACTAGAATATCCCATAACAACTTTGAGAGTTCAAAATTCCTCTTTAAGGGCCTCTATCAAAATGGATTAGGGATATAGATCATACTCTCAAACCATGAGGCTTGTTGACCATGCTAGGGAATTAAGAGTTGTTAATATAAAAAATGTAGCTATCTTGAGGACCAACTAGAATTATGTAGAAGATAAGGGGTGGTAAATCTAATATCTCCATCTTCAAGGAGATCCAAGCCACCAAGATAGCACAAAATGACTTTAAAATTTCATAGTTCCTCTTTGAAAGCCTCTTTCAAAATGGAGTATGATAAATCAATGGATTTCCATGTGGACAAGATTAAAATACTTCTATGGACATACTCCCTATGAAGGCACTTATCTCCATCAAATCTCATCATCTCAGTTCAAAACTTGTCTCAAGAGTCAAGTGAACAAGATCAAATTATTTCCAATTCCAACCATTCTAGACTTAAAGGAAAATTGTCTTTATTTTACTCTAAAACTACATAACTAGAGGCGATAGAATTTAGAGTATCCCCAATAATTACACGACATCACCTTATTCCTTATTCACCTCATAAAATGAAAACACTTATCAAAATTTAGAACACTATACTCAAAACCATTTTATGGACTTAAGAATGATTTTAGTTGATCTCATCATCCCTAATTATGGAATTTACTCATGTGAGATATAATTTGGATTGACAGTTGGCTTCATGTTGACTATATAGTATGTATTTGAGAGTGCCTCAAGCATTCTAAAGATATGAAATCAATTATAAATATTATTTTGATTGACAATTGGCTTCATAAAGACTACATTGTGTAGTTCTCAATATCAAATTGTCACTTATCAACTCAATATTTCTTTCTTTCTTCAAATACAGATCAATAAATATCTCCCATGTACACATTAATATTTCAATACTGCAAGCATTGTCAAACTTAGAAAAATATAGATTTTATTTTTCTAAGTTAAGGAAATTGAAATTAAGAATGATCTCTTGAGAAAAAAACACATTTTCATAAAATAAGATTTAATAAATAGACCTTTCATGTAAACAATGACTTAAGAGTTTTAATTTTGTGAATATATTTTTTTTATAGTAAGAGAAACTATTATTCAAAAAAAAATTGATTACATTAATAGGTATCATTCCTAAACCAAATGTCATTCTTACACCACATTGGTCTACAACTCAATACAAAATAATTTATCTTTATGAGGGATATAGTCACATAGGATCTCTTCCCCTCACCCCACCATACATCACAAAAATTGACATCGATAGGTCAATTTCCCAAATTACATTTCATATATATACTTACAATTTTCCATGTAGGGCATGAATTGCTTCATGATAGCCCTTAGGTGCATTCAATTGTAGAAGACAATTACAAAATTCAAGAACATGCCTAGACCACCACACCTCATTTGTTTTCTATTACTTGGATAAAGTAAAAAAACTCCACTATCCATGTTGTTGGGCGGCAAGGGTGCTGATACACAGCTTCACTATTGTTACTGGACTGATAGAACAGAAAATAAACACACAAAAAATGCACAGAGTACGCACAATGACAGCAAGATAAACAAATAGAATTTAACTTTGCATATATTCCTTTCTTTCTTCAAAATACAAAAACACAGAGGATATTCTTTGATTTACATGAACAAAAATAAAACTAAAATAACTTGGACATAAGTCCAATACAAATGGTGTTACTCTCACACCAAAATACATAAACTACTACAATCATGTAGCTGAAATTAACAATGTGTTGTGTCTACTAAAAAATTCCATGTGCTACTGTTGTCACTAGTTTTGTGCTGAACATTCTCCACTTCATCTGTTGTTGCAAGGTCTTCACTACAAAACCAAAAAAACTAACTACTCTAAAACTCCAACGGTTGCAAAGACATTCCTTTTGTCTTGCTTGAAAAATTCTCATGAAAATGAGTGCTTGATTCAAAATTCAAACTCACCAAACTTCATTAATTTTCTATAGGTATTCATTGGCTATTGCAAGCCCAAAAACAAGCACTTCTTTTCAAATTCAAATTTATCTACGATATTAATTACAGCCAAGCCAACCAGGCTACAAGAAGCTTACATGGGAGGTAGGTAAGAATGTTGACTGAAGATTATTTTTCCAACACTCCCCCTTAATTTGTAAGTCAGTTGTCACTCTATAGATTCCTTCCAGAGCTAATCTTCGAAGCTATCCATAATTCTAAGCCTATCTCTTGGGCATTCAAAACTATCCTTAGGCAATGCCTTGTTGAAGATGTCAGCAAGTTGCTGCTTAGATTTGCAATATTCAAGTTCTATCTCACCTTGTTCCACCAATTCCCTTATGAAGTGATAACGAATCTCAATGTGTTTTCTTCGTCCGTGGAAGACTAGATTTTTTGTCAGTGTTATGGAGGACACATTGTCACAATGAATGACTGTGTTATCAGCTTGTTGTTGCTATAAATCTGCAAGGATCCTCCTCAACCAAATAGCCTGACAAGCTATTGCATTTTCCGCTATGTATTTTTCTTATGTTGTGTTGAGAGAGACAATCGGCTATTTCTTTGATGCCCATGAGATTGCACCCGATCCCATGTTGAAGACATAGCCAGATGTGCTCTTCCTATCATCCACATTTCCTTCCAATCACTATCTGTGAAACCATCCAACTTGAACTCATTAGATGATGTATACAAAATTCCATAACCGGTTGTTCCATTGACATACCTCAAAATCCTTTTTCCTACTTGCCAATGTGTTTCCTTAGGTTCCTCCATGAACCTAGATATTAAGCTTACTGCCTACATTAAATCAGGCCTAGTTGATGTCAAGTACATCAAACTTCCAACCATACTTTTGTAGAGGGTTGGGTTCACTTCCTTACTATTGTCACTCTTGCACAGTTTTAGACCTGTTGCTATCAGTGTGGGGGAAAGTTTGTTGTTATTCATTTTGAACCTTCTTAAAATTTGTTTGGGATAGTTAGATTGTGAAATGAAAATTCCATGCATTGTTTGTTGAACTTCTATCCCAAAAAAATACTTCAACAAACCTAAATCCGTCATCTCAAATTCATTTTTCATCACCTCCTTAAAATCAGCAATTATGTTGTCACTATTACCAGTAAAAATCAAATCATCTACATACAAAACAACAATTAAAATATCACCTTTGACTGCTTTGAGGTAGAGTGTGGGCTCATTGCTTCTCTTGCTAAATCCATTTCTCAACAAATAGGAATCTATTCTATTGTACCACACCCAAGGTGCTTGTTTCAGCCCATAAAGAGCTTTCCAGAGCCTATACACTTTGTCCTCTTTCCCTAGGACTTCATAGCTAGGTGGCTGCTCCACATACACTTCCTCCTTCAACACTCCGTTCAAGAAGGTTGACTTTACATCCATCTATAGTACTTTCCATTGATGTTGTGTTGCAACTGCTATCACTGTCTACATTGTTTCCAGCCTTGCAATTAGTGCATATTTCTCATCATAGTCAATACTGGGTTGTTGTTTGTACCCTTTGACAAGAATTCTTGCCTTGTGTCTTTCAATTTTCCCTTCTATAGTACACTTGGCCTTATAGACCCACTTCACTCCAATCACTTGTTTACCCTTGGGTAAATCGGTCAACTCCCATGTTTGGTTTCTCTCTATAGCATCCAACTCTTCATCCATGGCCTTACACCATTTCTCTTCTTTCACCACTTCCTCAAAGTATACTAGATCACTATAGGAGAATAGTGCAAAATCCAAGTTCTTATCAAAATCAGCATGTTGTGTGTTGTCATAGATCTCTCTCACACTCTTTATCTTACATGGCATCAATGATGCGAGTGTAGGGTCTGATTTTTCTTCCAAACTATTGCTACTTTGGCCTCTAGAGCTACTATACTTCTGACTGTCGAAGCTACTACTCTGCTGAATTCTAGAGTTGCTAGTTTGTTGTCTCTGTTCAATGCTGCCAAATTGCTATCTTTGTTGAACACTATCAGAATTATTGTTCTGCTGCAGATCACCAGAGCTACTATTTTCCAATTCTCTACGGTGGTTTCTCCCTGAGCTACTACTCTCATGAGCTCCCCCTATGTTTCTATCATCTACAACTTCTTCATCATCAAGGGGCATTGTAACTAAAATACCCATGGTGTCATCCACCATTCCATCCCATGCTTCATTCTCAATAAATACAACATCTCTACTGATTACAACCTTTTTGGTGATGGGATTGTACAATTTGTAGGCCTTTGACTCCTCACTATAGCCTATGATAATACACTTTTCTCCTTTGTCATCAAATTTTTGCCTCTTTTCTTTTGGCACGAGTGCGTATGCCACACACCCAAATAACCTTAAGTGCTCAACACTCCATTTTTTGTTTGTCCATGCCTCTTGTGGGATCCTATCATGGACATCTTTTGTGGGGCACCTATTTAGTATATAGATTGTTGTTGCTACAACTTCTCCCCAAAATATGTGTGACAACCCTTTTGCTTTCAACATACTTGTCGCCATATCTTGAATGGTCTTATTCTTCCTTTCTGCCACTCCATTTTTTTGTGGGGTATACCTTGTTGTAAATTGTTTATGAATGCCCTCATTCCTACAAAAATTTATAAATTCTTTGGAGATGTACTCTCCCCCTCTATCTATTCTAAGGGCTTTTATATAGTGACCACTCTCCTTTTCAACTGTTGCCTTAAACCATTTAAACTTCTCAAAAAAAATTGATTTGTTTTTCAAGAAATAGACCCAAATTTTTCTACTATAGTCATCTATGAAAGTCATGAAATGTGTATTTCCAGCTAAGGTGGGGATTTTCATGGGTCCACACAAATCTAAGTGCACTAACTCAAGTAGTGCTTTTTCTCTCCTAGAATACCCAAATTGAAATGGCTACCTATGTTGTTTTCCTAAAATTAAAGCCTCACACTTGCCATCAGGTTCTACAATGGATGGTAAACCCCTAACCATTCCTTTCCTAGACAATAAACTCAAACTTGAAAACCTTAAGTGCTCATACCTTAAATGTCATAGTTTGGATGGGTCTTTGATGATTGTCTTGAATGCAGATTGTTGTTTGACTGCCAACTGTTGTGAAACTGTTGTCAATGCTAGTGAACAATGTTGTTGTTGACCATCTATTGTTCCTATCATAGACACTATGTGCATCCTGAGAGGAAACATTTTGTTTCTCGTCATTTTCACTGCAACCATCACTTTCTTGCTACCTCCTCTATCAAATATCTTGCATTCTCCATTCTCCATCAGGATCTTGTAACCATTTTGGACCATTTGTCCAATGCTCAATAGGTTATGTTTTATGTCGAGGGCATAATAGACGTCCTAGATTTTCTACTTCTCACCATTCTTCATTTGGATGCTGAAAACACCTCTTCCAATGACGGGAACCTTCTCATCATTTCCCATTTTGATTTCAGTTTTTATACTATTGTCAATGGAGGTAAAGAAATTATTGTTACCACTCATGTGGTTGCTCCATCTGTTGTCCAAGTACCATACTTCATCATTGTTGCACTCAGCAAGGTTGCAAACAATGAAAACATGTGACTATTTGTCATTTTTAGCTTTGTTCTCATTTTCTACATTAGCATTTTGGCCTCCATCGTCACAATGCTTCTTTCTACACTGACTAGCATAATGGCCATAGTTGTGATAGTAATATAAATACACATTACTCTTGTCACTCCTTTGATTCAAACTACTATTCATCCTTTGGTTTTGATTTGCTGACAGTGAGATGCTCATCCCCTTTGTGTTGTCAAAACCTCCTCTTCCAGAATTGTTCTTGCCTTTGCCTCTTTGACCTCTTCCTCTATTGTTTCTTCCTCTTCCCCGACCTCTTGCATTGGTCTGAGCTTTGAAGGCTTTCTCTAGGGAAGGAGAAAATCTGTTCAACCACTGCTCATGGGTTTGTAGTGAACCCATCAACTCATCTATGGCCATTTGAGACAAGTCCTTTGCCTCTTCAATGGCAACTGCTACATAATCAAATTTAGTAGGCAGACTTCTTAGGATTTTTTCAACAATCCTTTGCTCTTTCATTGTTTCTCCATTGACTCTCAACTGATTTACCAAGGTGGAGACTTTAGTGTGGAAATCTGAAATAGACTCATTATCTTTCATTTGTAGAGTCTCAAAATTTCTTCTCAAGAGCTTCAACTTAGCTAACCTCACTTTATCAGAGTCCCTTTATAACTATGTTGCAATATTTCTCAAGCTTGCTTTGAGTAATTGTTGCTGCAATACGTGGGAAGATAGCCTCACTCAAGGTTGCCTCAATCAAACTGAGGGCTTTTGCATCCTTCATTCTCATCTCTTTCAATTTATTCTTTTGTGCATTTGAAAGGGCTACAAATGCATTTGGGTCAGTGATATCATTGAACCCATTTGTGACCAACTCCCATAGGTCATTTGCAACTAAGATGGTTCTCATCTTCTTAGCCCATATGTCATAATTTTTTCCATCAAATGTGGTGGTTGCTGCCAACCTTTTCTCTCACCACTTGCCATATTTCTCAAATTTGAGAAGACTAAACAATGCCTAGATAACCTAGGGCTTTACCAAAGACACCCACAATAAACTTACTGCCCAAAAAAATAGTGCTCTAATACCACTTGTTGGATGGCAGGGGTGTTGATACATAGCTTCATTGTTGTTACTAGACTGACAGAACAAAGTATGCACAATGATAGCAAGATAAACAGACAAAATTTAGCTTTGCATATATTCCTTGCTTTCTTCAAAATACAAAAACTTAGAGGATATTCTCTGATTTACATGAACAAAAATAAAACTAAACTAGCTTGGACAAATGGTGCTACTCTCACACTGAAATACATATACTGCTACAATCTTGTAGCTACAGCTGACAATGTGCTGCAGCTGCTAAAACATTCCCTATGCTACTGTTGTCATTGGTTCTATGTTGAACATTCTCCACTTCATCTGCTGCTGCAGGGTCTTCACTACAAAACCAAAAAAACTAACTACTCTAAAACTCCAACAGTTGCAAAGAAATTCCTTTTGTCTTGCTTGAAAAATGCTCATGAAAATGAGTGCTTCATTCAAAATTCAAACTCACCAAACTTCATTCATTTGTTGCAGGTATTTGTTGGCTATTGCAAGCCCAAAAGCAAGCACTTCTTTTCAAATTCAAATTTATCTACCATATTAATTACAACCAAGCCAACCAGGCTGCAAGAAGCTTACGTGGGGGGTAGGTAAGAATGCTAACTGGAGATTATTTTTCCAACACATGCCCAATTCTAGACTAATTCGAGAAATAGAAGTTTCTTTAAAAATTTAATACCACATTCCACCCTTACGGTGTGCCTCATTAGTGTTGCCTTAGTGATGTTTAACAAAAATAGATGCCACATTATATCTTCACCTAGTATGAATAGTCATTGAATGTCCCGCAGCCTTAGAATAACAAAACCTGATCAAGCAAGAAAAATTACTTCCTCCATACCCCTAAGAACTCCTGATATATTAGAATCCTTTTCATTACCAAGAACATTCCTTTTGAAGCATTCAAATCTAGAAGATCCCCTATATAGCACAAATATATATCTATGTTTACCCTATACTTCTTTGGAATCATAAATTTATTTCTAAATATAATTTTAATGGCCTCCATTACCAATCTCCCAGTCCCTTCCACCCTAAAAAATTACTTCAACCTAAGATCAGTTATCCTTTCGAGGAACACCATTTTCCTTATGGTGCTTGTTAGTCAAATAGAAATATCCATAGTTGATTTCCAGTTCAAAGCCATTTTCCACCTTCCTTCTGAGATAATTCTCCAATGCACTATCTTGATATTCATCTTTGTTTGAGTTAATTATTGAAGCACATTTATGGCATTAAATGGTTTACTCCTCATCATACCTTTTCTCTCCATTGTAGCCCAATGCCAAAGCCGCCAATCTTTGGAACTTGACCCTTTGATGAATGAATGCATTAAATCTAAATTTGCTAGTTTTTGGAGATTAGTTGGGTACCATCCCTATTATTCTTTGATTCACTTTTTCTACACTTGTATTAGCTAGATCATTCACCTCCTTGTTTTCTTTTTTGTGTATATATTACTAAAATATATCTTTTTTATTATTTTATGTTTCAATTTCAATGTCTTTTTTAGGATATTAATAATGAAAAATAATTATTTCTTTTTAGAATATTAATGAATAATGATGTAAAATATGTATGTCTCATTGCTTCTATATAAAATATAATTTATTTTCTATCTTAATAGTTTGTGTATATTATTGTTAAAAATATTTCAATTTATGGAATTTAAAGAATGAACAAATATATATGTTAAAGAAGTGAACATTGAACAAATGAATGATATAAAAAATCTTCAAAAATTAATTGTTGCATTTTAAACCAAGGCTTCAAGTTCTCTTTTTTGAATGCTCAAGGTGGCAAAGCCACTATATATGTTAAATATATAAAACAAATACAACTTTTTAATTACAAATTTTTTATTAGCAACTTCCATCAATATGAACTAGCATTGATTCATTTATTGTATGAAAAACCAAACCATATCTCATAACAACTAGGAAAGATCTTGCACTGTACAAGAATCCAATTCAACTTTGGCAAAGATTCCAACAATAGGGGCTAACCCTTATTCAAAATTATATCGCTCAAGTTCCAACTCCAACAAAGAAAGAGAGTAAATGAAAGGCTAAAAATAATATATCGCCAACATCTTCACCAACCCTTTACCCATCAAAATTTCCATGTAATTGGACAAGAAAGAAGAAGATGCCTCAAAAAATAGAGCCTAGGGGTTGTTTTGA
Organism: Sequoia sempervirens; assembly: GCA_007258455.2. Lineage (NCBI taxonomy): Eukaryota > Viridiplantae > Streptophyta > Pinopsida > Cupressales > Cupressaceae > Sequoia > Sequoia sempervirens. Next base: position 47,380,767 of record VDFB02193867.1, on the reverse strand, counting down.
AGTCATTCCCTACCCAAAATATTTTTGATAGCCTCCTCAACAAGAATACAAGGAATAGTGAATACCCTACCCAACTTTTCTCTATCATATGCATTGTTGTTTATATTCTCTAAAAAAAGTGGGTAGCATGTCATACCATGAAGACTCCATAATCTCATATTTAATAGAGAAGTGAGAATTAAAAATAAAATATATTTATAAACAATACAAAGAAGAACATCAAGTTGGTGAAGTATATATAGAATGAAGACATCAATACTTAGCACTTCAACATTAAATTCACCACAAGACACACATATTGATGTAAGATCATTTTATTACAAAAAATATAATGTTTATATTAACTTATTAAAAATATAACATAACTAGTTACTATAATAACAATATAAATTGTGGATTAAAATTCATAGCGCACGCTCTATAAAATTCAAATTTTCTTATGTAATCTTCTATTCCATGATGGTGTTTCTTGCTAGGGGGGGCCAACAGGTTTCCTCATCCAAAATAGTATATTATGCATCTACAGTTGATGGTGGGAACTCCAAGCCTATGGCTAGTAAATCTAGTGAGAAAATCAAAGCAACCCTATCATCTTTTGGGGCTTTCTCTTGGGATGTTGGAAAAGCTCTGATGTCCCCTCTTTTGGGGTTTGTTTCCTTTTTGTAGAAGAAATTCTGATTTCCTTTGTGGGAAATTTATTTGGTAATGATCCTTTATCTAATAAGTACTCCAAGGCTCCAGGATCCTCAAAAGAATTTTTTGTAGTGGATGGCCTCGAGGTGGAAGTACTGAATGAAATCATGGATTAGACAATTGTGGGAGTCCAACTATCCCTAGTTGGTAATTTTTTGTCTTTCCAAACAAATATTGATCAAGTGAGAAAATGGATTGAATCAACTTGGAAAGTTAAAGGAATAGTGAGTATTAGTGCCATGTCTAGTGTTCTATTTCTTTTTAGTTTTGTGAATCATGAATATTTCATAAATACTCTTACTGCAAGCTTGTGGGCCTTTCATAAAAATTTCAAGAATTTTTTATCCTTGTGTAAGTGGAAGCCTAGATTTGACCCCTCTATAGATCTTGGCTTGGTTGCCCCCACTTGGATCTGGCTTCCTAGGATCCCTTTGGAGTTATAAAATCAAAAGGATTTCCATGGTATTGTTAACTCTTTCTATAGTATTTTAGCTATTGATAAAGTAACTTTACAAAAATCAAGGTTCATTTTTACTGGAATGTGTGAATGTGGCTATTAACAAAGTCCTACCCTCATCTATAACTCTAAGATCAAGGTTCAAGTTATGTAATAAAGCTATAAAATCTAAAAATGCTCTATCTTTTTGTTAGCTATGCAAGAGATTCAAAGATATTAGTGACTTGTAAAAAAAATATAAATACAAAAAGATAAAAAAAATTAAAAAAATTGAAGTTGTTCTCCCTCAACCTATGGAAGACAACCTATATGTTAATGCATGAACAAGGAATTGAGGCCCCCCAAACTAATCTCTTAGTGGTGTTGGAACCAGAATAACAACAAGATGCAAATAGTGGTGAAAACAAGAAAGGAATGGAACCACTTGGTTCCTATAAGGTTCCTGTCCCTCAGGGCCAGTTTGATGTTGACAAGTCTAATGAAGCTAAGACCATTAAATATGAAATTACCTATGCCATGGACTTTCCCCCTCCCCCCTAAAGCCTCTAAGATGAAGGAACAAATAAGCTTGTGTGTTTCCTTGGGAGGGGAAGATGTTTTACAATTGGAGAACCACAACAATAATATGCTTGATTCCTTGGAATTTTTGGGTTTTGGGGATTTGGAGTCCCCTTTCCCCACACAGAGCTCTTCGAAGGATGTTCTAGAAGAAGATTAGACACAAGTAAATAGAAAATAAAAAAAGAAAAATAAATCAAATGGGGAGGGGAACAAAATCAAGGGAGACCTTCTCAAATGGACACTAGGGATAGGGAGCCTTCTCGTGAGGTGTCTTTTGGGAAAAAAAAAGACCCTCGAGGGTCTCTTAGGTCAAACAAAAACCAAAAAATAGTGTTGGAGAGGCTAGGACTCTCCTAGTCAGTATTTGGTAGATACTAACTTCCCTTTGATGTTCTTCAATGAAGATAATGAAATGGAATGTTCACAAGTTGAATAGCCCCCTAAAGCAACATATTGTTAAACACTCTATAATGGATCTAAAAGTGGATGTTCTCCTTATCCAAGAAACTAAAATGCAACATGTAACCTTTGAATATATTGTTAAAACACATGGCTTATTGTGGAGTATTGTATTAAATTCAATATGAATGGTGCCTCTGGTAGACTTGCTACCCTATGGAATCCATCCAAACTTAAAGGAACCAAAGGTTACAATAGTAGAAAATGCTTAGAAACCATCATGGAAGATGGGAGGAATGTTGTTAAATAGAATATTTTTAATATTTATTCCACTAACTCTAGGGCTGATATATCCCATCTCTAGAATCCCTTATCTTCTCACATGTCTAATAATCAAAAGGTGCATTGGATACTAGCCAGGGATTTTAACACCTCTCTATCCTTTAGACAAACAAGGGGACTTGGAGGACTATTTATTTAGTATGTTGGAATTTGTTGAGGTCATATCTTCTCAAGGTCTTCTAGATGTTGATCTCTAGGGATGCAAGTTTACCTAGTCAAATATACATCAAGGTAACAATCTCATCCAAGTTAACTAAGCTAGATACAATGCTAATTTTTGGTGAATAGGATTTTTTTTTGAAGATGCATTTATCTTCCCTTCCAAGGTCTACTTTTGATCATTGTTCTCTTCTTCTAAGGTGGGAAGAATTGAGGCCCAAAGGCCCCTATCCCATTAGGTATGAGATAATGTGGAACCTTCACCCAAATTTTAGGGGAATCATTTAGACTTGGAAGAATATTCCTTGCCATGGTATGCCTATGTTTAAATTCCTAGGTCAAAAACTAAGAAGTATTAAAGATAATGTGAAGGATGGAATAAAATTTCCTTTTGAAATACTTTCCATACTAATAAGTCCATCCTTACTAGTCTAAAGGATATTCAAGATAGGATGGAGAATGGTGCTATTGAGGATGATATTTGAAAGAAAGAAAGAGAGGTCGGAGTAGAATGGTTCAAAATCATTAAGAAGGAGGAAATTTTTTGGAAACAAAAATCTCAAATTCAATGGTTGCAAGAAGGGAACAAAAATTCTAAATTATTCCACCAATCGACTTGAAGCACAAGAAGAGAAATAAAATGCATTCTCTAGTGAAAGGAAATGGTATTATTCTAACAAATGAAGATGTAATAGTTGTGGAGGTTGTTTCCTTTTCCAAAGATAATGGTGGAGCCCAGGATCAAAATAATGTTGTGATGAATTCTCTCCTTGATGTCATTTTGAAGGTGATTTCAAAGAGGAAAATCAAGAATATGGGGAACCAAATATGATGCAAGAAGTTAAGAATGTGGTATTTTCCTTTGGAGCTTTCAAAACTCTGGATCCGGATGGTTTCCCCACAACATTTTTTTAAGATTTTTGGGATGTCATTTTTTCTAATATTTTAAATGCTTCTAGATATATCTTTAGATTGAGAAGAGTACTAATTCAATTAAATTTAACTTTTATTGTATTAATCCCTAAGAAAGAGGATGCTTCCTCCTTACAATATTATAGACCCATAATTCTATGTAACATTGTGTATAAATTTTTCTCTAAAATTATTGTTAACAAGTTAAAAGGAGTCCTTGGTAAGTTGATTTTGGTGAATCAAAAAGGCTTTATAAAAGGAAGGAAATTTATCGATGCTACCATTGTTGCCCATGAGTATATCTACTATATGGAACATTGTAAGAAATTGGGTATAGTTTTAAAATTAGATATTTTTCATATGATAAGGTTTCTTGGAAGTTCATGATTACTATTTTGGAGAAATTTGATTTCAATGGTCAAATTTTAAAATTGATTAAAGCATGTGTCACCACACCAATGTTCTTTGTTTTAATAAATGGATTCCCTAAAGTAATTTTTTCTTGTGGAAAATGTTTAAGACAAGGTGACCCCCTATCTCCTTACCTTTTCATAATTGTTGTTGAAGCCCTAGGAAGTAAATTTTAGATAAACCTACACCAAGGAGTCCTCAAAGGGATTAAAGTTGCTTCTTCCCTTCCACTTGCTTCCCACTAGTAGTTTGTGGATGATACCATCCTTTTTGGTGAAACTTTGGTTATTGAAGTAGCCAACTAGAAATCCATTCTTTAGGACTATGCTAAGGCTTCACAACAATATATTAACTACTCTAAAAGCAAGGTTTACATCTTCAATTTGGATCAGCTACTAATAGAAAAGGTGAGAATTATTGGTTTTCAAGAGGTTGTTTTACTATATTCTTATCTTGGTATTCCCCTAAGAACTTAAAAACCTTTATCTCCTACTAGAATGGCATTATAGAAAGGATCCAAAAAATTTAGTTAGGTATAAAGGTAAGTTGTTAAGCCAAGTTGGAAAGCTCTCACTTCTCAAATCCTCTCTCCAAAATATCTTGGTTTACTTCCTTTCTCTTTTTAAAATGGTTGCTTTTATAATCAAGAAAGTTAAGAAAATACAAAGAAACTTCCTTTGGATGGGTATAAAATATAAAGCTAGGATTTCTCTAGTAAGTTGGGACAAGGTTTTCTCACCCAAAAAAAGATGGAGGTCTGCTGATTAGAAGATTAAATTTTTTTAATAAATCCCTCCTCTCTAAAAATGGTTGGTACTTTCAAGAAGGTAATAAGGATTTGGTTGATATCCTAAAAGCTAAATATCTAGGAAATGTTGTTTCAAGATTTTTTTTGATCTCATACAACTAGATTAAGGGTTCGATTGGCTGAAATAATATTATATGAAAATATGAAATTATCTCAAGCAAGGCATCTAAAGGAGAGTAGGGAATGGTAGAAAGATTATATTTTGGGATGATGCTTGGAGTAGGTTCCCAATGTTTTCCTTGGTTAATTAGCTAAATCATATTAAGTAGGAACTTACAAGATTAAATGGGAAGTTCTTATTGATTATGTGGGCTGGAGTGGAGATTTCCTAAAATATAAAAAAATTAGTGATTAGTTGATTGGCTTAAGGTTCCTTAGGGGAGATATCCAAAATGAGAGGCTTGATCCCTTTCTTCTCTTAGAATATCTAATTAGATATTTCCTTCTCATGTCTCATAATAGAGAAGATGAATAGATTTGGAGTCTCAATCCTTCAAGTTTTTTCATAGTAAAATCTACCTACACCATGATGGAGCATCCTAATATCCCCCTCAAACCTTTGATTGGAAAAAAATATGGAATGCCAAACTCATCCCAAATATTAACTACTTCTAGTGGGTTACATCCCAAGGCAGTATCTTGACAATTGATGTTCTTAATAAAAGATGGTTTAAATCTATTAACAAGTGCTCCCTATACTTTGAAGAAGTTGAGAATATTAACCATTTATTCTTCCATTGTCCTTTTTCTAGAGAGTTATTGACTTATGTATAAGAATTTTATTAACTAATTGGGTGTTTCTCCATTCCCTTAGGGATTTTATTGAACAATGGAATAACTACCCTTTTGGCCATCCGATCATAATGGAACTATGGAAGCAAATTCCTCTGTTTGTGTTATGGAACCTATGGAAAGAAAGAAATAATAGGATTTTAGATATCATAGGAGAAGCAACATGGAGGTTTTATTGAGCATAAAATAGAAAATACAAGACAATCTAAACTCAAAAAAAATTGGCTTCTCTAAACTAATGCAATCCTATAGAGGGACCTTGAAATTAAATAAAATTGGGGGATAAAAAAGGATCTAACAAAAATCAATTGAGCCAAGATTTTGAGAAGAAGGATGAAAATTTGGAGCCCTCCTTGTGATGGTTGGATTAAGCTTAATTTTGATGGTTGTTCCAAAGGAAATCTAGGATCAGCTACTATTAAAGGACTTGTAAGAGACCACAAAGGCCTTATTATTGAAGGATACACTAAATTATTGGGTATCTGTACTAGTAATGAGGTAGAGTAAAAAAAAATTTGGTGGGTTCTGAAGAGGGATAAGGAAATGGGATTTAACAAATTTGTTATAGAAGGCAGCTCCAAATTCATCATAGACATTCTTAAGGGGGATTATGTCACCCCATGGATGATTGAGAATTTGTTGGAAGATTCAAAAAAGATGATTGATCTAACCTCAACTAGTATAGGTTAATTGATACTTATAGGGAAGAAAATAGAGCAACAAATGCTACTTCCAATGAAGGGCTCTCTTGTTTGTAGTGGGTAAGTTGAAATTATGAAGATATCCCACAAAAAATAATAGATATAATTGTAGAATAATATTTGAGAATTGATAAAATAGGGATCAATTCTAGTTATATATAATCTATTATATTTTGCCTATGGTTTCTATAAATGACTCTTTGGTTCTCTTTATTGGTACTTGGTTGCCTTCCAAGGTTGTGAATTTAAGTCTCTATTTTAAGAGCTAATGATATGACGAAAAGGAAAGGTACTAGAAATAATTTCCATAAGTTAGGATTTTCCTCTCCTAATCACAAAAAGAACTCATATCATATGACTTTTATTAGAATGATTATCAATAATGTGTATGGCTCAAAATTTGGTAGTGATTGAATGCACACAATGAAGGTTAAAGGTCACATCATGAATTTAAGAGGAAGATACAATAATGTTTTTGTAATAAAAAAATTTTGGATTATTAAAATTGATGCCCTCCTAATGATTAATAAGATTTTGTTGGGTTGTCTCTATATTTATCCAAGTTCTAAGGGCATGTTTAAAAAAGTGGCTATTATGATTCTACATGGAAACCTAAATGCACAAATGAGCCAAAGTCTAATCTCTTGATCATCACGTTTAAGTATAAGATTCATCTTAGAAGGCATACTTTGGGTCTTGGGTATGTACAGGATCATCATAGAAAAAACAAGCCCTTAAGTGGCAAAAAATTCAAAAAAAATAGAGTTAGGCAACTTGATGTAAAAATTTGAATAAGTTATCTATATTATTTTAAAAATATGTAAGAATAGAATCTGTAGCAAATTGAATGTAGTTTCTAAACTACTAGGTTTTTTAAAAACAAAATCTATTTGGTGAAAATTTGAAATTTCAATGCAATATTACTTAAATTTCAAGGAAAAGGTAAGAAGTAGGTGTATGTCTGACCACCCTAACCACATAAAAAGGATAATATTTTTTTATAATATTTTAGAAATAAGTAGAGGACTCATGTCCAGAAGTGATGCATATTTTTTTGTAATTTTTTTCCAAGTAAATAATTAATTATGAGCTTTTTATTACAACTTTTAAAAAATATAAAAACTTGTATGTCTGACCACCTCAACTTGGTCAAAACTTCATGAAATTCTTTTTTTTTAAATCCTATTGTATGTGAAGAATAGAATGTGACGCATGTTTCAAATTCAAAAAATATGATACCATTTGAGAGCTATAGATGTTTTTCAATCAACCTATCAATTAGGATTTTAGTCATAATTCAAATAGAAAATGAATAATTATTATGTATTAAATTCAAAGTAAAGCATAATTTATATTGGTGGAAAGCTAAGAATCTCCTTTAAAAACCCTTTTTGTTTCATCAATTTTGGGTAAAAAAATAGTCGTTAGCCACATACCCTACACATACCCATCATATCGCCACTTTTTGGACCATCATGATCTTTCACATACCCTCTTATCATAAAGGAAAAGTGGAGTGATTTACTGAAGGCCCATTTAACTGAGCTAGAACAATCATTGAAACATGTTTTATCATTCTTTTTTATAGAGTTACCAAAAAAATGTCATACCTCCTTTCTAGTTTGTGCCTACTGGTGTGGTGAGTTTTTGATGCCTTGAAGTCCTTTGCAAAGGTGGTGGAAGGAAGTTGGGTGGACAAGGGGTGGGCCAAGGAAGCACTCGAAAACCTTATCATGTGTCCAGATCTCAAGAAAAATGTGGATTTTTGGAGGGTTTTTGAGAAAGTTGACAGTATTCCCTTCCTCTTGGCCATGAAGGGCTTCAACAATTAACTTAACTCAAAATTATTCAACTCATGGAAGGAGGGAACAATTTCTATTGATAGTATTCTCTTTCATGTGACCCTAGGGTAATTGCAAAGGTCATGAGTCTTGAATTTAAGGAAATAAAAGTGGAAAAACTAAGTAAAGGGAACTACTAAAGATTTATTAATAGTTACCTTGATAAGTATGAGAAGCTGAGGAGATTTCAAAATGGCTATGATAGGGAAAAACTACCAGCTCCTTTTGGTCTAGTGAGTTCACACATTATGAAATATTTCACCTTGGAAGGAAGATATACTACTATCAATGGTTATCACTTTCCTTTCCTTAATCATATTGGGCATAATGAAAGAATCATTATCCCTTTCTTTCTTTTTCCATCTCCACATCAATGCATGCCTAAAGGGGTCCCCCTCGCTACACATGGGCCTCATTTTAAGACTCTATAATCATGTGTTGGCTTTAACCCCTCAGTTGTTTCTAACAAAACTTATGAATCATCTGCAATTTAAGTCATTAAAGGTTAAAACCCTCTTGATTTAGCATAACCCTACTCCTAGAAAAAATTCAAAATTTTCTCTCTCATTTAATGTTGTTTCCCAAACCCCTCCCATAGAAGAAAAGAAGTCTACCCCTCCCTCTCAAAAAATAAAAATCTGAACAAACCCTACCAAATCAAAATGAAAGTTCATGGGCCCTTCAAGGAAGGAGATTAAGGATGATGAAATTGAAATTTTGGATAAGGGGGATACTAGTCAACTTGGTGACTCAAGTAGTGCAAAGGGTGAGGGAAGGTCAACCAAACTAGCTCTAAAGTGGAGAAATAGAATTAAAACTAGGATTTTAAAGGGAAAAAATTAGATTTTGATGGGGAAAGTGTTAAGTCCTCAAATGAAGACTATTTCCCTTTGTTTGGGGGGAGGAAAATGATAATAGTCAAAAAGAGGTTGAATTGATGGAAGGAAATGATACTAACAAGGATAATACAAGTGAGGATGAGGTAGTAGAGGAGGAAAAAAGTGTGGATGGGGAAGGGGAAGATATTGACATTAACAAGATAAATATTGGCATTGAGGAAGAGGAGGAAGGAACAAACCCTAGATAGAAGGAGGATAATGATAATAAGCACAAGGATATGGTGAGCTTGAAGGATAAGGGGGATTTGGGGCATGGTCCCCTCCAAAATTTTAATCACTAGATTGAGAATCTATAGGGGAGTATTAAGCAAATTGATTCAAACAATGAAACTAATTTATTGGAAGAAAGGATGGCTAAGATTGATAATGGAATGAGTTGTATTATCTCTATCACTTATGGGTCATGAATTGTGTCATTTTCAATACTATTATTGGGTAGTCTAAAGTCAAGAAACTAAAACAGAAAAGGGGGAATAATTGGGATGAAGACACTCTAAGGAAGGATACATCCAAATCCACAAATATTACCTAGAAGAACAACCTAGAGTTACTTAAGAAAGAATGGGATCTCATCAATAATCCTAAGGATTAGTTCTCTATATTGGATAGGTTAACTTTTTGTTGTTTCTTTTGGTTCTCTTAAGAATGCATGCCTGTTTCTATGAGGCTTACATGCCATTTTGGTTTTAGTTTCTATGACTGGTTTAATTATTGTTTAATGTTATTTTTTGGTTGGCCAGGCCTCTATTTTTGCTTGGACTTTTGGGCCTTTAGGCCTTTTTTCTTCTCTTTTCTATTTTGTTCTAGATTAGGGACCTTACCCTACTTTTTTAATAAAAATATGGCATATAATTCCACATGTTATAGTGGCACATTGTCACAAATTTTAAAGCTCAAAGTTTTATAAAACTATGATTTCTTGAGAGAATGCAATGCAATAAAATCTTGATAGGTGGCTAAGAGCTGGAATGTGGTAGGTACCATTCACAAAAATGAGTCATGACTTTAAGCTCAATTTAACAATACACATAAATTAGAGTTCAAATGCCATTTTTTGTAAATCTAATGGTTGTAGGGTGCTTTAGGAGGTTTGATTTTTCAAGTCTAGCACTATATACATTTTATTCTAGAATGCAACTATAGTTGTCCATCAAACATTCATTGAATGGATGGCTTGAGAGAATGTGATGCAATAAAATCTGAATAGTTGGTTGAAGCTAGTATTTGGTAAAGACCATTTACAAAAAAATGAGGCATGACTTTACATGATTTAATAACACACATGAATTAAAGACCAAATATCTTTTTTGTAAATCTAATAGCTCTAGGGTGATTCTGGAGGTTTGAGTTCATAATTCTAGTGCTCTGTACATTTCATTTTGGAATGCAACTACAACCATCCATTGAACATTCATCGAATGATGAAATATTTTTGTACAATAATTTGATTTTTTGAATATATTGATGTTATATTAACTTATTAAATAATATAACCAATTAATTTGGACTGACATCTAACTTTAGACTGAATTTATAGGACATTTTGATTCTGCATCCTATTATGGTGAAGCACAAGCTAATAGTTAAAATATTTAATGTAAAATATATTGCATAATTTGATCAAGGATCTTCATCATGTTATTTCATTTCATCAGAAGAATAATTAAATTCAAATTGGAAAAGGTATTAAGGGTAATAAAATCGAAGGGTGGGCCATACAATTTTAATTCACCACAAAAATATTTTATTAGTTTAATTATAAGTTTAATTCATTGATGAAAATATTTTATTGGTTTGAAAATACTTTTTATTTTCCAATGAAAATATTTTATTGGTTCAAGAGTACAAATTTAATTCACCAAAAAAAAAAATTATTGGTTTCAACATAGTTTCAATTTGCTAACAAAAATTATGTTTTACTACTTTTAATACAAGTTTAATTCACCACAAAAATATTTTGTTCCTTTGAAAATAGGTTTGTTTCACCAATGAAAATATTTTATTGGTTTGAAAATAGGTTTAATTCACCAATTAAAATATTTTTTTGGTTTCAATAAAAGTATAATTCACCAATATTTTCTACAAACTTGTATTGATTACAAAAGATTTTCCAATTGAATTTAAATTTTTCCCCAAAAAAGAATTTGCTAATAAAATTACTATTTTTTTCAAGAATAATACGACATTCATCATGCTTTTATACTTTTTTATAGGGGGTTTCATAAAGTTAGCCTTGAAGTATGTGGGCTACTATATTTTCCTTTAAGATCCTTATTAGAGACCTTAGGGCTACTTGTTGTAGGCATATCCTCAATCATCTTAATTTTCACATTAGAGTTTTTGGCTCTAGGGTTTTTAGCAAGGGTAAGAGTCAAGGAACATTGATACAACACACTTATAAAACCTTGAAAAAGGAAAGGATAATCTACCTTATTAATATATTTCTCTAATGAAGACAAAAATTAAAAGAGGTAAACTTATTATCTTTCCATGTCTCAAATGAGAAAGGAGGGGAAATGATAACCATGCACTATTCTAAACCTTCCTTCCCAAGTAATGCACATCATAAATATGTAGACTCACCATTGGCCAAGGCATGGAAAATTCCTCTCTAATATAACCATTTTGCAACCTCTTTATCTTTTCTACTTTCTCCAGAATACATCAATGTAGCTTCGATAGCTTATTTTTTCTCATTCTCTTCACCTTCATTCCTTCACTTGACCAAGACCAATTGCCTTAGCTATCATATTTCTCATGATATTTAAATTAACCCCATCAATATTAATGTTGATGCCAAAACTTGGCAAGGTAACAATGCTTTGTGAGAAACTCAATTTATGGGGGGCTTATTGCGCTAAACTGAGTGACCTCTGAATTTTTAAAGAAGCCAACTTCTTCTATAATGAGGGGTTTGGAAAGAGAAAAGGAAACATATATAAAAATAAAAATCTAATCTAAGGAGATGCACCGAGACTTAAGTAATAGGCACAATAAATCATAGATCTAAGGGCCCGATCAATAATCTATGATGTCCTAGAAGGCAGAAACTAGAGATTAAAGTAGAAACAATTCATTCATCGACATAAAATAACTTTGCACACATTTTACTAGCAAGAAGAGTCACAAGACATGATCTAAACCAGCAAATTCGCATTTAAATTTATAGAAGTTCTGTAAAATGAATTATCCAAAAAAAAGCAACACAATCTAAAGTTAATCAACTATCATATGAAGAACAAAAAGGTCAAATGATTAGCATAGTCTACAAGTCTTTTCAATAATTGAAAATAATAATAGAGGTCTGGTGTCTTTCCTAAAATCAGTATTCTTTTCTGAAAATATGGGACCATTCCTCTAAAACATAGAGGAGGATATATAGCTGATGCTCCCACCACCTTGGCAAGCAGTAACAAAAAAGATCTGAGAATTCTTGGTAATGATACAAAATAAAAGATTCCTCTTGACCATTACAACCGAAAATATTTGAGCCCAAGCATCTGGTCACTCCAAGTTTAGGTGCATCCCCTACAAATGATGGTGGTGGTCCCGGAAAGGTCATGTAGGCAAGTGTCATTACCCTGTAAAAGCAGTTATGACATGCAGCAACTTATCGCGATCTTTGGCTCACTCTATTCATTGCCCAAATGAAACACCTGTCGAAGAGACACATGGTGGAATTTCACAGCCCATGTGAGCCTTTTCCCTTCATCGTTGAAAACTTGCACCAAGGTGACATGTGTCTCCTACCTCACATTGGTGTTGAATATGGGACCTGCTAAATAAGTAAAGACAACACCACATGGCATGCAGGAGGAGCTCAACTCAAAAGCAAAGGGAAGCGGTTGTTAATTGTGTGCAGTGGAAACACGTGGCATCATAGTAGGGTCATTTTGAAATGTGAAGGAAAGAAATCTGTCAGGGAGTGTAGAGCAGACACGTGGTAGAGGAGTAGTGTTTGTCAAAAAGGGCTGAAGGAATCTTCATTGTGATGTGTGGGCCGATACTTTAACCAAAATACTCGAAGGGAGCTCGTTGAATATTTATTCACAACTTTTGGCGATTATTAGGGGCATTTCACTTGAGGAACAGAGAACCCAAAATTTCTCTGGCTATAGACCAAAGCCCCAATTAATTGGGCGACAGAGTTAGAGCATAGAGAGGGCTCCCTACAAGGGTATCTAGTCTGCTTTTGATGGCCTCGACATGTTGTGAAAATTCTCCTGCACTCCACTGAGATCAAGAATTTCTTTGTAAGGTGGCTATGTCAGTAGACCGGCCCTAGACTCACATAGGAAGAGCAACTGCACAATTGGATTAATAACCCCTTCAATATCTACTGTTGTGGGAGGTTGGTTGAAGTTTTGTAAGGAAAATTTTTCTTGTCACTTTTCTTCAATTTTTGTGGCAAGTTACTCGATAGTGGCCAAGGATCCATCCTCAAGAAATGGGGAAGGCAGGCCCATTTCAATCAGTTGGGAGAAGCTTTCCCACAAGCCATCTATATTTGCACCCAAAGTGGCCACACATGCCCTGGCTCATTTTATGGTTGAATATAAATGGATGAACTTGTTCGTTGTCCTAGTAGCAACCTTCTGATCTTTGATTCCTACTCCTACTAGGGCTTCATCAACTACTAAGTATAATTTGGCTAGCAACCCCTGTGCTTCAAGAACTTTTTCCATGATGAATCGTGGGAACTCCTCCATAGTTCTATGAACCTCCTAGCTAAAACTTGTTGCCTAGGACATGTATTAGAGTATGGGCTACAACATCAGGCCATAAGACTTGATCTTTCCCCAGTATGAGGCATACAACTCTTGTGCTATCGGGATGAGATCTGGCTAGGTAACAGGAGCCTACGAAGCATTCTTTAAAAGGATTGCCTCTGCATCCCTTACGCCAACGTCCTGTATTAACTTCATGATCCTTTTATTGGTGGATGCCAATTGTTCTTGAACATTAGCCAACTCTTTAGAGAAATTCTCCTCCACTCGGTTATGGCTCACCAATTCTATGTCAAAGGAATATTTTGCTTCCCGAAGCTCTTTTTCTATTTGGGCCTTACGAGCCTCAAATTTAGTATTCCTCTCCTGTAGCTTTTGCTCATACTAAGCCTATTGATGCTCTAGCACCTCATCCTTTTTTTTCCATCCCTTGATCATATTCGAGGAACCACTATTCAAACTCCTCATTTCTCAGATGCAGATTCTGCTCCGCTAGAGTCAATTTGTTGTGGTATTCCTAGTTCTTAGCACACAACTCATCAACTACAGCGGAGCTGATGGATTGAACCTTTGAAAGTTCCCCCTGGAGTCTATTCTTCTCTTCCTCTACTGTCAACTCTCTCTCTATTAAGTACACAACATCTGCTTCTAGGGATTTCTCCCTTTTCTCCAAGACACTAGCTTTTTCCTTTAAAGACTCCAGCTGCTCATCCATTTTCTTGAGCTAGCGGCCAATTTTAAGGAAATTGGAGGTGACCGCCCATTGTGTTTCCTCCATGAGCTCAACTTTATCCTATAGACGAGTTGCTTTCATGTCAAGCCCCACGGCATACATATCATAATCTTCTAGACACATCTCCCCTTGTTGCTTGACCACTGTCGGGTACATGGTTGCAAACTTCAACGTTCGTTGAGTCTCATCATAGACAGTGTGCATCCTCAGTTTTGATGGCTTACTATCATCCTTGGATTTGTGCTTTTGAATTTTATTGGTGTGCACTACCCTTTCAGCATCAATCTGTGTAATGAAATGGGTTGGCGATAGGACTAACTTGCCTACGAAAGGAGCACTGAGAGGTAGGGCATACGAATAGGTCATTTTAATGGGCTCGGGCATTTTCTTCTTTTGGAGAGTGATGGTCTACGAGGAAAAAGGAGGAACATACCAAAGCTTGGTTTGAGAACCAACATAAGTGCTTATCATTTTCCAAGGTTCCATTGGAAAACCGACTAGAGGACTCATGGGTTGCAACAACAAGGGAGTAGTAAGTGTAGAGTCCACTTGTTGTGAGAGAAGGGGAGGATCTACGGTGATAGTAGTAGTATGGGTGCTAGAGGTAGGTAAGCTTTCCGAAAGTGAGGCAAGGAAGGACTGAGTGATAGTAGTTGGTGTAAGGGTTCATGGAGGAGTAAAGTAAAATGGATTTTCATGTGAGAACTAGGAGAAACCTCCCATAATCATTGCATCAAAGGTGGAAAATGAAGGGCCAACACTCATGGTAGGGAGTGTCACGAAGATAGTGGAGGACACCAAAGAGTGAGAGGCAAGAGAAGAAGGTGTGAATATTACCTGTTGACTGGTCGATGGTGGCTCTTGGCTCAATACTGGCTCCTCATCTTCTCTAGGCTCCTAGCTTGCTACGAGCACCTGGCTTGCAGTGGGTTCCTGTGAACCCTCCCCGACAATGGTTTCTATGTGTTGTCATTTTATAGGTAGGGTTTCTCCAACCTCAGCAGCCTCTACCTATTTTTTTGTAACACCCTTGTTGATTTGGCGGCCCAAGTGAGTGTTTGTGAGGCCCTTGACACATTGAATCGTACATTTGAAGCTATGTAGGAGGGTCATCCTGCAAAGCTTTTCTCTTGCGGAGAGGAGGACATTGAGGTCCCCGCTTCTTCTTCTTCTTCCTCGGACCCACCTTCTAGGTTGTTGCCTTTACTAGTGATTGAGTCAGAGGTTGCATGCTCACCATCCCACCATTCTTCAAACACTTCATTTTTTAAGCTTCCATAAGGGGCTTCAAGTTATCCTATTTCTTAACGATATACCCAAAAGACCCTCATTTTCTCATAAGTCCATGCTTCCTCATGTCGTAACTTGTTATACATGGTGTGTCCCATCTCAAGATTCTCCTTAGCCTCTGCCACAATATAGTAGAACATATTCCATGGCTTCCTATGACCCTGTGTGGGAATATGCACTAGTTCAACAAAAAATTCATCTTTATCCTCCTATGGGTTACGCCTCTTTTCCCAGTAGGGCCAAGGAGTGTGAGTAACCCTCATGTGAAAATGTGGCAAATCATTGAAATGATTATACTCCCATTTATCACATATCAAAACCAACCCTAAATGAGCCAGCTTATCTTGCAATAGCGGGTGCAACTGTTTCTTTGATAGGGCCATCATTTTGAAACTTATTGGGCAGGTGAAGAATCCTTTCATCTTGACCTTTTTGTTGTTGCAGAAGGTAAAATCGATGATGGATGCATGTCAATACATCTCAAGCGCAAGCACTCTATTTGTGATGTAGGCCAAGAGTCGAAAAGGTTGGTCAGTGAAACCCTACATCCAGAGGATTGTGAAATCCATGCCAAAGAACCAATCACAAGCAGGAATGAAGGTTTGCATATATCTAGTATGATCTGTGTTGAGTCAGACCATGCCATCCTCTCCTCGTCAATCTTGCAAAATTGGAGTTAGAAAGTAATCCAAAAATGCATAGTAATCAAATGTTGTGGAGAGGAGAGGTGTCCATGTGGATACTAGCTTTCTTTTATGCTTTTCATCAAAAAATAGACAGCTCCACATACTTACTAAAGAAACTAGGGTTTAATCCAGAAAATATGGACCAAAATAGAGAGGAACCTAAACTTTCCTTCTATCAGGTAATTTCCTATTTTCCTTATCATTTCCTCCATGAGAAATTCTGCAAAATCATACCAAAACAAATTATGTTGCCTACAGAATTGGAAACCTGGCCCTAACTGAAAAGCATGCACCATCTCATCTAAGTCTAGGCCACAAATAA
Source organism: Sequoia sempervirens (assembly GCA_007258455.2). NCBI lineage: Eukaryota > Viridiplantae > Streptophyta > Pinopsida > Cupressales > Cupressaceae > Sequoia > Sequoia sempervirens. The sequence goes on along the minus strand of VDFB02193867.1, from coordinate 47,364,034 downwards.
ATGCTAGCATGGAAAAGGCTTCTTTTAAGTCATCAACAAATGAACCGTGCAGCATTGGGATACTAGGTGGCTTTGCACCTACTATTCCCTCTTTGCCAATCTCCTTAATTAAAAACTCCAGACCCTTCCTCATTCCATTCCATGTTTTTTCTCCTTTTGTAGAAGTGAATGCCTCAATTTTCTCACTTCTGGTGGTCAATTCAGGGATACATAGCATATGCCAAATAGTTTGTGGGCTAATATTAGCCATTAATTTTTGGCCCTCGATGTTGTGGTTGCTCGGGTTATAACGTTGAATGGTTGCATCAACTAGCTCTAGGTAATAGTGCACTAATAGAACCATGTATTGTGGGAGCCCGTTGTACCATATCTTTTCTGTTGTTTACATTGGTTTCTCGGATGCCTTCATCCTCACACAGGCCCCTTCCCTCAAAGACTTGGTGTTTTTTGCGAGGTACGGGTCATGAATATTGTCCCAGTCCTCCTAGACCCAAACCAGGTTCCTATAATTTTTGGGATTTTCTAGTTCTAATGTATTTTCCCATCTTGGCTTGTCTGGTATACCAAGCGTAGCATATGAAATGTCTTCAAAGATGTTGAAAACATGTGATGATCATATGGCCCTAAGCAAGGGTTGTGTTGCCTCCTCCTAAATCTCCTGTTGTGAACTCTTCCATTTTCTCCTTCAATGCAAGTTTATGTTGGGCTTGAATTCTCTACAACTTTGTCCTCAGCTCTGGATATGTAAAAACCTTTCTTCACTTGGCTTAGCATATTTCAAAATACTTTTAAGCATTAAAAATTTTGCATGTGCCACTTAGCTATCTTTTCTCAAGGTGGTAGAAGAAAGTGGGTTTTTTGCATTTAATTCAGCATGCACCTCCAACTCTTTGGCTCATGCGAAAATGAATTACTTTCCATTTTGAAGTGACAAGAATTCATAATTGCATTTGGTAACCATGTGATACGATATGATTTCCTTGGAACTTGAGCTGGCGATTTTCTCTTAGCTTAGCATTCATATGTGTTGGCAATTAATATCTTGAACAGAATGATTAATCCCAAGCAAATGATCAATGCCTAAAAATATATGAATCATTCCTTGGGTTTTGGGAAATGCTTGTGAGGTGACACTATATCCTCTTGACCATGCAACTCATCACTGATGAGCACCACCATTTAAAGCTAATTAATTAGCTCTTATTAACTCTACATGCATCGAACCATACTTAGTAGATGCAACTGGTCAGGAAATTCGAGCAAACCCAAGCACACTTTTCAATTTAGCACTTGGTTATCATCATATTTTTGAGAATTTGATAACCATGCCTTACCTTGTTTTTTCTATTAATAGGCATCTAAGCAATAACAAAACCACACTTAGCATTTGAGAAAATTTTAGCAATAGGTTATTGGCTTAGCATTTGGCTTTGGTACTATTGAAGTATTTTCATAGGCTAGGCTATAGTCAACTTTTAGGAGTAGTTAGTAGATAGTAGTAATGTGTCAACACCATGAACACTCCCATTAGGCTAGTTTCACATAAGTCACAGACTACCTTCCTTGGTGATATTTCTACCAGGCGTCTAAAAAGAATGACGAAGAACAAACACTCCCTAGCTTTGATAGCCATGAAGTGGGTTTTGGGCCGAATTGTCTAGAGTACGGGGACAAGTATCAAGTCAATACTAAAATTTTCTCGCACTTTGTCGCATCTATGTTGGATATTGGCATTCCCAAGCCACTGGTATTGAAATTGGTCAAATAAATCTTTCCTCAAAAGTAGGATGTGCCTGCCCACAGCTAGTGACATCAAGCACTACATTGAAGAAGAAGCGATCATCCTGTGGTTGTCCTTCCTGGGTATATTTTTCCTCCAGACGTGATATGAACACCATGAGAGGGTTACCAGAGCCTTTCACTTCCTTTTCTGCATCTACAACATGTAGTGTCGTTCTACAACATTGACTGGTACACAGACTTCAAGAACCTGGTGTTCCCTCCATCGATGGTCATTGTTCCTGTTGATGTCGCTGCTACTAGTGTGCCTACTAATGAGGACGTGGTGGATGTTGCAATTGATGCATCCATAGCTATTGCACACACTATTGGATGAACTGCCCTGTGAACCTCTTTCCTTTTTTCTTTAAGAACATGATACCCATTTGCTATTTTTTGTATATACACCTAAGAAAGGTCACACATATAGCATATATGAAAAGGAAACAACGTATAATCATATACTTTTTGAATTATGGCCCTTAAGCCATTTTTTCCATGTATATATAAAAGTGTATATATAATGAAATATATCTTTATAAAATCCTTGGCTCCTTTTCATTCTTGGCATTCTGCAATATGGGTTTCTTTTCTTTTCAACACATATAGTTGATTTCTTTCCTTTTTTCTTTTTATGCGGATATTGCTCTCTCAAAGAATTTTCTAAGAATTTTACTACCCTGCTCTCTGCAATGATGGGTTACCTTTCTATCATGAAGCATGAACTAATTTTAAAAAAACCAGCCAACAGAACAAAAGGGAAAGAAAATAAAAATACTATTAACATATTTACATCAGCAAAAACTTGTAATTTAATGGAACAATTTAAGATGAATCCCATTGACTAGGATTCCCAATGCTTCTTGTTCCATGTTTTCCAATTCGAAGGCATTATCCTCTTTGCACTTAATTATTTTAAACAAGCCTTCCCAAAGGCTATCAAATTTTTCGTGCTAACCCGACTTTGCAGCCCTTTCATTGAATTTCAGCACTAAGTCTCCACACTTTAGGCCTTGATCAAACACCCTTTTGTCAAATCATCACTTAACCACCTCCTAGTGGTTTTTCATGGCTATCAGGGACTTCTCCCTTTTTTCCTTCACTTCTAATAATTTAGCTAGCCAAACCTCTATGGTGCCATTTTGCTCTATATCGAGGGATTTCAACAATTGGATCACTGGAATCTCCATGGATATAGGCAACAATGCCTCTTTTTCGTACACTAGCTCATAAGGTGAAGTCTTAAGGACTTGCTTAGGAGTTATGTGATCTACCCAAAGTGTCACTCAGAGGTTTTTGTGCCATTCTCTTATGCTTTGAACCGATCCTTTTGAGGAGTTAGACCAGATTATTATTTGTCGACTCAGCTAGGTCATTCCCCTATGGGTAATAATTTGATGATGTTTTAAGGAATATTCCATTTATTAGTGTGAAGTGACATACCTTTGTGCCTAGGAAATCTCTAGAATTATTGGAAATGATAGTTTTCGAAGGACTGAACCTTGTCACCAGTCCTTCAAGGAAATCCACTATCTCTACCTCTATTACATTTTTAAGCGAAGCGACTTTTGTCCACCTTGTGAAGTAATCTATAGCTATTAGAATCCACTTGTGTCTGGCACTAGATGCAGGATTGATCATCCCAATGAAGTCCAGGCCCCATTGTGCGAAGGGCTCATCTGCCACTATAGGTTTGAGAGGAATTGTGGAATTCTTTCTTCTCTCTATAAAGAACTTGCATTCCTTTCAATATTTCACCAAGGAGTGTGAGTCATTGAAAAGTGTCGGCCAAAAGTAACCCATGCACATGATCTTGATGGTTTTGGTCTTAATGGAGAAGTGTCCACCCGCAATGCTATTGTGGAAAGTGTCGAGGATTCTCTTCGCTTGCTATATGGTAACACATTGCAAGAGGATATCGTTGAAGTTCCTTTTAAAAATGACTCCTCCCACTAGCACATATCTGCAATTCTATAGTCAATAGTATCTCCTCTTTTGGGGGGGAAAGCCTAGTAGATACTTCCATGTTTGCATAAATCTCACCCTATCCCTCAGCCAACAACCTCCAGAATCTGACTCATTCATCAAAACAAGCTCTGGTTACTCTTCTTCAGTGAGCCCTTCTTCATCATGCACCATGTATTTGCACAGCCCTCTTCCTCAAACGATTTTGGTGGGTTTGACCTCAATGTCATATTCAAGGATCTTGGTGATCCAATTAGCTCTCTTTTTTTTCTCCCTCCATGATGTATTCGTGCACACTAGAATGCACGACATAAACAATCACTTTATTGCAGGAGATCAAATGGTGGAACTTCTTAAGTCCCTTTACTATTGCAAAAGCCTTCCTTTCGATGAAATTATAATTTGACTCATATTCCTTCAGGGTCCAGGAGTAGAATTCCACTGGATGTTCTCCCTTTCCTTCATTTTCCTTTTGAGTGAAGATAGTAGCAATACTAGACTTGCTACTGAATATATACATTATGAAGTCCTTAAATAATTCTAGATTAACCAGTATAGGTGTTGAGGAAATAGCATCCTTGACTTTCTCAAAGACTTCTTTGGCTTCCTTTGTCCACTTAAATGCTTGATCCTTTTTGAACATCAAGGTGATTGGCTTGATTATTCCTATGAAGTCATAAATAAACTTGCTAACAAAATTTACCTTCCACAAGAAAGATCGGATGCCTTTCTTGTTTACCAGAAGGGGAAGTTCCCTGATGGCTTTGACCCACTTGGGATAAATTGAAATTCCTTCTTTCGACACCACGTGTCCCAATAGCTTGCCTTGCGACACTTTGAATACGCATTTTTTTGGATTCATGGAAACCCTGAACTCCTGGAATATTTGAAAAACCACTTCTAAGTGATCAAAATGATCATCCTTAGATTTAGAGAACATAATAACATCATCCAAATAAATTAGGATAATCTTGTTGATCAGCTCGCTGAAAGCAATGTCCATTGCCCGCTAAAAGGTTGCTCCTTTGTTGGATAGGACAAAAGGAATTTTAGCATACACGAATGTCCCCCACTTTGTAGTGAACATAGTTTTGTGTTGATCCTCCTCTTTAACCCGGATCTGATTATAACCGGAGAAGCCATCTAGCAAGGAAAACATTTTTGATCCTACCACCATTTGCAGGATTGACTCCATAGAAGGCGGCGGATAATGATCCTTCAAGGATGCTTTTTTTAGGTGTGAAAATTCCACACACAAGTGGATATCTCCATTCTTTTAGATTGGGACTAGGTTGGATACCCACGTACTATGCTTAATTTAATAGACAATCTATGACTAGATTAGCTTTGTTAGCTCCTATGCCATCAACGCTTCAATTTTGGGGTTCACTGGCCTCTGCTTTTGTCGGACTGGTTCTGAACCTTTTGCCAACTCAATTGTGTGTTAGTTGATTTCGATATCGTATCCCTTCAAATCATCATAGGACCAGGCCACTACTCCTTCATACTTCCCACAAAAATTGATGAGCCTTTCTTTATCATATTGTGAGACATCTTTCCCAACTCGAAGCTTTCTCCCATCCACAACCTGAATATTTGTGTAGTCACTTTTTTCTACCATGAAATTCCTCTTGTCATTTCTTGCATCATCACAATCGAAAAGGTTTTCAAGAGTGACCAATGCTTTTGGTAGCTTGCTAGACTTGAGCTGAGTGATTTGTCCCTCATAGGCCTCAGTGACCTTTGGTTGGAGTCGATCAGCGAACTCTCCCGACTGCTAGATGAATGAGGCAATGTGTTCATCACTTTCAAACACTTTACAGCTTTGATCATTATCAGGAATCATTGGTCAGACAATCACTCGTATAGAGTTTTTTTTATGCATGATGTTAGAGGTAAGATCAAACTGGGATCCGATCACTACCATGTGATCTGCATCACCATTTTGCTCTCGGGGAACTGTCTAGATGTTGAAGGATTCAAAACCCTCAACTAGGTCACAGACTTGGTGCCGATAGGATCTCATGCGGACATTCTTTGCTATGGAAATTTCCCATACTTGGTTGACCGCCAATTTGAAATCTTCAAACACCATTAATTGCTTGATGCCCATCCACTCCACAACGCTTAAGCCTTGTACTAGTCCTTCGTATTCAACTTCATTGTTTGAACAAGGGAACTAGAAGTAGAAAGACCTTAATATTTTTTCATTTTGTGGGGTTAGCAAACATATCCCCACTTTGGCACCTACTTTGCATCTTGCTCTATCAAAGTATAGTGTCCATAGCTCAAAGGCCAGGCTACTTACATGTTCTTTTGTGACCTTCAGAATCTCTTGCTCTTCATCAAAAATGACATATGTACCCAGCCCAGTGGCATGATAATTTCCAAAAGGATCCGTGTTTATGAACTCATTTAGAAGAGCCTCATCCTTTTCACTTCGGTTCCTAGTCACTTCCTCATCTTCCAGCAATTCAACACAGTATATCTCATCTTTGGTGATGGAGGTGTGGGTGGCTTCAAAGTTGATCATAGCCTTATCTGCAACATGTTATGCATGCAGAGGTTCAGAAAATAATTTTAGCTTAGTTCCGCGCTTGGTTCAGACAATCAAGTGTGTCCAATCCAATGCCAAATATCCACCTAGTTTAGCAGTAAATTCCTGAGATAGGAAAAGAACAAACATAGGAGGAACATCAATGATGATAGTATCTTAGGCACAGTGATGCTAGGATAGCTAAAAAGAGTTAAGGGAAGATCCTTGATGACCCCCACTATTTCAACCTTGTTCCCATCAAGCTGCATAACCCCCTTCTTCATAGGCTCATAGCTAAGCCCCAATGCTTCGGCTATTTGTTTGGGCATGACTGTGGTGCTGACACCTAAATATATCATTGAATTGTGCAAAAATTTATCGCCCACAATAAGGGTTAGAAAGAATGGTTTTGACTTACCTTTAACTTTAGTAGGGGGTTCCTCTGAATTATTTGTGAGAACCTTGGCCTGAGGTGCTAGATCTACAACCCTTTCTTTTGGAAATTGTTACATCAGTTTAGCTTTAACATCTTCCTAGAGAGCTTTCTTAAGCAATATTTTCTACTCTGAGATAGCTAAAATGTCCCACAGCGACACATTGGCAAAGGACTTCTTTAATTGTTCCACCACATTAAATGGTGGCGGGTTCAAGGATTTCTGATCCTTAGTTTTTGTTATCACAATTTCCTTTCATGATTGAAAATATGGTGCAACTGCAGTGATGTTAGGGGTTCGATCTAAAGCACTTCTATCTTGCGGTGTGACCAATTCACTCGTAAACCTTCATTTAGAGCAAGTGTTATAATCATACTGAACTTATGGTGTCTTTAATGTAGAAATATCATTTGCAAACATCGCCTCCTCTTCTTCCATCCATGAGAAGAGTGCATGATCAAGAGCAATATCTAACTCTTGTTCTAGGGACATCCCTTGCATTTTTGTGATAAGGACCACATTCTCCATTTGTAGAGAGGCATATACATAACCTTCAGAATTGGAAGCTCCACCACCTTTTGTTGTAAGTTGTCACACGAAAAATTCTAGGGCATGTGTGCATCATTGCAAGGGAAGCACCAAGGATTAATATCATCAATGAGGTTGTTTTTCCCCATATTCAATTCTCTACTTGAGCTTGGTGAAGTGTCTATTAGTGGAGTAGGTGTTGGCACTATTTGGTTGACTATTTGAGCTAGTGGATTAGTGTGTGGACAACCCTGGTACTGATTTTATTGATATGACAACCATCCACCTTGGTAATTTTGGTAGGTAGGCTTTGGAGGCGTTGCTTGGTTCCACTTGAGGGTAGTTATGTCATTTTCCATAGTCTGCAGCATTTCCTTGAGATCGCTCATTTCATCCTTAGAAGAGTCAGATGTGCAGGCAACACTTTGTGGCGATGTCACATATGTGTACATTGATTGAGGAGGTGTGAGTGCACTAGTTGATGCGACCTCTTGGCCGAGCATCGATATTTTAGGAAATATCAACATGATGGGCTGAGGCAGCAACTTTCCAGCATCTATCAAATGGTTTTCTGCCTTAACGGTGACACTGTAAGCATCTGGAAAAGTAGTCCCTCCCAAAGACTGGATCATCATGGAAATTTCAGGGTTGATATACTTTAGATAAAATATAAATGCCAACTCAGGAGGCAAGCGAATAGCAACCTAGATCCTCTGCCAATTTTTGTGGAATCGGGCATTGAAATCCATCATAGCTTCTTGGGGAGATTTTTTTATGATATATAGTTGATGGTACAGTGAAGAGTGATCCCTGTCATTTGAAAATATCTCATAGAACGAGTCTCTAAGTTCATCCCAGGTACTAATAGTGTTAGCTGGTAAGGTTCAGTACCAATCTAATGCTCTGCTTCGAAAAGAAGCTACAAGGAGTATCAGTGCTACATTTTGATCAGTGATTCCATGCACCAGACACACATCTACCACATCTTGTAGATATTTTGTGGGTGTCCTTGAACCATCCTTGGTAAACTTGGGTATAGCCTTCAAAGCTGAGGCCGAGAGAGGATCCCATATGGCAGGTGCTACTGGTGCTACAAGGGGACTTTTGGCATCCCATGCCACATAATTCCTATTGGCACCTAGCAACATGGTTAGTGGAATGGGTGAAGGAAGCAGAACTAGTACCAACTAACTTGCTTCCTGCACTATTCCTAGTGGTGGCACTAGTAAACCTGGGTTTTTCACGGTTTGGGATCTAGTTACAGGTCGATGGCTCATACACCCTTGTTAAGAACATAATATCTATCCCACCGAACGTGCTAGAAAAAAGAACAACTGTTGATGCCAAAATTTGACAAGGTAATAGTGATTTGTGGGAAACTCGGTTTATGGGGGACTTATTGCACTAAACTAAGTGACCTCCAGAATTTTAAAGAAGTCAACTTCTTCTGTAATTGAGGGTTTGGAAAGGGAAAAGGAAATAGATATAAAAATAAAATTCTAGTCTAAGGTGATGTGTTGAGACTTAAGTAGTAGGCACAATAAATCATAGATCTAAGGGCTCAATTAGTAATTTGTGATGTCCCAAAAGGAAAAAACTAGAGATTAAAGTATAAACAATTCATTCATCGACATAAAATAACTTTACACACATTTTACTGGCAAGAAGAATCAGAATACATCATCTAAACCAGCAAATTCACATTCAAATTTATAGAAGTTCTACAAAATGAATTATCCAAACAAAAGCAATACATTCTAAAGTTAATTGATTATCATAAGAATAACAGAAAGGTTGAATGATTGGCACAATCTGCGAGTATTTGCAATAATTAAAAAACAATAATAGAGGCCTGGTGTATTTCCTAAAATTAGTATTCTTTTATGAAAATCTGGAACCCTTCCTCTAAAACATAGAGGAGTATATATAGTTGATGCTCCCACCACCTTGGCGAGTAGTAATAGAAAAGATCTAAGAATCCCTTGCAATGATGCAGAATAAAAGATTCCTCTCAGTCGTTACAACCGAAAAGATTCAAGCCCAAGCATCTGGTCCCTCCAAGTTCAGGTGCATCCCCTACAAATGATGGCAGTGGTCCCGGCAAGGTCATGTAGGAAAGTTTCATTACCCTATAAAAGTAGTTATGACACATGACAACTTGTTGCGGTCTTTGGCTTGTTCTATTCATCACCCAAATGCAACACCCGCCAAAGAGACACGTGGCGGCATTGCACAGCCCGTGTGAGCCTTTTCCCTTCGCTATTGAAAAATTTCACCAAGGTGACACGTGTCTCCTACCTCACATTGGTGTCAATTGTGGGACTCGCTGAATAAGTAAAGACAACACCATGTGGCATGCAAGCGGAGCTCAACTCAAAATCGAAGGGAAGCACTTGTTAATTGTGTGTAGTGGTGACATGTGGCATCATAGCAGGGCCATTTTGAAATGCGAAGGAAATAAATCCTTCAGGGAGCATAGAGCAGACACATGGTGGAGGAGCGACGTTTGTCAAAAAGGGTCGAAGGAATCTTCATTGTGATGTGTGGGCTGATACTTTAACCAAAATACCTTAAGGGAGCTCATTGAATATTTATTCACAATTAAGAACTTCCTTCTTTCATGAATTTACAAACTATGATGTTAAAGTATCATTAAATCCTCTTATTTCATAAAAAAAAACAAGGTGAAACCCTTCTTTCAAAGATTTCTTATAATTCCATATTATATTTTAAAGCAACACAAGAGACCAGTTCAACTCTAGCATGAATGTTAATGCAACCATGTATACATGGAATAACTAAAGTACATGCAAATCAACATTAAAAAACATGGTTATGTTCTTGAAGTTGTTTAAAGGTTATATAAATATGTATGACCAATAAATAATGTCCTTACCATTAGAAACATAACTTGTTAATTATGGTGGCTATGCAAAATGACATGTTCATAATATGAGTTTTTGGTCAATATTTATTCAACCTTTAGCAAGCAACACCGATCAATCATTATAGTGATCATCCATGTAGAGAAATCATGTTTTAAAATATGTGTGATAGGCTGAAATAATTATTGTGAGATAATCAATATTCTATATGAGGGCTAAACAATTGAGGACATTGATATTCTATAAGGACATGTCTTATATACTATATAACTACTTGAATTTCTAGACAAGATAGATTATGATATAGTAATAGATGCTAAATATGATTTTTTTTGTCTATGATATTGAGATCGTCTAAATACAATTATAAAAGAAGTGTAAGTTATAAATCAATAGATTGAGACTTTTTTTAAGAGATATTTTTTATTTAATATCTTTATTTTAAATAAGATAATTGTGACTATGATGGTGGGTTTCTCTTTATAATATTTTCTCATATAAATATAGTCTATAATATATTTCTTGTTATTTGTATACTATTTCATGTGTTTCTTTCAATGTTGCTAACAATATTGTATACCCATTATAATAATTCCAGATATCACATAACCCTAAATTGCTCCTCTATCTTATTTTTATCCATTAATTATAATAGGGATCAAAATTCTAGCACAATTTAATTCAATTCTTTATGATTTTCCAATAAATTTCATCTTTTGAAACTTGGTTTTTAGAATTATAATTTCTAAAATAAAATTTATATAGTTTCAATATCATGCCACAACAACCTCCAAGTATCTAATTCATTCATAAATTCAATGGTGTATATGAAGCTAATAGATTTTATAGTTCTAATTAGAAAAATAAAAAGGACAAGGAATTACACAATTACATAAAAATCAATACACCTCTTTCAAATAAAAATAATAAATTCATTATTAACCAAATTGAATTATTTAATATATACTTTTTCATAAATTAGGTTCCAACATTATTCAACAAAAATAATTTAAAAGAATCTATTGACAAAAAAAAAATGATTTTTACTACAAAACTTTAACTCTAAGCACTCTAATATAATATATGATTTTTTTGTTAAATAATTTTTTTTTAAGAAAACTCTATTTTTTGAAACATTTTTTTATATTTTCAAAAACATCAATTAAAAACCAAAAATTACATTATAATATTTTATTATCTATTAATAAAAAATTAATTACAACTAATTATCTTCTTTCATAAAGATTCCTATACTAAAACATTTATTATCCAAATTATACTTTTGAAATAAATTTTCTACTAATTTTAATAAATTCATTATCTTGAATTATAACTAAGAATTGAATATATTTAATTATTCTAATATTTAAAGTTTTATTAATATAAATTTTACATACAATATATTAAATAAAATAATATTATATTTATTATTTTCAAAACAAAATTGATTCTTATTGGTGTAATAATCTATATATAAATGACTATTTTATGAATATAAAGCAAGCATTATTAATTTATTTCATTTGATTAATTAATTAATTTAATTTAATTAATTCAATAACATTATTTGATATAATTGAATTATTGATTTGCTAAACTTAAAATATCAAATCCTACTTTACTTTATTCAATCCATATTTCAATCAAATATCACATTTCAATAAAAAATATTTTAATATTCTAATATTAACATTTAATTAAGTTATCATGTCTAATAAATTATTTATTCAACAAACAAACTTTAAAATAAAAATAAAAAACTAAAACTAAAACTAAATATAAACACTGTCTATAATCTAATATTATTAAAATATATCTAAAACTAACCAACCTCTTTGAAATTACAATTTTGTTCTTGTTATTATGTTATTTATTCTTTATTGATGGTTTTCTTTTAATAACTAGTTATTTTTCTTTTATGGAATGTATTTAATTTTTTTATTTTTAGTTCCTGCCATGGAACTATAGGCGACCCCTTAAACTTAACTAGTGATTAATTGTTTTGCTTGCAGCCAATCAAATTCTATTAATTCTTTCCTATACATTATAATTTAATTTTAATACGTTATATTTTAATTTTTTTTAAGTTAAATGCCCAATTTTTAACTTTTCAAATTCTGAAAATTACTTTTCCTCAATTTTATTGGCTCAAAACTTTTGAGCAATAAGAGCGATTTTCCCGACTCCATTATCAGAGTTGTGATTATAGTGGGAGATGGAAAGAGAAGGTGGGAGATAGAAAGGGCAGGAGAAAAGGACAATTACTTTTAACTTCACTATTCTATTTACGTTTGCAATCTAAATTGGGAGATGGAAAGAGAAGGTGGGAGATAGAAAGGGCAGGAGAAAAGGACAATTACTTTTAACTTCACTATTCTATTTATGTTTGCAATCTAAATTTAACTAACTCTAAATACTGATAAATTCCCCTATACTTTTACTTTTAACTTGATTATTCTATTTAATGACAATTACTTTTAACTTAACTATTCTATTTACATTTGCAATCTAAATTTAACTAACTCTAAATGCTAATCAATTCCCCTATACTTTTACTTTTAACTTAACTATCCTATTAAATTTTGCAATCTAAATTTAACCAACTCTAAATGCTAATAAATTCCCCTATACTAATTTCTTAAATATTCTATGTAATTTAAATTATATAGGTTAATTATTCAAATTATTTTTTCAATACAAACCTTGCTAGTTCTCGATATTAATAAATTCAATTATGTTAAATTTTTTGAAGTTTTTTTTTGTTAAATAAATGTATGTATACATTCAAACTATATTTTAAGATTAATTTTTGGTAATATTAATTTTCATTTGCCTTTGATAAATTAAAATATATTTCTTGAAATCCATTTTTGTAATATAAAATCAATTTGATAAATTGAACAAAACTAATTTTCTTTAAATAAAATAAAATATAAAAATAGTTAATTTATAGATAGTTTTAATATAATTACTTTTAAAACAATTTGATTATTTTAAAAATTAAATTATATATTTTTTGCTAATACTAAATTAGATGCTAAATTAGTTTGATTTATTTTATTTAAAAATTAAATTTACTAAATCTATTTACTTTGTTAATAAATGTCAAATTCCTTTATAAAATAAAATTTTAACTAAAATCTGTCTAAATAAATCATTCAATTTCAAATTTTTTATATAACTAGAAACAAGTACTTTACATTTTTAATTGTATTTCATACTTATGGGTGTGCACGTGCAATTAAGGTACAAGTTTTTTGGATTTAAAATTGAGGCTCAAAATTTTTGGATTTGAAATAACTGTTTTCTCACTTGAATATAATCAAACTATATAATTTCTTCATAGTTCATTGTGAATGGTTCTTCCTCTACAATTTGCAGGTGATTCAAGTACAAATTCATATTTATGTTCTATGGGTAAAAGATGTTGGAATTATGAAGCCCAATTGATTCATCTATTTAACCATTTTATTCTTTGATGTTTCATTTCTTTCTTTTGTCCTCTCATATTTTTGATGTTTCATTTCCTTCTTTTGTCCTCTCATATTCTTGATTGTAACAAACTTCAAGATGCTCACTTTGGAGTTGGGTAGTTGAAATGTAAAAAGGACATTAGTAAGTTGAGTTGTTGATATTGTATTTTATCTTAATTAATAGAGTGCCCTTGCTTTAAAAGTGGATTTAGTTTGCATTTTCCATGAGTACATTTTGCAAATTTATTGTCATTCTAAACATTTTTATTGGTCATATGCTCTTTTTTCCCCTTTAGTGCTTTTGAAGTGTCTTAGTGTATTGTTCTATTTTGAATAATAGTGAAAATTGTAGAGCAAGAGCAAGGATACCATGGGTGCAATGTAATTTTCCATATTTTAAAGGTATTGTCAAGTTCTCTTTTGTCCTGCAAAATTTGTTTAATTTTTTTTTGTATCTTATCAATAATCTTTTTAAATAGTGAAGTCAAATGAATATCAACAGTAACATTTAAAAGAATGAAGTGTACTTAATATTTTTATTAGTGAATAACATGCATTTACAATACAATTTTGTCATATTATTTTAGGCACTTTGTTAAATAGATTACTTGTATTCTCCATGTCAATAATTGAAAGATCTTCTCATTATTTTTTATGAAATCCAAGTCTGTTTGATAGATATTCTTATTGTCATAAACAACATAAGTTGTAGATAAAACAGTTAATTCAAATCAAATATGTAGTGTACAATTCTTTATGGGTTAAATAACAAATCTACTATTGTTAGCACCCAATTTTTAGAACACAACAAAAAAATTTAACAAGTATAACAATAATTTTAATTATTTGTGAATAAAATAAATATAATATTTAAATTAAAGTAAATTATATCAATATTACATATAGAACTATAATATATAATAATAAAATATCATAAAATTTAATTTCTTAAAATAATTAATAACAATAATAAATTGATGGAGGAGCATCTAGTTCAAGGGTGTGTTTTGTGTTTGCAAAACATTCCGTGATTTTGTTGTGCCAACATAAAATTTGGAAGCTAGAAGTTATTTAATTGTCAATGTAAATGGTGTTACTTGAAATTATAAATTTTATATTTTGAAGATAATTGGTGAGTCATGGGAGATTAGTTGTAAATTTTTTGTTTGTCAATAAATTAATTATTATTAATAATGATATAAGATAATAATATGATTTTATAATATAATATAGCTAGTTTTAAATCTATTATATTTGATTACATATTATATTAATTTATTAAATTCATATGTAATATATTAATTTTAACATGGAATTATAATAATATATACTGTATAATATGTAACATATATAATATAATATTTTTTCTAATTATAAGAAAGAAAATATTATATAAAAAAATTAATGATTGCGCTATTTTTTTAAGATATTTTCCACAACAATGTTAATTTCATTATATTTAATTTTTCTTAAAGTAAAATGCTTGATTTTTTAGTTTTTTAAGTTTTGAATTTTTTTCCCTCATCCCATTATTCCAAAGAAAATCAATTAAGCAAGGTTAAGGAGGGTTTGTAGGTGAACTTCATTCAACTAATGAAAATGATACACCTGTTAAAATATTTGTTTTCTTTAATACATAAATTTTCATAATGTATTAATACATAAATTTGCATAATGTATTAGCAAATTTTCATATAGATAAAATTTATGATATACCTTAAGTATTTTAGTTAAGTTGATTTCCATATAATTGCAAGGGTGTGCAATAATAATGCTAAAAATTGTTTATTAAGGTGAGTGTTATAATTAATATTACATAAATATAATCAAAATAATCTAATTTGAAAATATTAATAATTAAGAATTAGGTTTAGAATTAAGTTTATTATAACTATAATTATATAGATTAATTTACAATTATAATAATATTATTTTTTAATTAAATTATGATTAGGGTTATAGTTCAATATTATAACCATTTCTTATTTACTAATTATTTTAAATGTTTAATTAAATAATTAGTGGTGAAAATTTTTATAATCAAATAATTAATTACAACATTAGTTTTATAAATTAATTAAATTATAATTCTAGAGCCCTAATTATTATTATTAATTATAATTCTAAAATCATTATAATTATGATTAGGTTTAGAAATAGGGTTAACTAGTTTAATGGTTAGAATTATAGATATGATTAGAGTTAGGGTTAGGATTATTGTTAGAATTAGGATTAAAAATAGGGTTAAGATAGAATTAGAATTAGATTACAAATTAATGTTAGAATAAGGGTAATGAAAAGGTAAATAATGTTCCCCTTAATCACACTTCAAAAATTTATCTTTATGTTAGGGTTAAAATTAGAGTTTGGTTTAGAATTAAAATTAGGATTATAATTAAGGTTATAATTATGGTTAAGATTAAACTTAGGCTAAGGCTTACAATTAGGAAGGGTTAGGGTTAGAATTAGGGTTTCAATTATGTTTACAATAGAAGTAGGGTTAGGGTTAGAATTAGAATGAGAACTATGATTAGGGTTACAATAAAAGTTATAATTAGGATTAGAATTAAAATTATGATTACAATTATAGTTAGGGTCAGGGTTAAAAGTGAGGGTTATAATTTACTTAAGTTATTCTAATGCATATAAACCAATACAATAATATTCACTATTAATGCACAATGATAACTTAAATGCAAAATTTCTCACTTAGTTCACTTAAACACCTATCTTCATCAACTATATCCTAGCAATAGTAGTTACTATCAATGCACACCAATAATTTACATAATAAATTACTTATTTAATTCACTTTAATATTTATTCTGATCAATTATTTCCTATTCTTTCCTTTATGTATGGGCATGTGCAGGATCATCATGGAAAAAATAGGCCCTTAAGTGGCAAAAAATTCAAAAAAATCAGAGTTAGGCAACTTGACGTAAAAATTTGAATAAGTTATCTATATTATTTTAAAAATGTGTAAGAATAGAATATGTAGAAAATTGAATGTAGTTTCTAAAATACTAGGTTTATTTTTAAAAAGAAAATCTATTTGGTGAAAATTTGAAATTTCAATGCAATAGTACTTAAATTTTAGGGAAAAATAAGTAGGTGTCTCGACCCTAACCACAATAAAATGATAATATTTTTTATAATATTTTAGATATAGGTAGAGGACTCATGTCGATGGGATGCATATTTTTGGTAATTTTTTCCAAGAAAAATTTAATTATGAATTTTTATTACAACTTTTAAAAATATAAAAACCATATGTCGACCACCTTAACTTGGTCAAAACTTCATGAAATTCAATTTTTTAAATCATATAGTATGAAGCATAGAATATGATGCATGTTTCAAATTCAAAAATGTGATACCGTTTGAAAGCTATAGATGTTTTGAATCAACCTATCAATCAGGACTTTAGTCATAATTTAAATAGAAAATAAATAATAATTATTTATTAAATTCAAAATAAAGAATAATTTATATTGGTGGAAAGCTAAGAATCTCATTTTAAAACCCTTTTCATTTCATTAATTTTGGGTAAAAAAAAGTCGTCGGCCACATACCCTATATATACCCATCATATTGCCACTTTTTGGCCCATCATGATCCTACACGTACCCGTATTTGTATTGTCAAACAAAACTGCTTTGAGAATATAACTATCAATTTCTATTTTTCCAATCTAATCAAACCATCACTAATCTCAATTTTCCTAAAAATCAAAGAGAAAAACCATCTTGCTAGCATTTGGCAGGAACTTTGCATCAATATCTAAGATTCACAACAAATAAAAATAGGACTATTCTTGTACATTTTGGCAGGAACTTCATGTTGAAGTTTAGCAAATTCAGGCTCAATTCTTCCAACCTCGAATGAAGATATAATTTATTTATATGTGTTAATGGAAACTTTACTTTGGCCGACCTTCCTTGTATAATTCTTCCTTAGCTGACCATCATTGTAATTTAATTATTATTATTTGTATTTATTTCTTGATGGCCGATCTAGTCATTTGTAAAGGTGTGACCTATCTAGCATTGTATATATAGGTCACTTTCCTTCATTCAAGTATCAAGAAAAATTTTGATCTACTTCTCCATTTAGTGCAAGTTCTTTAAGAAGAATAGTGTGAATTCATATAGGAGCAAATTGTGTGTCTATTCAAGTGTAGATTGAAGGGCAGATTATTAGTGTGTGTTACAGCCATTGTTGGTGTTGTTTATTGGCCTTGTGTGTGGCCTCATTGTAAAGATACTTGTTGACATTGCTCATATATATAAGAGATATATTTGTTGATGGGTTTTTCTCCCTCAAGAGGAGGGTTTTCCGAGGGTATCTGTTGTGTTATTGTGTCTAATTTGAATTAATTTTCTATGCATTAAATTTGATCATAAAACTAACACTTTGTTGCTCTGCATCGACTTTATGCGAGAAATTGGGCCTTAGAATTTTCTTAAATGTTCCATTTTCTCTATTTCTCATAACTAATGATTGTATACCTTATCCAAATTGGTTTTCTGACTACACTTCATATTCTGTAAGTTCATTACAGACACAATAGATTGAATATTGTAAATAACAACATTAATCATTATTACAGGGATCTCTACTTTTATTTATTTTTACCTCTTGGAATTTTTGCTTAAGTTTGGTTTTTGTTGATATAAGAAAAATAAATAAGGAGAATCTAAAAATATGGAGCTAGCTTGATTCTACCCTCATTCGTCTACCCCTTAGATAAACTGATTTACAGTCTCATTGCATGATTTGTCTATCATATATGTCATTTATTGAAACTTTAAACTTAGTTTCAACTTTCTTTAATATTTTGGTTAAATATAAGGTTAGAGTATCAGTTTATCATCCTTCCAATAAATTGGAGGAACATAAATCTAGTTTTTCAGCCAAACCCAATAGCCTGATTTGGGACACTACTTGTCTATTGACTGTCATTAATGTATACCAAAATATAAAAATTGAAAATTCCTTCAATAGTTAGTATAAATCTACTATTTAAAACAAAACTCTTGCTATAAAACTATCTAAGTATTCCATATTTAAAATTCCTCTCATCCAAGCTTGATTGAACTGAGTGATGGTAATAGTATTCTCATAGACAAGTGTTTGGTCTTGGTATCCATGACATTAGGGGGAACGGGGATGGGAAGTTGGATGGAATTAAGAACAACAAGGATCGTAGAATCTTTAACCAAACCAAGAGAATCCACATGTTATAACTAAAATGAGGACTTTTTTTGTGGCCTCAACTTGGCCTTTCTATTGTTTTACATGGCCCTTGCTTGAGCTCACTTCATCACATACTTTAGTGGCGAAGACAATGTATTTACACTGATGTGTCTGGCTAAAATTTAATGGGAAAATGAAGTTCAATCCTCATATTTCAAATATTTCTTGTGGTTGGGATGGCCAAAGGGGCATAAAGTCTTATTTTAATGGTTTTTCAATTCAATATTTCATTACCTATTCTTTGGCATCAAGGCCACCATAGACTTTTCAAGAGTACATTGCACGTTGCAGCATGAACTTGAAGTTCCAATGGCCTCCAATAAGATTCTCATGTGCCTATTGAAGTACATTCCTAATCTCTTACCGCGTCGCACACTTTAATACTTGGTTGGGCCCCAACTTGAACAACAATCCATTGACTAGCCGGAATTCCTTGCTTTCCCATGCTAACCTTTAGTGGTTTCTTGCTTGTATTTCATGTATATTATATGAGGTTTGATTAATACTTGAAATAAAATAGCAATTAACATTAATTAGAAAGAGGCAACAATAAATATTGATAGAGGGAATCCATTCATATTTGTGCTCATTAAAAACTTGTTGAGTTTTGCT
The DNA here is from genome assembly GCA_007258455.2 of Sequoia sempervirens. Classification (NCBI taxonomy): domain Eukaryota; kingdom Viridiplantae; phylum Streptophyta; class Pinopsida; order Cupressales; family Cupressaceae; genus Sequoia; species Sequoia sempervirens. The sequence continues at coordinate 47,344,563 of VDFB02193867.1, read as the reverse complement.
TGCAAGAACTTGGGATGAAAAAAATCTCACAAGTAGTTAAATTGTGTTACAATAGTGTCCAATGAGATGGTAGAAGATTTGGGTTTGAAAAGGATAACACACCCAAATCCTTATAAGTTATCTCAACTTCAAAATGGTCAACAAATATTGATAAATGAACAATGCTTAGTTGATTTTTGGATTGCTTGGTATAAGGACAAAATTTATCTAGGAAAATACATATCTATAAATTTATAAGTATAGATGTTTAGTCTATAAATAAATACACATTGATTAAGGGTGGACTGCATTATCTCTTCTTAAAAAAGTTTTTGACATGTTAGAATACGGGCCATATTCTATTGAATAGCTCTAAAATTTGAAACATAGTGTAGACACGTAAAATATATTGATTGACATCGTGCACCTAATCCTGACTCACTAACATCGTTTCTTCCTGAATCATCCCTCAGTCTAACCATTTAATCAAATTTCCCTATCTGATTAAAGTCATGAATATTCGTCTCTTAATTAAATAAATCATTTTGTCTAATTAATTCAATCTCTTTTGTTAATTAAATCAATCCATCTGATCTAATTATCCCTATTTAATTAAATAATCAATTTATTTGATTAAATCTCTAAATTCTATCCATTAAATTAAATAAATTAAAACCTTATTTAATTTAATCTAACACCATCTCTTTTAATTAAATAAATTAAAATCCTTATTTAATTAGCCTCTTATCATATTCCTCTCTTATTTGATTTAAATAAACCCATAAATCTAAGTCAAATAAGTCACATCATCTTATCTCCTATTAAATTAATTAACCCTTGATTAATTTAATCTCATCTCATGTCACATCCTCTAGAAATGCAAGTTGCACATGAAAATAGATTTAATTCATTTATTAAATCTCTATTTTCCTCACAAGGCATCTTTTGGAATATTCTCTCAATTTGAATTCAAAAATTCCAAGTCAACATGTACATCCAACAAGGCAATAACTTCCTCTTACATGTCCTTTGCCTTGAGCCAAGTGGCATTTATTGCATTTTCCCTTCCCTCTTGCATGTCATTTCAACAAATTTGAAATTCAAATATTATGCATTTATTGGCACAAACCCCAAATCTTGCACATCCTCCATCCATTCATAGCTTGACAAGTGGCATCATATCATTGGATGAATGTTAGTCCCACATTGCTCAAATTTGGGCATTCATCCATCTTGGAATTCTATAAATAAAGAGCTCATATCCTCATTTCATCATCCACAATCCAAGCAAAGTTACCATGCTCAAATATCTCTTGAATTTCATCCATTATCATTGAGTCATAGCTAGGTTTTGCATATTTTTGGCTTGGAGTCTTCATTCTTCACCAACAAAGTGGATCAATCTCTTCAACATTCAAAGCATGCATCTTAGGAATTGGGAAAGGGCCAATTTTCACATCAAATTGGCACCAATTCCCCCATGGGATCATGAGTTTGCATATTTAAATTAGGATTCAATCTAGTTTGTCATTTATATTGTGTTCTTCATTATTTGCTTTCCTATTTTGAATTTATAAATTGATTTCATGGGGAATCCTTGTTTTGGCTTGCAATATCTAACTTGAGGTGTTTATTCTCTTCATTTTGTAGGTACCAAGGTTGGGGTTCACACACATAGTAGACTATCTTTATTTAAGTATTAATTTAAAGTTTTAAACCATGTTTCCAAAAAAAAGTATGTAACTGGATAGCTACTCAAAATAGAAAGAATTTTCTATGTAGATTTTACTCATGAAGTAGATATTCTTGTTGCTGCAACAGGTGTGCCAAATTTGGTTTGTGGTCATTAGCTAAAACCTAGTGTAGTACTAGTTGATCTTGGCTTAAATGCAGTAGAGGTATGACACCTTCTAACTTCCTTTTTCAAAAAAAGTTTGTTAGTAAAAGATGGTTAATATATAGCAAATTAAAACTATTGCTTCCACTTTTGCATTAGTGCTAAAAGAGAATACCAAAATTAGTTAGTCATGTTTCCTATGAAGAGGCTTCAAGAATAGCTTCAACAATTAATCATCTACCATGTGGTCTTGGTCCAATAACTATTGCAATGCTTTTTTCCACTACTCTACAATCATGAAAATGGGCAGAATGTTATAAAAAGAGAATTTTCTATCATAAGGCATTTTTTGGAGACATTAGGAACCTATAAGAGGACTTGGAACTATATGTTTTCATTTTCATTTGTACAGAAAACTGTAACATTTAAGCAAGTTGGTTATACATGACTCTACGTACAATGAAAGTTCTAAAGATCTCTGCTTTTTGAAAGAGGATGTTTTTATCATTTATGCTATATGGTTAAGGAAATCTTTGAACTCATAAATATTTACATAATGCTAGCAACATGTAAATTGTGCTTTCTTCATTCCTAAAAGCACAACCAGAGCATGAGAATTTTGAAGTGAGCAAAATTCTTTTTGTTATAAGAGTCATTTTCTAATGGAAGACAAAGTTGACTCTATCAATGATCAAATTCCTAAATTTAGGCGACAATTGCTTTATCTTGACCAATTGTTCCTAAAACACAATAAACTCAACAAATAAAACAAAACTATTCTAAAACTTTCTGCAGGAACTTCGCATAATCAATTTTTTTATATTTCTCATTTTATTATGATTTTAAGTTTTCATTATTAAAAATGAAATAAATGGAGACTTATAGATTTAATTTTTTCCATAAATTTCATATTTATTAGATAGTTTATTTTAAAATATTATATATATATGATTTTTTTGGTTAAGCAATTAAATATATTTGATTCTTTCTATAATATTAATTTATTTTTTTAATAATAAAATATAAATTTATCATTTAATTTTTAAATTGTTTATTTAAATAATTAATAATTTATTTTCTTAAAACATTATATTATAACTTTAAAAAAGTAAAAATAATCAATATTTATTTTTGACAATTAATTATACTTTCAACTTTTATTCTAGTAGAACAATTAAGAAATAATTATTAACTTAAAAATTTATAATATTAAATTACTACCATACTAATCTAAATAAAACGATAATCTAAATTGATTATGCATTTTTTTTCTACATTATTTTTAAAAAAAAAAATCAAACTCTTTCAGATATGTAGGATGTTTATTTTTTCCTTTTTAAATTCCACAATGAAGAAAAAGACTTAAATAACCGTTTTTATTAATTCTTTTATTCCCCCAAGTCAAAGCTTGGATCAAACAATCTCCACATATGGTGATAATCAAAGTTAGAACCTTGGTGGGTTGTATGGATGAAAAATTAACTCGATCGTTCCTCCTATTTGGCTTTTTCTTTTCCAGTTGTGGCAATCATCTTTATTTTCCAAATAGACTGACAGCATCTCTTTATTCTACGCTTGTCATTAAGTTTATGAGATTCCATTTTTACTTTTTTTTAAATCAAAATGGCATCTTTAAAGGTGCTGGTTATCGAGAGTATTAGAGTGCTTATTTTGTATTTTCCTTTATCTATATTGTCATTTTCATGCTTAATAATTTAATGGGTTAATCATTTAGTATTTTTTTGAATTTTTAGTTTGGAATTTTTATTTTGTTAATATATTTATAAATTATTTTTTATGTATCTATTAATGATTATATATTTAAGGGTTGAGTAATATTTTTAGTTTTGTATTGTGAATGGTTGAACTTGTGTAGAAAGAGTATGATATGGAGTGCAATAATGTGATCAAAGAGTATTAGAGTTCTCTAATGTTTTTTATAGTTGAATGTAGTCATTGCAACAAGTTTGAATGGGGTTAAGTGTTTGTGTATGTGAGAAAATCCTCTATGATTGATCATAACTAAGCTTATGAAATTAATAAAAGACGAAGACCTTTTGGTGGTTGAATTTTTCCCTCACCGAAGTTTTTCTAGGATAAATATGGTGTTATTATGATTTTTCTTTCTATTTTTTTGTTTAATTATGTAGGTTGCATGGTTATATGGTACTCTTTGGGACCCTCTATCCATGACTAAATTAAATGGTGTCAAAGCAAGGTTGATCTAGTATTTGTATTGGTGTAGGATTGAGCACACCCAGGTGATGTAATTTTTCAAAATGAATTTGCCAAATGAAGTGAGGATATTTGTTTAAATTAAGAAGTAAAATATTTGGAAGTGCTACATAATTTGAGATATATGTTTATATTCACATGAACTTCAAAGTGTGGAAATTTTTAATGGTGAAATTTGTGCACCTATAATATTCTCCATTTACTTTTGTGTTTATTTTGAGGTAATGTCTTAACACACACATATAATTAAATGACATAATGTTGTGTGAATTTGCATTCATTCCCCTAGCCCCTTTATCCATTTACAAATATATGTACCCCTATACATTTAGCCTTAATCTATTTGTTTGCACACATAAAACCTTCTAGTCACAAACTTGCCTCTAAATTTAGAACTAAAAATTCAAATTAAGTCAATCAAACCCTTTAAATTTTCTACATTGAGCTAACTAAACTCGTTTTTTATCCATGATATGTGCTAGTATTCAAAGATATTTAGTGCACTCATTTTAATCATCTTCAAATCCATAAATCAAGAATCCATTCATTCTAGATGAGATATCAATAGGGACACATTTTTATTTGGTGTATTAAAATGGTAAATAATTTACATAATAGGCACTTGTGTATTGTATTCGATATTATTCAATTTCAAATGTTTGATTAATGCACAATGTCATCGTAGCTCAATTATATGACAACCTAACATGATATTTATTAATACAACTAATCATCAATTATATGACAACCTAACATGATATTTATTAATACAACTAATCAACTCTCAGAAAGTTAAAACAAAGAGCTACACATCAAACCAAGTTGTAAGATATAATGTTACAAAATACTAAGATTAATTTAGAGTATAGATACACCACTACAATCACAAATCTATCCCTTCTTGACATAATAAAAATTTAAAACAATTTATGTAAAACAGTTATATCAAAAAGACATTATTTCCAAAAATGTTCTAGATCAATATTTATTTATAATTTTCAACTACTCATAATTAAACTATAATATATAATATATATATATATATATATATACTTTTTAGTTTTACTATAAAAGCTTTATTTAAGAGAAAAGAGAAAACCAAGATCTCGAAACGAGCTCTTACCAAACCTGAAAGATAAGAGAAGACTACCTTAAGATATCGAAACGAGCTCTTACCGAGCATGAAAGATTCCGATGCCTTTTTATGATGAAGAGTTGATTTATTTTACTAACTTATTTTTTTGAAATCTCGACGAATCTTAAAAGAAGAGAAACAATTTATAATTTTGTAAGTAAGATGGTTTGGTGATCCTTTCTGCTAAAATCCGTAAGCCACCTTTTCTTTCAACCATATGCTTATCTTCAAGGCAAAGTTTTCATCGGTTTCATTTTGTCTCAACTTTTTATGATTCTTATGGAATTGGTCATCTTTATTTCCAATAAAATTTTAAACCGAACAATCTTGTCAGAAGGTAAATTATTTTAAAGTTGATACTTTGCTTGGTTATATGGATGAAAAATTAACTTGGTTGTTTCTCATCTTTAGCTTTTTCTTTTCAGCATAACTTTAAAGTTTATTAAGATTAAAGTTTTTATCAAAATCAAAATGGCATCTATAAAGTTGCAGGCTATCATGAGGATTAGGGTGTGCATGCTCCGATTTTTCTTTTGAGCTACCATGTCTGTTATTGTGTGGGAAGCCATGTACGCGGGAAGTTACTCAGCGCGGACTGCGTTGCAAGATTTTGCACTGCGTGTTCAAGTAGAATGGTTGGTAAGGATTTTAGTATTGACTAGCATGATGTTGCAGCTTGTTTTGGTTGTTCTCGGTGCACGCAGATATCTTAGTTCAAGTGGAATTTTGCGTTTTATGGTTTGGGGAGCCTACATCTCTGCGGATGCTGTGGCCATTTCTGCTCTTGGGACCATGATCCACAGTGATCGGAGGGAATTCTACGGAATATGGGCTCCAATGTTACTGATGCATTTAGGAGGACCAGATGCTATAACTGCCTATTCCATGGCTGATAATGAGCTGTGGTTGAGACATGTATTCAATATGGTTTATCAAGTTTCCATGGCAGTGTATGTCATATATGCATCATCACTGAAAGGATACCCATTGGCTGCTGCTATTCTTCTGCTTCTTGTAGGATCCATTAAGTATGGAGAAAGGACCCTTGCTTTGAGGCATGGTAATTGTCTTCGAATTGTTATGTCCAATCTGTCAATTTCTCAGTATATGGAGATAAAAAGTGTTGCAGAAAAGAGAAAGTATGTTATAATGGGAGAGGATCAACCGGAGAGAATGATAGAACAGAAGCAGGCATCGTCTTCACGGAAACGAAAAGGGATAAAAGAAGAGTTAGAGACGTCTTCAGTGAAAGAAAAAGGGAGAAAAGAAGAGTTAGAGATGTCTTCACTGAAAGGACAAGAGATAGTAACTATTGAGGATGTCAAGAGCGCTAATATTGATGATAAAGCTTACGGTCTCTGCCTTTCATATGCGTTGTTCAGAATGTATAAGCGGAGGCTTGGAAGTTCGTATTTTTTTGAAGGGGACCAGCAGCAGGCCAGAGCTTTTTGGGTTGAGCGTAGTAGAGAAGAAGCATTCAGATCTGTAGAGATGGAGTTAAAATTCATGTACGATGCGGTCTTCTCCAAGTACGGCAACCCAGGTTTCACTAAGTGGGGGATGATAGTGCGCGTTGTCAACACCATTCTCTTGGGAGCGGCGGGGTATCTGATTTTGGGAGTGAGAGAATCCAGACAAGCACAGCGGACGGTGACATACGTTGTGATTTTAGTAGCGCTTGTGGTTGAGATCTTTCAGTTATGGCGAGTTATAATGTCCGACTGGACCAGGGTCCGCTTAATTTGTGCTTATGTTGTCGGATCTAAGCGCCGAGAAAGCCATACTGTTAAGTGGTGCAGATTGAAGGTGATAAAGATTACTATGGTCGCGCTAGGCACGCTTGAGGATTTTGTTGGAAGGAATAGATACTGGAGCAATCAAATTCCGCAACACTGCCTGATAGAGACTTGGCTTAATAGGTCTCCTTTAATGTGCAAGATGGCTGGATTTTTCCCGAAGCCAGACAGTTTTATTGTAAGCTGGTACATCAAACAAAGGCATACCCACCACAAGCATGTCGAAGACGACCTCAAAGAGTTCATTTTTGGCATCTTAAAGGAGATATGTTCTCAGAAGAATAGTAATGAAAAATGCAAAGAAAATGTTTACAACTTTGGGAAGAATCTGTTTCAAGGAGAACCTGAAATTCTGGAGGTCTTGGAGTCGCATGGCAATCTGGAGGAGGTCATTCTGATGTGGCATATAGCTACCACTTTATATGACAGGCAGAGAGAATTGCCCCGACAGAATGAAACTGAGGAATTGCCACGAGAAAATGAGACTGAGAAAGAATTGTCCCGACAGAATGAGACCGAGAAAGAATTGTCCCAACAGAATGAGACTGAGAAAAATGCAAGTCGGAGTGGAATACTGTCGAGGTACTGCGCATATTTGCTGCTGTCACGCCCCAATCTTTTACCTCTCCGCCCCGAGATGATAAGAACTGTATACATGGAACTTGTGAACCAACTTCTGGACACAGTTACCTTGGGCAGTATTCTTGAGAAAAATCCTGGAGATCTGTCAGGCTGCAAATACAATCTGTTAAGCTCCGGGGCAAAACTAGCTGAGCTCCTGATGAAGAAACGAGAAGAAGGTGAAATGTGGAAGTTATTGGCGGAGTATTGGGGTAAGCTGGTAATATACATGGCGGTGTACAATAAGGCAATATTTCATGCAGAGTGCGTGGCTGCTGGAGGAGAATTTCTGAGTCTAGTGTGGGTTTTATTGGGTCATATGGGATGTGGAGAGCAGTCTGACTCTGCTGCAGCGGACAGGACTTTGAGTGATCTTCGAAACGAATTAGATGCAGTGAAGAAAAAATTAAGTGATCGTGAAAATGAGCTAGCGGCGAGGGAGAGGGCTTTGGGTGATCCTCGAGCCGAATTAACTGCAGCGAAGACTTCACGTGGTTCTGAAATTGAACCAGCTCGAACGAATTAGATTTTGGGTAGTCATGAAAATGAATTAGCTGTAATGAAGGAGATTTGGCATGATTAAAAGAAGAATTGGCTTCCTTCGTAAAGAAATTTTTGAATAATTGTGAGAAAGCAATTAACAGAATAATGAAGCGGTAGCATGTATTTTGGGGACTGAAATAAGAGTTAATCTGAAACAACCTGCTTTTAAGAAGAGAGCTTTAAAAATAGTACAACTTTTTTTTAAATGTTGATGTTTTACGTAGCACGTGTATATTAGGAATAGCTTAAATATTATATAACGATAAATGATATGCATGTCTTATGTGATATAAACATGGAAAATTATTTTCTGCAATATGTTTCCACACAAATTAATTTACATTATAATATCAGATGTTGTTTATATATAATTTTTATTATCATATCATTTGAGTTTCTTAAATTTATTTATTAAATTTATCTTCTTAATTTAGCTATTTATGTCTTGCTTGATGGAAGTTAGAGATAAATGTATACAAATTCAGAATATTGTAATTCAAAATATACATTCAGAATGCTAACTTAAAATGCTTCAACAAATATTCTTCGATTCAATTTCATTATAAATGATTACAAATACACAAATTCAGAATGCTATAGCATTCACAACCTCTATTCATTTATCACTTGATTATTTGATCACAAGAGATCTTTAGTACAACAAGGTTCTTTTTGAAACTACTATTACTAGTTTGCTTATGACTTTTGGAATTGATGCTCTATGTTCTGTTTTATAATTATTTTTGCTATATTTCCAACTATTTACATTGACTGACCAATCACTATATGTATATCCAACCAGCTCAACTCACTTGATACAATATATAAAATGCTATAGCCCTTGGTGCCATTGGCATGTCTCAAAAAAATTCTTACCTTCTCCAATGTGTATCCTTTGGTATCTCCATACATCTAGAACTCAAGCTTATAACATGTATTATATTAGACCTAGTTGCTATTAAATATATTAAGCTTTGAACCATGTTCTTATATAAATTTGGGTTTAAATTGTTGTTGGAATATTCTTTAGTTTTAGACATGTTGCTATTGGTATTGGTGTAGGTTTGTTGTTTAGCATTATGAATCTCTTCAAAATTTATGTGGTATACATTGTTTTAAAAATAAAAAAATCTACATTCCATTTTTTTCCCCTCAATGCCAAGGAAATATTTAACCAAACCTATGCTTATTATTTCAAATGTACTATTTTTATGGCTTTTTTGAACTTGACAATGAAGAGGTCATTAGTTCCCATAACAATTAAAATATGTACATACAAAAAATAAATAAATAAATCTCACAATGACTTTCCTTGGTGTAGAGTGTGGACCCACTATTGTTTTTGTTAAAGACATTACTCAACAAATATGCATCAAATCTATTATAGCATGCCTAAGATGCTTGCTTTATTTTTTCAAATTATTTCTTCAACCTATATAATTTATTTTCTTGTCCTAGGACTTCATAACTTGGTGGCTATTCAACATTAACTTCTTCCTTTAGCTCTTCATTTAGGAAGGAAAATTTCACACCCATTAGGTACGCATTCCATTTGTGTTGGGCTACTATTGCTAATATTTCCCATGTAGTTTCCACTCTTGCTATAGGAACATATGTCTCATCATAATCTCTTCTAAGTTATTATTTGTATACTTTCATGATCAACCCTACTTTATTCTTTTCAAGTCTTCATTCAGCATTGCTCTTGATCTTATAAAACCACTTTAACTATAATCACTTGTTTACCTATAGATAGATCAACTATTTCCCATATCCTATTAATTTCTATTGCATGTATCTCCTCCCATCCATGGTCTCACACCATTTCTCTTCTTTCATAGCTTCTTCAAATTTTATTAGAGAACTATGGGAAAATAATGTAAAATTTATATTTTCATATAATTCGCCATACATTGTATTTTCATATAATTTTTCATACATTGTATTTTTATACATCTCCCTTAACATTTTTATTTCTCTAGAAATTTGGGAGGTGAGCATTAGGTCTAATTTGTCATTTATGCAATTACTTGGTTATGAAGTATGTCTCTAGATATAATTAGCGGACTTTAAAAGCTACTATATATAATCTTTATAACTTAGTGATAGGCTCTAGATTTTCAATCGATGATCTCTAGAGTTGACTACTAAGCTTTATATGTATTTTAGATGCACTTTGTTGATCTTTCTTCCCTTCTTCTTCATCATCTAAAAGTACTATTGCTGAAATACCTAAGAAGGTTTCCATCATGCCATCCCATGGTTCATTTTCTATGAATTCAACATTTTTGTTGATTAAAAGATTCTTTGTTATAGGGCTATATATAATTTGTATGCCTAGAATTCTTCACTGTAGCTTATGAAGATACACTTTTTCTCCTCTACCCTTTTTTTTTCTTTCTCCTTCAACACAAACAAATATCCCACAAACCCAAAAAATCTAAGGTGTTCCATCCACTCTATTTACATTTTTTCCATGCTTCTAACGGAATATTCTCATGTATGGCCTTAGTGGGATATCAATTAGGTAGGTATACTATTGTTGCAATGGCCTCACCTCAATATTTATTTGGAATACCCCTTGCCTTTGACATGTTTCTTGCCATCTCCATAATGGTAGTATTATTTCTCTTTGATACTCCATTTTACTATGGAATATAGTTGGTTGTAAACTCTCCTACTGACTTCATTCTTATAAAAATTAAAATTATTTGGAGGGATACATTCCTCCTCTATCTAATCTTAAGACCTTGATAAATCATCCATTTTATTTCTCAGCTAAAGCCTTAAACTTTTTGAACTTCTGAAAGGCTTCAAATCTGTGTTTCAAAAAATAGAGATGCGTCTTTCTACCATATTCATCACTAAAAATCGTTAAAAAAAAAGAAAAAAATTATTAAATAAAATTTTACATTTGATCACATAAATCTAAATGTACTAACTCTAATGATATTTTTTCCTCTTAACTTTCCATTACCTTATTATAATGGTTTCCTAAATACTCTTTTCTTAAAAAATAAGCTTCACATTTTCTATTAGGATCTACTATGGTTGGTAACCCCTAACCATATTTTTCTTTGGATAAATACTAAGTCCAAAATAACTTAAATGTGCATCTTAAATTCCGAAGCCTGGAGGTTTCTTTGATGCCATCTTGAAGGTTTCTTGTTTAAGAGAATTATACCAATATAAACTGAATGCTTATGTATTCCTTTTAGCTTTACTAGGCAGTATTAATAATAAAAAAGCTTTCTACAAAGGAGTGAAAACTTATCCGAAGATCTCGAAACGAGCTCTTAACAAGCATGAAAGATTCAGAAGATGTCTTTTCACGATGTAGAGTTGATTTATTTTACTAAGTTATTTTGTTCAAATCTTGGTAAATCTTAAAAGAAGGGTATCATTTATAAAGTTGAAACTAGGATGGTTTGGTGGGTCCCTTCGTGCTTAAATTTGGAGGACATATTTTCTTCAATATGGTTATCTTCAAGGCAAAGTCTTCAACATTTTCTTTGTTCTCGACCTTTTATTATTCTTCTGGAAGTATTCATCTTCTTTTCGATAAAGAAAAGAATAAAATTTCAAAACAAACAATCTTGACAGAAGCTGAATTATTTTAAAGTCGATACTTTGCTTGGCTATATGGATGAAACATTAACTTGGTTGAGAGCTTTTTCTTTTTCAGAATATTTAAAGTTTATTGAGATTAAAGTTTTTATTAAAATCAAAATGGCATATATAAAGTTGAAGGTTATCATGAGGATTAGGGTGTGCATGCTTTGATTTTTCTTTTGAGCTACCATGTCTGTTCTTGTTTGGGAGGCCATGTACTCTGGAAGGTATTCAGCGTGGACAGCTTTGCAAGATTTTGCGCAGCGTATTCGAGTAGAGTGGTTGGTAAGGATTTTAGTACTCACTAGCATGATGTTGCAGCTTGTTTTGGTTGTTCTGGGTGCACGCAGATATCTTAGTTCAAGTGGCACTTTGCGTTTTATGGTGTGGGGAGCCTACATTTCTGCAGATGCTGTGGCCATTTCTGCTCTTGGGACCATGATGCACAGCGCTAAAAGTGAGATATATGGAATATGGGCTCCAGTGTTACTGATGCATTTAGGAGGACCAGATGCTATAACTGCCTATTCCATGGCTGATAATGAGCTGTGGATGAGACACGGATTCAATATGGCTTATCAAGTTTCCATGGCAGTGTATGTCATATATGCATCATCACTGAAAGGTTACCTATTGGCTGCTGCTATTCTTCTACTGCTTGTGGGATTCATTAAGTATGGGGAAAGGACACTTGCTTTGAGATATGGCAGTTATCCCCGGATTGTTATGTCAAGCCTGCCAATTTCTAAATGTATGGAGATAGAAAGTATTGTACAAAAGTGCAAGTATGTCGTTATGGGAGAGGAACAAGTGGAGAGAAAGATAGAACAGAAGCAGGCGTCGTCTTCACAGAAAGAAAGAGGGGAAAAAGAAAAGTTAGAGATCTCTTCACTGAAAAAAGTGGTAACTATTGAGGATGTCAAGGAGGCTAATAATGTCGACAAGACCGGTAAGGCTGGTAATGTCGAGAAGGGTGATAAGGCTGGTGATGTAGAGAAGGCTGCTAATGTTAATGATAGAGGCTACGATCTCTGCGTTTCCCATGCGTTGTTCAAAATGTATAAGCGGAGGTTTGGAAGTTTGTATTTTGTTGAAGGAGATTGGAAGGAGACCAGAGCTTTTTGGGTTAAGCGTAGTGGAGAAGAGGCATTCAGATTAGTAGAGATGGAGTTAAAATTCATGTACGATGCGGTCTTCTCTAAGTACAGCCACGCAGGGTTCACTAAGTGGGGGATGGTAGTGCGCTTTGTCAACACTATTCTCTTTGGAGCGGCAGGGTATCTGATTTTGGGAGAGAGAGAATCTAGACAAGCACAGCGAACTGTGACATACATTGTGATTTCAGTAGCGCTTCTGGTTGAAGTCTTTCAGATATTGCGAGTTATAGTGTCCGACTGGACAAGGGTCCACCTAATTTGTGCTTGTCTTGTGGCATCTAAGCGCCGAGAAAGCCATAAGGTTAAGTGGTGCAGATTTTGCCGTATTGTTGATTGGTGCAGATTGAAGGTGATAAATATTACTATGGTTATGCTAGGCAGGTTTGAGGATTTTGTTGGACATAGATACATGAGGAAGGTTATTGGAGGAAATAAATACTGGAGCAATCAAATCCCGCAGCACTGCCTGATAGAGACTTGGCTTAAAGGGCCTCCTATAATGTGTAGGATGGCTAGACTTTTCCCGAAACCAGACAGTTTTGTTGTAAACTGGTACACCAAAATAAGGCATGTCCACAAGGTGCCTGTCGAACATGATCTCAAAGAGTTCATTTTTCAAATCCTCAAGAAGGCATGTTCTCAGTTGCATAGTAGTGAAGAATGCAGACAAAATGTTTACAACTTTGAGAAGAATCTGTTTGAAAAAGAGCCTGCAATCGTGGAGGTCTTGAAGTCGCATGGCAATCTGGAGGAGGTCATTCTGATATGGCATATAGCTACCACTTTATGTGAGAGGCAGAGAGGATTGCCCCGACAGAAGGAAACTGAGAATAATGCAAGTGGGAGCAGAAGTAGAACACTGTCGAGGTACTGCGTGTATTTGCTGCTGTCACGCCCCAATCTTCTGCCTCTCCACCCCAAGATGGCGAGGATTGTTTACATGCAACTTGTGAATCAACTTCTGGACACACTTACCTTGGACAGTATTCTTGAGAAAGATCCTGAATATCTGTTTGGCTGCAAATACGGTCTGTTAGGCTCCGCAGCAAAACTATCTGACGAGCTGCTGAAGAAAGAAGAAGGTGCAATGTGGACGTTATTGGCTGAGTATTGGGGTAAGCTGGTAATATACATGGCGGTGTACAATAAGGCAATATTTCATGCAGAGTGCGTGGCTGCTGGAGGAGAATTTCTGAGTCTAGTGTGGGTTTTACTGGGTCATATGGGATGTGGAGAGCAGTCTGACTCTGCTGTGACCAAGAAGGTAGAGATGCAGTCGGATAAGGATTTAGCAGTAGCCGAGAGGAATGCCAGACAAGATCCAGCTGCAATGGAGAGGATGTTGAGTGATCGTGAAAAAGAATTAGAGGCAGTGAAGAAAAAATTGAGTGAAAGGGAGAGGACTTTCAGTGATCGTGAAAAAGAATTAGATACAGTGAAGAAGGATTTGAAAGATCGTGAAAACGCTTTCGCTGCAATGGAGAAGGATTTAGCATCAACGAAGAAGGATTTGAGTAATCGTGAAAACGAATTAGTTCTAACAAAGGGGGGTTTGAGTAATCCTGAAGAAGAATTAGCTGCAACGAAGAATATTGTGCGTGACCTTGAAGAAGAACTAGCTGCAACGAAGAAGATTTTGCATGATCGTGAAGAAGATTTTGCTGCAATGAAGAAGAATTTGCTTCTTCGTAAAGGAAATTTTGAATGATCGTGAAAAATCGAACAGTGAAATAAGAGTTGTATCTGAAACTAACTACTTTTAAGAAAAGAGCTTTGTCAATTCTCTTATAATCTCATCTATGGTACTTTAACATTTTTTAAATGTTAGATATTTAACTGCTTCACATGTATATGTTAAGAACAGTTTGAATTTAGTAGTTTCTCATGTATAGTATTTGTGATTATAAGATAGCACTATATATTGTTAATAATTAGTATATATATAAATCAAAAAATAATCAAATGTTGGTCAAGATGGACTCATACATGAACACATGAGAATATAGGAATGTTATATAGACAAAAACATAAATACATTCATTAACAAGTGCAATAAATACTTTTTTGTTTCATATTAAATTTCATAACTATCCACTATGAGTGTGTCATTTATAAAATAAGGTGCTTATTTAAACAAGTATTGTATGTTATGTGAAAAATACTATTCTTATGTGTACGATTATTGGAGTGGCAATATATATGCATGAGTACTTCATATTAATAGTTTGTCCTATCACAAATATAAAAGGTGAGCACAATAAATATATTTTATTTTCCTATGAAATGTGAAGGATGTCAAGAAGTTTTATGATCATTTAAAGTTGACTGTAAGTTGCATTTTAAATGATAATGTATTTTTTTATAAGAAAAAAATTATGTTCAACTATTGGTCCATTTGTGTTGGATATAAAGGTTAGAGATAACAAAATTTATAGTACCTAGAAGGTATTGAGATCATTTAGGTTGCATATAAGTTATAATTTAAATAAGAATATGATATTGTTCTAACAACAAATGATATTTACTGTTGAGCTACTAAGGATACCATGATTAAGTTTTCGTCAAATCTTTTAAAAATTAGTGTTAAGACACTTCTCACTATACGTTCTGATGTGGCTTGAGTTGTGATGAGTTACACCTCCAAACCTTAGTTATAGATAGATAAGACACCAGTTCATATTTCTATAAAAATGAAGGTCATATGATATTTCATGTAACCACTACATACTAGCAAAGTTAGCTTGCATGACTACTGGTCCCTCTTCCCCATAACGACAAAAAATATGCATGTCTTATGTAATATAAATATGGAAAAACAAAATTCTATAGTGTAGAAATTATTTTTTGCAATATGTGTCTACATAAACTAAGTTATATTAGAATATGATATGTATATATTTACGTCTGCTATTTACATACTTTTTTGCTTGCCTTATCATTTGTAGTCAATAGTTTATATCATTTGAGCTTTTAAATTTATTCATCAAGTTTACGTTTTCTAATAGCAATCTTTAGCTGATCAAAGGAGATTTTTCCAATAAGTTCTTATTTTTTCTAGAAGAGGGAGTCAATATCAATTATGTGTCACAATGAATTTCTATTTTTTGATTTTTACCCCAACATACAATGGTGAAAAATTGAGTGTTATTGTCAATCATTTTTGTTCAAGCTCTTCTACCAATTCTTATGATAGAAAATACCTTGATAATGGTGACATTTTAGATTGATTTCCAACCCTTTCACTTTTAGTCCTTATCTTCTTCTTTTGGTAAATTTCCTTACTCATTACGAGAAGAAATAGCATTTCTAGATATCCAAAATCCTTTTTTCTTATATTGGAAATTTTAAAATTTGTAATAAGTTGTTTGCTACCATTTATGTGTCCTGTTATTCTTATTAGGCTCCTTCTAAAGTCTCCTAGAAAAATCTTGAGAAGTTATTGAGGTACTTTTTGGCCTTCATTTGACCAAGAAACAAGATCTCATATGATTGAGCTTTGGAAGTTATGTTACCTTCATCATGAATTTATCAACCTTGGTTTTATAGACACTCATTATCAAGGATCAAATGAAGGTAGTTTTCTTGATTTTGAATAAGGATTTAATATTTCTTTAATCTCTTTTGTATTTTATTTTATATATAACATTATATACAACATTTCATCATTTCATGACTATGAAAAATTGTTGGGGCCTTTCAAAAAAAACCCTTGTTTCCCTTATAAAAATTGGAATCTTAAAGAAAAATTATATTTAGTAGTTTGATTTTTTTCAATTTATAACATCAATAATTTAAGAATTGATAGTCTATAAATCTGCTATGGTGAAGTTGGTTCATAATATTTTCTAATATTAATATAGAATGATATGTATATTTCAATATATAAATATCTAGAAGCTTAATGATGTAAGAAATGCATAAAAATTATAGAGCTTATCTCTAGTTTTTAGATATATTATATACACTAGTGAGCCTTACTTACATTTCACCTATATATAATATTTTAAATATTTAGTTATTTTTAATATTTAGATTTATTATTAATTATTATTGTAATTATTAATCCATGGTGGTATCACTCCTAAGATTTACCAGCATTAGGTTTTTCCAAGATAGATTCTCATTTTTAGTCTAGTTTCCATGGACATAGAAATGGATTGGCACATGTTAATCCTAGTGTCAGGGATTTAAGATGAGTCTATAGATCAAGTATTGATCATAACCCAAAAATTAAAAAAACCTAGCCTGGATAAGGATATTACATCCCCTCCCTCAATTGGATGATAGGAATCAATCCACAACCCTATTGGCAATGGCTGTCATTGATTTCAACACTATATGTTGGTTGTCATTGTTGTCAACACTTGAGAATATTGGTGCATATGTTTGTGAGATTGTTTGTTGGCATTGGTTGTCATTATTGATAACATTCAGTTTGAGTTATCATTGATGTATGATGGTGTGTTGTTGATGTTCATGATTGGATGTCATGCCTTGGTTGAAGTCATATTTGTTGTCAATAGAGTTGATTTCATAATGATATATTAATATGAGGATTAGAAGTATTAAGATGAGGATTAGAAGCATTAAGATGAGGGTTAGAAGTATTGTTGATGGTGGAGAGATGTTCTCGATGGTCTAAAATATGTTTTATGCTATATCCTGTTGTTCTTGTTGAAGCATGTGTTACTGAAAGAAATTTTTGGCCTTTCTAAGTTGTTGAAAGTATATGTTTCAGGAAGTTGTTGAAGACTGTTTGGGAGAATGCTTTGCATTCCTTCGTTATTGAAGATGTGGTCTTGCAGTTTGGGATTTAGTGTTTGTTCTCTATGGATATTACACTCCTATCTTTTTCAAGTCACTAGTGTTTCCAAGGAGGTTGTTGTTAATTACAGAAGGTTGGTAGTGTTGTTGATTATCTGGAGTGTTCCAAAAAATGCTCCACATTTCTCTGCATTGATTTCTTTGCTCCTACGGCATGGTGAATGTTCTCTTAATGTCTGTGTAGTGTCTTAGTTCTAATTTCATGTGTTGAAGTGGGTTGCAAGTTGTTTTGTTAATGTTATATATCATGATTGTGCATTTCATGTTTCTAGGATGAAGTATTTTGGTGTTTTCTAATCTTGGTGGTTGTTGGTGGCATGAAAGTATGAAAGAAGTGTTTAGAAGTGTTGTTGGATTTTCAAGGAACCTCTCTTTGTCGTTTGCATGTTAATGCTCAATCTCTTTGGTGTTGCTTGTTGCTTTGAGTTGGCTTTTTGTGTAATTCATGGTTGTCTAGCTAACAGGGCTTGTTGTCTTGCTTGTGTTATGTGCTTTGGGATTTGTGCTAGTAATTAAAGATATCTTATGATGGATTTGGGTCCTGACCTATCAGGTATTAGGGACTTCATTAAGTTCTAGTTCAATTAAAAGTATGTTTTTGGCCCGACTGGTTATGTGCTTCACGTTTCATCTACATGTTTCCTTGTGGTCGACTTAGGTTGATGTATGCCAATGTGTAAGGTGTTTGGCGTCACATTGGAAGATGCACTAAGATTATTTTCTTAATCCACTCTATCTCCTAAATAGGATCACATTATGTTTTTGTGGCCGGCTTGTTGAAATCATTGGTTGTATTCTTTATGGCTGACCTAATTAATGTTCTGAGGTCTTGCGGTGGATATAAATGTAAGAAAATTTCAAGATGCAAGTGTGGTAGTAGTAAAAATATGGAAGGTATTACATATCTCGTAGAAGCAATGCACAAGTGTGCGGAAGATAGATCAAATGTGCTTTAATGCCTCAATCAACAGAGTGTTGTGTTGACAAATATTGTAATTTCTATAAACTTCTTGTATCCTACTCTGAGATAGTGAGTCTCATCAATGTTGTGTGGTCTCACAACATGCCCTATTTTTCCCCTTGGCAAAATCTGGACCTCCTCTTTTCTCACTTTTTCTTGTTTTTCTTGGTTTGGGAGGAAATGGTAAAATGGGCACCATTTGACTTGAATGCTTGGCTCTTGGTAGAGTTAGTGGTTTCTCTGCATTGAAATCCTTCATATTCAGGATTTTTTGGGAATTCTTGTGGCTTCAAGGGAATTTCCATGTGTCAAGTGTTGGTTAAGTGTTGGGTGAATATTTTGCAATTCCTTTAATAATTACAAAATGGTAATTTCAACCATAGCTATGACGATAAATTAATCTCTCCTCTCATAAAGGCAGGGGCTCCTTCTTATTTCTAACTAAAACAACTAGTAATTAAACTATGCTTATGTACACTACAACTATCCATAGGGGTGTTTCCATCATCCTATTCTCTTATTTTAGAATAGATGTTTCCTTTTTCAAGATTACAATAGTATTCCCTTGATGTTTACAACATGTAACAAACTACAAAACACTAGTTGGAGCAATAATATCAATATCTAATTCAGTTAGATGTATGAGTAGCTAGAATGATACTAGCAAGTGACGGTAACAAGAAAATCCACAAAAGAATAAAGTCTTTTGTTACTTTCCATGATAATTTGAATAGTAAGAAGTGTATCAAGGTGCAGCTCAAATACTATCAACAAACAACACCAAAAGATACATAAGAACACAACCAATAATCGCAGCTTAAAGACCTCGAGTTATTAAACAAATTCATACACAAACACATAAATCTCCAAACACAATATTGTAGCTCAAAGTATATCAATATCAAATCTAAATTCCCTTCAATATCACACCACTTTATAAACCAATTTCAAGATAATGTGATAAGAAATATGTAAGAACAATACTATGCAAAACAAATATGCTCAAAAACAAAGGTTGGATGAAAATTCACTTATTTTAATGATCAATTTTTGATATGCACATTCAACACAAAGATTCAAGTATTCTTCTCAAAATGGGTAGCATTTTTCGTCAAAATATCAAAAGGTTCCTTACAAAAGAAACTACCTCATATCAATTTGACTTATCTAACAACATAATCTGATTTGATTTAGGACTTCTTTTTTTAAACATGTAAATACATTTTGATAAAAGATATGTAAAATTTTAAAAACTATTTAAATAAGAAAAAATGTTGAAAAATAAACTAAGTATAGGAAAGACGTGTCCATCATTCTCCACCATCTTTCCCCAAAAAGTCCTCATATTTCTTCAAGATCACTTGGACTTCTTCGTTAGTAAGACCTAAAGTATGCTTGGAGATAGAAAGAGATTTTTTTATTGAGCTCTTGACGGTGTTGCAAGATTTCCTATGCCTTTCCAGAAATACCTTGAGATTGTCTCGGGTGAGCTAAATGTCTAGCAATTTGTCGATTGAAGCCATTGAGAAGGCATGATCTTCAAATTCCTTTTGAATCATAGATGTGAACTCCTAGGTAACTCCATTAGAGGGAAGGATCTTTTGATTGTCATCCAATAATTTTCAAGGTAGCTCATAAATTCTATTGACAAGATTTAAATCATTATCTTCACTGATTTCTTGAGTTGCTCGCAATTCTTTGATCAAGTTCCTTTGATAACATGTATCTTATGTCTCATTGTTTCCTCACCTCAACAAATATTTCCCTATTGGATTAACATGTTGAGATTCATTTCCTTCATCTTAATCCAAGTCTCTAGAATTCTTTCTATTTCTTGTTGCTCTTCAAAAAACATATCAATAGTTTTATCCAACTCTCATTTTATATCTTCCATATTTCCTATTCTCTCTATAGTTGACTTCAGAAGTTGTATTCCATGTTCCCTCATTCTATCAATAAAATCACTGACTTCCCTACCCCTTAAATGCACCTTTTCAACCTTTTAAATGAATGGATTTTCAACACTTGTGGCTACAGGATCTATTGACTTTGAAGATTGGGTATATTCTTCTAGAGTACTGAAGTTAATTGCTCAACTTTGGCCTTGTACTAATCTTTGACCTTCTTCACCTTATCAAAATTTTCAATAAGGGAATTCAAAGTTGACTATGCATCTACCTTGCTGCTTTCATTAGTTATTTTTCCCAACTCAACCCTTCTAATGGAATACTCAAAAATATCAACTTCTTCAATAGACTTATCAAGAGGTTGTGCCACCTCTACATACATACATCCTCCTTTATCCACCAATAGCCTAGAAAGAGTCTTTGGCTTCTTTTTGGATTTTGTCTTTATATGTGTCGACTGTCCAAAGTCAAAGTCATTCGAGGAGATAGCTTGCTTCTTTCTCTTAGGAATTTATCTTTGTAACCAAGGTGGGAGAGGAGAAGAAATCTCTTCAAGTACTATAGTCATTTTTGAAGTAGAAGGGATTGTAGTCACAAATGTATTGGTTACAAGTGGTGGGGAGTTAGTCATAATTACTTCTAGAGTTTCCCCACTTGTCACATAATTTTTCATAGACTGTAACATAAACTTATCCAAATCAAATGTGAAGTTACATCAAAGAAAGGAGAAGAAAAACTTGGAATATGAAAAGGTGAACCAAAGATATTCTCAAATTCATTCCTAGGGCTATCAAAAATGGATCTTGAAGTTTGGGATGAATGAATGGAAATAGTAGGTGTAACATAAACAATAACATCATAAACAATTGTGGTAGTAGGAGTAATGGTAATAGATGACAAAGGCTATTCAATAGAAGTATTTGAGGAGTAGGGATAGATATAGTAGCAACAATAGGAGAAGAAGTAACGAGAGGGTCTCTAGAATGTTCTAATGAGGAGACATTTGTGCTTCCTCATGATTTCCTTCTTCTTTCTCTTCTTCTTGAACTAATACTTCTTTTGTTATGGTAAATGGCCCCTCAGTGGTTTGAATTTTACTCCCTTTGACAATGAACTTAATCTTTGGTTTGGGGGTTTTGTTGGAGCTAGGCACATCTCCCTTGTTCTTTTTCCTCATCTCAGCTTTCCTACTTGCATGACCCTTGTGTTATTCATCTTCATATCTAATGGTGAATTGTTTCAACCTCATTCCTATCTCCTGTAGCCAAATATTTGTATTGGAAAGGATAGGTTGAAATATTTCGGGCTAATTGAAATCATCTCCTTCTAAGACCATTGGATTGAAGGTAGAGGACTTCCTGCAATGTTGTTTCTCTTATAGATTAGATCCAAGATGTCTTCATCATCCTCCATACCCTCTGGGATATCTACCAAATCAAGATTCTCAATTTTTTCTAGAGTCAATTGGTAGTTAATCCAATTTCCCTATTTCCTCTTCTGCCCTACAATCAACCCATACATCCTTAATTATATGCACATGTTTGTAAACTTTCTTAATTCTATCTTTCATTCCCCTATAATCAAAATCTAGCCTCCTTTTGAAAGTCTTAAAGGTGACCTGTTGCACTTTGGATTCAACATCCTTTGCCTTTGGAGAAGTAAGAATTAAATATCTACAAATAGAAAGAGGAAACTTAAAACCTAGCTTATGAGATTCCATCTACTTACTGTGAACAACCATTATTTTCTTGCAAAGTTCCATAAGGATGATCTTGTCACTGGTGTATATTAGGAGTATAAAAGGATAACCCATCAAATAGCCAGCTCTCAGGTAAGTGAATGTTGGAAATTGCAAATGCAAGCAACCATATAATTTGTTGACTACATTCCAAGCTTCATTTGAAACTATTTTTTTCTCCAACTCCTTGTCAAATAAACATAGAAAAGTAGCAAAGAAGGCATCGTTGACCCTTCGAAAATGATGAATACTTCTTTTCAAGGTCAATGGAGTGTAGTACCGATACACTGGAATATGCCTTTTTTCACCTTCTGATGTTAGACGTGGAAAACTCCTCATAGAAGTCGTAGCATATACCAAATAGGAAGTCATATAAAATTTCAAAGATGTAGACATTTTGACCAGTTTTTCATGGATAGAATCACTGATTTGTTCCCCCCAATAAATCTACTACTTCCTCTTTTTGATGACATGTTTATATATAAAAACATTCAATCTAGAAAATTAGAGGAATGAGGTAAACCTTTTACCCTGGTGAGAAGGGTAATTAAATCATTGATCTTTCCTCAAAAAAATCACTCCTAGGAAAACTCTTTGTCCATCTTGAAATTCTTGGTCATGAACTCTTCAACCATCTTACATTGATTGTCTTTTTGCAATTATCTAGATCTTGGTCATAATGTGCCTATGCCTTCTCAATTGTTAGATTTAAGTACTTGTCAATGTTTAGACATTGAAAGATCAAATCAAAGAAATATGCATCAAGCTTGATCACCACATTCCCATTAACATCTCTAACACTTCTATCATCTTTGTTAGAGTGCATAGCCACTGCAAGTACAAACTCAATATTATGTGTGGCAACTAGGAAGGAGGACACCAACTAAATATTACTCTCAACTTTGTATCTTATCCCTTCAATCAAAGGTTGCTTCTTTGTGCACTCCATAAGCTCAGACATATCCACATGTCCTATCTCAATATCCTTAATTTCATTGATGTTGGAAGACACTGAGGTTGTTGGGAAAACCCCCTGATACTTATACTTCATTGCTTTAGCTTTGCTTGGAGAAGGCTCGAACATTGATGGAGTTGCCTTTTTAGAGTGAATCACTCGTAACCTTTCAAGAAATCAAGCATGAAGGAATCAAATAGTATGTAAAGGAAACTATAGCAAGAAAGTAAAATTTTCCATTGTTAGAAAAAATTTGGGTTACATGCACAAGTGGGAAAATTTTGAGCGACTACATATGCTTGAGGGGTTCAAGCACAAAGGTGCTAAAACTTTGAGTGGATGTAGGTGAACTGGAAACTTGGATGCAAAGACAAAAAAATTCTCAGCATTAACATGAAAATATATATTTTGGTGTAATGGCACTAAAATTTAATTCCTTTGCATATGCTTTGCTGATTATGGTGTAAAAGTGATGAAAATATGTGCTTCTACATTATATTTCATGTGTAGGTGCGCTAAACTGTAATGCTTATACATATTGGAAGAACAAAAAGATGTAAGAGTAAAGAATTTCTCCACCCCTACACAAGATAAAATGCACTAAGTGCAAGTTCAACAAAAAAATTCAACCTTGCATGTGGGTAAAATATCTAAGTGTTTTGGCACAAAAATTCTCTACCCTTACACTTATAGGTAATATTCAAATGTTCAAGCAATAAATTTCACCGCACTCACATGTAGGCTTTACAGGGTTCCTTTGATGTTTGAATGGTTAATTTAACTGACTAGATACATATCACAAAGTGCTAACCTTCATGCATCTAGTCGACAAAAAATATCAACTTTACATATAACTTTTATAATGGTCATTAAGGCATAAGCAGTGAAAATCAACACTCTCACATGCAAAGTTTAGTTATGGGTTTAATTTTAAATGCATTAGCGGGAATTTTCGCTACTTGTACATGGGTTGGACATTTCAATATGTTGGTCATATTTCAAACCCTTGCCAACATAATAAACCAATTTTATAATTAATAATTTTTACTCACAGGATTAATCATGCAACACTGGATTCAAAATCTAACTTGAATGATGGGTTTTGAGTTTGATATATGAGAGTCAGGTATGGGATTAAAATTGAAGAACAAGAGTTATGGTTCATTAACAAGCAAATGATAACCATTTTCAATAGGGAAAACCCTAATGGTTTTAAAACCAAAACCTAGGGCACAAACTATGACAAGCAATAAATCAAAGATCAAAAATGGGAATAAGCTAGAAACAAAAGAATTTGTGACAAACAAGATCAAAACATAGAACTTTCATAACCCTAAACCAATTTATATAGGCATTTCAGTAAATATTAAAAACAAAAAATGTAGTTAAAAATAACATACCCAAAAATGTTGAGAAACGATGCAAAAACCTAATGAAAATGAAGAGAAATCCATTCCACAAACTTGCTCAAACAAACACAATATCACGAGTGTGCAAAGAGTGATGGAGGAAATAAATGAAATTAAAATGAAAATTAAAACAAATAAACCCAATTAAAACTCCCAAAACATATTTAAACCTTTGCATTAATGGCACTTGTGTGAAATGGAGATGTAGAGGCAGTGAAAATCAATGCCAAAACACTTTTAAAGGTAAGACAGTAAAATACATGTAGGGATGTTGAAATTCATTGTCCATACATGTTTTATTTTTGCATTGATTGTGCAAGGGTGCTGAATTTTAGGGCTTCTGCACATTCAGAAAAATGACTAAGACTACAAACTAAAACTTGCAACCTTTTCCCTTTTGCAAATTTTGAGATGCGAAAAGGTGAAAATGCTCGAAATGACTTTTTCAAGTTTGAGGAAATGCATAATGGAAAGTTATATTTTCCTTGTTTTACGTGCTTAGAGTATGTAGGCTATGAAATGGACAAGTTTTGAAGGGGTTATCCCACGAATTGAGCATAGTTGAATTTGAGGATAAAAGCTAGCTCTAACTTGGGAGCTTCCTTCAATCAACCTTTGAAATGATCGAAGGGAGAAGAATCCCAAACTCTAAGTTCCTTCATCCATCCATTGGGCTATAGATTCATGTGACATAAAAAGACATAAAAAGACCAAAAGAAAAAGACACAAAAAACTGTACAAATATTTCAAAACTTATTTGATGCCTCACTGAGTGAAGAGCTCTAGATGTTGTCCATTGTGAGGTAATGAAAAAGGAGTCATATCCTAGTATTCTAGTAGGAAACTAATTTCACCACAAATTTGGTGAATCATGAAAGGCCCTCTCCATAATGAATCAAACTTTCCATACATACCCTTAGGTTCGTGTCTTTTATCCCACAAGAGGACTTGATCTCCAACCTAGAAATCATGAGACTTCGCTTTTTTTGAAAAATCCTTTTGACTTAGGTGTTCCACAATATGATCCACCAACTGAACACACTTCTCCTCCAATTCAAAGAGGAACATGATGTGCTTATCCATAGAGTTGTCAAAAGTTTCATCTTTGATGGCATTGGCCAACTTTAGAGTGGGCATTTCCAAAGTGATAGGAATTTTTGCATTGAACCCATACAAGAGTTGAAACAACGACATACCAATTTCCAATTTTGAGGTATTATGATCTACCTACAATGCATCATACAATGCTTTGTGTCAAGATCTATGATTCTCATCTACCAAATTCCGAATGATGGTGACCAAGTTTTTGTTGCTCGATTCTGCTTGACCATTACCTTAAGGGTAATAGTCTGAGGAATGAGAAAGCATGATCCAATGTTCAAAACAGAATTTTGTTATCTCACCAGATGAGAAGGAGGTGGTATTATCTACTACAATTTTATTCAAAATGTCAAACCTTGAAATGATGTTTTCTTTAAGAAACCTACATACCACTTCTAAAGTAGCATGCTTAACCGATATAGCTTCCACCCACTTGGTGAAATAATCAATGGTTGTTAGGACATAGAAATTCCCTATATTGGATAGTGGATTGATGGTGCCAATGAAATTAATACCCCACTACTATAAGGATTCTTCAATGATCACTGGTTTGAGGGGAAGTGCTACTAACTTAGGTTTTTGCATGAAATGCTGGAATAATTCACACCTAGGTACCCAATTGTATGCATCTTGGAAAATTTTGGGCTAGTAGTACTTTGCTTGCAAGATCTTATGAGCTATCACTGGTGCTAAGAGATATCCACTACATGCTAAGTTGTGAAATGACTCCAACAACTTGCTTTGTTGCGCTTTATCTATGCAATGTAGAAAGGTACCATCAAGACTCCTCTTGTACAAACCATTATCCCAAAGGATGAAGTTCAAAGCTTTGATTTTGATTGTCCTCTTTCCTTTGTAAGTCAAGTGCTTTGGACATTCTCCATTAAAGATAAAGTGTACAATATTCAAAAACCATTCATCAGTTGTACTAACAAACAAGACTATAAGAATGTCTTCACTACTTACCTCCTCATCCTCGAATACTTCTTCCAGCTTATTATTAGCTATTAGTCGATACAAATATTTCCCACATACCAACTTAGTGGGCTTGATCTTCATGTTGTGTTCCTAAATCTTGGAAATATAATTGCCCCTTTTGGCTCCAAACTCCTATTGAATCAAGATGGACTTGATCATGGAATCTGGAACTAATGAAACAACATGTGAGTTAAGGATGTAAAAATAGAAATGCTTAACTACCTTAACCATAGCAAAAGCATGCTTTTCCATTGGTGATTATTTCAATTCATTAACCTTCAATGGACAACTCATGAATGAAATAGGAGATTCATTCCCATCATTATTCAGCTGCACCAATATTGCAAATAGTGTATGTTTGGAAGCATAACTATACATTATAAAATCCTTTGTGTAGTCTGGGAAGACTAGAACTAGAGCATGTGCAATGGCTTCCTTGATGTCATTGAATACAACTTTTCCTTCTATGCTCCAATGGAAGATAGATTTACCCTTCATCATATCAATGATATGACATGTCTTTTTTGCAAAGTCAGGGACAAACCTCCACAAGAAATTTACCTTTCCAAAGAAAGAATGGATGACCATCTTACTTTAAGGTAAAGTAAGACCCTGTATAGATTGACCCATTTTGTATCAATCGTGATACCTTCCTTAGACACAATGTGACCAAGGATTTTACCTTTGGTAACCCCAAAAATTGACTTCTTGGGGTTGAGGGAAATACCGTGCTATAGACACCTCTCAAGGACTTGTTGCAAGTGATGAAAATGGTCTTGACATTTATTTGAAAATATTGCAAGTCATCAAGATAGACCACAATAAACTTACCCATGACATCATGAAAAGTTAAGTGGACATCACTCTTTGAAATGTAGCATCAACATTGATTAAACCAAAAGGAATTTGTGATAAGAAAAAGTACCCCATGGAGTGGTGAAGGCAGTTTTGTGTTGTTCTTCCTCACCTCCACCTAATTGTATCCAAAAAATCCATACAACATAGATATCATTTCAGATCCCATCTGTTTGCAACACTTGGTTCATTATCGGTAGAGGGTAATTGTCCTTTAGTGACAGTTGATTCAAGTTTTTGAAATCCACACAAATGTGGATTTCCCCATGCTTTTTTGTACAGGAACAATATTCAAGCTATCCATGTTGAATAGTGAATAGGAAAGATAATTCTTGCATTAAGTATCTTTTGAATTTCAAAAATAATAGTACCTGAAATTTTTGGATTATGTTGCCTTTACTTCTACTTGTGATGCAAGGAACCTTCCTTTATGGGAATTTCATGTTGTACCTCTTTTAGAAAAAAATATTTCAAGTCTTCATAAGAATAGGCAAGAGCATCCATGTACTACCATAAAAATTTTAAAACTTATATTTCTCATCTAGCATGCAGCATTTGTTGATGTTCACCATCTTAGGATCTTCCTCAATTCCCAAATTGACTTGCTCAATTTTCGTTGATGATTCAGAACCAAATTGCTACTACTTTTTGACATGACGATCGTGCTTATCAAAAAGTCTCTCGAGAGATACCAAACCTTTAGGAATCTTGTTCCCTTTGAGCTGCAAAATTCTTCACCAATGACTAGATCTATCTCAAAAATTAACTCTCGTGGAGGAGAATCACTACCTTCAAAACACAAGTCATTAAAATTTTCATCCTTCTCAAGAAAGGAAACAATCTGATGATTGTCATTAGAAATCTATCAGTTATCTAAGTTATCTAGAACACTTGTTTGAAACACTATCTCAATAGTATAGGTAGCACCATGAAATTCTTTGTGTGGAATTAAAAGAGTAGCTAACATTGCTAAAGAATTAGATTTATCAATATACTTCCTTGGTACTACAGATATATTGAAAGTGTCAAAACCCTGAATTCAATCCCATATGAGATTGTGGTAATGCCCTAATCATTCATTTTTTATACAAATACCTTACCTAGCAAACCACTAACTCAACATCACCTTGAGCATGAATATTTTTGATCACCTTCCTGCATGCAACCTCCATTCCTAACAAAAATTCCTCATACTCTACAATGTTGTTAGTATTATCAAATTACAGTTTGAAGGAAAAAAGAAAAAAATTCACTTGCAGAGATATAAAAATAATCCCCACTCTAGATCTTGTTGAAGAGAAATTGTTGTCAAATTCCATAGAAAATGCCATTTGTATCTCCTAAACTAACAATGTAAAAATCCAAAATCTCTTCATCTAAAGAATTTTCACCATCTGAAGATGATTCAAAATCTGAAAAAAGATTCTTTATCAATTTCTTGATCTTTACTTGAAACTTTATCTGAGGACTCAGAATCTTCATCAGTTTTCAAATAATATGTACCTGTTCCAAAAGATTTAAAGAGAATCTAGGCTCTTGGGTCATTAGACTTTGTTACAAAAAACTTAGACTCCCTTTCTGAAAGCAATTTCTACATAACACCCTTGACAAGTATTCTAGCCTCTAACTAGTCCGTATTGATTTCTCCCCCAACATCCTTGCAAAAGTTGCTTCCTAGTAATATCTCTTATGAGGATAGGACATCAACTACTAAGACAGTCATTTTAATCTTTTTATCCAAAAATGCAATAAATGCAAATTATGCATCTTTGATTTTCCCAATATGAGGCACTTGTTTATTTTCCATTGAAAAGCAACAACCAAAATTTTTAGTTAGATTTAAACCCAAAGTGGTAGCCACTTTGGTAGGCATCACATTTTCAGAGGCACCAAATTCAATGACACAATTTCTTAACATGTAACCATTAACCAACAAGGAAATATAGATAAGATTATTTTTTCCTAGGATGGACGAGGGAATGGAAACCAAGTTACTTTGTGAAGGCCTCAATCTAGAAACAATTGGGGTGTTCTAGGAAGGGTCTTGGTTAGGATGAGTATCTTTAACAAACTTAACAAGTCTATCATTTAACTAATCCATGTTCTAAGCTTGAAGGTACTCAACTTCTAAAATTTGAACTTTCGTCTTCTTGGCATGGTCTATAATGTCAAATGCTTGATAAGGATTTTCCAAAGAAGATGGTATATTATCATTCTATGGTTTGGTAATTGGTGCATTGGTCTTTAAAGTAGAAGAAGCTACAGGAGGATTGTGAGTACTTACTTGCTTATTCCTTGTCGTATCCCTTCATTGGACTGGCAAAGGATTCTCCCTCTTGGCAATTGTAACTATTGAATGTGAATTATCCTTTGCTTTGGCCACATTTCCTTGGTGTTGATCGAGTTGATTTTGTGAATGAGTGAAAATAGCATAACAATATTTTCATCCTCTTGGTCAAACTATTCTTCATAAGTAAAATACCCAATATTAGAGCCATCGCCTAAACCTTCTTCCTCCTCCTGGAAGAGATTGGAATTTTCTTCTTAGTGATATTCCAGCTACACAAAATATTCTTGCTCAGCTTCATAGTATCCCACTACTGCATTTGTGGGAGGTAGCTCAAGAGTAATCCTTCCTTGTGGTGCATGAAGTCTATTCTAATTCCTTTGAGCATTGCCAAAATAATTGGAGGAATTAGGATAGGTTCTCCTTGGAGCATCTTGTAGGCAGGAGTAGACAAACCTTGAAAATTTTGCTTCTTCAAAGCTAGCAATTCTTTTGCTAACTTTTGCACCATAGGATCTATGGTGATTGAGGAATTTTGAACTGAAGATGTTTGTCCTTTGTTCCTATTTGTTTATTTTCTTATCTTTCTAGCAAGAATCAAATCATCTTCAACCTCATTAGCCAATGCTTGAGTTTCTACAAGATCAACTCTAGATTAGATCTTCACAATAAGAAACTTACCTCTAGCAACTGATTATTAATAAAGAAGCACTTCAGATTGTGAGGTGTTGGCTAAGCATCAACTGGAATTTTGGTTGTAAACTTATTAAATTTTTCCACGAACTCATGCATGGCTTCCTCTGACTCTTTCCTCATTGTTGTAAGTTGATCCAACAAGGTGTGAGCATCTTCAACAAACTTAGATCTTTCCTTGAACTTGGTTCAAAGGGAATCCCAATTTGTGATAGTTCCAGTAGCAAGATTATAGAACCAATAAACTACTACTTGTAAAGTTTCAATGAACAACCTTATTGAAACATCCTAATGTTCCATGCCAAGAATCCCACATACAATATAAAACGCAATGATATGCTTGTCTTGGTGTTGCTTCCCATCTCCATAGAATTTGGGGATGTTCTTGTTCGAAAAACAAGGATAGACAACTGAGAGGGGGGGTGAATCAGTTGTCACAGAATATTAAAATTTTCACACTTAACTTAACTTAATTTCTGATCTGATGAACAAGAAATTAATCACAAAAAATTAGAACACTAAAGCATAGAGAACACCAATATTTTTTTTCGTGGAAACCTTGTTCATGGAAAAAACGCGGTGGATGTTAGTCCACAATATTATACCCTGTTAGAAGTATAATGAGAAATAAAAAGGGGAATGCACATGCATTCAAGCTCACTGCCTAGAGCTCACTACTCAATTACAAAAGGGGCTCACTACCCAATAGATAATGGATTAGATCCATAGGATTTTAACTGATAGAATAGATTCTACAAAAGCCAAATTACAGTTATAATTAAGCACAAAAAAACTCTCTTCACACTTCGCTCTTACTCTTCACACTCTACTCTTCCTCCAAATGATTTGAACAATATTCACACATACATAGACACACACACACACACACACCTTTCTTCGCTCACACAACCACTCTTATATATACAATACATGGATTTACATAAACAACCTAGTTGGCTAGAGAATATAAAATATAATTATAATGTCGGCAATGTCGTCCCAACAATACAAATAAATTTTCAATGTGGATCAAACATCATCAGCCAAGATTAAGATAAGACCTAAAACAATATTCTTGAGCATGCCAAACATTCAAATTTTAAACTCCAAGGATCTGCAACACATTACCACCATCATGTCATCCAAGAACAAGAAAAATTGGACATGCACAAGAAAATCTTTCACCACCAGCACAACAATTAGCACGAACATGCAACAATGATAGAGCATAGTCTAGAAGCATCCATGAGCACTAAGAATCAACAAAGAAACATCTACAACAATTATAATTACCAGAATCACATAGACTTCAATCAAGAACACTGATAAAGACCACATAAACAATGTCAGAACACAAATCTCCATAACTTAGACAAATATTCATGCAGCCCTCTGAAACCTCTAGTGGATGAACTAGACACACTCAATAGGAAACCCTTTATTCCACAGTAGTTGACCTTCTATGTACAAAACAAAACACCTTCACAACCTTGACTGTTCCACAAACTGTCTGTAATTATTTCCTTTACAATTTTCTCAATATCCTCGACATATACAGCTTTTAACATCTCAATGGTAATAGTGTTGAAATCAATGACAACCACATATCAGCAGCACAACTACAATTTCCAACAATCTCCCCCTTTGGCATTGATGGCAACACATGATGTGAAAAATACCATCAACCCAAATCTTCATTCCACAACTCTTCTTCTCCTATACAAGACTCTTCTCTCAAGGATTTTTCACATTACTCTTCCCCCCTTTAACATCAATGGAAAAGGTAAGCAATACCTTTCCACATACATGCTCTAAACCACATATCTGCACATCTAACTACTCCCCCTGAGTAGCATCCATGGAAACATCAGTTCGGATCAGGATATAGCAATGATACACATGAATTGATGCATGTAAATTCATCGTTTAGTTCTTATCAGGAGGGTTGATTACCCCTAGAAACCCTCTGAGATACTCAAAAGTATCCTTCAGTAATGGCTTAGTGAAAATATCTACAATTTGTTCTTTTGTGGGCACATACTCCAGTCTTACTTCTTTCTCACTCACTTTCTCCCTTAAGAAATGGAACTTTATTGATATATGCTTAGTCTTCAAGTGTAGTACTGGATTCTTTCATATGTTGATTGCACTTGAATTATCACAGTATATGGCAATAGGTTCATCATATACTACCCTGATATCTCTTAGCATTTGTTTCATCCACATCACTTGTGTGTAGTTGTTAGCAACAATAATATACTCTGCTTCAGCAGTAGATAAGGAAATGGAATTCTACTTTTTTCTCAACCAAGACACTAGCTTCTTCCCTAGGAAGAAGGCATCACCACTAGTACTCTTCCTATCATCTACATCTCCCACCCAATCAGCATCAGTATATGCATTCAAGATAAGATCATCATCCTTTGGATACCAAAGCCCAAAATCAATTGTTCCTTTCAGATACTTGAAGATTCTCTTAACAATAGTCACATGAGACTCTTTTGGATCGGACTAAAATCTAGCAACCATACATACAACATTCATAATGTCTAGCCTAGTCTGAGTTAGATAGATCAATCCTCCAATCATTGACCTGTATCTTGTTTGATTAGCTTTGGGAGAAACATCATTCTATGTCAACTTACATCCATTTACCATGGGAGTAACAACAGGTTTTGAGTCATCCATACCAAACTTCTTTAGCAGCTCTCTCACATATTTGGACTATGATATGAAGATCCTATTGTCTAACTGAGTAACTTGTAATCCCAAAAGTAATTTCATCTCTCCAATCATACTCATCTCAAAATCACTCTTCATTTCATTAGAAAATTTCATACACAGGCTATCATCTCCTCCAAAAATGATATCATCAACAAAAACTTCAATAATCAATTCTTTTCTTTTACATGATCTAACTTAAAGTACAATTTGTTGTCAGCAATACCTTTGTTGAATCCAAGCTTCAGTAAGTATTTGTCTAACCTAGCATACCAGGTTCTGGGGGCTTGCTTTAGTCCATATAAAGCTTTCTTCAACCAACAGACCATATCTTCCTTGTCATTCAGTTGGAATCCATCAAGCTATTCAATGTAGACTTCTTCTAATTCATCATTTTGAAAGGCTAACTTTACATCCATCTAATAGATATTATAGTTCTTGTATGCAGCATAAGCAAGAAACAATCTTACTGCCTCTATTCTAGCAACAGGGGCAAAAGTTTCTTCAAAATCAATTCCTTCCATTTGTGAGTACCCTTTACAGACTAGTCTTGCTTTGTTTCTGACCACTTCACCTTGTTCATTTAGTTTATTCCTAAAGACCCATTTAGTACCAATCACATTCTTATCTTTAGGTTTGGGAACAAAAACCCATGTATTGTTCTTTTCAATTTGCATCAACTCCTCTTTCATGGCTTCCATCCAGTACTCATCATTACAAGCTTCTTGGACATTTTTAGGTTCAATTTGGGAGATCAGGCAATATTCTTCTGCAATCTTTCTTCTAGTTTGCACACCCTTATTCTTATCTCCTATAATTTGATTCTTAGAATGATTTAATCTTACATACCTTAGAACATTTGGATTTTATCGCTCTTCTTATTCTTTTTCTCTTTCTTTTGCACGGGCACTTGTCTCTACTTCCTGAATATCTTGATTTACCAAGACAGTTTGAGGTTGTCTTACCGAAACATATGGCACAATTTGAAGTTTATTTTGTGTCTAAACACTCTTCCCTTTATTTGTATTGTCTTCGTCTGAATCATGGCCATTGCATCTGGATTAATTGCCAAAGTCCTCATCAACTCTGACATTAGTACTCTCAACCATTTTCCTCAATCTTTTGTTGAAACACGAGTAGGCTTTACTCTTAGTAGAGTAACCTAGAAATATTCCTTCATCACTTCTTGCAACAAATTTTCCTATATCATTATCTCTCCTAATGTAGCACTTACTTCCAAAAATCTTAAAGTACTTGACAATAGGCTTATAACCAAACCACAGTTCATAAGGAGTCTTACAAAAGTTACCATTTACATTTACCTGGTTTAAATTGTATATAGCAGTGCTTACAACTTCGCTCCAATAGGTGTCGATCACATTTCCTTCTAACATCATTGTTCTAGTAGCATCTAGATGAAAAATATTAACTTTTTTCTATTTACCTAAAGCAATTAGGTTTTGTGAACTTCCATATATCTTGTATCTTCCATCTCTGAACTAAAGATCATAACCCTTATCAACCATTTGTCCAACACTCAACAAATTATGCTTCAAGCCTTCAACATAAATAACATCGTCAGTGTTGTGCTTACCATCAAGACAAATAGACCCTCTACCATGAATCTCACATGCATTGTTGTCACCAAATCTTACAATCCCACCATCATACTTTTCTAGACTTACAAATTTTCTCTTATCACCAATCATATGATGTGAGCATCCACTATCAAAGACCAACTCATCATTCTCTTATATTTGGGCTACAAAATATTTTTCAACTGTAGTAGACTCAGTGGCTTCCATACCATTCTCCCTAATGGCAATGAACACCCAGCCATCTCCATTTCCTTCATACTCATCTTTTGCATCATCTTGTTTAGAAAAATAGCACTTCTTTTGAAATTTATGTTTGCTAGGCTTAGGTCTAGGAACTCTATCAAGACACCTTGATGCAAAATGACCTATTTTATTGCATGAAAAACATATAAGGGGCAACTTTCCTTCATGCTTACCTTGTCCTTTGCCTTCTCTCCTTGCAATCATTGCTTCCAACTCTTCTACCTCTCTTTCTTCATCTTCATTAGGGAAAATTTACATAAAAAATGGGCCTCCTAAGGATGACATCATCTTCTTTTTAAGTTATCAAAAATCAACTAAAAGATGACATCAACTGTACGGTGACATCATCCAAAATAAAACTTTCTAAAATCTTATGAATTAACTCGTGATGGTTAATTTAACTCTACATATGCTATTCTATCTCATTCATCTTTCTAAATATAAAATATTCATTTTGTTTTTTAAATTTATATTATTAAGTTCTATTATAGAAATTATTATGTTTTTTAAAAAATATTTTCATTCTTAAAACAAAAAAAATATAAAAAATATTTTAAAAGTTTGGAATGAAATTAATTTGTAATAAAATTCATCAGTAACATTGACATAGTTGACTCATCCATCTAAGCTACGTAATTTATCCAAGTTTGTAAATCTCAAAAGTAGGAGTGTAAAAGATCAAAAACATTTTAATATATAATACATATGTACTTATTTAATAATTGATCTCAGATTTATTAACCAAACAATATTATAATTTTTAATTTAATTTATTATTGCCAATAATTATTATTATGTGCATACTTGTTAATATTTGACTAATATTTATTTATTTATAAATATATGGAAAAAAATAATAATGATCATATGTACATAATTGTTTATTCATTTATTTATTTTCCACAATTTCAAAACTACTTAAAAACTATTTTATTTATTTAACACAATATCTATATTTTTAAACAAGATAAAAAAAAAACTACACTAATTACATGTAATTTTTAAATCAACAATTTTTTTATTTCTTTCATTATATATATACTAGTATACATATCTTAAATATAATCTATATAAAATACGCCGAGATATATCTTATTATTATTATTATTATCTTATATTATTATTATTACATGTTTTTTAATACTATTACTAAAATAAAAGAAAAATATTACTAAAATTATGATAATTTTTAATAATATACTTTTTAAAGCCATTATATATTTGAAATTAGCAATATACTATTTAAAGTTAATATATAATTTCAAAAAAATATAATAATATATTAAAAAGTATATTGCTAATTTCAAATACATAGCTTTTAAAAGTATATTATTAAAAATATTTTTTGTTTCTCGAAAATGTTTATTCTTTTTTGCTTTTTTCTAAAATACGTTTGATTTTGTGTTTTTTTGTGACGGATTGTGTTGACCTCCTAGAGTGAGATTGTTTTGAAAGTCTCAATAAATGGATATTTTAAATTCAATCTCATTTTTTTCCTCCATAATTCAACTTCAAAATTTTCCCGCTACAACTTTCCTCAAAATTTCCCTCCATAATTCAACTTCAAATTTTTCCCTCCACAATTTGACATCAAAATTTTCCCTCAATTTTTTTCTCTACAATTTTTTTAGTAAACTTATTTAAATTTTATATAGTTCAAAAACTTTATCATATATTTAAAATCATAAAACTTTTTATAAACATATTTAACATAATAAATCTAAATCTATAATATGGAACTTGATTTAATATATAAAATAAAATATATAAAGTTACTTTACTTTGCCACTGTTTATAAAACTTATAAATGTGTTTATTTAAATAAACTACATAACATAATAAATCTAAATATATAAAATCATAAATTTAAATATATATAAAATTATAAATATATAAAATCAAAAAGAAAGTGAACTTGAGTTTTTTAATAAATTATAATAGAAATATATGTTACCACTTTTTTTTTTAAATGAACTTGAGTTTAATATTTTTTAAATAAAAAATAAAAAATCAAGAAAAGAAATAATCTAAAATGAAAATTGAACTTGAGTTTGTCAATAGAAATAAATGTACCACTTTTTTTTTATTCAAGGGGTAAATGCTTTTGACCGGAGCTATGAACCGGATACAACCATTCAACAATACCACCCCAACGGGGTTTGAACCTTGGTGGCAAGAACAACAATGCCACCTATAAACCATCATACCATGCCAATACCGGCAATAAATGTACCACTTTTAAAAAAATAATGGACTTGAGTTTTTTAAGGAATTATAATAGAAACATGTGTCCCCACTTAACTCATGTAGTTAAGTAATTTATATTTTTTATATTTAAATAATGTGTATTATTTGAGATAATTTTTACTTTTTTACAGTTCCTTAGGAGGCCCATTTTTTATGTAAATTTCCCCTAATGCAAGTTGTTTCATTTCTTCCTCATATTTGAATATCTTCCTAGAACACTCACCCGGATCATATCTTGACATGCTTCTCCCGGATACAGTAGCTTTGAATGCAATCTCAGTCTTAGGAGCAGATTCACCAAATTCGCTCAACTCAAAAGTAGCTAACTTACCAACTAGTGTATCTCTTGTCAAATTTGTTACTGATTTGGTTTCTTCAATAGCATGAGCCTTTGATCTGTAGGAGGGAGGTAATTATTTGATTACCTTCTAGCCACAATTTCATCTCCATCAAGGACACCACCAACACATCTGATGCCCATCACTAGTTCATTCACTTTATCCATAAAGGAAGAGATATTCTCATCTTCACCCACCTTCAGATTCTCATACTTTCCCTTCAAACTTTGCAGCTTAGCCATCTTCACATGTACATCTCCTTCATACATAGTCTCTAGCTTTGTCCACATCTCATGATTTATCTTCAAACCTAACATATTATTCATCTCTAAATCTATTAAAGCACTCAACAAATCTTCGATAGCCCGAACATTATTCTCAACATCTTTGATCTCATCAGCAGTGGAAGGACCATTCACAGGGATAACATACTGATTCTTTGTGATCTTCCAATCGGGTTCTCTAATGCACCTCAAATGAAATTCTATTCTAGTCTTCCACAATGAATAATTGGTTCCATCAAGTCTAGGGTTTTCCTTCTTATATGATGCCATTTCGGATCACCTCAAGCTTTTAAACTTCTTCAGAGGAACTTGCTCTAATACCAATTGTTGGAAAAACAAGGATAGACAACTGAGAGGGTGGGTGAATCAATTGTCATAGAATATTAAACTTTTCACACTTAACTGAATCTTTGATCTAATGAACAAGCAATTAATCACAAACAATTAGAACACCAGAAGCATAGAGAACACCAAGATTTTTTTTCGTGGAAACCCTATTAGGGGAAAAACCACGGTGGATGTTAGTCCACAATATTATACCCTATTAGAAGTATAATGAGAAATAAAGGGAAATGCACATGCATTCAGGCTTGCTGCCTAGAGCTCACTGCTCAATTACAAAAGGGGCTCACTGCCCAACAAATAATGGATTAGATCCACAAGATTTGAACTGATAGAATAGCTTCTGCAAAATCTAGATTATAGTTCCAATTAAGCACAAAAAAACTCTCTTCACACTTTGCTCTTACTCTTCACACTCTACTCTACCTCTGAATGATTTGAACAATATTTGCACATACACACACACACACACCTTTTCTTTCTCACACAACCACTCTTATATATCCAATACATGGATTTACATCAACAACCTAGTCAACCAGAGAATATAAAATATAATTACAATGTCAGTAATGTCGGCCCAACAATACAAATAAATTTTCAATGTGGATCAAACATCGTTAGCCAAGATTAAGATAAGACCTAAAACAATATTCTCAAGCATTCCAAACATTAAAATTTTAAACTCCAAGGATCCACAACATATTACCACCATCATGTTTTCCAAGAAGAAGAAAAACCAGACATGCACAAGAAAATATTTGACCACAAGCACACCAATCAGTGTGGACATGTAACAATGATAGAGCATGGTCTAGAAGCATCCATGAGCAACAAGAAATAACAGAGAAACATTTGTAGCAAGTATAATTACTAGAATCGAATAGACTTCAATCAGGGACATTGACAAAGACCACAGAAACACTATCAGAACATAGATCTCCATAACTTAGAAAAATATTCATGTGGACCTCTGAAACTTCTAGTGGATGAACTAGACACACTTAACAGTAAACCCTTTAGTCCATAGAAGTTGATCTACATATAGAAAAAAACACCTTCACGACCTTGATTGTTCCACAGACTGCCTGTAACTATTTCCTTTACAATTTTCTCAATATCCTCGACATATACAGCCTTTAACATCTCAATGCTAATAGTGTTGACATCAATGAAAACCACATATTAGCAGCACAACTACAATTTCCAACAGTTCTTGCATGAAACTTGAGGAATTTCATACAAAGGTGTTTCCAATCTCAAAAGACCAAAGGCATTACCCTAGGACCTTGTTGAGTTTCCATTCTACCTTGATTGAATGGAGGGATAATAAACCCTTGAAGTGGTGTAATGGGAAAAGTTCTTTGAATGCTAGCAGCTTCACTTGGAAGAGGTGATCTTACACGTCGAGGAGGGAAATGCCTTGTGCATTGTATAGGTGATCTCAACCTTGGAGGAAGAATATCAAAGTTTTGTTTATGCAGCAATTCGACTACAGGATCAAATTGACCTTGCACCCTTAGACCATGCATATAGATTTTATCTTCCAGAGTGCAATCCTTGAAACTAAATGAGAATCAACAATAAAAATATAATTACAATCATAATAAGGCATTGGTATACTTGTCTACTTCAACCAAAAGCATGAGGCTTTGGTTGTGTAATTTGTATCCCTAGTGGAGTCGTGAAAAAACTATTGGGTGAATATTTTGTAATTCCTTTAACAATTACAAAATGGTAATTTCAGCCATAGCTATGATGAGAAATTAATCTCTCCTCTCATAATGGGGAGGCTCCCTTCTTATTGATAATTAAAAATAGTAATTAAACTATGCTAATATACACTACAACTATCCATAAGGGTGTTTCCATCATCCTATTCTCTTCTTTCATAATAGATTTTTCCATTTTCAAGATTACAATAGTATTCCCATGATGTTTACAACATGTAACAAACTACAAAACACTAATTGGAGAAATAATGACCAATATCCAATTCAGTTAGACATTAGAATAGCTAAAATGATACTAGCAAGTGAGGATAACAAGAAAATCCAAAAAAGCACAAAGTATTCTATTACTCTCCACAATGATTTGAATGGTAACAAGTATAGCAATTTTCAACTCAAATACTATTAATGAACAACACCAAAAGATCCACAAGAATGTAGCCAATAATCACAGCTCAAAGATTTTGAGTTATTAACCAAATTCATACAAAAACACATAAATCTCCAAACACAATATCGTAGCTCAAAGTATATAAATATCAAACCTAAATTCCCTTCAACAATGAAATAGCATGCCACTTTTATAAACCAATTTAAAGATAATGTGATAATAAAGACGTAAGAACAATATTACACACAACAAATATGCTCCAAAACAAAGGTTGGATGCAAATACGCTTCTTTTATTGATCAATTTTTGATATGCACATTCAATACAAAGATTCAAGTATGCTTCCCAAAATGGGTGATGTTTTGCTTCACAAGATCAAAAGGTTCTTTAGAAAAGAAACTCCCTCATATATAGAGGAGAGTTGAGAGCTAATCTATGAAAGAAATAACTAATTTGACTTATTCAACAACATAGTTTGATTTGATTTAGGACTCGTGTTGTTTTTACATGTAATTACATTTTGATAAAAGACATGTAAAATGACGAAAACTAATTACATAAGCAAAAATACTGAAAAATAGACTAACTATAGGAAAGACATGTCCATAATTCTCCATCATATTTTTCCAAAATTTCCACATACTTCTTCAAGATCCCCTATACTTCTTAGTTATCAAGACCTGAAGTATGCTTGGAAATAGCAAGAAATTTTATTATTGAGTTCATGACAGTGTTGCAAGATTTCCTATGCCTTTCTATAAATACCTTGAGATTATCTAAGGTGAGTTGAATGTCTAGCAATTTATCCATCGAAGCCATTGAGAAGGATTGATCTTCAAAATGTTTCTAAATTATAGATGTGAACTCTTGGGTAACTCCATCAGAGGGAAGGATCTTCTTATTTTCATCCAATAATTTGCAAGGCAGCTCGTCAATTCTGTTGACAAGATTTAAATCATCATCTTCACTGATTTTCTAAGCTACTTGCAATTCTTTGATAAAACCTTTGATAACATGTATCTTATGTCTCATTGTTTCCTTTGACTCAACAAATATTTCCCTATTGGGAATTATCCCAATATCTACTAACACACTAAGCTTCATTTCCCTCATCTTAATCCAAGTCTCTAGAATGCTTTCTATTTCTTGTTGCTCTTCAGAAAACATATCAATAGTTTTATCCAACTCTCATTTTACATCTTCCATATTTCCCATTGTCTCTACAATTGACTTCAAAAGCTATTTTCCTTGTTCCCTCATTCTATCAATAAAATTACTAACTACCCTGACCCTTGAATGCACCCTTTTAGCCTTCTAAATGATTGGATTTTCAACACTTGTGGCCACAAGCTTTGTTGACTCCGAAGATTGAGTAATCTTTTAGAGTATTGAAGTTAATTGCTCAAATTTTTCCTTGTATTTATCTTTGACCTTCTTCACCCTATCAAACTTTTCACTAAGGGAATTCAAATTTGATTTTGCATCTACCTTGACACTTTGATGAGTTATTTTTCCCAACTCAATCCTTCTAATGGAATACTCAAAAATATCAAATTATTCAATAGACTTATCAAGAGGAGTTTGTGCCACCTCTGCATACTTACATCCTACTTTATCCACCAAAATCCTAGAAAGAGTCTTTGGCTTCTTTTTGGATTGTCTTTATAAGCACCAACTATCCAAAGTTGAAGTCGTTCAAGGAGATGGATTGCTTCTTTCTCTTAGGCATCTAGCTATATAACCAAGGTGGACGAGGAGAGGAAATCTCTTCAAGTCCTACAATCATTGTTGGAGTAGAAGGGGCTACAGTCACAAATGTAGTGGCACAGGGTGTTAGTCAAAATTGCTTCTAGAATTTCCCCACTTGTCACATTTTGTAGAATCTAACATAAACTTATCCAAATCTAAATGTGAAGTTACATCAAAGGAAGGAGAAGATAAACTTTAAATACTGGAAGGTCAACCAAATATATTCTTAAATTCATTCCTAGGGATATCCAAAATGGATCTTGAAGTTTGGGATGAATGAATGGAAATAGTAGGTGTAATAGAAACAGTAACATCAAAAATAATTATGGCATTATGACTAATGGTAACAAATGACAAAGGTTGTTCAACAAAAGTAGTAGGAGGATTAGGGATAGATATAGTAGCAACAATAGGAAAAGAAGTAATAGGAGGGTCCTCTGGAAAGTTCTTATGAGGAGAAATTTGTGCTTCTTTATGTTTTCCTTCTTCTTGCTCTTCTTCTTGAACTAATACTTCTTCTATTATGGTAGATGGCCCCTCGGTGGTTTGACTTTTACTCCCTTTAAAAATGAACTTAATCTTTGGTTTGGGGGTCTTGTTGGAGCTAAGCACGTCTCCCTTGTTCTTTGTCCTCATCTAAGCTTTCCTACTTGCATGACCCTTGCACTCTTCATCTTTAGATCTAGTGGTGAATTATTTCAACCTCATTCCTTTCTCCTATAGCCAAACATTTTTATTGGTAAGGATAGGTTTAAATCTTGCCTCGATTGAAATCATCTCCTTTTGAGACCATCGGATTGGAGGTAGAGGAATTCCTACAATGTTTTTTCACTTATAGATTAGATCTAGGATGTCTTCATCATCATCCATGCCCTTTGGGACATCCACCAAATCAGATTCTCAATTTGTTCTAGAGTCAATCAATAGTAATCCAATTTCTTTATTTCCTCTTTTGTCCTTCAATCAACCCATACATCCTTAATTCTATGCGTAATGTTGTAGAATTTCTTGATTTTGTATTTCATTCCCCTATAATCAAAATCTATCCTCCTTTTGAAAGTCTTCAAGGTGATCAATTACATTTTAGATTCAATAGCTTTTACCTATGGAGAAGTAAGAATTGGATATCTACCAACAAAGAGAGGAAACCTAAAACATGGCTTATGAGATTCCATCTGCTTATTGTTAATAGCCATTATTTTCTTGCAAATATCCATAAGGATGATCTTTTCACTAGGGTATCTTGGGAGCATGTTAAGATAACACATAAAACAACCAACTCTCAAGTAAGTGAATATTGGAAATTGCAAATACAAGCAACCATATATGTTGACTACGGCCCAAGATTCATCTGAAACTATTTTTTTCTCCAACTCCTTATCAAATAAATATAGAAAAGAAGAAACAAGGCATCGTTGACCATTCTAAAATGATGAATAATTTTGTTAAAGGTCAACTAAGGATAGTACTAATACACTAAAATATGCCTTCTATCACCTTCAGATATTAGACCAGGAAAACTCCTCATAGATGTCACAACATATACTAAATAGGAAGTCATAAATTTTCAAATATGTAGACACTTTGACCAGTTGTTCATGGATAGCATCATTGTTCTATTACCCCTAGTAAATCTGCTACTTCCTCTTTTTGATGACATGAATATATAAAAACATCCAATCCTAAAAATTAGAGGAATTAGGTAAACCTTTTACCCTGTTGATAAGGGTAATTAAACCAATGATTTCCTCAACAAAATCACTCATAGGAAAAATAATTGGCCATCTGGAAATGCTTGGTTGTGGACTGTTCAACCATCTTGCATTGATTATCTTTTTTCAATTATAAAGATCTTCGTCATAATGTGCTTGTGCCTTCTCAATTGTTAGATTTAAGTACTTTTCAATGCTTAGACACTAAAAAATCAAATCAAAGAACTCTACATCAAGATTGATCATCACATTCCCATCACCATCTATGGCACTTATATCATCTATGTTATAGTTCATAGCCACTACAATTATAAACTCACTATTGTGTGTGGAAACTAGGAAGGAGGACACCAACTGAAT
The DNA here is from genome assembly GCA_007258455.2 of Sequoia sempervirens. Taxonomy (NCBI): domain Eukaryota; kingdom Viridiplantae; phylum Streptophyta; class Pinopsida; order Cupressales; family Cupressaceae; genus Sequoia; species Sequoia sempervirens. Next base: position 47,300,225 of record VDFB02193867.1, on the reverse strand, counting down.
ATTACTCTCAACTCTATATCTCATCCCTTCAGTTAAAGGTTGCTTCTTTGTGCAGTCCACAAACTTGGACATATCCACATGGAATATCTTCATATCCTTAATTTCATTGATGTTGGAAGACACTGAGGTCGCTAGGAAAACCTCCTAATACTTATACTTCATGGCTTTAGCTTTGCTTGGAGAAGGCTCAAACATTGATGGAGTTTCTTTTTTAGAGTGAATCGCTCATAACCTTTCAAGAAATTGAGCATGAAGGAATCAAATAGTATGTAAAGGAAACTACAGCAAGAAGGTAAAATTTTTGAGTGTTAGAAAAAAATTGGGTTACATGCACAAGTGGGAGAATTTTGACCGGATGTGTATGCTTGAGGGGTTCACAGGAAAAGTTACTGACAAACTAAGTGGATGCGTGTGAATTGGAAACTTCAATGCAAAGACAAAATATTTCTAAGTGTTAACATAAAAATTTAGATTTTGGTGCAATGGTGCTAAAATTCATGCCTTTACATGTGCTTTATTGATTATGGTGTAAAAGTGGTGAAAATTTGTGCTTCTACAAGTGTTTTTATATTTCATGTGTAGGCGTGCTAAATTTTAACAGTTACACATATTGGAAGAACAAAAAGATGTAAGGGCGGAGAATTTCTTTGCCCCTACATGAGATAAAACACACTTAGTGCAAGGTTAGAAAAATTTTCCAACCCAACATATGGGTAAAATATCTAAGTGTTTTGGCACAAAAATTCTCCACCCTTACACTAAAAGGTAATATTCATATGTTCAAGCAATAAATTTCATCGCGCTCGCATGTAGGCTTTACGTGGTTCATTTGATGTTTGAGTGGTGAATTTCACTGACACTACATATCACAAAGTGCTAACCTTCATGCATAGTCAGCAAAAAATATCGACTTTACATATAACTTTTACAATGGTCATGAAGGCATAAGCGGTGGAAATCAACACTCTCACATGCAAAGTTTGGTTCTAGGTTTGATTTTAAATGCATTGGCATGAATTTTCACCACTTGTACATGTGTTGGACATTTCAATATGTCGGTTGGGTTTCAAACCCCAACCAACATGATAAACCAATTTTGTATTTAATCATTTTTAGCACAAGTTTAATTATGTAATGCAAGATTCAAAATCGGATGCGCATGATGGGTTTTGAGTTTGATTTAAATGAGAGTTGAGTATGGGACTAAAACTGAAGAATGAGAGTTATGGTTCATTAAAAAGCAAACTATAACCATTTTCAATAGGAAAAAACCTTAGCGGGTTTAAAATTGAAACCTAGGATGCAGACTATGACAAGCAATAAATCAAAGATCAAAGATGGGAATAAGGTAGAAACAAAATAATTTGTGACAAACAATCAAAATGCAGACCTTTCATAACCCTAAACCAATTTATATAGAGAAATCAATCAATCTTAAAATTGAAAAATGTAGTTAAAAACAACATACCTGGAAATGCTGAGAAACAGTGCAAAACCCTAATAAAAATGATGAGAAATTTGTTCCACGAACTTGCTCAAATGAACACAATATCATGAGTGTGAAAAGAGTGATGGAGGATAGAAATGAAATTAAAACAAAAAGTAAAACAAATAAAACCAATTAAAACCCCCAAAACGCATTAAAACCTTTGCATTATTGGCACTCTTGCAAACTGGAGATGCAAAGGCAGTGAAAATCAATGCCAAAACACTTTTAATGGTAATTTGGTAAAAGACATGTAGGGGCACTAAAATTTAGAGTTCCTACATGGTTTATTTTTGTGTTGAGTGCGCAAGGGCACTAAATTTCAGTGCTCCTACACATTTAGAAAAATGATGAACACTAAAAATTGAAACTTTTAACCTTTTCCCTTTTGTAAATTTTGAAAGGTGGAAAGGGGAAAACGCTAGAAATGACTTTTCAAAGTTCGATACCATGCACGAGGGAAATTTATATTTGCCTCATTTTGCATGCTTGGAGTACGTAGGCTACAAAATGCACAAGTTTCATAGGGGTTATCCCACAAATTGAGCACAGCTGAATTCGAAGAAAACATGAAATAAAGTAATGCAAGTTTTGTAAGCATCAAAGTATACCTAATAAGCCATTTACCCGCTTGGCTTTTTCTCAGGGAAGTTTTTTTGTGACTTGTGTGCTTTAATGTTTAAATCTTTGAACTTGGTCTTGACTTCTCATTTCATTTTAGGAAGTAGGAGTCAAAAATGTTTGCTTGAGGTGTGTTTTCATAGTTTTAGTCCAATCTTAATCTCACACCTGAGTACCCTCTTGCAAGTATCAAACGTTTACCCGATCTTTAAAACCCAATAAGAGGAAAGCTCGACATCTCCTTCAAAGATAATTGGTCAAATATTTCAAGTCAATTTTTTTAGACTAGTCTCTTCATACCTAAGGGTGTGTTTCCACCTATTCATTGGCATCTAAGGTCGGTATGACAAGCCCACAATTCTGCCATGTCAACTTTAGCATTGCCCTTTCAAATTGAATCAAGGTGCTAAAATTGAGGGCTCTATTATGCAAACCTTAACCTATCACGATTCCACTTTTTCAGTGAAATCAATGAAAAATAATTAAGGGTCTTAAAGAAGGTGGAAAAAACATGTACTTGTCACTACTTAAACTATATTTCTTGCTTCTATAACACACCATAACGCACAAAGGAAGACATGTGTAAAACCTATCAAGAATTGAGTCACTATTCAAGGCATCTAATGAGATTGATAAATTGGGATTCACCAAAGACATAATTGCTACCACTTAATTTTATATCAGCTCATGTTCATCATTAAAAAAACCAAGTATTCTTCTTTTGATTAAACTCTAAAAGTTCTTTCTACATGTGTTTGGTTTCATAAAATAGATTTTTGTCTGGTTAATTCCTGAATGGACTAGTGTGTGTTTCATTTGAATTCTTGCAAATTTAATTCGCAAGTGATTGTGGGTAATGAAATTTTATAGAATTAATTTGTAAAAAATGTGTTGTTACAATTTACCCTAATTCGTATGTAGAATATTGATATACTAATCATGCGAGAAACCAGAGCAGACATGAGCACCTCATGGAAGAAACAACCCAAAGAAGAGTTTGAGCTCCCTACATCACAAGAAACTCCTAGTTACAAACGAATAACAAATACCCATTTGGGAGATTTCAATGGATAGGGTTCAACAGTCTTATGCTAGCCCATGTGCCAAGAACATGGCCACCAATGGGATGCATTTGGAAGTAGAGTTCTCATTAGCAATAGAGGCCCCAAAGTTAGTTCTAGAGTGCATGAAATGGTATGATCCTGACAAAAGGGTGGTCCTAAAAGAAGGAAGGGTATACGCTAACTTATCCACAAATGTTATCACCCACACATTTTGAATTCTAGTATTCACAAAGATGCACACATTGGATATAGAAGAATCAACTAAGACATATGAAAATATGGAAGGGCACAATAAAAAGGTTATGTTATCAACTTGGTTCCAAGAGAGACCCAAGCCCTCAACTAGAATTTCAAAGAATATACAAAGGTTTCTTTTTTTTTAAGAAATATGTATGATATGATAACCTTGTTAAGCAGAATGGCAAGTTGTAGAGAGGCCAGTAAATTTGAACCATGGATGTATGAGGTTATTAGGCGTATGAGGGATAACCCTCTTTGAATTCATTTGGCAAGGATTATCAGTGACATATTGCATGAACACATCCAGTCATTCTAGACTACGAAGTGGTTCACTATGTCTTCATTCATTGTGTATTCCTATGCCCTAAAGTAAAATATTCTAGGACTAAATAGAGTGCGATTTATGGGGTGAGAACAAGGTAAAAGTTGGTTTACCAACATTTCCCATAGATTACTACCAATCAATATTGAAATTACTATTGTGAGGTGAATGATACCTTCTTAATGAGGCTCGTTAGAATAATGGAAGGAGACAAAGCTAAGAGAATATCCCTTGAGGTATAGGAGGCCATTCATTGTATTGGGTTCTGGTATATCCAATTCCCCATATGTACTTATATCAAAATTGAAGGGTTCTTAGTTTATCCTTACATGTTACCTAAATACCCTACAGATAAAATGGTTTTGCTAGAGTTTGCAATGTAGGTGTTTCCATCACATGAAGCATACCTACAAGCCCACAAGAAGGGACTAGTTGAATTTCCCATTGTTGTAGGAATTTATAAATGTGTTTCAACTAAGAGCGCTAAATTTTGTGATGAGGAATTGAAGTCATTTGGGAGAGAATCCTTGATGTTTAAAAGAATTAATTTGAGCACCCAGTCAAGAGATTGGCTAAACAGATCAATAGAAATTATTCCCACATCCCTCATCTGGAACATTTCTAGGGTGATTGTGAAGATGAACATGAATTCAAGAAACAATCTTATCAAAGGTTGACTATAGCCCAAATGAAAACTTCAAGACACATGATGGTCCAAAGGAGATGGATGTAGAAAATGGTGATGTTATGAATCCTCTTTATAAAGAATAAAATTTCTATAATGAGTCTATTCCCAACCCTAATACTATAGATGGAATATCCAAGCAGGTAATGGGATATAGCAAGTCTTGGATAAATGGATATCTCAACTTGCTAAAGGATGTTGGAATAACACCTACATACCCTCCTAGTAGAAAGAAGAAGCAAAAAATGATAACTGACATGGAGTATGATGATTTTTTAGATAATAAAAGGAAATTCATGGAATCCAAAGCCATCAAAGAAAGTAAAGGATCACTAAAATTTTAAGTCAAGGAGTTTCATTGGCTTCTCAATTAGATGATCCAAATAGAGAAATTTTGGCTATTCCTACAAATATGTAAAAAATTCCAACAATGGTATCTTCTTCTATTGCACTAACTAGAGCAAAGCTCTTGACCACAGAAGAAATGGCTATGAGATCACAAGTATATATGTAAACAAGGTCAACATCTCAACAAGTAGCTTCCATGTTTACTTCTCCCCCATCTATGAGTACAGCAACAATGAGACAAACCCTGGGAGAAGTGCATCTAGCATCAGAGGGAACACCTATGATAACAATGGACCATGCTCTAGGGGAGGTGGAGAAATGGATTGCTATTATACAACAAATGCAAGGATAACAATAACCAAGAAATGTTTCAATAATTTAACCTTTTGTTGAGAAAAGGCTTGAAACAGAGATATGTTTGGATGTTGAAGAAGATATGGAGGCCATAGTGGCTTAGCTCACTCAAGGAGTGGAGAACTAAAACTAATAAATTGCAATGATAGAAGAGGCCTTGCCTCTAGATTACAAATGGGTGCCACTTTTCAAGACCCCATTTTTTCGGTTGATGAAGATGAAGTGTATGAAGAAGAACTTAATAGATATGTAGTTGAGGATCAGCCTCAATAAGAGAAATTTGAAAGAGAGACTATTGTTGGGAAGCCTCCAAATGAAGGAAAAGGTCTAGATATAGGAAAATATGTTGTGTCAACCCAAACCCTAAATGAAGAATGAGGAGGTGATGAGAACCCTAATGCCTCATATCAACATGAACCATTGGTTCAAGAAAGTAATGCTAAGAAAGAAAAGGAAGGGGAAGAGGAGGTAAGACTCAAAGAAGGAGAACAAAGAAAATAGGACCAAGTGAATCAAGAATCCTTGCCACCAAGAGGTAATGTAACAAATGATTTTTAGATTGTGAAGGATGGTAGTCATATGCCAAGAGTAGATGTTCCTAGACATAAAATTCAATAGGAACAAATCTAGGAAGAGGAAAACTCAGGTAATAACATACCTGATTGGTTGGCTTAATAATTAGCTCCGCCATTGTAGGTAGAATTGGTGCCTCTATACTTTAAAAGTATGATACAAGAAGTGGTAACTCCAAATCCTAAGACTAGAGCAAGGGTTAGACATGCAATTAGGTGGGATTTGAATAGAGGAAGGACTCTCCAAATAGCTACACCTATTGGTGAGAAAGATAAGCATGAGATAATGGCTAAGGATTACTAAATCTCTACAATTAACCTAGGACACTCTCCCCAGAACTAGAAGAAATGAGAATAAATTTAGAAGCCACTATTACCCAAATGAGGAAGGATAAAAAAAGAAGAGATAATTGAAGGAGTACATTACTCACATGAATAATTTCATCAAGGCCATAGCCTGACCAAGTCAATCACTGATAAAACTACCACCTAATCTAGTGTTGACATCTAAGGAACAAGTAGATGCCATTGAAGGGTTGAAGCACAAGATAAATGTGTTTGAATATTGGATGGGAAATTTGGTGCAGTAGGGTGAAGAGAAGATAAGAGAAGCAACTAGAAAATACAAGGAGGCATTTTGTTGGCTTAACAAGCCCATAAGATTGCTAGCTAAGTGTAAATAATGCATGGAGTAGAACGACATTGAGGTTCGACGATTGGATGTAGTTAATAGGATAGAATCCTAGGTGTTGATAGAGAAGAAAGTGGTTATGAAACAAGATGTTTCGATGTTAAAGAAATGGAGATTGTAGTTGGACTGGGAAAGTGATATATTACTGCAATGTATAACAAGATTATAGAAGATTGCAGTGAAGAGTGAGAAAATGATAGAAAAGGACATAGACCTCATGGAGATTCTATCACAGCAAGATTACTATCAAGAGAAAATAGGGAAAGATGATGCTGAAGAGAAAAAATTTATAGGTTTGTTTGAAAGAATAAATAATTACCATGTTCAATTATTAAGCCGAGAAGTCCTAGATGAAGTGGTCAAGTGCAAGAATGACATGGGTAGGTATGAAATTGATATGTTACAAAAAATTAAGCCATAAAGAAGGTGGTGGAATAATATGAATGACATAAGTATAGTTGGAGAATGACACAAAGAATTTCAAGGGAGGATATGAATTGGGTGTTGGCTGTATTTGGGGAATACAGACGAAGGAAAGGTGGAGATGAGTTTTTAGAAGAAGTGTTTAAAGAAGAGTAGAGAATAACTAGGGAAAGGAAGACCTAGGTTTTTGATAAACCAATGTAGTGAAAAGTTTCCTAAAGTACACAAGTAGAAGTTATTTTTGGACCCAACATTAGTTGGTGGGGCTGAGAATTTGAAATTAAAGTGTCAATAGATTTTCTTTTGCATTTTGTTTGAGAATTCTAATTTCTTGAAGTTTGTTTACCCACGATTTTCAAAGCTTTCAACTATGAATAAGAAGTCAAATGGTCTTTGACTTGTGTTCAAAATGGGGAACATATCTTTATTTCCATCTATCTTTTGTGACACATGTTATGATTTGATTTGCTTAGTTTTACTCAGCCATATTCTTTTGAAACTCTTTGATAGACTTGTGTTCTATAAAAGGATAAGAGTTGTTCTTTTTGGAGAGGTTCAATATTTGCAAAATTACTTAGACATAAGATTGGAATATTCACTAATTTTATTTCTATTTTTTGTTTTTTGTTCTATTCTATTTTAAAAACTTGTATGCTCCATTGAAGTTTGCTAATATCAAAGCTAATTCTAAAAGTCATTTCCTTATATGAAATCTTATGTAGCTAATTGTTTGTTCCTATCGAAGCAACTAATTTGTTGCACCAAATTTGGGTGCATATTGACATTATTCAATGATAAATGATCTATTTCTTTAAATTCTTGCATCATTCTATGCCTAGCTATGAAGCAATTTGGTGAAGTATAAAGTGTGTTTTCTTTCAACAAAGATAGGTTATTTTGTTCATTTGAGAAAATATTTATTTGCCTATTGGTGTGTATAACAACCACCACTACAACAGAATAGGAAAATAGTGCCTAAAATAGTGTCGGATTTCAGTGTATTTCAGTTCACGAATTAGGTGATTCGGCTAGCGTTAAACTCAACGCAAACAATCATGGTCATCTCGACACCGAATTTCGTGCTGAATGTTTCATCAAACTTAGCACTGGAGTTAATACAGGAAAATCACAGTGCCCCCATTAGCACCTAAAATAGCACAAGCAAATAGCGCTAAAAATAGTGCCTCTGTTAGCGCCTAAAATAGCATTGGGAAATAGTGTCAGAAATAGTGCCTAAATTAGTGCCCAATTTGGATTCTAGTTTTGCTTCTATGTCTACTCCCATTTTTTCTTCTAGTTTTGCTTCTGCTTTTGCTTTCAGTCTTGCTTCCAGGTTTGCTTCCAATTTTGCATCTGATTTTGCTTCTAGTTTTGCTTCTATTTTTGCTTCTAGTTTTTCCTCTAGGTTTGCTTCCACTTTTTGTTGGAATTTTGTGTCTCAATCCCACAGGCTGAAACCTCTTGTGAGAAATTTTGGTGAGACTATGGAGATTTCTAGCCGACCTACTAGTTGATCTTGACTATCGTTGTGACCTCCTGAATGTCTTCGCGATCAACATCTGAAACCTTCGGCGTAACCTTGGACTGTTGGAATGATGTCTCGGCGACAATAGGAAGTCTTTCCAATATCGGTGTGACCTTTGGTCTGTCTGGCCGATGTGGTAATTGGCATGACTTGTGCCTATCGATATGAAGTCTTGGTGACTAGGAGATGTCTGGCCGACAGGTTGGTGTCTAACGGATGTCGGGGAGACCTGTGGCAAAAGGAGTCATCGGTGTAACCCATTTTCTTCGGTAAGAAGTCTTACTGATGTGTGAATGTCTCACCGACAGCGGGGATACACTTGGAGTCTTCGCGGTAACTCAAAGACTTCGGCGTGAAGTCTTGGCGACAGGTAGATGTCTCACCGACAGACAAATGGATTCATCGGGGTAACGAAAGGGGTTCGCTATGACCTCTTGGTGACAGAGGTATGTCTGGCCGACAAAGCCACATGTGATCGGGTGTTTTCGGTGAGACTCCTAGCAAATGGAGTCATTGGAGAAACACGAGGACTTCGGTATCAAGTTTTAGCGAATGTGGAAGGTCTTGCCGACTGATGTTTTCGGGGAGACCCTTGGCCGAAAGGTTTGCTTCAGTGTGATGTCTCATCGATAGTGGTAAGTCTTGCCGATGGGTATACCTTGGTGCTTTCACGGTGACAAAAGACTTAGGTGTGAAGTCCTAGTGACTTGGAAAGTCTCACCGATAGTCTTCAGTAAGACATGAGTGCTTGGTGAAAGGTCTCGGTGAAAGACAAAAGTCTTTCTGACTCGGTAAGACTTGGTTGCTCGATGTGACGTCTTGGCGAAAGACGATTGTCTTGTCGACTCAGAATGACATGTGCTCGATGTGAGGTCTTGGTGAAAGACGAATGTCTTGCCGACTTGGTATGACATGGTGTGCTCAGTGTGATGTCTTGGCGAAAGACGAATGTCTTGCCGACTGTTGAGCACTTCGGTGTGACTTGAAGGCATCAGTATGATGTCTTGGTGAAGAGAGATAAGTCTTGCCGACTGGGATGCTTCGTTATAACATGAAGAGCTCGGTGTGATGTCTTGGCGAAAGATGATTGTCTCACCGAATGGATTACTCACATTGGCATGACTTGAAGACTTTGGTATGAAGCCTTCGCGAACTACGGGTGTCTTGCCGATGGAAAAGTTAACATCGATATGACCTTTGAACTTTGGTATGATGTCTCATCGAATGGAAATTGTCTCGCCGATGAGAATGCTGAGGTCGATGTGACTTAAAGACTTCGGTGTAATGTTTGGGCAAAGAGCGATAGTCTTGCCGACTGATGAACTCTTCAGAATACCTTGTGATCTTTGGTGTGAGGTCTTGGTGACATGACGAAGTCTTAGCGATAGCTCTCTGGACTTGGTGTAACCTCTTGCCGATGGGGACAACTCTTGGTGATATCGAATGCTCGCTGTGTTGGCATCGGGGAGACACGGTTAGTGTCTCACCGACATGACAACACAGCTTGAACACCCTTCACCATTTGAAGATTGTCCTACGTGGTGTGACCTAGATGTATTATCTTCTATGCAAGGAAGTGGAAACATCTACGATGCTGAGCCGGTTGATTTGATAGTTGTGATCCGACAGTTGGAAGAAAACTGATTCACAGAGGCCGTTGAGAACAAATGCATATAGGTATGCATTGGACGTTCTGAAGAAGTAAGACAGAGTCTAAGAGCCAAAGAGAAGAAGAGAGAGAGCCGAGTGGCTAGCTGAAAGGCAAAGGCCATGAGGCCGAAGCAGAGGCAGAGTTATGTTGTCGAACTCTCTCTTATGTACTGAGTGATCAGTTGCTACCAGTTTTATCTAGAATGAACAAGATGTAATCTCTGAAAAGGCTATGAGCCTGAAATTGTATTGTAACCGTTTGTTGCTGAATAATACAATGGCTCGATCTTTGGAGTGTGGGTTTTTTTATTCGAAAGGATTTTTCCCACGTAAATGTTTGTGTTCTGTTGTTTGTCTCATCTTTCATGTTTGTATTGGTTCTGTTAGAGAATCTGTTAATGCATGTTGTTGAATTTACATGTGTTTTTCTCAGAAGGATCAATGTGGGAAATAAACTGTGTATGTTTCCTCTTTAGGACATGGTTGTACGTGTCTTTGAGGCAACCTAATCGAAATGAAAGTTACCGAAGGCACTACTGTTCTTAGAGATTTCTCTGAGATGCACCAATTTTTTCTTACAAGTGGTATTAAAGCCTTCTTCAAGTTGTTGGTTCTAGATATTTCTCCTGTGAAGATTTCTTAGCTTGATGGGCTGGAAGAAATCTTGAGGAATTGACTGATGTATTGATCCTTTGATGAGTGGAAGCCGTGTGGTATTCTGAGACAGCATGCAGCTTGAAGGATGGTCAAGATGGAAAAGGGAGTTGGTCATGTTGTGATCTGTGTCTCTTGGTTGGTAGCGGTATAACCTTGGTGTATGAGGTGGATTTACTTGCTCCGTGGATGTGCAGTAGTAAAGATTTCATATTGGGTGTCTGTCTGAGAGGCTCCTTGATGATATGAAGAAGCCTAGTTTTTTTCTCAGCCATGGAAGAGAGTGCTTATGCTAGGTGGTGTTTCCTAGTGTTGGAAGGCACAGTTTCCTGTTAACCTCGAATACATAAAGGCTATGATGTTAATCATTAGATGATTTGCAATCTTCTAGAATAGACTTTTCTCTCTTTCTCAGATGCATGTACATGTTGGTGGTTTTAGGTTTGGCCTAGAAGGGGCCTGGATTTTCTTGAACTGTTGATTCCTTTTTAAGGATGTTTTGTATTTGCATGGCTCAGTGGTTTTTCAGGTTTTACATGGTTAAGCAAAACTTGTGGTTATGTGGAGCTATTGATAAGCTATTTTCTAGAGCCTGACTTTTGGGGTGTTGCTAGTTGAGATAGTTGTAGTTCTGCATGCATGCTTTGTGCATGGTTTGAGAAGGTGTGATCCTTCTCTGAATGGGAGTGTTGGTACATGATTTGTCACTCAGCATTCTTGTGGTGATGCTTGTGGGTTTCTTGATTATGGTGCTCGTTGTGGACATGATTGGAAAATCAGATCTGGGATGATCTGGTGTTTGAGTCATGTTGTCTACATGGTTATTCTCTTTGAAATCTCAGTGTTGTAGTTTCCAATGCGATGATGGGTTTGCATGTTCAATGTTTGTGATCTACGAGTTATGCGGTTGATGGATTAGCTACCCATTGGTTGCAGTGAGATAACTTGGATGTGGACTGTCTTTATCCACGAGGTTGATTATTTGCATGTGCAGACTTGTTAGTTGGCCTTGTATGTGGTCACTTGTGCATTGGTGTGATTGCTTTGAGATGAGAGGATGGATATTCTTGAGTACCTGAATGGTCGGTTATGGGAACCTGAAGCAGTTGGTCATGATTCTTGGAGAGCTTGGGTGTCACGTTTCAGTGGGAGCTCTAGCAGTGACTGTGGGTTCATCACATGGTGGTGAATGGTTTTCTTTAGTGTTGCAGATGTTTCTTGGGATCATGTTGCTGCAAAAGGGTTCTTTCGCATTTGCATGGACATTATTTGAAGATGTGCAACATCATGGAACCATGGAGGATGCTTGGAGCCTTTGGCTGAGGTGTTGGTGCTACTTGACAGGTGATGTTGGTTTTGAGTCTATTTGCTTTTATGTCATGGTATACTCTTAGTCCACTGGAGTTTTGGCATTGTACATTAGACCATGGTGAAGTCACTTGAAGCATGGTATCTCCTGAGGGGATATGTAGATCATGGTGTCATGATAAGTTCCCGATTCAGCTGATTGGAGCTTTGGCAGTGGTCTGGTAATTCTTTGTGTATTGGGTGCTTTGATTATTTGCTTGATACTTTGTGATAGTGCAGTAATGCAGTTGAAGTTTAGCATGAGATGACCGGTTGCTAGCACTCATGGATACATGGATAATAAGGTGAGGTTGTCTTTCTTTTATGAGAGAGGTGTTGTTGATTGTTACTCTTGATGAGTTTTTTAGCAGAAAGTCTGAGAATCCTACACCTTGGTTGAATGTGAGTTCAATAAGAGACCTATGAGGAGATTGCTCTTGGATTAGTCATGATGACTTTTATATCTTGAAGGAGTATTCTCATTCACACTCTTGGTCTGCTCGGAGGTTTATCTGGAAGGTATTTGGCCCATTATATTTTTTAGATGTGGTGTTTTGTTCACTTTCATGATATGGATCTTGAATTGTTGTTTAATAATTCTGGAGGATTCATGGTGGAAGATGTACAGTTTTTTTATCTCCTAGAGCTTTTGTGTTATGTTATTTACTGATGAGAAATGGTAGGAGATAATGTATGGGCTGATTTCCTGAAATGGGGAATGAACTAGTTTGATCTTCTTTGAGATGCTTACATCCATGTTGTTTTTTAAATTGGTTTGATCTTGGTGATTGAACGAATGGATGTTGTTAAGGATTTTCTTTTGGGTCATGAAGAAGATCATTCTTGACACAGCTGGTTGTTAGAAGTGTATGTAGGAGGATATTCTACAGGAATATGATGTGCAGAGTTTCTCTCTGTGGCCGTGAAGGTTTGTGGTGAGAAAAATGTTTCCTATAATAGTTTGTTGCAGGTTGTGCATGTCATTGTGGATACTTCCTTGGTACTACATGGTTACATGTTCTATGTGCTAAAATTGGTAGACTTGTGATGTCTTTGGATTACTCAGACAATGGGAGTTCCTGTTGTGTTTTGTCTTCTTCAACTTGTTGGCACTTGGAGCTTGTATTTTTTGTTGATGAGTTGGTTCTAGTTTGGCATAAGTTTACTAATGTTAATACCTGTGAGTTATGTGAGATTGGATGGAATGGCACAAGCTATGGGTGCTATTTTTCAGTCATGTGGGTTTATCAGTTGGATGGAAGTAGTTAGTCTGATTGTTATTCTAGCTGGTGTTGTTTATCTTGTTTCTGGACAATGACTTCACTGTTGTGTTCTGTTTAAAGCTTTGAAGTTGATATTACTTATGTATAGCTTTTGAGCACAATAAAGTGGTAGCAGTATCTTGTTGGTGATATCACTGGAATCTTTTGCTTGTGTTCGTTGGAATGGTGCTTATTCACCTTGGCTTGTATCTTTCTTCCACATGTGCCATGTTGGAAGATGACAAGGATTGTTGCCTGAATGGTGGACATCTTGGATGTTGGAGCATAATTTTTGATGGAGCATGAGAGCATGTTTGAGGTCTATGTGGTTTCCTAGAAGGCTGTGATCGTTTACATTTTGGTTGCTTTGTTGGAAAGTGAGTTGCAGTTGGATGCCTGGTCTTGGTTGCAGATTGTCTGGTGGACTGAATCTGTGGAATCCTGTTGATTGGGTGTCTTGAGTGTTGCGGTGTCTGAACTAGTGGAGCTAGTGTGATCTTAGTTTCTGGTTACTTTGGAGGTACCTATGTGATCTTCGTCAAGTGGGAGATTGTTGGAATTGTGTGTCTCAATCCCACAGGTTGAAACCTCTTGTGAGAAATTTCGGTGAGACTATGGAGATGTTTGGCCGACCTACTAGTTGATCCTGACTATCGTTGTGACCTCCTGAATGTCTTCACGATCGGCATCTGAAACCTTCGGTGTAACCTTGGACTATCGAAATGATGTCTCGACGACAATAGGAAGTCTTTCTGATATCAGCATGACCTTTGGTCTGTCTAGCCAATGTGGTAATCGGCATGACTTGCACCTATCGATATGAAGTCTTGGAAACTCAGAGATGTCTGGCCGACAGGTTGGTGTCTAGCGGATGTCAGGGAAACCTATGGCGAAAGGAGTCATCGATGTAACCCATTTGCTTCGGTAAGAAATCTTACCAATGTGTGAATGTCTCGCCGATAGTGGGGATACACTTGGAGTCTTCGCGGTAACTCAAAGACTTTGGCGTGAAGTCTTGGCGACAGGTAGATGTCTCACCGACAGACAAATGGAGTCATCGGGGTAATGAAAGGGGTTCGCTATGACCTCTTGGCGACAACGGTATGTCTGGCCAACAAAGCCACATGTGATCGGGTGTTTTCGGTGAGACTCCTAGCGAATGGAGTCATTAGAGAAACACGAGGACTTCAATATGAAGTCTCAGCAAATGTGGAAAGTCTTGCCGACTGATGTTTTTGGGGAGACCCTTGGCCGAAAGGCTTGCTTTAGTGTGATGTCTCATCGATAGCGGTAAGTCTTGCCAATGGGTATACCTTGGTGCTTTCGTGGTGACAAAATACTTCGGTGTGAAGTCCTGGCGACTTGGAAAGTCTCGCCGATAGTCTTTGGTAAGACATGAGTGCTCAATGAAAGGTCTCAGCAAAAGACAAAAGTCTTGCTGACTCGGTAAGACTTGGTTGCTCGATGTGAGGTCTTGGCAAAAGATGATTGTCTTGCTGACTCGGCATGACATGTTGTACTCGATGTGAGGTCTTGGCGAAAGACGAATGTCTTACCGACTCGGTATGACATGGTGTCCTCAGTGTGATGTCTTGGCAAAAGACGAATGTCTTTCCAACTGTCGATCACTTCGGTGTGACTTGAAGGCATTAGTATGATGTCTTGGTGAAGAGCAATAAGTCTTGCCGACTGGGATGCTTCGGTATAACATGAAGAGCTCGGTGTGATGTCTTGGCGAAAGACGATTGTCTCACCGAATGGATTACTCACGTCGGCATGACTTGAAGACTTCGGTATGAAGTCTTGGAGAACTGCGTATGTCTTGCCGATGGAAAATCTAACATTGATATGACCTTTGAACTTTGGTATGATGTCTCATCAAATGGTGATTGTCTCACCGAATGGATTACTCACATCGGCATGACTTGAAGACTTCAGTATGAAGTCTTGGAGAACTACGTATGTCTTGTCGATGGAAAAGCTAACATCGATATGACCTTTGAACTTTGGTATGATGTCTCATCGAATGGCGATTGTCTCGCTGATGAGAATGCTGAGGTCAATGTGACTTGAAGACTTCGGTGTAATGTCTGGGCGAAGAACGCTAGTCTTGCTGACTGATGAACTCTTTAGAATACCTTGTGATCTTCGATGTGAGGTCTTGGCGACATGATGAAGTCTTAGCGATATCTCTCTGGACTCAGTGTAACCTCTTGCCGATGGGGACAATTCTTGGCGATATCGAATGTTGGTTGTGTTGGCATCGGGGAGACATGGTTAGTGTCTCACCGACATGACAACACAGCTTGAACACCCTTGACCATTTGAAGATTGTCCTACATGGTGTGACTTGGACGTATTATCTTCTATGCAAGGAAGTGGAAACATCTACGATGCTGAGCCGGTTGATTCGATAGTTGTGATATGACAGTTGGAAGCAAACTGATTCACAGAGGCTGTTGAGAACAAATGCATATAGGTATGCATTGGACATTCTGAAGAAGTAAGATAGAGTCTAAGAGCCAAAGAGAAGAAGAGAGAGAGTCGAGTGGTTGGCTAAAAGGAAAAGGCCATGACTCTGAAGCAGAGGCAGGGTTATGTTGTCGAACTCTCTCTTGTGTACTGAGTGATTAGTTGCTACTAGTTGTATCCAGAATGAACAAGAGGTAATCTCTGAAAAGGCTATGAGCCTGAAATTGTATTGTAACCATTTGGTTCTAAATAATACAATGGCTCGATCTTTGGAGTGTGGGGTTTTTTATCTGAAAGGATTTTCCCCACGTAAATCTTTGTGTTCTGTTGTTTGTCTCATCTTTCATGTCTGTATTGGTTCTGTTAGAGAATCTGTTAATGCATGTTGTTGAATTTACATGTGTTTTTCTCAGAAGGATCAATGTGGGAAATAAACTGTGTCTGTTTTCGCTTTAGGACATAGTTGTATGTGTCTTTGAGGCAACCTAACCGAAATGAAAGTTACCGAAGGCACTACTGTTCTTAGAGATTTCTCTGAGATGCACCAATTTTTCTTACACTTTTGCCTCCAACTTTGCTTCCAAGTTTGCTTCTAATTTTTCTTCTAGGTTTGCTTCTAGTTTTGCTTCCGGTTTTGCTTCCAATTTTGCTTCTGATTTTGCTTTCAGTTTTGCTTCTGGTTTTGCTTCCAATTTTTCTTCTGGTTTTGCTTCCGATTTTGCTTCCATGTTTGCTTCTAGTTTTGCTTCCAATTTTTCTTCTAGGTTTGCTTCCAATTTTGCTTCCAATTTTTCTTCCAAGATTGCTTCTGGTTTGCTTCTAGTTTGGCTTCCATTGTTGCTTCCTTTTTTGCTTCTAAAAATACTTCTTTTTTTGCTTCCATTTATTAATTTAATATGTTTTATTTCAATTTAATTAGTTAAATATATTGTGCCTATTAAATAACTCATATGATTATAGAGTAAGTAATTTAATTATTTCACTCATGACTAAATAAAAATATAATTATTGTAACATTATCATCATCTATAATTAAAACAAGTGAGTCAAATATCTATAATTTAATTGAATTTGACAACATCCATCCTGAGCAATAAATTAAAATCATCATACATAATAAATATCCATCCAAAAATCATCGACCACTTTTAATATATATAAATTGACAAGTCAATACTGATAAGATCATCATATATAACTAAAACAAGTGAAAGTCAAATATGCCAGTACATCAAAAACATGTCAAAATGATACATGTCCAACAGTTGACATAAGTGAAAATGATACATGTACAAATGATATAAATAAAATTGATAAATTATGTAACTCAAACTGATACAAGTCAAGATGATACATGTCCAAATGATATAGTGAAAATGATACATGTCAATATGATACAACGCAATAATATAGTATTATAGGTCATAAAAATGATACATATGACAGTAACCATGAAAATATTCATCATAACGATATATCAACAATGATCCATGATGTAGTCTATATGATCATGAATGTCACTGGTTACTACCACCAAATGTCTCATCATCATCATCACCATCGTGATCATCATCATAATCATCATCGTCGTCATCATCATTGTCATCAGCCTCAGTGTCTTTTGTATTTGTGTCATCATCATCCTTTGCCATGTGATCTATACCGGCAGAACCAATATTTTGTGGATCTATATCATGTTGAGGATCATCTTGATCTTTTGGAAGACTCGTGTTCTACAAAAAAAAATATTTAGAATGAAAAGTTATTATTTATTTCATGCAATAATTTATTTTTTTGTTATATATCTAATATTACAACTTATGAGACAAAACCATAATCATATTACATCATATCAAAGTGCACATACCATAATAAAATTTCAAAAAAGTTACAGCTCATATTGGTGAGTCAAGAGAAACTTTAGCTTTCAAAAACAAAGCCAATTAGGCTGGCAGACTTTTGGATGATATCAGGCCAGCATTTGGTGGAAGAGGAAGAAAGATGACTAGAACTCTAGAGGCCCATCATAATGGATTTCATTATTCAACCATGAGAGCAGAAGAGAGAATTGATGTCATGTATCAAAACATTAAGCATACATTATTCCAATAAGCGGAGAAGGAGATGATTACTTTGCTTCATTTTCATTTGCATAACCATATCACGGCGTGGGAACCAAGAAGACAAAGGATTTCCATTTTTATGTGGAGGTAATGAATGTGGTCCAAACTTTAGGAGGGGAAAGAAGGTCAATGTATGATCTTGATGAAATTGAGGAAGAACAACAAGAGAGGGACCAGAAAAATAAAATCAATATAGAGTTTCAAGGATTTGTCAAGCGAGTAAGAGAGCTATGAGAGCAGCCTCATCTAAAATATTTTGAACTAGAGTTTTATATACCATTTAGAGAGCTTGGTTTTCATGGAGTTCCTTTCAAAGCCTCTGCTTTTATTGTTCCTACAGTAAACTATTTGGTAGAGTTGGTGGAATTACCTTTCTTAGTAATCACTATTAGTGAGATTGAGATTGTTAACCTTGAGAGAGTAGGACTTGGGCAAAAGGCATTTGATATGGCTATTGTTTTCAAAGACTTCAAGCGGGATGTGCTCCGCATGTATGCCATTCCTCAATCTTCACGTGATGGCATCAAGGAATGGTTGAACTCCATGGATATAAAGTATTATGAAAGCAAATGAACTTGAACCGGTGGCCAATTTTGAAGACTATTACTGATGATCTAGATAAATTTATTGAAGATGGTGGTTGGGAATTTTTGAATATGGAAGCTAGTGATTCTGATTCTAATAATTCAGAAGAGTCAAATCAAGGATATGAACCCTCTAATGTAGAAGAGGAATCAAAATCAGATTTCCTTTAGCCACCATCAAGAGTGTTACAATCCAACAAGA
Source organism: Sequoia sempervirens (assembly GCA_007258455.2). Taxonomy (NCBI): domain Eukaryota; kingdom Viridiplantae; phylum Streptophyta; class Pinopsida; order Cupressales; family Cupressaceae; genus Sequoia; species Sequoia sempervirens. Next base: position 47,281,600 of record VDFB02193867.1, on the reverse strand, counting down.
TGGAGGGAATTCTTATATAAAGATAATTTTCAATGTTGCAGGTATCGACTTTAATGCCAACTACAATGGCAACATTGAAATTCCCTAGTAGTATTTAAGTTAAGGAAATTTCCTTTAAATGCAAGGATTCAAAGCACATAAATTGTGTGGTACAAATGATTAAATCGCAGAGACGATTTGTAGTAATGAAAGATTCTGAAAAGGCAGAGAGAGCTACACTAGCAACTCAGGAGAAACTTCAGCTTTCAAAAACAAAGTCAATTAGGCTGGAAAAAAATGTGTGGATCAAGCCAAAATTTGGTGGAAGAGGACAAAAGATGACTGGAACTCTGGAGGCCCACCATAATGGATTTCAGTATTCAACCATGAGAGCATAAGAGAGAGTTGATATCATGTATCAAAACATTAAGCATGCATTCTTCCAGCCAGCGGAGAAGGAGATGATTAATTTGCTTCATTTTCATTTGCATAACCATATCAAGGCCTGGGAACCAAGAAGACCAAGGATGTCGAGTTTTATGTGGAGGTAATGGGTGTGTTCCAAACTTTAGGAGGGGCAAGAAGGTCAATGTATGATCCTAATGAAATTGAGGAAGAACAGCAAGAGAGGGACAGGAAAAATAAAATCAATACAGAGTTTCAAGGATTTGTCAAGTGAGTAAGAGAGCTATGGGAGTAGCCTCATCTAAAATATTTTGAACTAGAGTTTGATATGCCATTTAGAGAGTTTGGTTTTTATGGAGTTCCTTTCAAAGCCTCTACTTTTATTGTTCCTATGGTAAACTATTTGGTAGAGTTGGTGGAATTACCTTTCTTAGTAATCACTATTAGTGAGATTGAGATTGTTAACCTTGAGAGAGTATGACTTGGGAAAAAGACATTTGATGTGGCTATTATTTTTAAAGAATTCAATCAGGATGTACTCTGCATTGACCCCATTCCTCAATCTTCCCTTGATGGCATCAAGGAATGGCTAAACTCCATGGATATAAAGTATTATGAAAGCATAATGAACTTGAAATAGCAGCCAATTTTGAACACTATTACTGATGATCTAGATAAATTTATTGAAGATGTTGGTTGGGAATTTTTGAATATGGAAGCTAGTGATTTTGATTCTCATAATTCAAAAGAGTCAAATCAAGGATACAAACCTCTGATGTAGAAGAGGAATCAGAATCAGATTTCATGTAGCCACCATCAAGAGCATTACAAGCCAATTAACATGGAAGGAATTCTTATATAAGGATAATTTTCAATGTTGTAGGTACCGCCTTTAATTCCAACTACAATGGCAACATTGAAACTCCCTAGCAGTATTTACATTAAGGAAATTTCATTTAGATGCAAGGATTCAAAGCACATCAACCATGTGGTACAAATGATTAAATCCCAAAGACGATTTGTAGCAATGAAAGAGTCTAAAAAGGCAAAGAAAGCTACACTGGTGACTCATGAGAAACTTCAACTTTTAAAAACAAAGTCAATTATGTTGGAAAACATGTGGATCAAGCCAGCATTTGGTGGAAGAGGAAGAAAGATGATTGGAACTCTGGAGGCCCACCATACTGTATTTCGGTATTCAACCATGAGAGAAAAAGAGAGTTTATATCATGTATCAAAACGTTAAGAATGCATTCTTCCAACCAGCGCAAAAGGAGATGATTACTTTGCTTCATTTTCATTTGCATAACCATATCATGGTATGAGAACCAAGAAGAACAAGGATGTCTAGTTTTATGTGGAGGTAATGGATGTGGTCCAAAATTTAGGAGGGGCAAGAAGGTCAATGTATGATCCTAATGAAATTGAGGAAGAATAGCAAGAGAGGGACAGGAAAAATAAAATCAATACAGAGTTTCAAGGAATTGTCAAGCAAGTAAGAGAGTTATGGGAGTAGCCTCATATAAAATATTTTGAACTAGAGTTTGATATACCATTTAGAGAGCTTGGTTTTCATGGAGTTCATTTCAAAGCCTTTTCTTTTGTTGTTCCTATGGTAAACTATTTGGTAGAGTTGGTGGAATTACCTTTCTTAGTAATCACTATAAGCGAGATTGAGATTGTTAACCTTGAGAGAGTAGGACTTGGGAAAAAGGCATTTTATATGGCTATTATTTTCAAAGACTTCAAGCGGTATGTACTCTGCATTGATGCCATTCCTCAATCTTCCCTTGATGGAATCAAGGAATGTCTGAACTCCATGGATATAAAGTATTATGAAAGCAGAATGAACTTGAACTGGCAGCCAATTTTGAAGACTATTACTGATGATTGAGATAAATTTATTTTAGATGTTGATTGGGATTTTTTGAATATGGAAGCTAGTGATTTTGATTCTCATAATTTAGAAGAGTCAAATCAAGGATACAAACCCTCTGATGTAGAAGAGGAATCAAAAATCAAATTTCATGTAGCCACCATCAAGAGTGTTAAAAGCCAATTAACAACATGGACAAAATTCTTATATAAGGATAATTTTCAATGTTGCAGGTACCGGCTTTAATGCCAACTACAATGGAAACATTGAAACTCCCTAGCAGTATTTATGTTAAGGAAATTTCCTTTAGATTCAAGGATTCAAAGCACATCAACCATGTGGTACAAATGATTAAATCCCAAAGATGATCTATAGCAATGAAAGAGTGTAAAAAGGAAGAGACAGCTACACTGGTGACTTAGGAGAACCTTCATCTTTCAAAAACAAAGTCAATTAAGCTTGCAGACGTGTGGATCAGGCCATCATTTGGTGGAAGAGGAAGAAAGATGACTGGAACTCTGGAGGCCCACCATACTAGATTTTGGTATTCAACCATGAGAGAAGAAGAGAGAGTCGATATCATGTATCAAAACATTAAGCATGCATTCTTCAAGCCAATGAAGAAGGAGATGATTATTTTGCTTCATTTTCATTTGCATAACCATATCATGGCATGGGAACCAAGAAGAGCAAGGATGTCCAGTTTTATGTGGAGGTAATGGATGTGGTCCAAACTTTAGGAGGGGAAAGAAGGTCAATGTATGATCCTAATGAAATTGAGGAAGAATGGCAAGAGAGGGACAGGAAAAATAAAATCAATACAGAGTTTCAAGGATTTGTCAAGCGAGTAAGAGAGTTATGGGAGCATCCTCATCTAAAATATTTTGAACTAGAGTTTGATATGCCATTTGGAGAGCTTGGTTTTCATGGAGTTCCTTTCAAAGCCTCTACTTTTATTGTTCCTATGGTAAACTATTTTGTAGAGTTGGTGGAATTACCTTTCTTAGTAATTGCTATTAGTGAGATTGAGATTGTTAACCTTGAGAGAGTAGGACTTGGGAAAAAGGAATTGGATATGGCTATTTTTTTCAAAGACTTCAAGCGGGATGTACTCTGCATGTACTCCATTCCTCAATCTTCGCTTGATGGCATCAAGGAATGGTTGAACTCCATGGATATAAAGTATTATGAAAGCAGAATGAACTTGAACTGGCAGCCAATTTTGAAGACTATTACTGATGATCCAGATAAATTTATTGAAGATGTTGGTTGGGAATTTTTGAATATGGAAGCTAGTGATTCTTATTCTGATAATTCAAAAGAGTCAGATCAAGGATACGAACCCTTTGATGTAGAAGAGGAATCAGAATTAGATTTCATGTAGCCACCATCAAGAGTGTTACAAACCAATTAACAAGATGGAGGGAATTATTATATAAGGATAATTTTCAATGTTGCAGGTATCGACTTTAATGCCAACTACAATTTAAACATTGAAATTCCCTATCAGTATTTATGTTAAGGAAATTTCCTTTAGATGCAAGGATTCAAATCACATAAACCATGTGGTACAAATGATTAAATCCCAGAGATGATCTATAGTAATAAAAGAGTTTGAAAAGGTAGAGAGAGCTACATTGGTGACTCAGGAGAAACTTCAGCTTTCAAAAACAAAGCCAATTAGGCTGGCAGACATGTGGATTAGGCCAGTATTTGGTGGAAGAGGAAGAAAGATGACTAGGACTCTAGAGGCCCACCGTACTAGATTTTGGTATTCAACCTTGAGAGAAGAAGAGAGAGCTAATATCATGTATCAAAACATTAAGCATGCATTCTTCCAACCAGTGGAGAAGGAGATGATTACTTTCTTCATTTTCATTTGCATAACCATATCATGGCATGGTAACCAAGAAGACCAAGGATGTCCAGTATTATGTAGAGGTAATGGATGTGGTCCAAAATTTAGGAGGGGCAAGAAGGTCAATGTATGATCTTGATGAAATTGAGGAAGAATAGCAAGAGAGGGACATGAAAAATAAAATCAATACAGAGTTTCAAGGATTTTTCAAGTGAGTAAGAGAGCTATGAGAGTAGCCTCATCTAAAATATGTTGAACTAGAGTTTGATATACCATTTAGAGAGCTTGGTTTTCATGGAGTTCCTTTCAAAGCCTCTTCTTTTATTGTTCCTACGGTAAACTATTTGGTACATTTGGTGGAATTACCTTTCTTAGTAATTGCTATTAGTGAGATTGAGATTGAGATTGTTAACCTTGAGAGAGTATGACTTGGGAAAAAGGCATTTGATATGGCTATTGTTTTCAAATACTTCAAGCAGGATGTACTCCACATGTACACCATTCCTCAATCTTTGCTTGATGGCATCAAGAAATGGTTGAACTCAATGGATATAAACTATTATGAAAGCATAATGAACTTGAATTGGAGCCAATTTTGAAGACTATTACTGATGATTGAGATAAATTTATTTTAGATGTTGGTTGGGAATTTTTGAATATGGAAGCTAGTGATTATGATTATGATAATTCAAAAGAGTCAAATCAAGGATATGAACCCTCTGATGTAGAAGAGGAATCAAAATCAGATGTGGAAGGTTTAGAAGATGAATCTCTTATGGAGTCAGAGGAGGACGAAGAAGAAGAAGAAGATTCTAAAGAGGAGGAAGGTAAAATATGGGATGAATTAGAAGCTAAGCTAGAAATGTAGATAAGGAAAAAGGAGACGAGTCTAACAGTGAAGAGGAAAGGCAGCAACAAAAAGTAAAAGCTACAGGGAAGTCTTGGGCACCTGATATTAGAGATTCAAGAGGAATGCCTACCAAGAGGCATAAAGTCAGATGAATTGAGTTCATCTACATCCTTATACTATCTATTCATGCACATAAACAATCATCTTGTAATCGTAAGATTTAAGCTCTAGTTACTCATCCTATGCATCAATAAACAACTCAACACAAAAGATGCAAATTAACATATTAACACAACAATATCCAACTAAGTTATTGAAACTCAACTATTGATACCTTGTTCTCCATCCAGATTACAAAATTGTTCCACTTTTTGTTTTGTAACATATTCTTTTCAAATTGCTTTGGATGGCAGCCATATTTCTCCTCCTGTCAAAACATGGCATATGGACTAGTTAAACAAATTAATATGCAATCATTTACTTTTTCCAAGGAAATAAAAAATATATATCATTTAACATATTAAATATACTTACAAATGTACAGATCAAGGCCTGTAAACCTTTCTAGCCACTGCGATGTGTGGCATGAAGTTTCTCAAGCCAGCCTTGGAGGCCTTGTCCTGAAACATATACTAATTCAATTTAACTATCCACAAATAAATTTTAAATATCATTTAATAAATTTGATATAATCTTATGAGAAAATTCAAATACCTGCATACTCTCCTCACCAAACTTCCTTCATGCATCAGACTTCTCATATGCTTTTACAAGATCTTTCCATACTTTCACACTTACATCAATTGGCCTTTTTACTGCCTTAGCTCAAGAGGGATTTTTTTTATCTTCTTTGTTTGGTTGCACTGAAATCTCTTGCAGTTTTGAGACATTCATAGCTTTATCTTCTTTATAGACCAACCTGTGCCAAATTCATTCTCCATGTCATGGATAACTATTTTTTTCAGGTGCATGGGTATCTTTGAGAATGGAAAATGTAGATGGTCTTTGAACCGTTGAAGGCATGATTCCTTCAACCTATTCACAAACATTTTCCTAGCATCTATCATTTGGACATCCCCCTAAAACCGCCTCATATTCTATCTTCGTATTGTAGCTACCAATGTAAGATTGAAAACATGGTGTGGTGGAAGAAGTTTGTGTCCCAGGAGTGGAAGTCTCTACTCCCTATTCCACATTCTTAGAGTTTATTGTCATTGATTTCCTCCTGGATATTTTGCTTGATCTAGGACTAGTTGGGGAATCAATTGATTCCCTTTGACACAATTGATTTGTTTGCAATGTTTGAGGGGCGTTACCAAAAAAAAATTCTATGTATATGGAAAGTGTTGTCCAGTCCACATTAACCAATTTTTTCACTGCCTCTACCCCCAATATGGAAGCCAATTCCTCTTTATCTTTGTCAGTCTCATGTCCCTATATATATATATATATATATATATTATATTTCTTCTTTTAAATTTAGAAATAAAAAAAGTAAAAAGTAAAAAGTAAAATTCAAAGAAACAATGGAAACATTTACAAATCTATAAATTGACAATGAACTACCTCATTGTGGCGAGAGTTTGTTGACAATGCTTGCTTCCCTCCATTGCTTGACATTTTGAGGTGACCTAGGGTAAATCATTTTCATCCATTTTGTGGAGGAAAACAAAGTACACACTGTCAAGTATGAAAGTTTCCATCCAGTTTGTGGTATGAAAGTTTTGTTTTGTGGGCAAATATGTTGGGTTTGCTTAGTGTTGATAACGTAGAGAAAATATGTTCACTAGATTTGCTTAGTGTTGATAACCTTATCCTGAAAACTCTTTCATAATGCAATCTTGCATGAATTTGTCATGGCATCAGTGACTATGGCGCAGCTGGGCAAAACCAAGCGATTTTTGCATTTATTTTCAGCAGTTGCTCAGCAATGACCAACCCAATTCCTATATTTTCCAAGCAGTTCACTATTTCCTTGATACCTAGGTTAGGGAAAGAATACAAAGGCATCCTCACTTCGTGATATAATATTTTGAGCCAAAGCTCAAATGGGTAGGGTAAAAAATTTTGTTGGTTTCTCAAAGGTTTTACAATTTATAATGATGGGACAATTTAGAGGTTGCCTGTACTAGTTAGGCCATGAAATAGTAAACAATCATGAATTCAAATGAAATAAAAAGATCAGTAAACAATTACGAATTCAACCAAGAAAAAAAAAATTGTAACCTTATCTATGGTGTCACAAACTAAATCAAATTTCTCATTAGTTGTTGGTAGCACCCTGCTCTCTTCCTTCGCACGGCATTTTTCCCTTTTTTGTCATCTGATTTCTTCCTTCATGCGGGAAAGTTTTAAATTTTTTATTTTGATTCATTAGTCAACGCTTTAGTCAGTGTTAGTTAACGCCAACTTTAGCGCCAACTTTTGGCTATTAATGTAATCTATTTGGAATGTATAAGGCGGTGTCAAGTGCGCCTAATTTAGCGCCTAATTTAGCGCCTATCATTGTTGTATAGAGACTATTTTCATTGTTGTGTATCATAGGGTCCAGAGTGTTGGAAATAATTCCAACTTCTACTTGTTTTTGTGACCACCATTGTCTTATGGCTCCTTCATCAACTCGGTGTAGTAGAGTAGTTTTTATTGCGGTCCTACGAGGCGCTTCATCCTTCTCAACAGTAATGTGGTGAAAGCTTCTGTGGTGGCACACAAGTCTTCCTTTTGTTCCTAGTGGTGTTGTGGTGACTCCCGCATTCCCGAAAGTCTTCTACCATTGGTGTGTGGTAATGCAGTGACCACTATTGTCCTGTGGCTCCTTCATCAACTCAGTGCAGTAGAGCAGTTTTTACCGTGGTCGAGCAGTTTTTACCATGGTCCCACAGGTTGCTTTTTCCTTCTCAGTGATAATGTGGTGAAAGATTCTATGGCAACATTTTTATTCACAGAGGAGGCCATGGAGAGAGGACATGAACGGCATAGAAATACTAAATCGCTGAGATGAAAGTGGGTGGAAATAGATGAGACAATAAAATCTGTAGATCCAATAGCGGTAAGAAGAGAAAGCAACCTCAACCAAAGGAGGAAGGTGTTTATGAATTCACAAATGCTATAACATAGAGGAGATAAAGTCATTTTTTTTCCATGAGGCCTCTGAGGTCAAACTTATTGGTTGAAAATGCACAAGAATGGTGATTAAATGTAATTCTATGATCAAGGGAAAAGTTTGAAAATTAGGATAGCCAAAACATGATCTCAATATGACAAATATATGACTAAAGTGAGGTTTTGTGTTGGATAGCATATTCGTTAAAATGATATAATTGGTGTACTAAACATTATTTACTATGTTGTGTATTATAGGGTGAGACAAGGCCATGGCAATAGATCATGTCATATCAAATGAGGACACAATGGATGAAGCAAGACATCAAGTACTCAAGTTTTGACTTAACTTAGAAAAAAATGATCTGATGGCATTTTGTGATATGTCCATCTTTTTTCACAGTATTATTGAAATTTCTATTGTATTATCCAATCTTGACATAAATTAATTCTTGTTGTTGATTACTATGATGGAGATTGGAGCAAATGTAGAGCCTAAGCATTCAACTAGCAAAAGAACAAGATATGTACGTGGACGTGGACCTAAAACTGTTAAATCACGTAGACGACAATGGGTGGAAGAGGATATGACAATGGATAATGTAGACACAACAAATGATTGTGTAGATACATAAAAATGACCTAGGCATGCAAGCTCTATTTTTACCACTTTCGTCCTGGCATAGTTATGACATTTAATTATGTCCTTGGTCCACATTCGACTATTGATTAAATAATTCATAATTATTTAATTAATTCATGTCCTTTATTCTTCAAGATTATTAAATAAATAAATGTTATTTATTTATTAAATACGTCATTAATTGTCTAAGTCTTCCCCCAATTAAATAAATTTATTAATTTATTTAATTACTTTCTATTCATTTTATTCTTCTTGATTATTAAATGAATGGATTTCATTTATTTATTTAATATGTAACTAATTCTTGTAATTAAATGAATTTATTAATTTATTTAATTATTAATCATATCCTCTAAATTAAATAATTATCTTTAATTATTTAATTGTCAAAATTAACATTTTCCTCATTTTAAATAAATTAATTATTTAAAATGATCTCACATTTTTCACTAACAGTCCATTTTAGTAAATAATCTAAAAAAAGATTATTTATTGTCACACAAAATCCATATTTTGAATTAATTTAATTCAAAAAGATAATCTTCTTCCAAAAATCAAGTAATTGAGCAAATTCTTGATTTTTTGAATCTGCTTTTCAGTACAACTCTTATCTTCTTGATTTTTTAAATCTCATAAATCAAGCAGACTTTATCTTCTTGATTTTTTGAATCTCATAAATCAAGCAGTCTTTATCTTCTTGATTTTCGAAAATCTTTATCTTTTTGGCTAATTATCACATTTATTCTCGACTGTCAATTTGATTTTATCAAATGACATCTTGACCACTCATTTAATGATTTTTCCCTAACCCTAATTAGGGATTGTCACATGAAATCTTGTCCACAGATTTTAGGCTTTGTTAGCTTTCAATCCCATCCGTCTGTCCAAAATTGCATTTTCTATAAAATGCCAATTTGCTCATATTTTTGGCACCACTTCATTATTATAGACATTCATGCTTAGATTTAACATGCACTTAGCTTATTTAATTTGATTATTGTCATTTTTCATAGTCATAGGCATAGTTATTGTTTGTCATTTTCAAATCCTTCAAAGCTTGTTTAGGACATTGTCATAGTCAAATTGCTCACACACTCAATCTGAGGGCAACAATTAGCAAGTTAGAAGGTGATATGGAGGTGAATCATGGAGGCTTCAACAAATATCTAGTATAACCGTTCTTATTATTTTCTTTCATTGTGCTTCATAACTTCTTTGGGTTTTACGTTTATGATCTAATATGCTAATCTAACCTGAAAAATAACCCATTGATATAGATTGCACTGAAGAAGAGGTAGGTAAGGACTATAGTACATGGGATGAATACTTTGAGAAAATTGTTGTTTGTGGATGTTCTATATGTCATGGAAAGAAACAATTCAAATGAGTGATTGTACAAAGACATTACATACATGATGAGCTTCTAGTCGATAGTATGCCTCCTACAATCGATTCAAATCCAATAGGAATTTTCCAATAACATATATACTTCATTTAAACATTGTTTTATATTATTTAAATAACTATTTTTTTCTTAATGGATACTTGCAAGATAAAGTTCTTGGTTTAAAGTTTCTTGGATCACTGACTTCCAGCCTAGAGGGCAATGATCATTTATCAGATGATACATCTAACAAAAATATGTGCCAATATATCAACTCGGAAGATGAGGAATTGACGAAAACAAGTAACAAAACAAAAACTGGTGTGAAGATGCATAATTTGCTTAAAGACAAGGGGAAGGTGGACTACATACCCTATGAGAATGAATGTGATGGAGATGATGACTTTCCCCTGAGTTTGAGATCAATTTACAAAGAGACATTTGATCGTCGACTATATTACACTTGGCCTAGTGATCAACAACTACCTAGAGTGTACGAGGCGTTTCAATTTTGGGGATACAGCTACATGATACGACCCTCAAATATTCATGGAGTGAATCTAGGCCTCTTTATTGTCCAAAATGTACATGTGAGATCCAAACATAGAAACAATTCAAAACAAACCACTAGGAGATTAATTCCATACTATGGTCCATCATATTATACTGGTGAATGGAGAAGGCTAGCAGAATATAAGCCTAGCATGTCAGCATATGGTCTAAATTTGAATATGTATACACATCATCTCCAATTGGAAAGTGGAAAAGAAATGAATAGAGGTCATCTTATGTATATAGATGGACATACATACACAAAAAAATATTGCAAGATTTATAAATAGTAGTAAGGGAAGGGACCCTATTGTAAGACCGAATTGTCAATTTGTTGAGGTTATAAATGATAAAGATGGAGATATGGAAAGAGAGGTTCATATATTGATAATGATTGAGGCCATTATGGACCTTAGCATTAAGGATGAGTTATTGATTGATTACCCCTTCTTAAAACGCACTCCTACATGAAAGAAGAGGGAAGAGCAAGGTCTCCCTAAGGATGTTCTTAAGGGAAAAAAACCAAAGAATAATAAATGAGTGTGGACTGATGTTTTATAAACTATGTTGTCAAAATTGTGTTTTATAGAAATTATTGTATAAAAAAGGTATTCTATAAAATAATTTTCCATTATTCAATTTATGTATATATGTTCATACAATTTATATAATGTCTAATATATGTATGTCGTTCATGTGCAGGTATTTTTCTATGAAGATATTTTGGACTTGAAATGGATATTTGTCATACATTATGATCCATGATTAAGGCATGTATTTGATGATGCATTAGTGGATACTGAGCAAAACAATGATGGCCAACAAAATGAGAGAGAGGGATTAGAGAACATCAAATAAATTGACATCCATGATGATGTTGAAGATGCTTATGCTCAAGCACAAGAAGACAACAATCCAGAGTTAGATGATGTTATGGAAGACAACAATATGGATGGTATAGAAAATGATGATCCAAATACATTTGGTAACAATATAGATGGTCTATAGTCAAATTTCAATGATGATGAAGATGATCCAGGTCAAGATGAGGATGATGATAATATTAAATACTTGAAAGAACATATGAACACTGACAATGATACACTAGATGACATTGTAGCAGACAATAATGTTAATGACCAAGAGTTCTAAAATTTTAGAATTATTTGCAATCCATGTTTAAAAAAGGATGATTCTTATGGCCTAAACTTTGAAATGTTTCAGTAATATTATGTTGTGCTTGGACAATTGAAAACCTATTTTATTCTCCTAGAAAGATTTTTTATTTTTCATTATAATTCTAGACCAAACAACATTTGCAGGGATGGCCTTTTACACCAATCTTAATTTGTATGAAGTTCACAAACCTATTGTCAAGTAGTAAATTCCTTTCGTAGACAGGAAATGTAAAGGCTTCATTTAAGAAAAGATAAGTAGTATCTTTCTAAGGGTAATCCACATGCAAAAATTAAAAAGCACATAAAAAAACAATTGTACAATAGAAAATCAGATTCAATCAGTTATGTCTTATTTCACTTGCACACTTATCTGAAAGACATAGGGTATTCACCATACATTTCCCTTGACAAAGCAAACATGTGCTTTCATTTATTTTTACTGTATATCTCAGAAGTGAAATTGTTGTTACATAATGTTGCATTGAGTGTTAGAATCAAACATGTTCTAATACCATGTTAGAATTGGCTATGGATGCCAAGACCTAGAGGCCAAATGGAAAGCACAAAAAGAGATAATAGAATATCACAAGAATAAATTGTATTCAATGTCAATGATATGAGATGATTGTACAATGAGAGACCCCTTGGTTATATAGCCAAGGTGAGATGAAAGATGTCATAGGATTATGACAAGTGTCTTAATCATATGACATGAGACAACTAATCACACTTACCTAGGTTCACATGTGTTACAAGTCAAAAGATAAGATAACAACTAATGACAACTAACACCTTCTAGAAATATTCCTTCCTATGACCTAAGTAAACTTAACTTGCATGTAAATAAGTCCCCTAGTAATGAATGAACTAGGTACAATACTTTATTTACACCAACACCCCCCCTTAAGTGCAACTTAGGGAGTAGTAGATTATTATGCAAATGACACAAAGATGCAAGAATGGGTGTCGGCTACCCATGTACATATGCAATGCAATCTCTCACAATTGGAGAAAAGGAGAAAACCCAGTGGGAAAAAAAATCCTCCCCAAAAGAGAGATGAAATACAAAATAGAAATGCTCTCAATGATGCATGAGAAGGCCAAAACCCCATGTGAGGAAAAAGGCCCCCCCATAAGAGAGAAGTAGAAGAGAGACAAGGTAGCCCCCCTCAATGTTGAGTCTCCTGCAATGATGGTAGAAGCTCGACATTGAATGTTGAATATGATCCAATCTCGTCAAACGACGTTCCTCCCCTTAGGAAGAAACAAAACCATGGATGTATACAAGATGTCAAGAAAATTGATGATGTGTGATGATGTCTCTGAAGCATGCTCAAGTGTCTCCATATCAATGTCGAAAGCTGACACACTCCAAATAGTCGTTCTAGGCCACACTGCTGAAGAGGACAATCCAACATCTAGTAGAGAAGAATGTAGAGCACAATCCAAAGACAAAGATACACTCTCTAAAGACAAAGAAGCCTCCTCCAAATGTTGTCCAAAAGTAACCATAGTCATGTCAATCTGTGAAGAATGATCATGTAGAGAATGAACAAGAGGGTCAAAGTAGTCCCTCATAACAACTGAAGAAGGAGCATCTTCATCAAAGAGAATATGAATGCTATCGATGATGTCCTCCAAATCTGCAAGATGAGACTCCACAAACAAGTCTAAAATACCTGTCAAGAAGCCATCCAAAGTAGCCAAATCTGAAAGACAATCAGTATCTTGCTACACTGAATTATAGGGAACCCAAACTATGGAATCACAAGCATCGTCAACTACAACAGTAGGTGGAGGAGATGAAATGCATGACTCAAGAACTAGATTTGAAGTGAGAACTCCCAAGTTCAAGAATCCAAAAGTCTCCTTTGCATCATGGTTCATATGATCAATAGCCAAAGGAACAATGTCATCATCAAAAGAAAATTGTGCAAAGGTATACAACCGAGATGAATGATCAACCACCCCAATAGCAATGATCTCTCTAGTCTCAAAGTATCGAATGATGACTGAATTAGGAGTGAACTCCATAGATCTCCCATCTCCACCATGTGTAATCTGATATATGGAAAGAAGATCGTTCATCAAATGAGGAACACACAAAACATCCTAAAAAGTGTTGTCCCCAAAACTAATAGATCCCTTCCCTATTACACTCATGTATGTATTGTTTCCCATCAAGATAGGAGACATAGTACAAGGTTGAAATGAAGAGAACATAGACTTTGAAAATGCCATATGATGAGATGCTCCTAAATTTAGAATCCATCTCCCTGATCCTAGACTTGAAAGAGCACAAAGAGATTTTCCTTTATATTTTGATGATGAAGCTTTACCTTTGTCCTTTTTAGACTATTTTGAAGGAGGAGGAGGTGATTTAGACATTCTAGAAGGAAAATCAATGTAATTCTTTTTTAGAATATTTTTCAAATCATCAATATCCTTCTTGCAATATGCACAAAAAGGCCTCTCCTTTTTAGATGATTCCCCTTTGGAAGAGGATTTTTTATTTGATTGATCTAAATGTGGATTATTCTTTACTTGATTTGAATGTTGATTATTCTTTTCTTTCTTTTGTTTCTTATCTAATTTTGATTCTTTCACCTAACTAACCAACAATGCCTGATATTTAGAAGTCTTAATGAGACCCATTAAGATAAGCTTTTGTTGCTCATGTATCAACATCTCAGAAAATGATGCAAATGAAGGTGTAGTATATGCAGACCCCATAGTCAATCTATGAGTATGAAAGCTAGAAACAAAAGAAGCATAATCAGGACCAAGTTTTTTCATTGTGTTGTAGACCAACTGAATGTCCTTATCAATTCCACATGCTTTACACTACTCTCTTAGATCATTAACCTTAGTGATGTAGTCTTGGATGTTGTCAAAGTTCTTAGGATCGAGGCTCATCAATTCATTATCAATTTGATAGCCTCTTACTTCATCTATAGTACCATTCAATGTTTTCAATTTTTCCCAAGCTTCATGATAATTTTTACATGATTCAATTTGAAACAACAAATCTTGAGAAACTAGTCTACGAAGACACCCAAGAGCTTTGGTATGTTTGATCATCCATTTTAAATTTTTCTCATCATCAGTAGGTTCAGGTATCTTATTTTCAACATATAGAGAGTGACCTTATGTCATTAGAATACTCCATGCATTTTGATTCCATGTTGAATAATTATATGATGTGAGCAAAGGAACCTTAGAATGATCCATGAAATCAAGAGAGCACAAGCAAACAGATCAAAGCAATGCACCAAAAGACCCCCCCCCAAATCACTCAATCAAGAAACCCCCCAAGCAATATTTGATTTTTCACTTTATACTTAGTGTGTTTACAGTTGCTAGATGCCAAAAATAGCAAGCTAGACTTGATCTTAGTGCTTACAAATGCCAAAATAGGCCACAAATTCAAGTATATTTTTTGGTACAAAATGGGATCAATCTAATCATACCATTAAGAAGTACATGAAAAATCATGCACTTTCAAAAAAAAATTCACTAAAAAATGTTACCATAGGAGCAAGATATGAGCTCCCAAAGCTCCCAAAAAGAGGATGAAGCAGCAACACCTGTGAAAATCTGAAAATTCTAGAAAAAATAGGCACCAAAATCAAAAAATTATTGTACCACTAGAAAGAGCGTGAAAAATTAGCCCAAATAAAAAAAAATTGCATTGAAAAAGGAGGTCATGAGCACAAGTTATGAGCCTTCAAAGTTGAACTACAAAATCAAAAAACTCGTTGGAGAGGGGGGAAAAAAAAAATTAAATGTTAACGCCTTGCTGACGTCAGCAACCAACGAGGCTAAATTTGATGGCCTATGGCCCATCAAGAAAGAATATGCTCTAGAATCGGAATATTCTTTCCATGTACCTTTTGGAGCCTCTATTGAAATCGTGGATGGCCAGACGAATGAATGTAGACCGCCGGTTATGATTAGTGTGGTCGGCTTTTTGACTTTGACGTCGGTTTTTGTAATTGAATGCACAAAAAAATTTATCAGATCACCGGTTTAGAACTCCACCGAAGTTTATATGAGTGGCAGTGGCGGTTTGAGGGGTCCCACAGAATGTGAAGTGACCACTGGGAGAATGAGTGGGGTTCGCCTACCCACGCAGCAGCCACAACTCTTGTGGATACGCTATGAATTGCAAAGTACTATAGTACTCTTTACAAAGTACGTCTGCAAATGTAATACGCAGAAAAATTTATGCCTTTTTTATTTTTATTTTATTTTTCAAAATACAAACTTTCAAATAATATTTATTCGCCCAAATTAAAATTTTCAAAAAAATTCTAGCGAAATAATTTATTTTTTTTAGAAAATCATACCGCCTATCATAATGATGATCTAAGGGTCGTACGGCTCTTTGAGCAAAATAAATTTGCCTCACCAAACAACTGCTCTGATTTGGACAAATGCACAGTCAATCTTTGGGTTTTTGGCCCTTCTAGACGTGATGGCAAGGTCGGATTTGACCCAAAATGCTCCAAATATGCAACTACCTTTTGGATCTGGCAACCACTCTTCAACTTCAAACCCTCATAGATTTGGCCCCGTATGTCTGATTTGGATGAAACAAAATGCAAAATCGACTTTCTCAAACCTTCCGGATGCAATGGTGAGCTTAGATTTGCACTAACAAGCTCTGATTTGAACCTACAATAAAGAGCCAAAAATGGAACCTCCCAAAATTTGGTATCTCTCTTCAAAAAAAGACTCTCCAATGGCACCCAACCCGCTTTGATACCATGTTAGAATCAAACATGCTCTGATACCATGTTAGAATTGGCTATGGATGCCAAGACCTAGAGGCCAAATGGAAAGCACAAAAAGAGATAATAGAATATCACAAGAATAAATTGTATTCAATGTCAATGATATGAGATGATTGTACAATGAGAGACCCCTTGGTTATATAGCCAAGGTGAGATGCAAGATTTCATAGGATTATGATAAGTGTCTTAATCATATGACATGAGACAACTAATCACACTTACCTAGGTTCACATGTGTTACAAGTCAAAAGATAAGATAACAACTAATGACAACAAACACCTTCTAGAAATATTCCTTCCTATGACCTAAGTAAACTTAACTTGCATGTAAATAATTCCCCTAGTAATGAATGAACTAGGTACAAGACTTTATTTACACCAACACTGAGAAAATAATATATGCAGAAAAATGCAAATAAAATTTTTGAAATTTAACATGAAACCTATTGTGTTGTGTTGAAAGGAATCAAGATTAACTGGGACAAGAAATAAAAATAAAATTATGATGATTGTACTTAAAAGTGAATAGGATATGAAAAGTGTGGGCAATGATGGTGCTGAAATTGAAAACCTTGATTCTGATGATATTACTGTTTTATGTCATTAAGATAAAGACCACATACAATTTTAGATTTGAAACTAGTAAAATGAAAATGTAAACACTGTAATATTTTTCCTTAAACAATAATTCACATACTTACTTACAAAAAAGGGTGAAGCATTTTTTATTCAAACTCTATTTTATTTAATAGACATAACAGTAAAAGAATATTTACAAATATAAGAATATATACACTATTTCATAGAAAATAAGGAATGTTTCATAGAATATACAAGTACAAGAATATATCATCATCATCATATCCTTAATTACCTATTGCAATATCCTTAAATTGTTCAATCTTTGGCATGAATTGTTGGCAAAAAAAATTAGGATTACTTGGATGCTTCTTCCATTCATTTTGTATCGACATATGTTCATGAAGACACAAAAGTTAATAAAATATTAATGCACATAACTCACAATTATTTAAATAAGCGACTTAGTTAACTTTATTATTTTTAAATAGTTTTCATTTTATGTTGAACATGTAACAAGGCAAAATAAGCTCAAATTTTCAAAAAAATAGCAGCTCTACCAACATCCACAATAAATGCTTTACTATATCAGCATATTCATTCACATAAGCATAGTATTGAGGCTCAATAACTAATATTCATTCAAATATAAGAAGAAATAAGTATGGAAAACATAAGAAAAATACATAATCATAACATAGTCATGGATAATCTCTGATAATAAGATGTTCTCCATTATATTGCTTCAATTGAAGTACATTAATAATAGAAGTCTTCAAAATGGAAATGATATATGATGATGATAATTTAAAACTAGGCCTTGGTTTCCTATTTATATAGGAAGCAACAAGCTACATGCCTTTTACAAAAAGAAATGACCTTTCATAACTACTTCTTTTACTAACAACTATTTAATTAGAATAATTAAGGAAATAACAAGACTTAAGACATTTTGACATATGGTTTCATTATTCAACATAGAAGACCCGTGATCATTGATCTAGAAAAGTCTTCCTCTCCATGATGAATGTCCAAATGCTCTTGCCTCAGTGTCCTATCCTTCTGAAACCAACAACTATTTAATTAGCATAATTAAGGAAATAACAAGACTTAAGACATTTTAACATATGGTTCCATTATTCAACGTAGAAGACCTGTGATCATTGATCTAGAAAAGTCTTCATCTCCATGATGAACATCCAAATTCTCTCGCCTTAGTCTCCCATTCTTCTGAAACCAAATACTTTTCCTCCCACTGATACACTATAAAATCTGATGGCCACTTATATTCCTAGATCTTTTGCATGTTTGCAAGATGATTTTACCATCGACTATCTAGTAATGCCTTTGTATCATTGACAAACTTTAGGTATCCCGCATCAAGAATAATCAACCCATCCATGATCTGATTTAGCCTGGGAAGACTGGTAACATCATCCTCCTATATATGAGTTATGCACTTATGAACAACCTAACTGAATTCTTTCTTCCACTTATCCAAGTCCTTCAACTAATCACCATCTCTCATGATTTCAGGTATATACCGTTGTTTTTAGGTATGGAATAAATCCATTCACATTACAATCTTTTTATCAAAACCTTGTACATACTGAAATTCATCAATAATCATCTTCACAGTTTGTTCAATTGGCTTTAATGTTGTGGGTGCATATGGACTTCTTTATAGAACTTTTCATAACTTAGCCAAAGTATGGTGAATAGGCTACCACCTTTTGAACAAAGGCTCTAATACAAGCATATGTGTCTTTATTTGATTCATTGCCTGCCGAAGTGTTTTATAACTATCATGCACATTCTCTAGTTTATCCATAACTGATTTTATCTTGTGCTCAAGAATATTTTCCATAACTTCACAAATTCATCTTTTCACTTCATCCTGGATTTGATTGTTGGCGTTCTTTACATCATCCACTTCCTTCTCTATATTTTTTACCTGTTTTGTAGAAATGTTCTTCACAATATCCATTGGAGCAATAGGAGGCCTGTATAACACCATCTCCTTGCTTTGTGAGGGTCTTTCTCCTCTTAATTGTTCTTTCAATTTGACATTCTCCATGAACAATTTATTAACTTCATCATTTACAAACCTTTGTTCCTTTTCATACTCCTTCAATCTATATTTTAATCCCTTAACAGTTGCTCGAGTGAACATGGTTGAATGCATGGTCATTTTGGCTGCCTCCAAAGGGGCGGTATCTTGTATTGTCCTTACCATCACTACCCCTTTCATCCCTTGAATTACATCCAATAATTTTGGCTTCTATGTATTTTTCTATTTGATCCATATGGCCAGGGTTTCAATCTTTGGGTTATACCCAATTCCACTCACACCTTCATCGGAGTCAAATTCTACAACTAGCATCGGATCTTCCTGAGCCCACACTTGATCAAGAAGAAACATTTTCTTTAATTCCAAGCCAGGGAAAATGAGCATATTTCTCTTCAAGACCATTTCTCTAGCCTTCTGGAGGCTAATGTCAATGTTTTCAACTCTTAATTCCTAGAAATTCTATGCTACCATTTCATTTTTCAATGATTCTTCAATTCTTGCTTCAGCTGATTCCATCCTCTCTTGAAATTATTTTATCTTCATCTTCATCCAGAAATCCTTAAACTCGGGAGTCTTAATGAAATCATCATCTTCTATGAACCTCCTGGCTACAATTTTCTTTTCATCTTCATGTGCCTCTATACTTGTATTTTCTACATCACCCATCCTTTCCTCATGTTTATGGGAACTGGTCTCAAGGATGGGTTGACCAACTTCAATATCACCTTTCAATTACTATAGTACTATAGCCACTTCCTTAGTATTTCCCACCTCTTCAATATCCTCATAAGGTACTAATTGTTCAATGCTTCCTTTCTTCTATCTTTTCAGAGGTAACTGCTCCATGGGAGGCTCAAAGGTTTCACCTGGGGTATGTTCTGCAGTTGCACCACTATCATGTTCTTCAAGATATGCTTCCTTATTTATGTACAAGTCTTCAAATCTACCAATTATCAATTATATCCTCTTGATGGGGTCCTTTTCCTCAACAAAGTATCCTAGGAAATCCTTAGACCTCCGCTTCATCCTTTCTTCAAGCTTCTTCATATATTCCCATTTTTTCCTTCTACTAAATACATCATTATAAGTAATGTAGTTCCTTCCGACATCTTCAAAATCCACTTGGTGTGGCACTGTCATTTTGGTAAGAAGATTGTACGTTATGTTGTTCATATGATTTTTAGGTTCAAAGGCTCTTTATTTCCAAACTTTAATGCATATCTTATCTTCAAATAATACTATAACTCCTCTAGTGTGTCTGAAACTACAGTCCAATCTTCACACTTGGTTTGGTTTGGCAGGAAAGTGCCTCTTCTGCTTGTGCATTACATCTTTCTCCATCCACATCATTTTCCCCATAAATTCAAGAAATTCTAATCTGAGGGGCACAAATTTTGGCAGTATGTGTGGAGCAATAGGGAATCCATAAACTTTTATTATTATAACTTTTGGGAGGAAGAACCAATCTCCAAAATTGTGTGTATGACCATGCTTTAGTCTTAAAGCCAAAGGTCTCACTAGTTGTAACATTTTGGTTGACAATCTCGATATTGCATACCCAAGAACTTGAAGCATTCAGTGTACAAAGTCTTCGTAGAATACAACAAAGCTTGAATTCTTGGACCGATTGTCCCAAATATAGCACCATTTCTGGACAGGTGTAGGATTTTCTTGCTCATCTATTGTAGCCAAGTCCATTCTTTTAGTCCATTGGCCCCTATTCTGGTACAATATGAGATGACATAGTAGGGAATAGTGTCTGAATGTAATCGGTGCTCTATCCTCTATAACTTGGGAGAATTCATCATCTAACGCTTTCTCAAGGTATGAAGCAAAGTCATATTCAATATTAGTTTCAGGGTTTTGAATTCTCATGGCCATCATCATTAGGCCTATTGGCATTTTATCTTGAGCATCTATCCCCAACACTTGGAAAAGAGCTAAATATGTATTCACAAAGTAATACTAAAAATTTGTCACATTATAAAATGGTTCAATAGTGGTAGTAGAGATGAGGTATGTTCTGTTACCAATGCCTCTTTTCATATATAGGGGTACCTCATCACTTCTATAAGTATTTTTTAACCTAGCATAATCCTCCTCACTTTTCTGCAGGTTTATCTTGGTCAGAGCCTACTTGTTTAAGCCAACACACTCAATGATGGTTTTTCTGGTTACTTCCACCAATACTGTGTCGTTTGGAAACCTTGCTGTTTTGGTAGCTGAGTGATATTGTTTGGCTAGCAGTCTAATAAATTCTACATCAAAAAACACATTTGGGACAATCAACCTTGCTATATCCAAAATCCAAGTGTTTGGCACTGGAATCTTCTCATTTCTCTTACTATAAAAATACCAAAATAGGTCCCATCCATATTTGGAAATGAGGGCACCCCTACAACTTTGTGCGGTGTCCACGAGAAACTTCTTATTACTCTCTTTAGTAGACCCTGGAAGTATATCTAATATGGACTGATGGAGTGGTCTCTTCTTTACTTTAGGTTCTTCATCTTTAATGTTAGGCTGACTTTCTTTTACTTCTGATTGTTTTGTTTTAGGATGGAGTGCTTTCTTCTCTACTTTAGGTTCTCCATCTTTAATTTTAGGCCGACTTTCTTTTAATTCTAATCATTTTCTTTTAGGAGGCATGTTTCAATTTTCTCTACTATGGCTTCAAATGACAAAACCTTGAAATATTTTTAATATTAACATAGCTCTTTTAGAGAGTTTTTGTGCACTTACCTGAGTATTTCACGCTTGCAGGACTTCTTCTTCTCGTATCCTTGGCTCCTTCCACTCTAGTGCACTACAATTGAGTGTGATATTGGAAAAACTCACTTATCTTTGGATGGCACGGTATTCAATCATATTAGTTTTAGAAACTCTTAATAATTTAATAGCATTTAATTTTGGAAACTGATGTGATTTTATGCATTTATTGTTGTAAATTATAATGATGCTACAATTACTATACTATCGTTGTCTCTTATTATACTTGTTGCAGTATGGCGATTTTTTGTCCTTCCCTTCTACTGTTTACCACACTACTGCCTTGCTCAGTGCTTCTTGTTGCGGGATTGCAGTGTGTACCGCTCTACCGCATATGTTGCTCACCTTCCCAGCGGTATAGCGGTGTATGATTTTGATCATTACTTGAAGAGTGTCGATGAGACAATCTTATTTGTATTACTGATATCTCAATGTCTCATCGACATTAGATCTTATGTTCCTCTAATCTTGGTTTTTGGTGTCGATGAGACAAGTTAATATCTCTTGTCGATATGCCACTGTCTCATCGATATTTTCCTTCGGTAGTATTTCTTTATATATTGGTGTAACTCTACCATGTCGAGGAGACTTGTGATTATCGTTGTGGTATAGCGATATTTTTCCCTTCCCTTTTGTTGTTTACCACACTACCCGCCTTGCTCAAGGCTTCTTGTTGCAGGGTTGCGGTGTATACCACTCTATCGCATACGTTGCTCACCTTCCCAATGGTATAGCAGTGTATGCTTTTGATCATTAATTGAAGAGTGTAGATGATACAATCTTATCTATCTTACTGATATCTCAATGTCTCATCGACATTACTTCATTATATCCAAGAGTTGTGTTTCGCTGAGCACTTGTAGATATACCTTGTTGATGTGACATAAGTGATTCTCTCCTCGATATGCCCATATCTTGTTGACATTTCACTAATGTACATTGTTGATGAGACATATAAATAAGTCTCTTCAACATAGGGGTGTCTAAACCGATGCTAAACCCGAAGCTAAACTCAAAGCTAAAGTTGGAACTAAATGTGGCACTAAACTCAAAGCTAAACTCAGAGCTAAAGGCAACACTCACAGCAGTACTACACTTGAAGCTAATATCATTGTTAAAGGAAGCATTACTTTAGGTGCTAATTAGCACCTAAATTAGTGTTGACTTGTACTGATCGGTGCAATAAACACCAAAAATTGTGCCATCCCAATAAATAGCATCGACATTTTTAAAAAATTTCCAAAAAATACATTAAAATAGTGGGTGGAAGAAAAAAAGGAGCAAAAATGGAGCAAATCACAAGGATTTGTTGTAGTGCACGTCAAAAAAAATGGTGCTAGAAGGAGGGAATCCTTAGGTTTAAAGCAAGCTGGAGTTTGGTAGAGTTATTAGGTCTCAATCCAACAATCCTCATGTAGAGTTCATAGAGCTTGGTAACCAAGCAACGGGTAGAAGGAAAAGGTCAAATTTTATAGATGTAGCTCCTAGGGATCAAATACCTATAGCACCTCCTCTACCTAGAGCAATGGAATTCTTTAATGTAGAATCTCTTATTTAATTCATCATGTATATCATGATCTCCCAAAGAATCCAAAAACCTTGTGTCTAAAGTATTATTTCCACAAAGATATGAAAGAACATTTGAGGGTATTCATGGACACATTCTTTAGGGCAAGAATATAGCATGAAGATTTCATGTGTAGGTTGTTCCCTTATACATTGAGCGATGAAGTTCACTAGTGGTGCATCAACTTACCTCATAATTCTGTTAGATCATGGAAAAATATGGAAGATCAATTCTTAGCTAGGTTTAGGATGCTCGTAGATTCCACTTTGTTACATCATCAATTTTCTCAAATCAAGTGATTTGAAGGAGATCCTATAATAACTTTCAAATGATAGGTTTCAAAAGGTGTATTCTAGATTGCAAGCTCCTTATGTTGTGGATAATTTTTTTTGCTCTTGTTGTTTTTTATACCATGGTAGAGCCCTTAACAATCATGTCCATGCAAGGGAAGGTAACTCCTACAACTTTGATTGAAGCTTATACTAAAACAATGAGCATAAATTGGGAAATGAAACATGTTGGAAGCAGACCACCTCTAAATGGCAGGAATACTCTAAATAATTATTTTGCATCAGGGATGAATAAAATTCCACATAATAACTTTCCAATCCCTAACTATTTGCCTTTAGTGACTCAGAATGGAACTTATCCACAAAATAGTTTCTTCCAATAATGAAATAGTCAATCATTGGTCCCGCACCCTAGCCCTATGATCATTCAAATACATCCTAATGATAATTATTTATTTACGCAAGTGCAAGAAAGCTAGTGTACAAAGGCATAAGAAAATAAACAATAAATTAAGAAAATAATTGCTCAACTTAAAAGGCTAATGATGGAAGTCACTCAACTAAGGAATCAAAATTTATATTCGCAAAGCAATAATTGGAATCAACAAAATTGAATGTATAATGCTTCTAGACTTCCTAGACCTAAGAAAACACAACCAAATAATGTAGGAATATCAACACCTTTGGATAATGTCAATTCTTCTGATAATAAGACAACATCAAAAGTAAACATAGTTGAAATTGTGATGAATAACCAGGGTGTAGGATTCATAACACTAGTGCTCATGCAGAAGTGGATTTCCACAATTTAAAACTCCATCATTGAATATCTTCTTAGTTGTGGCTTACCACAATGATCAGTGTGATTCTCATCCACTGTAAGGCAATGAGATAGTTCCAATAGGATATGATTTGGCATTGGCCTTAGATAGCTACATGTGCAATGAGTCAACTATTTCTTTTGAAAGTAACACTTACTATTATGAAGATAGTCTAACTATAACTTTAGAGACTTAAACTTTTCCCTATCAAGATGAGAATGAACCTCAGGATGGAATGGACGAGGTTCAGGCTTTCCAAAGTACCAAAAGGGACATAGTTATAATTTGAGAAATAACACCACTGTTGGAAACAGGTTTAAAAGACCACTGACTACATCAACTACCTAAAAATTTCAATACGCCATCAGATGATAAATCCAACAACAATCCTAGATTACCAAAGGTCACTCCATAGTATAACAATGGTCTAAATCCTCCTAACAGTAACAAGATAGAAGTAGTTGAACAAATTAATCTGACTACTTGGTAAAAGAGATAAAAAAAGGTAAAGATTAGTCTGTCTTTATTAGAATTACTTAAAACACCTATGATTAGAAAATATTTCTTAAACACACTAAAGGAAATTCCTAAATAAATCTCAACTAGTTAGGAAATGCAAGCTAAATATGCCTTTGCTAGAGCAAAGGATAAGAACACTATTCTCATGGCAGATGCTCATGTAGCTTTGTACAAAGGGAAAATGGAGTCACCACTGTTTCTATTGACATTGAGAATTTTTAGGAAAAACCTACATAATTGGATGGTAGATTCAATGGCTTTGACCAATGTGATGCCTCCATATTCCAAATGTTTGGGTTAACCCCAATGAGCTCCATGAATAAATTCACTCAATTACACAAAACTAAAGTAAATATAGTGGGAAAATTAACCAATATTCACATGCAATTGGAATCTAATCCTAAAGTTCAAAATTTGATCAACATACAATTGGTCAAGATTCTAGATACATTTGGAATGTTACTAAGTAGAGACTGGTGAAAGACTTTGAATGGATACATGGCTACTAACTTTTCATAAACGTGGTTACCCTAGAAAGGAATCTCGAATTAGGTCAAGATAGAAAGGGAACCGTGCATGAAGCATATGATCACAAAATATTATCAAAACAACGAAGTACTTTATATCGATGTAGAGCCTGGTGTATATAGTATCAAAACTATCGAGGTCAAAATTGAAGAGGTTTTTATGTGTAATTTGGATATTCACAACCAATTGACTCCAAGAAGTGATGTGCTTGTTGAGTCTAATTATGATTATTTTGAAGGTGAAGAAAGCTTCTTGGATAAATTTTAGAAAATCATTGTGAAATAAGTTCATAAGAATCAAGCAATTAACTTTCTCTAACAAGTTTATTGTTGCAAGGATGGTGTAGGTTGTATAACTCACCGCACTTAGAAATTAGTTGTGTGATGTGTCTAGAAGTTATAAATAGAGTTCAAAGTCAATATTATCATGAGAATGCAACCACCAGTAGGCCTAAATTGGAAGTTCTTGGTGAGAAGGCACATACATTATTGGTTGAAGAATCAAACAAAGACCTTCATGATAACTAAAATAGAAGGGTTAAAATCAACTAGTGGCACACTAAAAGGCTATAATATTTGAACAAGGAAGTAAATCTACTGACCTCAAGAAACCTTAAGTTCAAAATTGTAGAAGAGCAAGCATGGATCCTCAAATTTGATGGATCAAATTCTAAACAAGGGATTGGAGTGGGAGTTGAATTGATCAATCCTCAAGGTAAAGCATTCCTTTCCACATACAGGCTATAGTTCCAATGTACTAATAATATGGCCAAATATGAAGCTCTTATCCATGGTTTGTTTCTTGATATCAATAAGAAATCCAAAATACTTAAGGTGTATGGAGATTTGAAGTTAGTTTTTAGATAGATTAGAAAATAATATGTCTATCACTATAAACATTTGTCAAATTACAAACACCACGTGTGAGATTTAATTGAAAGCTTCAACGCTTTCAACATCACACACATCTCACAAAGATCCAATCAAAAATCAAATGCACTAGCCACAGCTACTAGTACTCTAGAATCATTAGACACCTCAAATTTGAGAAGATTTACTTTTGAATTGGTGCAGTTACCTTCAATTCTTGACAATATTACTAATTTGTAGGTATTTGAAGATGAGAGGAATATTCTGGATTTTATTACTAACTCAGGTATCTTTGAAGCATAGATAATTGAAGATGAAGAAAAACCTAATTGTGAGTTCCAAGATGATGATACAATCCAATCAAAGGACAACAACATCCCAAAAGAGATTGTCAAGTTGGAAAGGTTGATTGAGTTAGACCAGATAATGTGACAGAAAGATTTACCTATGACTGATGAAGGGAATTCTAAGCCATACAACTTGAATACCAAGGACAACCCTAAGAATGTGCTTATAGGTAAAGTGTGTACTGATGAGGAACATAAAAACCTTTCTCAAGCACTTATAGATTATTGGAAGGTCATAGCATGGACTTATGAAGACTTAAAGACATATGATACTTCCATCATAACACATACTATCCCACTAAAGCCAAATTTTAATCATTTTCAATAGAACAAAAAGCCAATTAATGTGCTTATAGAGCCTATAATTCAAAAAGAGGTACAAAAACTCAAGTATCCACCAAGATTATTTTTCCCATAAAGCATTATACTTTGGTGGAAAACCTAGTGCCTATTAGAAAGAAAAATGGGGACATTTTCCTATGTGTGGACTTTTAAAACCTCAACAAGGCCTCTGAGAAAGATAATTACCCTCTTCCTTCTTTGGATGAATTTTTACACATTTTAATGGGTCACAGATGATGTCTTTCTTAGATGGAATTTTAGGGTATAACTAGGTGATGGTTGATAAGGAAGATAGGATGAAAACTACCTTCACTAAAAAAAGGGTACTTTTTCTTATAGGTGGATGTCATTTGGGTTGATAAACATTGGAGCTCCATTTCAGAGGGAAATTGACTATGCCTTCAAGGATTTGATTGGTAAATGCATTATAATATATATGGATGATTTCAGTGTATTTCTAAAAATAGGGGAGATCACATCAATGATCTCAGAAGGGTACTATAGAAATGTGAGATGTATGGAATATCTTTGAATCCAAAGAAGTGCATTTTTTGGGTAACTAAAGGTTAGCTTAGATAGGCATATTATATCTAAGAGAGGCATCTTTATTAATCCTAACTGAGTGAGTGTGTTGATGAGATTGCAACCACTTAGGAGTAAAATGGAATTGAAGACTTATTTTGGAAAGATTAACTTCATTCAAAAGTTTATCACTGGATTTGCTAAAATAATAAGGCCCTTAATGAAATGATTTAAAAGAAGGATGCTAAAATTAAATGGAATACTGAAGCCAAATTTGCTTTTGAGAATATAAAAATAGCAATTACTGAGGCACCCATGTTGATAAGCCCTAATTATACTAAGCCATTTTACATCTATTATTTTTCTTTGAGTCACACATGTATAGTTGCATTAATATAGAGAGGTGAGAGTAAACAAGAGAGGCCACTTGCATTCCTGAGTGCTCCCTTCAAAGATGTTGAGCTAAGATATATGGATGTCGAGAAGCAATGTTTTACATTGGTTAAGGCTATGAGGAAATTCAATTATTACATCCTCAGGAGCCTAGTTAAAGAAATTGTGCCTAATGTAGCAGTTAAAATGTTGCTTACACAAAGTGAACTTGGAGAAAAAATAGCTAAATGGGTTACCATCCTTCAATAATTTGATGTGGATATTATACCTATGAATTTAGTCCAGGGACAAGAACTAGTTAGGTATATTGCCAAAGTGGATCCTCATATCACTAGCCAACAAACACATTAGATACAAAAATACAAGATGAGTGGTACTTAGATATTTGGTATTATATGTCAATAAAAATTGTCTAGGCAATATGCAAAGACATCAAAGAAAAGCCCTAAAAATTAAAGCTCAAAGCTACATGATTAAAGGAGGAGCTCTTTTTAAGAAAAATCATGAAGGAATTTACTTAAGATGCCTAAACAAGAAGGAAGCAGATGAGGTTCTAAAAGAACTTGATGAAAGATTTGGTATCTAGCTTATGGAACTCCATTGGCCACTTCCTATCTTATCCTGAGAGTGGGGTATTATTGGCTGACAATCTTCAAAGATATGTTCGAGCATGTAAAACATTGTTACACATGTCAAACTTTTGTGGACAAAGGGAGGTTTAATGCATAGTCATTACAGCCCGTCATGGAGATGCACCCCTTTGCACAATGTGGGTTAGACTTCATTGGCATGATAAATCCACCATCATTTGTTGGTCATAGGTATGTATTAACAGTTAGAGATTATTGGACCAGGTGGTCTAGGGTTTGTTATAGTAAGCAATGCACTACGGAGGTGGTAATTAATTTTTGGAAGAAAACATCATTACTAGGTTTAGGATACCATACATGTCGGTATGTGACAATGGCCCTGCTTTTTATTCTTTAAAATTTTCCAATTGGGAATGTGAATATGGTATAACATTAAAGTTTTCATTTAATTATTACCCACAAGGGAATGGATTAGTAGAATCTTCAAATAAAAACATGTTGGATATAATTAGAAACTTAATTGAAAAGAATCCTAGGGAATGGCATTCCTTGTTAAAATCTGCTCTTTGGGTTGATAGAACTAGGCTGAAATCTATGTTAGGGAATTCCCCCTACCATTTGGTCTATGGAATTGATCATGTATTTCCCATAAACCTGAAAATTCCTACTTGGCAATTTTTCCAGGAATATGGGGCTAGATAATCAAACAGAAGCCTGATTACAATAGCTAATACACTTAGAAGAAAAATGTACTAGGGAAAGAGATCATTTTGATAAGAAAAAAATTGTGGTCAAACTTTGGTTTTACAAGATGGAAAAGGTTTCCTTTTTGAATATCTAACTTAGTTTTGTGTTGGGATAAAGCCCACGAGCAAAAGGGTGAGAATGGAAAGTTCAAAAAGTTGTTGATTGTCCCTTACCAATTATTAGAAATCCTAGGGGGCGGTACTTATAGGCTGAAAAATCTTACCAAAGAAGACGTCTTGTTGCCTATCAACAGACAGTTTTTGAAACATTATTTTCAGGCCTAGTTTGAGTCGATTGTGTGGGTTCTCAATTTGTAAATAGCCTCTTTCTTTCATTGTTTTCTTTTGGTTTGTTTTCCTTTGCTTGTTGGGGTTTCTAGTGTTGTGTTGCAACTGGATAGTTAGCTACTTTTGAAAGCTTTCAAGGTAATAGAACATGAATTCTAGAAATTTTGATGGTATTTCAAGGGATGTAGCAATTCAATTATGGGTGATCAAGGATTTTCTTAGGATTTTTTTCACTTTAATCAGCATAAATTATCAAACTATCATTGGGACATATATATACACACATTGAAAATCTTAAGATTCATATGGAAGTTCAAGGAATAGAATTTGCTTGCATCGAGTGAAAAAACTAAAGGTATCCTTTGCTACCACTGTAATTCCCAACCTAATAGTGGGCTTCAGTGCCAACAAGTTGATCAAAAAGAGCTTAAAAGAAAATTTGAGAAAAAATGAAATATCCAAAGATAAATCAACTCTTTAGGTGACCCAAATATCTCTACTAGGGCTATGGATGCCTGTCTAGCAGTAGAGCTATGTTTGGAGGGAATTACATAGATAACCTTGTCAAGGCTATGGATGCTTGATTGGAAACAAGGAAATATCCAAGGTTGGCTTAAAAGGCAATACCAAACTATGTAGGTCGATGCAAGTAGTTGCTAGGCTTTGGATCAACTGTATTAAAATAAATCATGAGCACACACCTAAACCTAATCAAATCCAATATTGTTATGTGGACTAAAGTGGAAGTGATCCTTGAATGATATCTTGACTATTTATTATCAAGCAGGTCATAGAGTCCCAAGATATTGTTATCATTTATAAAATTCATTTTATATTTTGTAGATTAGTTTTGTTGGTTGCTAGTTATTGTGTGGTCTCACAACACACCCCATTTTTTCCCTTGGAAAACTGTGGACCCCCTCTTTTCTCACTTTTTATTTTTTGGCTTGGTTCGGGAGGAAATGATAAAATGGTTTTCATTCAGCTTAAATGCTTGGCTTCTAGTAGAGAGTGGTTTCTCCATGTTGAAATCCTTCAAATTCAGATTTTTAAGGGAAGTCTTGTGGCTTCTGGGAAACCAGGTTTTTGGGTTTACATGTGTTAGGTATTGGTTAAGTAAAGTAATGCAAGTTCTGCAAGCGTCAAATTATACCTAATAAGACATTTACTCGCTTGGCTTTTTCCCGGGAATTATTTTCCTAACCCGTGCACTTTAATGTTTAAATCTTTGAACTTGGTCCTGACTTCATGTTTCCTTTTTGGAAGCAGGAGTCAAAAATGTTTGCTTGAGGTGTGTTTGCATAGTGTTAGTCCAATCTTAAACCTACACCTGAGTACCCTCTTGGGAGTATTGGATGTTTACCTGATCTTTAAGAACCCGATAAGAGGAAAGCTTGGTACTTCCTTCAAAGGAAATTTGTCAAACGTTTCGAGCCAAAATGTTGAGAGTAATCTCTTCATCCCTAGGGGCACATTGTCACCTATTCATTGGAATTTGATCTAGGTATGACAAGCCCATGATTCTGCCATGTCAGCTTTAGTTTTTCCCTTTAGAATTCAATCAAGGCACAAAAATCAAGGGCTCTATTATGCAAACCTTAACCTGCCATGATTGCACTTTTTTTAGTGAAATTAATGAAAAACATTAAGGGTCTTAGAAAAGGTGGCAAAAACATGTACTTGTCACCACTTAAACCATATTTCTTGCTTCTACAACACACCATAATGCACAAAGGAAGACATTTGTAAAACCTATTGAGAATTGAGGCACCATTCGAGGTGGCTGAGGAGAGTGAGAAATTGGGATTCACCAAAGACATAATTGCTACCACTTAATTTTGTATCGGCTCAAGCTCACCATTAATCAAACTAAGTATTCTTCTTTTGATTAAACTCTGAAAGTTCCTTCTACATGTGTTTGGTTTTAAGAAATGGCTTTCTATTTGGTTAATTCCTGAATAGACTGGTATTCATTTTAATTCATGAAAATTTAATACGCAAGCAATTGTAGGTAATGAAATTTTATAGAATTAATTAGCAAAAAATGTGTTGTTAGAATTTACCCTAATTCGTATGCAAAATATTGATATACTAATCATGTAATAAACTAGATCAGACATGAGTACCTCACGAAAGAAATAACCCAAAGAAGATTTTGAGATCCCTATGTCACAGGAAAATCTAAGTTATGGACTGATAACAGATACCCATTTGGGAGATTTCAATTAATATAATTTCATGGATAGCATTCAACGGTCTGATGCTAGCCTGTGTGCCAAGAACATGGCCGCCACCGGGATGCATTTGGCGGCAAGGTTCCCATTAGAAATAGAAGCCCCAAAGTTAGTTCTAGAGTGCATGAAATGGTATATTCCTGAAAAAAGGGTGATCCTAAAGGAAGGAAGGGTATATTAAGACTTGTCCACAAATGGTATCGCCCACACATTTGCAATTCCAATATTCACAAAGATGCACACATTGGATATAGAAGAATCAACTAAGGCATATGTGAATATGGAAGAGAATAGTAAAAAGGTTATGCAGACAACTTGGTTCCAGGATAGACCCAAGCCCTCAACTAGAATATCAAAGAATATATGGAGGTCACTTTTCATTTAGGAAATATACAACATGATAATCTTGTTAAGAAGAATGGTGGGTTGTAGAGATCTTAGTAAATTTGAACCATGGATGTATGAGGTTATCAGGCATATGAGGGATAACCATGTTTGAATTAATTGGGAAAGGTTTATCAGTGATAGATTGCATGGAAACATCCAATCATTTTAGACTACAGAGTGGTTCATTATGTCCTCAAACATTGTGTATTCATGTGCGCTAAAGGAAAATATCCAAGGACTAAACATAATGGGAGCTCTGCAATGAGAACTAGGGTAGAAGTTGGTTTACCAACATTTCCTTTAGATTACTACCAATCAATATCAAAATCACTACCATAGGGTGAATGATTCCTTCTCAAAGAATCTAGTCAGGATAATGGAAGGAGACAAAGCTAAGAGAATATCCCCTGAGGAACAGGAGGTCATTCACTATATTGGGTGTTGGTATATCTAGTTCCCCATATTTAATTATATCATAATTGAAGGGTTCTCAGGATATACTTACATGTTACCTATATACCCTATAGATAAAATGGTGTTTCTATAGTTTGCAAGGCAGGTGTTGTCATCACATGAAGCATACCTGCAAGCCCACAAGAAGCGACTAGTAAAATTTCCCATTGTTGTAGGAAGTTATAAATGTGATCAAACTAAGAGTGCTAAATTGTGTGATGATGAATTAAAGTCATCTGGGCTTACTAGCCTTCATGTTTAAATGGAGTAATTTTGACCTAGTCGAGAGATTGGCTAAACATATCAATAGAAAGTATGCCCACATCCCTCATCTCGAAGATTTATAGGGTGATTGTGAAGATGACCATGAACTCAGGAAATGATCTTATCAAAGGTTGACTATAGCCCAAATGAAAACTTTCAGGACGCAAGATGTTCTAGAGGAGATGGATGTAGATAATGGTGATGTTATGAATTTTCTTTATGAAGAAGACAAGGTCTATAATGAGTTTATTCCCAACCCTGATTGGGAAAGACTGAAGATGACGACTATGAAAAAATATCTAGGTAGGTAATGGGATATAGCTAGTCTTGGATAAATGGATATCTTAGGTTGCTAAAGGATGGCAGAATAACACCTACATACCCTCCTAGTAGAAAGAGGAAGCACAAAATGATAAGCAACCTGAGGTATGATGATTGTTTGGATAAGAAAAGGAAAGTCATGGAGGAAAAATCCATTGAAGAGAGTAAAGAAAGGATCACTGAAATTTAAATTCAGGGAGTTCCATTGGCTTCTCAATTTAATGATCCAGATAGAGAAATTTTGGCTATTCCTAAAAATTTGTTAAAAATACCAACAATGGCATCTTCTTCCATGGCACTGCCTAGAGTAGAGCCCTTGACCACAAAAGAAATGGATATGAGGTCACAATTATATATGTGGAAAAGTTCAGCATCTCAATAGGTAGCTACTATGTTTACTTCCCCCCCATTAATGAGTACAAAAACAATGAGACAAACCCTAGGAAAAATGCATCTAGCATTAGAGGTAACACACGTGATAATAATGGACCATTCCCTAAGGGAGGTGGAGAAATGGACTACTATTATATAGAAAATGCAAGAACAATAGTAATCAGGAAAGGTTCCAATAATTCAACCTATTGTTGAGAAAAAGCCTAAAACAGAGGTATGCCTAGGTGTTGAAGAAGATATGAGGCCATAGTGGGTCAGATACCTCAAGGAGTGGAGAACTCCAAAGAAGAAATTGCAATGACAAAAGAGGTGTTGCCTCAAGATGAACAAATGGGTGCCACATTTCAAGACCCCATTTCATTGGTTGATGAAGATGAAGTGCATGAAGAAGCACTTAATAGAGATGTAGTTGAGGATAAACCTCAACAAGAGAAATTTGAAAGAGAGACTATTGTTGAGCAACCTCTAGATCAAGGAAAAGGTCCAGATATAGGAAAATATGTTGAGTCAACCCAAACCCTAAATGAAGAATGAGGAGGTGGTGAGAACCATAATACTCCATATCAGCATGAACCATTGGTTCAAGAAAGTAATGTTGAGAAAGAAAAGGAAGGGGAAGAGGAGGTAAGACTCGAAGAAGGAGAACAAAGAAAATAGGACCAAGTGAATTCAAAATCCTTTCCATCAAGAGTTGATGTAACAAATGATTCTAAGATTGTGAACAATGACAATCATGTTCCAAGAGTAGATATTCCTAGACAACAAAATCAATAGAAATAGAAATAAAAAGAGGCAAGGTTAGGTGAAAACATACATGATTGGTTGGCTCAAAAATTAGCTCTGCCATTGTGGGTAGAAATGGTGCCTCTATACTTTAAAATTATGATGCAGGAAGTGGTAACTCCAAATCCTAAGACCAAAGCAAGGGTTAGACATGAAATTAGGAAGGATTTAGATGGAGGAAAAGACTCTCCAAATAGCTACACCTATTGGTGAGAAAGATAAGCATGAGGTAATGGATAAGGATTACCAAATCTCTACAATTAACCTGAGACACTCTTTGTGGGAGCAAGAACTGGAAGAAATGAGAATGAATTTAGAATCCAACACTACTTGGATGATGAAGGATAAATACAAGAGAGAATTGAAGGAGAACATCACTCACAAGTGTATAATTTCATCAAGGACATATCCCAACCAAGTCAATCACTAATGAAACTACCACCTAATCCAATGTTGATGTCTAAGGAACAAGTAAACACCATTGACGGGTTGAAGCACAAGATAAAGTTTTTTGAAGACTAGATGGGACATTTGGTGTAGTGGAGTGAAGAGAAGATAAGAGAAGCAACTAGAAAATGCAAGGATGCATTCCATTAGCTTAGCAAGGTCAAAATATTGCTAGCTGGGTGCAAAAAACACATGGAGAAAAATGAAATTGAGGTTTGACGGTTGGATGCAATTCATAGGATAGAAGCCTAGGTGTTGATAGAGGATAAAGTGGTTATAGAACAAGATGTTCCGATGTTGAGGAAATGGAGATTGTAGTTGAAATGGGAAAGTGATATATTACTGCAATGTATAACAAGATTGGAGAAGATCATAGTGAAGAGCGAGAAAATGATGGAAAAGGACATAGAGCTCGTGGAGATGCTATCACAACAAGATTTTTATCTAGAGTGAATAGGGCAAGATGATGTCAAAGTGAAATTATTTAGAGGTCAGTTTGAAAGGATAAATAATTACCTATTTAGTTATTAAGTCGAGAAGTCCTAGATGAAGTGATGAAGCACAAGAACCACACGGCTAGGTATGAAACCAATATGTTATAAAGAAATGAATCCATAAAGAAGGTGACAAAAGAATATGCATGACATAAGTACAATTAGAGAATGACACAAAGTATTTTGCGAGAGGATATGAATCAGGTGTTGACTATATTTTGGGAATACAGATGAAGGAAAGGTGGAGATGAGTCTATGGAAGAAGTGTCTAAACAATACTAGAGGATAACCGAGGAAAGGAAGACCCAAATTGTTGATAAACTAATGTAGTGACAAGTTTCTTGAAGTACACAAGCAGAAGTTATTTTTGGGCCTAACATTCGTTGGTGGGGCCGAGAATTTGAAATTAAAGTGTCAACAAGTTTTCTTTTACATTTTTTTTGAGGATTCTAATTTCTTGAAGTGTGTTTACCCATGATTTTCAAACCTTTCAGTCATGAAGAAGAATTCAAGGTCTTTGACTATGTTCGAAATGGGAAAAATATCTCCAGTGCCAGCTATCTTTTATGACACATGCTATGATTTGATTGGCTTAGTTTTACTTAGCCATGTGCTTTTGAAACTCTTCAATAGCCTTGTGTTCTACAAAAGACTAAGAGTTATTCTTTTTACAGAGGTTCAAAATTTACAAAATTACATAGACATAAGATTGGCATATTCGCCAATTTTATTTCTATTTCCTTTTTTATGTTCTATTCCAGTTTAAAAATGTGTATTCTCCATTGAAGTTTTTGAATATCAAAGCTAATTTTGAAAGCTATTTCCTTATATGAAATCTTACATATTTTATTGTTTGTTCCTATTGAAGAATTCAATGTGTTGCACCAGATTTGGGTCCATATTGACATTGTTCAATGATAAATTATGATTTGATGTTTCTTTAAACTCTTGCATCATTCTATGCCTAGCTGTGAAGCAATCAGGTAAAGTGTAGAGTGGTTTTTCTTTGATTTAGTTTATTTCATGGGGTATGTGTGGATAATAGTTGGGAGACACCCTTAAATTTTAGGATCTTTAATGTTTTTCTTTAAAGTAGATGTTAAATATTTCCTAAAATTTCTTTGAACTATTTGAATTCATGAAATATTCTTACAAATCATTCGTATTCATGAAGTTGTGGAGTAATACATGTTAATTATTATATATCTTTATAATACTCTACTTGTTATAACTACCATTAGACTTAAAAAATAGAAACCTCGTGAATAACAACAAATTTTCACAATCAACCCTAAGTGAACCTAGTGTGTCAAGCCCTAACATTCTCAAGCCTTGGGATAGCTAAGATAATCTTTAACCAAAAAATATTAGTGATTATTTTGAACAAGAAAGATAGATTCTTATGTTCATTTAAGCAAATATTTATCTACCTAGTTGTGTATGTAACAACCACGTCAACAATCAGGTCCTTGTATCTTGCCCTGGAGTTGTGTGCTTCAGTTTTTCAAGTCCCTTGTATCTCACCCTAAGGTTGTACATGCCTTATCCTACAAGCCTTTTGGTAGTGAGCCTTATTAGAAGAAGTGAGCTTCTATATTGTGAGTTAACTCACCGTGGTTTTTCCCTCATTAGATTTTCCATGTAAATCTGGTGATATCTTTTTCATGTGTGTTCCTTATTTCATTTCTCATTATTGTTGATCTAGTTAAGGGCTAAATTACTATATCTTTCATAGTTGTGGGTTGTTGACCTAGTTAAGGAACTAAATTTCTATATCTTTCTTTGTTGATGATCTGTTAAAGAAGTTTTTTTTGTTGAAGGGTTTAAGTTTTGAAAATATTGATTCACCCCCCCTCTCAATCTCTAGGTGTGTTCAATAGGCCCTAGTTAAAAAATATTTGTCTACCTTTATTGGGTGGTGTGATCCTTAGAAACATGTAAATCTTAATAAAAAGGTGATTTTAAAATGGTACATGTCACTCTATGTCTCCCTTGTTGCATAGACGGTTGTCATTGGACCAAGAGATAATACTCGATACAACTTCCAAAGATAATGAATCCATGGGAGGTGGTTTAGCCATGTCATGAACATGAGCATTGTGCTACACAACACAAGGATACCAAGGGTGCACACCTTGCAACAATCCCCTCAACACAAGCGAGAGGTTCAAACCCATGACCCAAGATTTGATACTAATTGTTGCACATACGGTTGTCGTTGTACCAAATTAAGATCAACCCTTTAATGCCCAATACAACCGCCATATTTAATGAATCTCTAGGAGGTGGTTAAGCCATGTCATGAACCTAAGCATTTCTCTACACAACACAAGGAGACCAAGGGTGCACACCTTACAACATCCCTTCTCAAGTTTATTTCTTAAATAGGTCTTTCTAGATGTGATTAATCTAAAAACACCTCTAGCTCCACTTTGGAGTCAAACCCTAGGAATCCCAACTACTACTTAAATAGTTTTTAAAGACCCCTTATTTTCTCTAGCACACCATCAAATTTATTGTAGGAGATGATGTTAAGTACGAAATCTCCATAAGTGAAATATTCTTCATAAATAATGGGCTAGTGGGAAAGTTTAAGTATTTATGGCCAAGCCTTTCTAATCTACATGAATGGATAATTAACTCCTACCATCTTAGCATTATTAAAAATATTGAAATCCACCCTTGTGCCAAGGGTTTTTATTATAGTATTTTATTGCATGGAGGATCATTATTTCATCCTTAGAAATCTTTGAACATGGGGGTAGCACCTTCTCATGTTAAAATTATGGCACCCAATATTCAATCCTTCCACATAATTTTTCTTAGTTATTCCTATTTGGGTTCATCTCCCAAATATTCTCCTCCACTTTTGGGTTAAATTTTATTTTATAGCAATTAGCAACTCATTAGGCAATTTCTCGACTACTGAAAAATATTCTTTAAATTTATTTCATACAACCTTTCCTTAAATTTCAAGGTGGAATTAGACACCTCAAAGTATATCTCAATATAGATAATTTTAAGATTGGATAACTGCAATTAGACTCGACCCTTGGATTATGAGGATTTTCCTTTTCACTACTACAAATACTACAATATGGTATGTGCAGGATCATGATGGGCCAAAAAGTGGCAATATGATGGGTATGTGGCTAACGACTTTTTTTACCCAAAATTGATGAAACGAAAAGGATTTTTAAAGGATATTCTCAAATTTCCACCAATATAAACTATGTTTTAATTTGAATTAAACAAGTAATTATTATTCATTTTCTATTTGAATTACGACTAAAGTCTTGATTGATAGGTTGATTGAAAAACATCAATATCTTTCAAGCGGTATAACATTTTTTGAATCCAAAACATGTGTCACATTCTATGCTTCACATACTATAGGATTAAAAAAAGAAAAATTTAATTTCATGAATTTTTGACCAAGTTAAGGTGGTCAAACATACGATTTTTATATTTTTTAAAAGTTGTAATAAAAAATTCATAATTAATTATTTACTTGGGAAAAATTTCAAAAAATATGCATCACATCGGGACATGAGTCCTCTACTTATATCTAAAATATTATAAAAAAATTTATCATTTTATTATGGTTAGGGTGGTCAGACAGATACCTACTTATTTTTCCCTAAAATTTAAGTACTCTGCATTGAAATTTCAAATTCTCACCAAATAGATTTTTTTTTTTTTAAAACCTAGTAGTTTAGAAACTACATTCAATTTGCTACAAATTATATTCTTACATATTTTTGAAATAATATAGATAACTTATTCAAATTTTTACATCAAGTTGCCTAACTTTGATTTTTCTGAATTTTTTGCCACTTAAGGGCCTATTTTTTCCATGATGATCCTGCACATACCAAATACTAGGCACCTTGTTATAGACTATTTGAGCCCCAATTTCAATTCAAATTGAAAAGCTTCATAGTAGAATGAAGTTGCTTCTCACTATTACTATATTAAAGGAACATCAAGGGACAGTAATTCTTTGTTAGAGAATTATCAATTTTTAGATTTAAGCAGCATGCATGAGTTAATGGTTAAGCCCCCTAAGGAAGTGGCCTTGATAAAAATGCCTACTTAGGTTATCTAAGACATGGGTGTTAATGTCATGCCTCCTCCTAATGGTCAAGGTTCATCTCTTCCCTTAATGATACAAAATGATAAAAGTACTAGAAAGAATGTGGTACAAAAGGATAATAATTTATCTTTTAATTACAATGACAAGATCTCAAAATATCTTCAAAACATGC
Source organism: Sequoia sempervirens (assembly GCA_007258455.2). NCBI lineage: Eukaryota > Viridiplantae > Streptophyta > Pinopsida > Cupressales > Cupressaceae > Sequoia > Sequoia sempervirens. The sequence goes on along the minus strand of VDFB02193867.1, from coordinate 47,241,692 downwards.
AAATAATTTCTTCATAAAGTAATAATTTTCTATTATTTAGAGACAAAGGAATCAAAACTACCTCATTTTTATATTTTACCTCTCAACCTCCTTATATAAAGACTCGTAATGATTGCATTGTGATGCAAAAGAACAAGAAGGTTTATTTTTAAAATGATGAGGATTACCACAAAATTATTGTGTTTTCTCATATGGAAGCTAATGCTAAAAAACTCAAATTGAATTAGATAGATCTTGTTATAATCCTATTCTAGGATCTATATACTTTGTTCAACACCCCTATTTTTGGGTCTAGTACTTTTTCCTTATAGCCCTCCATTGTGGAGTATCCTTAATCATGTAAACTTTTTGGTTTTCAATATATCAAATATAGCCCCCTACCCCACATTTACTAATATAAAAATTATAATTAATAAAAAAAGTAGTGGTAAATGCTTTTGATTCGAGCTATGAACTAGTGAGGCTACAAATGGAGAACCTCATCCCCAACATGAACATATAGAAATAACACCTCAATAGGGGTTTGAACCTTGGTGATAGGAACCATAATGCCATGATTTAACCAACACACTATGTCATTATCGATAATAAATAAATTTTAAATTTTATTTCTATTTATTTTTTAAATGTGTTTTATTTATACTCATGAAAATTATAAACTTTATCAATTTAATAAAGAAAATAAATATAAATCTATGTACTACTATTTTTAAAATAATAATATAATATAAATATAAAATTATAAATTAACATAATTATAAATTAAAATTTAATAAATTATATTTCTTTTAATAATTTATAATTTCTTTAAAATTTTAATTAAAAAATAATTAAATGATACAATCATTATAAAATTCCATAAAATAGATAGAGATGGTCATCTAATTTCATTTCTAAACTAATTATCTAGTACCTTGGTAAGGAATATGTTATAGAGGGGATAAAAATTTAGAATTCAATAAAAATATTATATTTTTATAAACTATAATAAATATATTGAAATATTTTTTAAAAATATTATGTGAATTTTTTAATCAATATTTTGATGTACAATGAGTTGTATGAAATGTTTTTACTAGATAAGTGCTTTTGACTAAAGCTATAAATTGGAAGAGGGTTTTGAAATGGTCCCAAAACCTTGTACAGTAAGAAAAAGAAACAAACACAGAGACTAATACAAAGAAACAAGAACTAGCAAAAAAAAGAGATAAGAGACAACAGAGAAACTAGCATTTAAGAACAAGAAAGGACACGAGAAAGTAGAAGATCCTCAACAAAAGAACAACCCTAACATGATCATGGAATTTCAAAGCCAAACTTTCTAAATAATTATGAAGATGAGTCAAAGTTTGATCCTTAGGGGCTAACCTATCTTTTTTCAAATAGGGTCCAAGTTCAACCTATTGGTATGTGGAGCCTAATCTAACTTGGTGTTAATATTTTAGCCACTTTACCCGATGCATTTTACCCCCAAATTAATAAGCAGGGGAACGCAAGGGGGGAAGGACCCCTCTTGTAGGGTCCAAGGGATTATTAAAGGATTTTTATTTTCAATTTCCTATCTAATTTTGTTATAAAAAGTTATAAAAATTGCTTGAAAATGAAGAGTTTTATTGTTACAAATTGGAAACCAACACTTGTAGTTTTTGGACAGTCACAACTTGGTTTTGGTTTCATTCTTCTACATGGAATTAAAATGATGGAGTGTGTGAAGTTCAGTACAATTGTTGCAAGTCATGTGGAGTTGTGTGAGGATCATCGTAGGTTTGGTGATGGGCGCACATAGCATAGTGCATGGTAAAACAAAGCAATGAAATAATGGATTTGTTGTTGCATGTTGCAGTTGTTTATTGCAAGTATTTATAACTATAATTTGCTAGAAATTGATTAATAAAATAAACTAATGTTAGTGGACATAACCCATTGGCATAAGGGTGAACCATGTTAATCTGTTGTCTCACTTCCTATTCTATGAATTTTTTTCATTCCTTTATTTTGTGTTTAATCAAATTTGCATATAATTGGTAATTTTTTCTCTTCAAAATGTCTTGCTTGCAATTCCTAACACAACCAATTGATAGTTAGTCATAGTTTTGAGCTTTCTCTTGTCCTCAAGCATAAAAGTGCTCACTTCCCGTACAAGGCCCACCATTGAAAATTTTAAAATATTTCTTTTATTCCTTATATTAGATTTCTCTTTAACAACATTCTAGCACTCTCTCCCAACTACAAGAGGAATAGTGGCATCATTTTTTCTAAATTTCATGGTTATCTTTGAGACTTTGATGGGAATGGGAGAAGTGTCCAACTATATGACAATTCATGTGAATCCACGAGGACTTGTAGTATATTTTTTCTCCCAAACACCACATTTGGAAAAAAGTCTTATAACATTTTCCAAAGCCATATTTGAATCAATACATACACAAAATCTAGCAAAGAGCTCAATCATTTCATGACTTTTTAACACTATCAACAGATAAATAATAATAAAAATTATTATTAATACCATGAATGGCCCATTCATTGATGTACTCCAAAGGGAGCATTACGATTCTAACCCAAATAAAGATTAAGCCAAGGTTTTCCTTGGTAGCATGAAAACTAGTAGACCAATTTTTTTAAAGGATAGACTTACCAAGAAACCTAGGACCTCCATATAGAATTCTCATGCTTTCCACCAGATATTGGAAGAAAAATAAGAAGAATCTATTTGTCATAGCAGCGACCTAAAATTGACCAAGCACACACCACCTTCTTAAAACCCAAATATGAACAACATCAATATTTTAATGGAAGCTCAAAAGCTACCCAATGAGAGCATTTCTCATGTAGGTAGAAGCATGGTCAACAACATCATTAAGAAAATTCAAAATGATGTAGGAACTATTCAAAACATAAGGGTATTCACCCAAATAATGGTCAAAATCATGCAAGAAAGAATTGGACTATAATCCATCCCCCATCACACCAATAGAATTAGCCCTAGTTTGTACCACAACCCCATCTGAAAAAACTTGAGAGCAAGGGTCAACCAAGAGACAATAAAGTCTAGGCAGGTGAAAGGGATGACTCCCTAGTGGAGTGAAACCACACACCAAAACTAACAACCCAAGAATAAGGCCCCATTGTAGCCCTAACAAGGCACTCATGAATTCCCTCATTAACAATATGGTCTAAATCAATACCAATAACCAATTTAACAAGCCGCATCACTTCCCAAGAAGGAGCCTTGAACACCATCTAATATTTCATAATTTTAAAAATTGTCAAGTCAACACCATTAGTGACCTGAGAAGGAACAAACCTAGGGAGACTCTCTGCAATGATTGACCAAGGGAGGCCTTAAAAGTAGCTAAGAAGATAAACTAATAATCGAGAGGAGAAGAAAACCTTTTAGCATCCCCAAACAAGAGCATAATTATCTTGGACCGTGCTACAAAAACCTTTCCAATGACCTCAAAAGCATGCCCCTACACCTCCAGACGAGAAATTGATCTCATTAACTCAACCAAACATCTACTTTTGAATCATTATCATTTGAAACATCACTGTTTGAATTATCATCACTATTGGCTAGGGTGCTCACCATCATTGTCACCATCTGAAATTTATTGATTTAATCATTGTGATAAAAAATATTGAATAAAAACTATTCACACATTTTTGTAAAATATTTCAATGTATTTTTATGTTAATTGAAATAAAATTGATTAAAAATTATTTACATTTGTAATCTAGGGCAAAATTCTAGTTTAATGTAAAATAGCATAAAAATTAGTCTTGAACCAACAATAGAGCACAAATAAGCATAAAACCATGAAATATAAAGCAATATTACCATAAATTCTTCATGCCATCATTGCTTCACCTCCATTTCCCTTCTCCATTTTGCATGAAATTACTTGATGCCCTCAAATTTGAGTATGCACTAGTAGCCTATGACTATGCCTAGCAAAATATTGAAGATTGTTGTCTCACACTAATAGCATGTACTTGCATATGAGCTAGATGTAGACTAGATGTAGATGAAAAAATGACAAGGACAAGAACTTTTGTAGAAAAGATGAATTTGAATGAAGGGCTGGGACGCAATTTCAATAAGATGTGTCAATCAATGACCAAGAATGAAAGTTGTAGTATGAAATAGAGTTAGGGCTAAATTAGGGCAATAATAAGAATGAATGGCTAGGATATAATTCAATCAAGGGTGTAAATTAAATGAGACGTCAAGAGATAAGATTGACATGAATAATGAGGTTGGCACATAAAAGGAGGTTGTAGGGGGATTCAAATAATTATAAAATTATTTGTTTGGAAAGGAGAAATGAATAATTAAATAATAAAAACATTATTTAATTATAGAAGACATGTGACAAGTTGACTTTTTCATTAAATAACAATTTAATTCAAAAGTGGAACATGTGACAAGCTAAATTGTGAATTAAATAATAATTTATTTCAAAATTAGAAGAATATTACAATTAAATAAATAAAATTTGTTTAATTTAGTGATAGAAAAGACTTAGTGAATAATTAAGATAATTAAGATAATTATTCAATTATAGTAGAAAGTGGTAAATAATTAAATAAATTTAAAATTTATTTAATTATAGAGGAAATAGACTATTTGTGACATAATTAAATAAAGAGTATTTATTTAATTAATCAAGGAGGAAATAAAAGATAGCAATGAATTAATTAAATAATTAAAATTATTTAATTAATAGAAGACAAATGACATTTTTAATTATCAAGAATGAAGGGGTAATTAATGAAGGAATAAAGTTCGCAGGCCTAGGACAATTTTCAATGTCTACAACATTTACATATATATGCATAGCTAAATTAATGAAAGTTCACTATTATATAAAGTCATAATTGTTAAAGTTTTGTTTATAATCTTTTTTTGTTGTTAATTAGTTTTGTGTTAAACCTAAATCATATTTGTAACTCGATTTAGGAGCACAAGTTTAAGTTGATACCTCTTTCATCAAGAGCTATGGAATAAGGCAATACCCCTTTCACCAAAATCACATGGGGCAATGATCCACACCCATCCCTTATGACATGGGAAACCTTGTACTCAATGATTTGATCCCTAGTTAACTTCTTCAAAACCATTCAACTTCACCAAAAGACCAAGAACACTCTGACATTTATAATCTTTTTCAATATATATTTTTAATAAACCAACACAACATACTAATTATTCACTTGAAATTATATTCTCTAAAAGTATATTTATAATTATTTTCAATGTAATATTTTTACTAGATTGACACATTAACATACCTACTATTCAAAATTATCTATAAAATAAATTATTTCTTAATGCAGAGGGAGAGCTAAAATGAAAGAAAATAATACCACCATCTCAACCCAATAAATATTCATTGTCATAGCATGAATGCAAATTTATGCATCTGAATGAAAAGGAAAACTGAAGTAACTACTCAAATCATACAGACAATCAAAGAACACAAGATTTATGTGGTTCAGCCGTAGCCTACATCCACGGGAGAAGAGAGAGAGGGATTATTATTCATGGTTGTGTGTAGAGATTTACAACGAATCTACATATAAAGGTTTACAACAGCCTTAATTAGGCAGGAGCAGATTAGGATAAATCCCACAATTCATGCAATCAAATCCCGCAAATCTCTCTGAATCTCTCTTCTCCAACACTCCCCCTCAAGTTGGTGCGAAAATGTCAATAGAGCCCAACTTGGACAATACTTCTTGAAACTTGAGAGTCGGAAGACCTTTTGTAAATATATCCGCCAATTGCTGAGTTGTAGGGACAAAGGTCGTGCGGATGACATTGGCTTGCACATTCTCCCGAACAAAATGGCAGTCGACTTCAATATGTTTAGTGCGCTCATGAAATACTGGATTTGAAGCGATATGCATAGCAGCTTGATTATCACAAAATAATTCAGTGGGTAGAGACGAACCATAACCAAGGTCTTGCAGCAGAGCTCGAAGCCATATAATTTCACTGGTGGTTGATGCCATCGCTCTATATTCTGCTTCAGCACTTGAACGAGCAACAACACTCTGCTTTTTACTTTTCCATGTGACCAAATTACCTCCAACAAAGGTACAATATCTAGTTGTAGACCTTCGATCAATTGGAGATCCTGCCCAATCAGCATCAGTATAGGCAGTAATAGAATTATGACCAGTCTTACGCATCCATATACCTCTGCCTGCGGACCCTTTCAGATACTGTAAAATTCTGGTGACGGCCTGCATATGTTGAGCCTTGGGAGCATGCATGAAACGACTTACCAAACTTACTGCATAAGAAAGGTCAGGTCGAGTAATGGTTAAATAGATTAACCTACCGACCAACCTTTGAAACTGACCAATATCAGGCAACAATGCACCAGTATCATCTAATTTTCCTCCACTATCCGTGGGCGTATCTGATGGCTTGATTCCAAATTTACCAGTTTCTTGTAACAAATCCAACACATACTTTCGTTGATTAAGAAAGATGCCATTTTTTGAGTAGGCAACTTCTAATCCTAGAAAGTACTTCAAAATTCCCAAATCTTTAATGGAAAATCTATTGTGTAGCAGAATTTTGAGCTTAGAAATTGCATTTTGATCATCACCAGTAATGACTATATCATCAACATAAATCAGCACAACAACAATACCGGAGTTACTTCTTTTAACAAACAAAGAAGGATCGGCATTACTTCGTTTCAGCCCATTCAACATAAGGATAGAACTAAGCTTAGCATACCAGGCCCGTGGAGATTGTTTAAGCCCGTAGATTGCCTTTTTTAATTTACACACTAAACCAAACTTGGCCTCTTGCGGATGCCCAAGTGGGATGCTCATGTAAACTTCTTTAAGATCACCATGCAAGAATGCATTTTTGACATCCATTTGAAACAATTTCCAGTCTTGATTGACGGCAAGAGAAATGAGGACCCGGAATGTGTTCATCTTTGCAACAGGCGCAAAGGTTTCCTGGTAATCTACGCCATATGTTTGTGTGAATCCTCTAGCAACAAGTCTGGCCTTATGCCGTTCTAAGGAACCATCACTGTTGTATTTATTTTTGTACACCCAACGACATCCAACAGTTTTCCTTCCTGGAGGTAGCTTAACAATCTCCCATGTGTTATTGTCATCAAGAGCTTGCAGCTCATCTTGCATAGCCTTCCTCCAAACTGCAATGGAGTTAGCTTCTTTAAAAGTCTTAGGTTCTTGATTATGATCAACAGTACTCAAGAAAGCTAGGTGAGACTGAGAAATATTATTATAAGACAAGTGTGCCTGTATAGGATAAGATGTAGCATGATAAGTGAAGAAATCTTTCATTCGCTCTGGAGGACGAGTTGCTCTACTCGATCGTCGAGCAGCTTGAGGAGATGTGGGGATTGGTGGTGCTTCAGGAACTTCTGCATCATGATTAGGAACAACATCCTCATTGGTAATGGTGGGAAGCGGAACCGGGTGAGACATAGACTCCCCCTGTGGCTGACTCCCAGAGTCAACACAAGCTGTAAAAAAAGATTCAGATTCCACAAAATGGACATCATGTGAAACAACAATTTTACGAGTGACTGGATCATAACATATGTACCCTTTCTTAGTGGAAGAATACCCAAAAAATACACACCGAGTAGAGCGAGCTTCTAACTTATCTCTGTGTATTGCTTGCTGATGCACATAACAAACACATCCGAATACCCTCAAGTGTGAGATGTCAGGTATCCTATTTTTGAGTATCTCCAATGGTGACTTGAACTCAATAACATGGCTGGGAAGTCGGTTGATTAAATATGCAGCGGTCAACACACCATGAGACCAATATTGTTTTGGGACCTTTGTTTGAAACATAAGGGCCCGTGCGGTTTCCAGGAGGTGTCGATTCTTTCTTTCGGCCACCCCATTTTGTTGTGGAGTTCCGACACAACTTGTTTGATGAATAATGCCTTGGCTTTGAAGATATTCTGAAAAAGATCCTTTAACATATTCGGTACCATTATCAGACCTAAAAGTTTTAATTTTAGCACCAAACTGATTAAACACCATAGTATGAAACTCTTTGAAGACAGAAGTCACTTCAGTTTTTGATTTTAACAAGTATAACCATGTAGCACGAGAAAAATCATCAATGAACAATACAAAATATTTATATCCATCATAAGAGTCAATAGGCGCTGGTCCCCATAAGTCAGAGTGAACTAATTCAAACAACTCAGTAGACATAGAAGACGATTTGACAAAAGGTAAACGAGTTTGTTTAGAAAACTGACAAACATCACAGACATCAGAATCAACAGAAGCAGAGGGACAAAGTCTTGACAAGATACGGTTGGATGGATGTCCAAGCCGTTTATGTAAAGTGTGACTTTCAATTACACTACTGGCATGATACGCCTTATTGCAGGAGTTTAGAAAGTAAAGTCCATGTGAGTATGTTCCTTTACCAATCGTCTTCTTCGACTTTCGATCCTGAAAGATGACAGATGTTGGAGAAAATATGACATCACAATTTAAAGAATTAGTAATTTTTCCAACAGACATAAGTTGAACAGGGAAGGATGGAACAACCAGAGCATCAGATGGAGCATTATGAGAAAAGAAACTAATTTTACCACTTCCTAAGGCTGAAACAGTAGTTCCATTTGCAACAGAGATATCATGCTTATCAGCTTTTGGAATAAAATTGGTTACTGAGGAAGAACTATTGGCCATATGATCAGTAGCTCCGGAATCAATAATCCAGGAATTAATTTTTGAATTTGAAGTAAGATAAGCATGAAGATTACCTGACACGTGAGACGAAGAGGACGGACTGTTGCCAGAAGAGATGGTCTTACTGAGTTGTTGAAGAAGGTGACCCAACTGATTGATTGAAAGAGACGTTTCGGCTATAGCAGCATGATCCTTCCGACCCTTGTATTCAGATTTGAGATGTGGATATAATTCCCAGCAACGGTCCTTGGTATGCCCAGGTTTCTTGCAGTGATCACATTGATATAGTTCCTTCTTACCCTTGTAGCGAGAAACATTCTTGTTTTTGTCAGAAAAATGAGGCTTTCTCTTATCATCCTTTTCAGCCAACAGGACATTAGATTCAATCTTCTCCGTTGATTCTGAGCTCATAGTCTTTCTTCGAGTTTCCTCTCGCTGAATAATAGCACAAACACCAGCAAGAGTGGGTAATGTGGCATCCATCAGAAGATTGCGCCTTATGTATTCATACTCAGGCTTTAGGCTACGAAGTAGAGAGAAATTTTTATCTTCTTCAGCACGTTTCAAAAGAGTCTGGGCATCAGTGGTATGCGGACGATACAGGTTCAATTCGTCCCACAGTTTTTTAAGACTCCCAAGATGTTCACTAAAGGTTTTATCACCTTGTTGGGCTGCAGCAATTTCAAGAGTGAGTTCGAAAATACGGGCAGCATTATTTTGGTTCCCATATAATTCAGCAATTGAATCCCACAGTTCTTTTGTTGAATTAGAAAAAGTGAAAATTTCGGCAATATGAGTTTCCATCGAATTGAGTAACCATGATCGAACAAGCTGATCATTGGATATCCAATCCTCATATCCCGGGTCAGTGGTTTGAGGGCACATTTTACCACCATTAACGAAACCAAATTTTTTCTTGCCACCAAGCGACAAAGTGACAGCTCTAGACCATGCTACATAATTGATACCATTTAACGGAACTGATGAAAGTCTCCAACTAGGATTCGAATCGAACTCAGCCATGAGAAAAAAGCAAGAAATAAGACGCAGAAAAAAAAACACTTACACCAGATTTGCACAGCAAAAAACCTTTTCTGGTAAATGTCGCTACAGATTTGAGTGGGATGGAGATTTGACCCCAAGACGTAGTCAACAACCTCCTTTAAACCATGCGCTTTATGCAAAAAAACTGCGCGCCCTTCTCTGGTACGCAGCAGATTTGATGAGGCTGTGTCTTCTGCTGACTATTCTACTGCAGATTTGACTTGAGCACAGGATGAAGTCGCACTGCTGCAGATCTGACTTTTCTGCTCATAGGATGAAGTAGCACTGCTGCAGATCTGACTTTTTCTGCTCACAGGATGAAGTCGCACTGCTGCAAATCTGACTTTTCTGCTGCAGATTTGACTTGAATCGGCTCAGGAGCACAGGATGAAGTCGCACCCAAAGAGGACACAGGATGAAATAATGACCTGCTCTGATACCATGAAGTAACTACTCAAATCATACAGACAATCAAAGAACACAAGATTTATGTGGTTCAGCCGTAGCCTACATCCACGGGAGAAGAGAGAGAGGGATTATTATTCATGGTTGTTTGTAGAGATTTACAACGAATCTACATATAAAGGTTTACAACAGCGTTAATTAGGCAGGAGCAGATTAGGATAAATCCCACAATTCATGCAATCAAATCCCGCAAATCTCTCTGAATCTCTCTTCTCCAACAAAAACCAAAGAGGAGAAGCCTGATTTGTTTAAGGCAGATCTGGAGTTTCGAGTCATTGTACAAATAAATACTCTCTTCCTCACAGGCCTTATATATTACTTTCCAAACTTTCTTCTCCACAATTACTTTCCAAATTTTAATGAATCTTGTAACATAGCCACTGTCTTTACATGAGAGTTCCAGCCATGATGTTAAAATGGGGCGACTGAATAAACTTTTCCAACCTCAGAATAAAACCAAGTATTGTTAAAATTGACTACCTACACTTTTTTAGAGGACGCAAAACAAACATAAAATCAAAATCAAACCTTCAATAAAGAGAGAAGTATTACATATATTTTCTTTATCTCAATGGAGTATGACGATCATAATCACAAACACAACTGAAAATTGATATCCATGAAATGATAAAGTGTAGATTCATTCCGGTGAGCTTGGAGTGCATGTACACCGTCCAGTGCACCAGTTATTTGAGCATCTTTAGGGAATTTCCTATATCATGAAACAACGTATGTCATGTCTTCTGCGTGTTCTGTAATGGGTTTGCCAAGTTCTTCGATATATCAGGTGTGATTTTTTATATATAATTTAAAATATTCTATTACTAATAAGGTTGGTGTACTTTATATTCTAGAGATTTTTTTCATATATAATAAAAAAACATTCTATTAATAATGTTCGGAAATGTAGAGGAAGAAGTTCTGTTATATGGAAGAGAACATAGAATGGGAAGAATTAGTTTACAAATGTTAGAATAAATGTATACATGAATAAGAATTAGTTGGCAGCTTGTTAAAGAGTTGGTAGAAGAGTAAGAACTAGCACTTGCACTTGCACCTCAATGAGGTACAATGGTTACACCGATAGCAAGATATACTCTGGCAATATATTGAAGGGCAGGGAGTTACCTGAAAATAGAATAGTACATGACAACAAATTTATCAACTAAAAATTATGCCTGCCAATTGCATTTGCTTGAAAGTTTCAAAGGCTTTTTAAAATAATCTATTTTTTTGCATTTCCTGCAATCATTGCATTCCATGAGATAACCTTTCTTTGAGGCATTTTGTCAAACAGTTCTATCTATGTTGAGCTTACTACGAATGTATTCAAGTGCACGGTGCAGATTCCATATGCTCAATGTTTTGTGCTTGTATTATTTGTTAATTTGTTTCTATATACAGGAGACGTGTCAAATTCCACTTACAGTACAATTAAAGTATCTTTGACCATAAATACAACATCAAATCCCCCAACCCTGCATCGTTGTAGGGATTAGCCAAATTGAAAACAAAACTAAATTGCTAATATTCATCCACCAGATTCCATCTCTGTGTAGGTCTTTGATTGTCAGTTGCATGATGATTCTCAAGAACTTGTTTTTCCTGAAGATAAATTTATCCTTTGCTTACCTGTGTTCTCTTGATTTTATTACCTTTCATTCATTGTTCTCTGAATTATAAAGAACCAAGTCATTTTGGATAGTAAAATAGCATAAAAAATCAATAGATAGTATCAACATAAGAGTATATAAGAGTATAAGATCAGGTAAAATCTGTTAATGATATGCATATCAACTAACTATTTTCCAAACTCTTAAGGTAGAGAAAATCAAAAAACTATCTATTGCCAAAGGATTTATTCAACATGCACCACCGAAGACTTTCATCAAATAGATTACAACAGCTAGAAAAACCTAATCTTCAAAAGTGGAGGTAGAAAAGACCCCTCAATTTGGATCAACCCAATATTGGCTAAATATTTGTTTAAAAAATTAAGAGAAAATGAGCAAAGGGGAAGAAAAGGGTAAAAGAACAACTAAATGTGTGTGGTTTACTCTACAAGATTGTTGTGTAACCTTGAGAAGGTTGGGTATTCAAACAATGAGGGGCCTTATTGTTGTTTCTTGATTTTAAGAAGTTTTTTGACAACATTTGGAAGAGCTGTGAAGGAGAATGCAACAAACAGGGGTTCCGGCTATATAGATTTCAATAATAGATAGATCATATGAGAGTCAAAGTCAAGATAAATACAAAATTTGTTGTGTGGCAATGATAAGAAAATGGAACACGGCAGCCCCAACCTCATGCACCTTCTTTAGGATCTACATTGATAAACATGATGTCTGATTAATCTAAGACTACAGTTGGAGGCATCACTATCACAAGATATGTTACCAAACAGTTCTTTATGCAAATGATGTGATACTTGTGAGTAGGACCACACATAGCTTGAAAACAAGTGACTGTCAACTCCAAAGTCATCCAGTAAGGAAGCAAAAATGAGTAATATTACCACTGGAACAGAAGTAATTAAATTCACTCTAAAAAGCTAGAAAAAAAAGGAAAAAGAAAAATGTTTCCCTCTTATTGCAGATTATAACTCTCCCTTACAGCTGACTATAACCATTATTGCAGATTATAAGTCTCCCTTACAGCTGACTATAACCAATATTAAGACACTGGTTAATAGAAACTTTCTAGAAGAGTTGCAAACTAAGGTGGCTTCAAGAAGGATGGGGAGACCTTTAAACCTTGGAAACTTGGGAAAAACAATTGAAATAGACAAAATTGTGAGATTGAAATGTAACTAATCTGAAAATTCTCGTAGCACCAATTTTTTTCTATAAAGTGAAGTATATGGATGTAGGTTTTACTTCTAGAATTTTTGATACATTTGAGGGTGTAGAATAGAATCATAACAAATGCTTTTTAATATTAACGCCAATGCCTCTCACAAATCTTATTAGCTAAAATGGACATATAGCACTCATTAGATAAGTGCACTAAGGAATCTCATAGGCAATATGATATGGATAAGATTGACTAACAAGTGACACTCAAATGACTAAAGGGTGGGGCATACAAGAGACCATGTACCTGAGAGAGTCAGAAATACAACAAAGGTCAGAGATAACATACAGAAAATATACACAAAAGCAATCAAATTTGCATAGAACAGTTTCAATCAGACCTTAGCACAATTTTTAAGCACTTGAAAGCAAACATCCCTTTGAAAAGAGAAATAGATGATAAAGATGATGCCACAAAGAAGGATCCAAGTAAGTACGCTGCAAAGTTGGATCATGGAACCAACTAAAATGTGAGTGGATGGAAATATTGTCAATTTCCTTTGTAGGGTATCCAGAAGATTTAGGATATGACCAACAGGTACAAATAATAGTAAATAAATCCAATGAATATCCACTCATGGGTTCTCAAACCATCTTGCACCAATTTCACTATTATGAACAACAACTGTTGTAGGCATAGAGACTTTTAAATTTTAACCTGCCAACCCCATCCACTGAGACCATGAGTATCTCTCTCATGCTCCATTTCAAAGCAAGTTTCAGTATTTGAGTAATTATAGTATATGCTTGCAGCAGCAGATACTCTAGACAGTGTGTCGGTGCCCTGGGGAAAGCTGTCTATATTATATAATCTTACACATCTTGATAGATAAACATAAAATTAGATATACTGTTTGGAAAGCGGGTTATTAAATGCAGGATTTTATAGATAAGGGTATAAGATAATGAACAAAAATAATGAAGCAGCAAAAGTGAAGCTTTGAAACCGAAAGCTATTTCTAGCTGTTTGAAGTTTCCAAAGAAATCAATAATGGGGTTTCTCCAACTATCACTGCCGTTACAGAGTAAGCAGGTAGTGGCATCAAAAAGTTAGTCTCCATTGGGTAATCTGTCATTGCAGTGTAAGTGAATGCCTCATATAGCCAGTCTCTTACAGGATCTACACTTTTGAGTTTTGAGATCTTTGTAGAGCATAAAACATTCATTTTACTTTTTTTAGTAATTATGGCCAAAGGTATTATCAGAAGCAAAAACAATTATCCCTTTTCTTTCCATGAAATTATCTGATTCCTCTGATGATATGTAGGAGATATTTACCTGCAAGTTCTGAAAGTTCTACTAATCTTTTGAAGAACCCCTTCTTCTTTGGACTGAAATTGAAGACCATTCCATGAATCTCTGATCACATTGAAGCAGCTCTGGCTTGCTTGCTGCAATGGGACAATACATAGTTTTAATTATTCTAAATCACATACAACAGCACATGTATTACAAAAATCTATGTAAAAAATATATGCAACCTTGAAATCATTTGAAACAATGTCCTAAAAAGTGTTTTCTGGCACAATATTATCAAAATGAAAGATAGGAGCAGATGATGCCACAACCCCAATGTCTAGATGGGGGATATTTCAAACGGAACCAAGCTGCTAACACTACAAAAATCAAAAACAAAATGCAATCATGAAATGTAGATTCTAACAGTAAAAAAATGATAAAAGTAGCATAATTAGCTAAGGCTTGCTGAGAATTGAGATATCCCAATGTCTCAACGCTCTTGTAAGAGTTATTCCTGTTTCTAGATGGCATTGAATTTCCATAGAACCAGTGCTGGAGACAAGAACAAAAATAATCCAATTAAACAAATATTACTTACCATAAATCGTTGCTTAACCTTAACATCTCTAAAAAAAACTCAGGTTGATATGACTGTTTATTATCTCATAACAGAGCTTAAATTGGTCTTTGGAAAAGAAGAAAAACTTGAAGGCATTTATCCTGCTTAATCTGTGTTTGAATTTTATGAAAAAAGGGCATTCAAAAAAAGCATTGAAGTTAATCCCAGTGCTTCAGATCATTCCAAGGTTTGTGCTTTAAAAAATAAGCCTGTGTTCAATTCCATGAAAACTACCTTCCTGAAAATTTGCTAAAACCAAATTCACAACTTTAAAAGAAAAGGGCAATAGTTGCCTGTTCCAAACATGAAATTAATGACTCTATAGCTCTTTTACAAAGTGTTTAGCACCATGTCCTGCATACCAAGTTTGCTCCATAAGCCACAACATAGCTTGGCTACTTTTTTTCACAATATAATAGAACATTCATGATTAGTAATTCAAACTCTGAAAACATATCTGCTTTCTAAAAATCATTATCTTCAAACCATTTTACTTTTCTGACTATGAGATTGAAGACTTCAAAAAAAAAATGGAATAGAAAGAACAGTAGCAGGAATTTCTAAGAACCTCGTGGAAAGCAATTACCACAAAAATTATGGGCTTTCCAATCTATTTTCTAGAATCACAAATTAGGTTTCTCTGTTTTAGAAGGAGAAAAGGGTATTTTTGGTTTCAAAGTGGTTTGATCCCCATTTTTTTTACTTCGCTAAATGATTCTGGATCAGACTTTCTCTCAAGCATAAAATCTCAACGTTTTGGGTCGAATTTAAACATGGCAAGCAGTCTGATCCAAAAGCATTTAAAAAAGAAATGAATAATTATTTTTTAACTTTTCCTGCAACAATATACTGTATTCTATTACAGTGAGGTGCTCACTCACCTCAATAAACACAAGGAGAGCTCCAAACTTTGGTGCATTCTCAAACAAAAAACCAGTATTATTTGCAAACCATTCGATGGTATCCTCGTTACCAGTATAAACAAAGATGGGAGCCTTGTCCTTTGCCCCACCCCAATGCTTGTCATTGATAAGATATCTCTGCTGGAAAACTTTATATCCTTTGGGTATTCGACATTGCTTAAATAAAATGAAGGCAAATTTAGCAAGAGAATGAATTAAGTGAAACACATAACCTTTTCGGTGGTAATCACGTCTAGGGTTGTTGCCAAACTGCCATGCCCCGCTCCTATTCCCTCCTGCAATCTTCCTCAACTCTGCTTCTTTCTATACATCTCTCCTTCTTCGTACTTGACGGAATACTATTTCTTTTCCCTTGCAGCTGAACTCTCCTCACGCCTTGAGGATCTTATGTCCCACACCCTGCTTCTTGAAGCCATAATATTGTGGCTCTGCTGCAGCTGAGAGGGAAATTGAGATGCATGCAATTATTTCGCAGGCATATCATAGTGCCCTCCATTGTTTCCCCGCCCGTGTTCCAGACCCCAGCATTGAGCCGCACAACTTGCTCAGCCGCCATGTTAAAGAGCGCGAGAGCTTCCTCTCTCATTGCCTCCAAACCTCTCCAACCCAGTCAAAGTCGACTGAGGCGACCTTGCCGTTCCAGAACCCTAAAAGAAAGCAACACAAACAGCGTAAAAACATGGGTCACTCCCAAAATTCCTTAAACTACACACGAAGGCTTTAAACTCAAACCTTAAATGCAGCTTGGCCAGCAAACATTCTGCTCTCAGCACCACTGTCGAAACCCGCACTTTGCTCACAAATTTTGTCATCATCATCATCATTTAGCATGGCATAAACCACGCTCTCCGCCAGACCTGCCATGTAATCATCTTCTTCATCTGCAACTACAGATAATTGCCCACAATTCTTCGGACCCATCATCTTGGTCTCCGACACGTCACCCAAACCAGAGGGCAACCACAGCTCTTCATCCTCCAAATTAGGCATAGTAGTAAACCCTGTCCTACCTTGGTACGCCATTAAAGACAGCCAGAGCACACTGAACAGATGGGCACTCTACTACGCCGCCCTCCTTCAAATGACACCAAGAAGAAACATAGACCGCTTGACGAGAACCGTGAGGAGATCAGACCAAATAAATCCCTAGTTTTTTTAGCCTACGTACAGGCTACTCAAGATATAAGGGGAACATACCATTCCGGTGGGATTTCCCACCGGAACAGTCCACCGGCATCAGACAGTAGACGATTCCGGTGGGATTTCCCACCGGAATCGTCTAATTAAAATTAATAGCCTATCGGCTAATTAAAATTAGATAAGTGAGGGTTAGTCAATGTCATATAGGTGAGTGTTAATTTCAGTTTAAGAGTTAGATTTGTAAGAGGAGGTTGGTTTTTTAGGATATAAATTCATGTGAATTTTTTCAATTGGATATATAACTAGTTTAGTTATCTTATTGAGTAATATATTTAGATCATGCCCAGAGATATTTAGAGATAGAAGTTGAGAGATTATTAAATTAATTTTATATGATTTTATATAATTTTCTTGTCTTTCAATGATGTATATAATATTTTTCTTATCATTACTCAATGTAACAGTATACAATACAAATTAACTACAAAATCAAATCGTATATTAACAATATATTCACAATTAACTATTAACATAATAATTATTACAAAAAAAATTCAAATTTTCAAATTTTTTGAAGTTGTACAATTTATCTACTATCAAATTTTAGAACGTGGTGGTGAATTTTTCTTGAGGTGAATTTTTCATGGCGGTGAATTGTTGGCAGTGAATTTTCCAACGGTGAATTGTTGGTGGTGAATTTTTTTAGAGCCAAAAATTATAGACAAATTTGTGAAGAGAAACACATAATTGACTCTAGATTGTTGTATAAATCCAACATTTGCTTGGTTGAAATGTGAAGGAAGAGATGATGAAGAAGATTGTGCAAAGTTGTTGAGGAGTCATAGAATTATCACTTGCGGTGGCAAGCATTTTGGTGCCCTCAAAACTATGTGAGACTCAACATTATTGATTGAAACCACACCTTTAATCTTCTCATTAGCAGACTCTCTGTCATTCATTGATCTTCATATAAATTGCCTAGAATGAATCCAGGCTATAATTATTTTTGTTGGTAAAAAATGTATGTATTGTTTGCATATGGCCTTTAAAGTGGTTGAGTAATGATGCCTTTTGTAGTTGAGAAAATAAACAAGGTTATCTTTCTACAATGTAATTAATATGAATTTGCAGGCACAAGTCATCAAGGGTCAAGTTGGACTTCGGATGGGGAATAATTGTACTTCCTCTCACTTGACCACTCTTCAAAACTTAAAATCCCCAAAAATATATTTGTTGTGGTGTTTCCCCACTAAAAGGAGGATTTTAGTATAGCATTATGTATAGAATAACCCCTGCACTCCAGGAAAAGGCTATCCAGCCCCCAAAACAGCATGGGGCATGGGATGTCGATGCCTCTGCATACCTGACGGTCTGTACGATGCTGCAGGCGTCAGGTAATTTTTTGGTTTAGGTGCCCATTTATTTATTTTTAATGATTTTATGTTCTTTTTAGTTTTAAGTTTCAAAATTAAAATATGTGTATAATTTTTATTTTAGATATGGTTTTTTTTCTTAAATATAATATATTATAGAATATGTAATGTTATATATAAATTTAGGTTTTTCTCTATATTAAATTTTATATTTTATTTTTTACATTATATTTTAATATATAACATTACACATTCTAAATATATTTATCAAAATAAACATTCTATATTATACTTAAAGAAAAAAAACCTAAAATATAAATAAATAAAAAATAAAATAACATTATTTTAATATATTTATCACAATAAACATAATATTCTAATAAAATAATGTAATATAATTTATATTTTAGGTTATTAGAAATTCATATTTTTAATATATAATATAGTATAAATATTAAACATATTATGTAATACAGATATAATGTAATAAATATATGTAATATTTTTTATATAAATATAATTATATTAATATATATTGTAGAATTATATATTTAAAATATATTTATAAATTTAGGTTTTTTTTCTATATTATACTTAAAGAAAAAAGTCTAAAATATAAATAGAAAAAAACCTAAAATAACATTATTCTAACATATTTATCACAATAAACATAATATTCTAATAAAATAATGTAACATAATTTATATTTTATATTTTTTTCTAATAAAATAATGTAACATATATTTGTGGTAAATGTAGTATAATTTATATTTTAAGTTTTTTTTTCTTTAAATATAATATAGAATGTTTATTTTGGTAAATATATTATAGAATGTGTAATGTTATATATTAAAAATATAATGCAAAAAATAAAATATAAAATATAATATAGAAAAAAAAAACCTAAATTTATATATAACATTACATATTCTATAATATATTATATTTAAGAAAAAAAACTAAATCTAAAATAAAAATTATACACATTTTAATTTTGAAAGTTAAAACTAAAAAGAAGAATATAAAATCATAAAAAATAAATAAATGAGCACCAAAAAAAAAATTACCTGCAGCATCGTACGGACCGTCAGGTATGCAGAGGCATCGGCATCATCCCATGCCCCATGCTGTTTTGGGGGCTGGATAGCCTTTGCCCTGCGCTCCACACATCCACCCTCTCACTGTAATCTTTCCCTTGCAGCACCTCTGACGCCATAGAATATGGAGTTCCACCTATTTCACTCATCCTTTCCCCTGCATTTCATTTTCGTTCAAATCTAAGAAAACGGGGCTTATAGAAGAAAAGATAGTTTGTTGATCAATCTTTAAGAAAATAAGGAAGAAGAAATGATGTAAAGGCATGCAAGATGTACAAGAAGCTTACCAGGAGAGGAGGCAGCCTGGCCAAAATCGACAAGATAGATGTTATTGGAGAAAGAAGTGGAAGCGAAGAGAATATTATCCGGCTTCAAGTCTCGATGTGCAACGCCCTTGCGGTGATACTAATTTATGGACTCCATGATGCTTTTCATCATCATTGCGGCCTATTTTTCCCCAAACATTTTATTCTCAATAATATTCTCAAAAAGATCTTTGTTAGAGCAAAGCTCCATCAAGAGCCACAGACACTCATCATTCTCATGAACATCACAGACCTCAACAATTCCACGATGGCTACACGCGAATTTTAGAATGGAGATCATGTTGTTGAGGCACTCCTGTCGAGGGAGTCACGCAGATCCGCTTTGCGTATGATCTTGTACGCCAAAACCTCCCTAGTATGTGTGTTTACACAATGGTGAATGCTTCCAAACATACCCCTGCCAATCTCTTCCATCAAATGGTAAAATCCTCCCAAGGGTAAAATCCTCGTAAATCAAGAAAATAGAGAAATATTTAGTGTTGTTCTTAAGCAACATTTCCATGATTTGAATAATAGCAGAGAGGTAAAAGCAACAAATGAGGTTGATGTCCACATTCATAGTAATTCATTGATCCCAATAATTCACAAGGGTTTAAATGCATGCAAAGGTCTCATCCCAAGGTGAGGACTACAAACATTTTTCTAGCAAATCTGTGGTATGATGAAGAATGTAAGACAGCCAAGAGATCGCTAAAAGAGAGGAATTTGGACAAAGAATATAAGAAAAGATATAAAAAATTAGTGCATTCTAAAAAAGCGGAGTATGTAAATGAAAGAAAGAAGGAGCTAATCTCTCTTGGGAAACATAATCCTAAAGTTTTTTGGAGGGAACTGCAGCAAAAGAAGAAACTAAAAAACAATATTATGGATGTCCAATGGTTAGAATACGCTAGGCTCCTTTATGAGCGGGTTCACGAGAAAGACCACCCTCCTGTTATTAACACATCAATGGAATTATTCATTGTGGATGATATTAAACAAGGAATAAAGAGTTTAGCAAGTGGTAAAGCTCGGGACATAGATGGGTTACAAGTTGAATTTTTAAAATGGGGGATCGAAACTCTTGCCCCTCACATGAACATAATTTTTAATAATGTCAATCAGGAAGGTTTTCCTATAGAGTGGACTACCAATGTGGTTGAATCCCTTTATTTAAAAGTGGTGATATTAATAATCCATCTAACTACTGCATAATTATGGTCAATCTTATTTTTGGAAAGCTCTTTGGGAGCATGATTGAATGAAGGATCAGCAATTAGGCAGAAAATGAGGGCAAAATGGGAAAGGGGAAAGCAGGCTTTAGGTCCAGACACTCTACCATTGATCACTGCATCACCCTTAGACACTTGATTGAAAAAAATTGGGACACTCAAGGGGAGGAATCTTATTGTTGTTTTGTAGACTTTAAGAAACTTTCAATACGGTACCTAGAGACAAACTATGGAATAAAATGGAAGAATTAGGCATCCCAAATGTGTATAGAGCAGGTATCCACAAGTTGTATGAGAAGGTTAGAGCTAAAATCAGAATAAGTGAAGGTATATCAGAATGTTTTGGTAGCGAGATTGGGGTTAAGTAGGGTTGTCCTTTATCTACCACACTTTTTGGGTTGTACATTGATAAGTTGGAAGCTTGGCTAAGCAAGGTCGATGGGGATGGTATTCAATTGGTAAGTTATGTGGTGAAATTTTACTTCTATATGCTAATGATCTTATCTTAATTTCAAAAATAGCTCATGGGTTAAGAGTACATTGAAAGCTCTAGAACACTTTTTTTAGGAGGTTGGGATGCAAGTGAACATCACCAAGACCAAAATCATGATTTTCTCATTGAATAGAAAAGATAAACAACATACCTTTCTTTTTGAAGGTAGTCCGCTTGATATAGTGAAATAATACGAATACCTTGGGATTGAATTTCATTATAAGCTCAGTTGGGAGACTGGTAGAATGAAAAGGATACAAGGAGGTTGGAAATCCTCTTACCTACTTCAAAATAGGTGTAGAAAAGCCAAACTTTGGGATTGGAAAACCAAGAAAACCCTTTTTGGTTTACTTGTCACACCAACTTTGTACTTTATGGGTGTGAAGTGTGGGGTAGAAATATGTCAAAGTGCAGTTGGAGACAAATAGAAAGGATCCAAAAACACCTAATAACAAGCAATCTCAAAGTTAAAACCATAGTCCCATATGAAATTATTTTAACTGAAGCAGGGGCTTTTCCTTTGAAAGCATTGGCAAAAACCTGATTGATAAGTTATTTAAAGAAGGTTGAAAACATGGAAAACCATTGTTGGCCCAAAATAGTTATGGAGGAGATGCTAGATCATAGAAAGAAAACTTGGATGAAGTAGAACAACAAATGGTTGAACAAGTGGAACATCAAATTACAAGAGTGTATTAGCACCAATAGTGAAAGAAAAAACTATGTGATGGAAAAATGTAGGACTACTATGTGGTCAAATCAGATTGGGCATAAAAAGGCACACTACTTCAAAGAGTTTAACCTGGCAAATGATCATGGTGGAAAAACTTATCTAGGTGCAACTATTAAAGGGAAAGTGAGGTTGTTAGTTGCACAGTTGAGGACGAAATCACATCATTTTCGATGTGAGACTGGTAGGTGGAAGATACCTAAGGAAACTTGGGAAGAAAGAACTTGCATATTTTGCAATAAGGGGGTGGTGGAAACGAAATGACACTTCATCATGGAATGCATAGCTTATGAAGATATCCATACTCAACATGAAAATAGTTTGGTTGTGGACAATATGCAGCAGTTATTTGAGGAGGATAAGATTAACCAAATGACCAGCCTTCTAGTCAAATTTAATAGCAGGAGATCCGACTTGGAAAAGAGCATGAAGAAAAATTAAGCTTGTTTCTCTTGGTCCCATAGACTGTTTAGTCTCGTGGATGTCATTAAAATCTTTAATTCATTCATTCAATGATAGTCTTTACAAAAAATGTTCCTCATTTTAGTGGAAAGAAAAACTTTAGGCAATGGACTTCATGATGTATTCAATATAGCGAAATTAATCCCACATTTTTCTACATACAAAAGAATGTAATTGTAGTGGAACCCATCAGACACTGCAGTCAACTATATTTAATACGCTTTTTAATACGTTTTGATGTACACGACAAAAATGTCGCTATAATTGAACACCTCTTGGTGTAAAAAAATATTGTGTTGAATTTCCATTCTTTGATTTGCATTTTATTTCCTATTTTTTAATATGATATCAAAGTCAAGTCAAGTCTAATTTTCTTCAAAGAGGGTTTTGTTAATAGATTCTTATGTGAGAAATGCAATTCTTAGAGTCAAAGTGGAGTATATCCAAGTAGAAATTAAGTTAGTTGTGTGTTTTTGCCAAAGTTTTTGTAAGCATTCTACAAAGAAGTGTGTAAAAGATAGTTGAAATTTGTTCTTGCAATGCTCCTAAAAGATTCAAAGATTTCCACAACTATCCATGTTGTCACCATTAGAATAGAACCACTAGTTTTGCTTGCAATAAACACCAATTGGAGGGAGCAATTTCAATATAGAATGAGAGAGCTACCAAAAATTGAAGATTCTATCCCAACCACCATCCTAAATTAGCAAAGGAGAAAAGGAGAAAAAAAATATGGTCATTTTATTTCATTAAATTTTTAGATTAATATTCATGATAAATATATTATGGCAACAATTGCCATAGGCAATCCAAATTGAGTCTAAACCACCTCTCATAGATAAAGTAAGCAACTAAATATTGTAGCCACTTCACAAATTTGTGCAAGCCCTCACTTAGTCATACAATTGTAACAAGTGGCATAAAACTTACCTCCACACTCCACATTATGCCACAAGTTAAAACAACACAAACACATGCATAGATAAACCTCCCAATAGATACTACAACTAAAGCAAACAAATGTAAACATGTCATACACAAATAGAAATGACCCACATATTCATAATGCTAGGAAAACATTTTTTTTAGAAAGAGCATTTATCTTTGATTATATTGATTATATTACAAAAGTAATAGCAATTAGGTTTTTATGGTAGAATACATGCAAATAATTTTGGGTCTTCCCTTGCTTTAACCTAAATCTTCAAGCTTGTACATGAACACTGAAACCTCCTTTTTTGTTCTTGATTTCTCAGTCTCTAAATTTCACTCCCTTCAAGAACTATGATCCCCGCTTTCTTCCAAAATCATTTATTTAAGTCTTCTTCTCTTTCATAAATTATTCCTTCTCACATTGACTTCCTCTCCTTTTTCTTTTCTACTCTTAGTCATTTTTATTATCCCTTATGTGGTATATCATTTCTTCTTCAAAGCATGAAGATAATTTATAGGTTTCTTGGAAGAATGACAACCACAAGATAGAATATCCTTATTTTTTGTTGTCCCTTTTACTCTTATGTTTTGTCTAGCAATCCTTCACAATAGATGAAATATCATATGGTATTTATTAGACACATCCTTTTGTATAGGCCTTCAATTACTCCCTTCATTTTATGCACCCATGTGATTCTTTAGGAAAAAAAACTTTTGTTTCCTATCCCTCTCTTCACCCTCTCAAATCTTTAATCCTCTTCATTTTGATGCCTATTTTCTATTTTATTTCTATGCCCTACATCATCTTGGTTATTTTCTCCTTAATTATGCAACATCTTATTCCCCTTACTATTGCATACTCACACACACTCAAAATATCCTAAAAATCTACTTAAATTCCTTTTAACCACAAAAATGGTCACCTTAAGCACTCCACATGCTAAAGCAACTAATTCCCTCTCAAATATAGAGCTCAAATCTTCAATTTGAAAACCTAAGTTAACCATATTAATGATAGGAGTGGCTTGGAAACAATTTAAAATCATCAAAATCCCTCTCAATTCATTTTCTATGCTACTTCTCATTAATGTCCTTGGATGAGCCGGTTGATCAACTCTAAAATAAATAGTCAATAAGTGTTCAAATTTTAAAATTTACAACAAAGGAGTGGGATGGCTTGATGCCTTTATATCAATACAACAAGAATTGATATCTTATTTGAAGAAGAAGAGTCTTTGAGGCCAAAATAATTAATTTTTGAAGGTTTCTCTCAATGTGGATTGTTGTCCAAAAATTTAGGAGATCCAAAATCCAAGAATTTGGAAATATCATATTTTAGAATTTGTAAATTTAGAAGAGTGGGATTCAAGGATTATAGTTTTATGAGGGTAATGAGATAACTTGATATAATTTGGTGCTTGCAAGACTAAAATGGTGGGGAAAAACTAATGAAGATGAAGATTTTAATTTATTTTTTTGTTATTATTCATCCAAATGTAGTTAATATCATAAAAAAAAAAAAATTCTTCATTAAGGGGGAGAATTGTAATAAATGTATAAATGATTAAGCATGGAAATAGTATTTTGTTATAGATTTGGTAGAAGAATCTAAGTCAACATTAGATATAGGTAAGTGCAAACTTAGGTTTCATAGTTATATGTGTATGAGTTTGTTTATCCTCTTAGAAAACCACGAAAACTTCTTCTATTAGATAAATAGAATATATTTTGTGTTAAATCTTTGTTATTTAGTTTTCCTAATTTTTTAATAATAAATAATTAGATTAAAGTACATCAAAGTCAAACATATATATAGAAATATAATAAACTAAAAGAAACACTAGGAAAATAAACTAGTAGTAAATTAATTTGCACCACCATGAATCATGTCTAGCAATCTTCTAAATTCCACTCTATTGGGGTTGTTTCCTATTTTAGACCTTAACCTAGCTCATAGTTTACTTTAAGATTAAAAAACAATAGAGATTTTCAAACCTTATAATTACTATAATAAAAAAAAATTAAAGGGGTGAGTACGACCAATGTGTAAGAGAGCTCTCCTCTCTCCTTCTACTTTGAGTTATCCTAGACTCGAGGCATTTCCTTTCATTCCTTTAAAATATTTAATACTAGTAGTTCATAAACATGGCCAAAAAAGATGCGTAAATCATAGGCTAAGCTTGATGACACATATTTGAACCCAAATTGGTTGTCACTAGCACTAACAAATTAACATATTAGAAATTACATAGAGGATTTAAAGATGAAAAAAAATTAAGAATAAATTCAAGGTTTGAGAGTGAAGGAAAACACATATCAACCTACAATATTCATTCTCGATCACAATCAAAAGCTAAAAGGCATGAAAGTGAGTGGAGGTGGTGGATGTAACAAAAGCAAAAAGAGCCCGTACAGTCATTAATCATATGGAATGGTGTTTCGCTGGGGAGATTCTCTTATTCGAGGGAAGGAGGTCTTATGTCTCGGCAGGCCATTTAATGTAACGTGGGTAGATGGGTCAGGGATGGAACAAAAACTTCATTATGGCTGGTCTGGATGCAGGAAGGAGATGGGAAATTACCCTTTCACGAAATATTTAAATTGGACAGTTCTCAATTCCCAAGAAAAGCAAGTAGCTGAAGTTCTTCAATGGAATCGACTCTGTGTGCATGCCAAGCCATTAGCGAAAGATGAAGACCATAAGGGCCGACCTGCACAAACGTGTATTTCATAAAATAGCTTCTCTGGTATACTTGGAGCTCTTTATCGACAGAATTGGTAGAGTTCTTGTCAATTGAAGACTTCCATCATGATGCCTCGACTTAAAAAGAAATTGGTAGCTCTAAAGCCTTGATAAGTTTTGATTTACCTTTCGAATTCTGTGTTTTTGAGTTGAATCGACAGCTTTAAGGTCTTGGGATTTGATTTTAGTATCTGTCATGAGAATTTGCATAAAGTTTATAAAGCCTATACCAGTGATTAAGCTTTCGACTCTTCCTGGCATGCATTCATGATGTACGTAATTTAAAAGATTTCATTCTTGCCGTGGAAGTAGTCAATGCATTTATTTTGGTTTCATCTATCTCCTTATCAAGAATGCAGGATCGGACTAATAAAGGTGCAAGTGATAGGATTGTTTTGACAAAAGTCCCAGAAGGAAATCAGTATGCCACATCTCTGCTTCCTCATTCTGCATGCATATCTACCCCGAGAACGTGTGCTTTGTGTTTGTGTAGAATGTGTATACCTGTTTTCAAATCTTTCCTTGGCAAGGGCAGAGAGGATGATGGAAATCCCACGGGATTTAACTTTACTCCTGCATTTTGCATTTGAAAAGCTTCAAGGTGTCTTCATTAAGCCGCAGCCTTCTCAATAGGGTTCAACCCCAATCCTAAAGTCTTTTGAAACATAATCTGCAGTCAAGCGTGTCCTAAGAATCATTTTTATGAGGCGTTTTCATGTACACTGTCTTGCTTGCATATTTGCATGGATATTCACCTGTCCTTGACACAAATTCATAAGCCCCTTACTCTTGCAATGACAATGCATTTAATCTTCTTCTTGAACTCTATCTCCGTCATCGAGGTGCAAGATCTTTATGAGTGCTAGAGGAAAACGGTGTTCGTTTATACTAAGCCTTGCAAGGTTTCAAGGCATTTTGTATAATAAGCCTCAAATATGTGCGTCCCTGTGTAAATTTAATTCTACTGGAGTTGGATAGAACGTGCCTGTAGTCAGTGGAAGTTCCAAAAGCTGCATCAAAACTGTGATAGGATGATTCATAATCTTATTTTGATAGGAATTTCTTCTTTGTGTAACTCTTTTATCATGGGAAAACATTTAAAGGAGGTGCTTGCTAAGCATTTAGAATAGGCTAAAAGGGTTGCACCATCACTGATAGACATAGTTCCTTAGCAAATCCATTTAATGTTAAGTGATATTAGTTTCTATGAGAGTCTTCTTTTGGTAAATAAAACTCTGCATTCAGTCCACTAAGTCTTGTATTTTGGGGCTTAAGCATCGCTCGGGCCATTGCCTTGAGTTATTTCCCAGCGTTGCCTAATGCCCAACAGTTGACATTCGTTATATGAGCTGCAACTCGGCGTGCATGACTATTGACTCACAATCGACTTTCACGTTTTTATTTTTTTGAGACCCTTTTTTTTTAGCAAGCTATGTCGGTATACGCTTCCATTACTTTGTATGCATGTCAACCAAAAATTAACCATTAGGTAGAATCCCCTCATTGTCAATGATATATTTTGGGGTTTTCTTAACTTCAATCTCAGAAATAGAAAGCTATCTAGATTTTTGAATTAGTAAACCTTTATTTTATTTTATTTTATTTATTATTTTATTTGTAATCCATTTTTTTTTTTTAAAAGAGACTTTAACTATAATGTTTCGATGTATTATTCTACGTTATTAACTCTTAAATTTCTCTTTCCTCACTTTGATTTCATAGTGGTTAAGATATTGGCTCATCCTTCTAGTGCCTAATAACTTTGTTGAAATAGGTCACCATGCAAAAGAAGACCACTTAGTTATATTCAAGACTAGTATTTTAACCTTAGGCAATACCTTAGTAGTAGTACAATAACATATAGACAAGAAACTTATCTATAGTTCTTGTGAGCATTGAATCATAATAATTATGGTAATATGACCTTTAAAATTTAATATCTAGAACCATTTAATTTATGACATTTGAAAACTTTTACATACAAGCATTATCTTATCAATTTAATTGCTTGATTGGGATAAAAAGGCAAACTTATCTTCATTGGTTATGCTATTATCATAGAATCATTATTACTATCAGTATGCATATACCATGTAAGTAAAGAAATGTGTGTTCTTGAATTCTTAAAACTTGATTTTTGTGGCATGAAAATAAAGATAGTATTGTTATTTCTTTGCAAAAGAATGTATACTCATAATTAAGTAAAAGAATGCACATGAATTTATACATATATATACATACATTTATGAGCTATACATTCTTTATTTAATATTGCATGTTTTTTATATATATAAAGCTGAAATATTTATGTTCCCATGAATGGTGAAGTTTTAAATTAGTTATATTTGCACTTGCTTGTGTACATACAGATAAAATGTCAGTGTTGGTGTTGTAATCTTTTCATATGCAAAGACAGTGCCTTGATAGTGTTGAGGATGATTTGCTATGTTGTCTTATGTGACTGATAAGTGAACTCCAATGTGTCCCTTCTTTATGTTTGGCATTCATGATATGCTAGATGTAGTTTTATATCGTTCCACTATTCCATTACTCCAATCAATGCATTGCTAGATTTCCTCGTGTTGGGTCAGGTATTCTCCTTCAAGAAGAATTATGGGGAAGTGAATCACTTCGTGGTAGGGCGAAAACATGCTCCCACAATGTTCTCACCCTTGAGTTGGTTGAAGGAGTTTCAAAGGTTGAAAGGATCTGTCAGGAAGGCTCAAGTTTTCAACATGTTGTATAGTCTTGTTAATGACCAAGAGGTCTATTATAAGAGAAATTTCCCCAGATGTATTGTCTTGTAATTAGCACTTGTACTCCAACTTTAATTATTTAAAATATAGTTCTTATCTTCTTTCTTTAATATTGGACACATGTCATCTTTATATGCTTGTTGATGTGTAATTTGTGTCATTAATTTTAATTTTAATCTATGGAGGTCATTACATTTTGGTATCATAGCTTAAGGTTCACCATTAGGGCCTTGAGTTCACTTTGCTCAGTTGTGACATTTGATTGCATGAACCTCCTAGAAGTGGTTAGCACATGATGTGTAACTGAGTCAATAGATGTGTCATGTAATAGAGAGTCTCTTTGATTTTGTCATTCCTGACAAGAAAGGGACAATGTTCCTTGTTTTAGAGTTCTTAGAAGTGAGAATTAATTGCTCTTAGTGTAATACCTTTAGCATATAGACTTGTGTATAGATTTTGACTATAGGAATGTGTATGCGTGAGTGCTTGACTTCATGTACAATTGCCATGTGGATTTTGAGATATGCTTGTATACTCTTAGGATTGGTGTGATTGTACAACTTTTTCTTGAAATTGTATTAAGAATCCCCATAGATCTTGCATTGCATGAAACAAAACTTACTTTATATTGAAATTGCATAGTATCATAAAGTCATTTAATTTGTATAAGCATATGTATGAACAATTTCATAACAAGGAAATGAATGTGTGTAGTTACCATAATGTCGTCAATTGCATGAAAAGAAAAAGAGTCAATTAAAAGAGTATATTCATGTCATGCTAAATATGAATAGAAATTCTAACAGTTGACCCAACCTCTACATAGTGTGCATACTAATATATTGAAGGTAAACTTGAATGATATGAGTTGTATGTTGTATGATGATAGTAATTCATTTAAAAGGACTCTTGTGCATGAGATGATTAGAATATCGTTATTGATGGACTTGCTTGGAGTGCATGGAATCTTGATCTCATAATGATGCATTCTTGTATGTATGAATTGAAAGTGTTAGAATACATGTAAAGTTGACCTAGTAAATCATTCAAGACGATGACTTAGGTCCCTAGATTGTATTATTCATGATATTTGTGTAAGAACCTGCATGGTTAATGCCTTGTAGCAGCTTGAGCAAGTTAATGGGTCAAGTGTGATTGTTATACTTTGCATTTGTAGCCATATTTAGTGTTAACATATCTGTCTTATTGAGTTATTATATGTAAAATAAGATCCTACCATGTGTGTAACCTTCCCTAGTGGACGTAACTAATTTTATAATGTAAACTATAAATCATGATGGTTTTGTGTTGATCAAACCAGTGACTTCGTTATGATGACCTTGATAAGTATGTGGATATATTGTTGTATCGAGATTGTGATAATAATTTGAGATATAGATTATGTAAGACTTTTGCGTGGGTAGTTCATGCATGACAAATGACTAAATGACTAAATATTTTCAAGTGCTTTGGCTAAAGCCCAAACCATTGAAAAGGATGGATAGCCTAGCAAACCTTATTTATATAATTCTCTGCCACATCCTAAGCATAAGAACACGTGTTCTAGTGGATAGAAATGCATGTGGATGTGTTAGGCATGCACCAAGATTCCCCTTGCCTCAAATTATTTTGAGATAGCTAGGCACTTGTAGGGTCAGGTATTCTTCAATTGGCTGAAGGATTTTGTGGAAGTATAAACCTCATGATTGGGTGGAAAAGCACCCAAATCATGTTTTTGACTTGACTAGCCATGTGTGGATTGATAGTGTAGACATGGAAAATATGCCAACACACTTGATCCTTATTTACTAACATCATTTCGTCCTAAATCATCTTCTTAGCTAGTCATCACCTTTTGTTCCTTAATTAAATAAATCAAATTTATCTGATTAAGTCATCATCTGGACTATTAATTAAATAAATCACTTTGTTTAATTAATGGTCCCTCTTTTAATTAAATAATTCAGCTTATTTAATTAAATCTCTAAAGTCATTCCATTAAATTAAATAAATTAATCTTTATTTGATTTAATCTAGAACATCATCTCCTTTTAATTAAATAAATAAAAATCTTTATTTAATTAAGTCTAAATCATATTCTTCTCATTTTGATTTAAATTAATCCTAAAATCTAAGTCAAAATGGTCAAATCAGCTAATCTCCTTTTAAATTAATCAAATTCTGATTAATGCTAATCTTAATCCATCAAATCCTCTAGCTTTTGCCACTTGCTCATGAAAATCATTTTAATTGATTTATTAAATCTCCTTTTTCATTCAAAAAGGAATCAAAGGATGGAATATTCCTCAAATTTGAAATCTCCCCCCAAAAGTACTTGTCCATCCAACAAGGCATGAAAGGCCTCTTACATGTCCTTTTCTTGAGCCAAGTGATATTAAATCCATCTTTCATCTCATCTTTCAAGCCATCTTTTGAATTTCAAATTTCCCCCTCTTTGCACATTGCCCAAAATGTGCTCCACCTTTGTCCACTCACATGTTGACAAGTGGCTTAATGTTATTGGTTGGTCTTTTATCCCACATTCATCCATTTTACCTCATCATCCATTTCTCTCATCTATAAATAAGAGGCTCTCATTTGTATTTTGGATCCACAATTTAGAGCAAAGTTACTATCTTCACATTGAGAGCAATTTCATCCATTTCCATACCATTTTCCATTATCATAGCTAGGTTATTGCAGATTTTATCAAGGAATCACATTGTTCTTCATCACCAAGTGGATCAACCTTCATCAAGATCAGCAAGCTTGCAAAGGAGTTGGGAAAGGGCAATTTTCACATCAAATTGGCACCAATTCCCTCATGGGATTGAGAGTTTGCATGTTTAAATAGGATTCCAATCACTTCCTTTGCTTTGTTCTTCAATTTCTTTCCTATTTGAGCATTTGTAGATGAATTTCATGGGGAATCTTGATTCTTACTTGCATTTGATCTAATATTTTGTTTGTTTGCTATGTTTGTGTAGGTCTAGGATTGGGGTTCTACATTTTGGCGCTAAAATGAGGGAAAATCTCAAGTTCTTAACACATTTTTTCACAAAATTCCATTTTTTTTCTATTTTTTTGGTGTCTACTGGAAACTGTGCCACTATTAGTCCAGCGATGCCATACAATGCTGCTATTAGCCCAACCATGCCATACAGCGATGCTACAAACTCCACCGCTACAACCTTCCTGCCCAGAAATTCAAATTTTTAAACTGTGATGCTGGTTTGATTTTCTAATGCTGGGATTTTCAAACTTCAAACTACGCTGCTGAGCAAAACTGTGCCACCATTGCACTCTCTATTCTACTGTAGAACGTTGCTTGCAAACCTAGAGATGCTATACAGTGTCACTTATTTCTTCAAACAACATCGCATATGTGGGTTACGCCGTTGGGGTGGAGTAAAAAAATCAAATTTCAATTTTTTTCAACATGTGCTTTTTTTTTCTTGTGATCATTTGGAGTCATTAACTTGTTTTTTGCCTCTGTTTTCTGGAATTAATTAGTTTTGTAGGTGAGAGTAAAGGAGCGAAGAGGAGTTTGAAGTGAAATATCATTTATCCATTGTATCAAGTGTCTTTAGACACTTTTGGAAGCAATTATAATTCCAAGTTTAAGGATTTTATCTCTTCAAGCTTTTAGGACTTGCTAGTTTTCAATTTGAGTATAAAACGAACAAGGAAAAAGGTTAAAAACAACTTTAGACAAACTTACTAGATTTTGTTTAAGGTTACCAATTGAACAAACAACTTTCATCTTTTGTTTTGGTGCTTTAAAACAAATCAAATCATTGTTTTGAGGATTTAAAATGAACAAGTGCTTCTTTGTTTTGTAATCACTTACCCAAAATAATACCATCAAAAAGACGTATGCACTTCTCTCATGCCTCACAACAATCTTATGAATCAAAAGGATTTTTGGTGACATTAAGTTGTGTAAGTGATTACCCACACACTTCAATTTGGATTCTAAAAATTGAACAAATCTTGAGAGTGTGAGTGGAACATATTACGTGTGTTCTCTCTTTGTTTAGATCAACAAAGATAGATCGAACTACAGATATGTTGCTCACTTTTGTTTATCTTAGAGGGTCTACCTTTTGGGAAAAATTAATCACCCAAGTGAACGACCCAACCGGCAACACGCTAAAGCCAAGTGACTTCCAACCAGTATATAAGTGTGGATACTTGAACAAAGGCAAGTATCACAAGGATTATTCTAACAAGAAGGGAAACAATGGTCTCTCATCACATGGATGGTCCCCCACAAACAAAATTCCCACATTAAAACCCTTGATCTATTTGTTGGTGCAAGAACGGTCGTTTTGAAGCTGCCCCACACTTTTATAGCTTTTAGTAGAGATGGAAAGTATGCCATGGGAGTTTCATGGGTATTGATGCTTGGTTGCCCCGTATAAGTGAGTGTTGTGGAGGGGAGCTAGTGGGGTCAAGCATCTAACCATCTGCTAAAAGTAGGCGTAGTTGGACTTGTCCAAGTGGGGATTCAACAAATACACTCTTTCATATATCCATAGGATTGTGCATGTTCTTGGAATCCAAAAACACTTTGCTTGATATTAAACATTGGGAAAGAAGCATTCAACATGATCATAAAAATTTCAAACCCTTTAGAGGAAGCAAATACCTTTGAAAAAATTCCAAGTGCTATTGCTTGCCCTAGGGATTTTATCCTTAGAGGTTTCTAAGTATTTGGATTTTCATCTCAATTTGCTCTCACTAAAGTCAACAATAGGAAACTAGTGCCTTGATTTCCTTGATTTCCACACAATGGAATTTGTGGGATGAAAATAAATTAGGACATTAGACATTTAGTTTGAAAAGCTAAGGCAAGAAAGTGTTTAAGGTAAAAAGAATCCATTAAGCAAAGATTAAATCAATTGGACCCCACACATGTGCTTGTTATCTTTTGTCTTATTGTCTTCCAAGCAAAACATTGGTCTTTTGGTTTGAACTACTCTTAGGAAAAGCATGTTCTTCAATATCTTGGTCTTGTATACAAGGTCCTTCTTAGGTTCATTTAGGATCAAAATCAAACACTTCATCCATCCAAACATTTATCATCTTCATCTCACAAACAACTTTTGAACCATTGGAAAAATCATTCATACTGGACTTTTGGAAAATCCTTTAAAACAAATCAAAATCATCTTGTTTAACTAGGTGTGTGTAGATGAATCCTTCTTCATATGCTTAGTTAAATTATCATCTTATGGACAAGTTTATTCCAAGACGACATCTAACCTCTTGGAGTTTATAAGTTCATTATCAAATCCAAATCAAAAATCCAAAATTCCTAAAGTCTAGTATCTCTTCCAAGGATCTTAAAAGTTCAAACACCCATATCATTCACCCCTTTCATCCTTCATCTCATCATTGGTCCTAAATCCTTTAGAGGTCAACAAGGTCAAAACACAAAGAAAAACATGGAATATAAACTTGATCCATACATCATGAGTGGTCTAAATCAACCAACCTTTCAAAGCCTTACAATGTTGATGGATTATCAAAACTCACATTTATACAATCCATACATGTGATCATTATCTCCTAGAAACCTCAATGGTACAAAAAATGTGAGTATGTCCAATCTAAATTTTGGAACACCTTTCCCTATGGTAGATTTAAATCAAAGTCCAAACCTACAAATCTATCAACCAAGCAATCAATGCATGAGTCTTCAACAAAGCAACATTATCCCACTGAATCCATACATGCCAAATGTGAATATACTAAGTACAACTTTACCAAACATGACCATTTCAAATCCACACTTGGTAAACTTTGGGATAGATATGTTTTCAAATCATACAAATGTTGTTCAAAGACCAAACAATATGTTAATGACTCCATGAATTGATCCAAGTCAAGGTAACACCATGCAAAATCAAAGTTACCTAAATCAAGGAAATGTGATTCCCAACCACAACAATGTTCAATGTCAACCTATCATGCCAAATCTAAACATCATCCCAAATCAGAACATTGTCCAAAATCAATCACCACCAGGTCAAATCTCACAAGGTAACAAACGCAAATACACACTGCTTGGGAAACCAATTGAATCAATCATGCAATAGTTGGTGCAAGAAAAACTCATCATAGTTCCCACCTATGACAATTATCAAGAGCCCTTAGTGAAACCATTGTGGTACAATGAAAATCACCTTTGTGAATATCACAAAACAAAGGGACACACAACATCAAATTGCATTAGGCTCAAAAATCTCATCCAGGACCTTATTGATCAAAAAATAATAACTATTGAGGACAATGATCAAGATTCAACCACTAGCAATAGCAGTGATAAACTCTCGACCAATAATCATGTTAAACATGTTTCTACATCATCCAATGAGTTAGGGGACATATCTCAAGAATTTATTCCAAAGCATGATCAACATCTTTCACCAAAGGTCTAGCAATGATCCTTTCCAAGACATATGGGCATCCTTTGACCTCATGGTTACAGATACTAAAGGGATCCACAACTCAACATTTGAGCCACTTCCCATGCCTAATGAAGATATCCAAGAACCCTTTATAAGTAATCCATTCTTTGAAATTGACCCATGTCAAGAAATTGATCCAAAGCATGTCAAAAGCAATTCCAAAATCATTTGAGATCAAGAATTTGCATCTCCAAGCTACTACAATGATATAATGGACACTCTCTTATCTTTACAAGATGATCATATCCACATAGCACATACTCCTCTATCTACCCATGAGATGATTTCTTTGGATGGACACATAGATGATCTTCATTCATAACAGGATTCCTTTACTCCTGACATGATTACACAAAAGGAGTAGGTTATTGATTCCCATAGTCAAACTAAATTGTCAACATCAAGATCAGATATATCCAAAATTTAGACTAAGGACATCATGTATGGAGATATCCAACATTATCCACTCAAGAACGCAGGGCAAACAAAACAGGATATTCTAAAGTCAACAGAACAACAAATTGAAAAAACATCACCTGTAGTGGTCATTTATCAGAGAATGCTTACTAAACAAGACATCTCAAAACAGGTAGAATCAAAGAACAAATATGCTACTACCACCTTATTGGGGGCAACTATGTCTCAAGCAAACATCAACATAGGGAGCACGAAGAATCCTTATGATGAAATTGATGCCAATACTACAACCAGCCGCGTCATGAATCTTCATCCACCCATCACCCCATCCATGAATTGGAACCAACATCAAAAGAAAGATGTGAATCAAAGCAAGAAGAACATCATCAAAGAAAAAGAATCTTATAAGCATATCAGACAAATCAAATAAAAGTGGATACCAAAGAATACAAAGAAAGATTATCCCTATCAAACTCCATTAGTCAAATAAACTATGGGGAAAAATTAAAAATGGGAAAAGTATCCATCAAAGATGTCCAAAAAAGGAAAAAGCAAGCTTCTCAAGCAACGTACAAAGTATATCAAACAGTTGGTCCTAATTCAATGCACACTTTTGTATCCACCCATCATTTCTCATCTTCCAAAGTTTGGAGAGTCAAAGGTTCCAAACTATCAACCAATCCATCTTTTATTCCTAAACACACTCCATCCACACCTCCACACATGATATCCAATTCTCACATTGACCATGTGTTGGCAACGACCCTTCATCATAAGGATTTAGAAGGCACTCTATTGCGATGTGCACACAAAGACAAAGTTAACTCCGATATTAGCAAGGGAAATCAGGAATCTCAAAAGTTGTATTCAAGTGCATGTATCTTGGCAAAGCAACTTCTTCAAGCAGGATATCGATGGCACATTATGAAAGAAGCATCTACATCGACATCGCCAGGTGGTTCAACATGAGCTTAAAATCTTTCAAAAAAATCAAAAAAATATAAAAATCCAAAAAAAAAATTAAAAAAAAGGATTGAAAATAGTAAAGATAAAAATTATCATCCAATGAAAACCACTATAGTGGTGCTTTGGACAGGTACCATGATGAAAACCTGGAAAATAGGTGTCATGTGTAGAATCGAGCATCTACGTGTGCCATTTCAAGTGGAAGCATCTCATCTCATCCATAATAAATCCAACATTCCATCCATCTCATCCATAATAAATCCATTCATCCATGAACAATTTATCCAACCCATCTACATCCAT
Source organism: Sequoia sempervirens (assembly GCA_007258455.2). Taxonomy (NCBI): domain Eukaryota; kingdom Viridiplantae; phylum Streptophyta; class Pinopsida; order Cupressales; family Cupressaceae; genus Sequoia; species Sequoia sempervirens. Next base: position 47,204,400 of record VDFB02193867.1, on the reverse strand, counting down.
CTTCCACATTATCTTGATCCTGATGAAGTTTGGTGCACACTTTATGCTTGCTTATGGTAGACATCTTGACATGAGTCATTTTCATTGATACTATCCTATCCAACATTATCTGAGCCATGAGGCACTATCCAAATGAGCATCCTTTGTTCAAACACTATACCTTATCACAAGATAATCCTTGGCATTCTTTGCATGCTTACCATAGCCATCCATCTACACACCTATCCAAGCATCCATCCATGGCATTCCATACATTGCTAGACACTGGGGGTAGATATTTACATCTTGCTTCGGAAATAAATCTTAATCTATATCCTCCAGCTTATGTGGTGATTCAAACATTAACAAACATAAAATCAAATTGGTCAAAGCATTTGTGAGGACAATCTAAATCACTAGCTCATGGCATATTTTGACAAGATGATGTTCTTTATCAAGCTTTATCTTTCATTGAACATCAATCCAAACAATCAATATCAGTTGCATCTAATTTACACTACAACGTCATATCAAATCATTCAGAACAATTTTGTTCCAAAATCAAGCTTCAAAATCCTAATCAATCAATCTAATCAATCAATCATCATCTCAGGATATCCTTCCTATTCCTTGTGTTGCTTAACACTATCCTTGCATTGTTGTGTATCCTCAACAATGTTATCATCATCAATTAATCAAATTCAATCAATCCCTCATCATCTTGGGATATCCATCTTAATCCTTGTGTTGCTCAACACTATCCTTGCATTGTTGTGTATCCTCAACAATGTTATCATCATCAATCCATTGATCTGATCAATCAACCTTAGCTTGGTTTTCAACAAAATCCCAAAACAAAGCACTGATCGTCAAAATCGTGCGAAAAATCCAAAAACATTAAAAAAACCAAGAAAATCCAAAAACATCCAAAATCATATCAAAATCTAAAAACATCCAAAAAAACCAAGAAAACCCACAAAAAATTAGAAAATTAAAAAAATCCAAAAACATTCAAAACATATCAAAATCCAAAAACACTCGTAAAAAGTCAAAAAATCATCAAAAACATGGAATCCAAACTACATTGTCTCTGAGCTTAAACGTAGGCAAGGCTAATCTTTGATCAGCCCTCAAGACACAAAAACACAAAAACATTCAAAAAACACCAAAATCCAAAAACATTCATAAAATCTCAGAAAATCCAAAAACATTTGGAAAATTTAAAAATCAAAACATTTGTAAAATCTTGAAAATATACCAACACACTTGATCCTGATTTGCTAACATCGTTTCATCCTGAATCATCTTCTTAGCTAGTCATCACCTTTCGTCCCTCAATTAAATAAATCAAATTTATCTGATTAAGTCATCATCTCCTATTAATTAAATAAATCACTTTGTTTAATTAATAGTCCCTCTTTTAATTAAATAATTTAGTTTATTTAATTAAATCTCTAAAGTCATTCCATTAAATTAAATAAATTAATCTTTATTTGATTTAATCTAACATCATCTCCTTTTAATTAAATAAATAAAAATATTTATTTAATTAAGTTTAAATCATATTCTTCTCATTTTGATTTAAATTAATCATAAAATCTAAGTCAAAATGGTCAAATCAGCTAATCTCCTTTTAAATAAATCAAATCTTGATTAATGCTAGTCTTAATCCATCAAATCCTCTAGCTTTTGCCACTTGCTTATGAAAATCATTTTAATTGATTTATTAAATCTCCTTTTTCATTCAAAAAGGAATCAAAGGATGGAATATTCCTCAAATTTGAAATCTCCCCCCAAAAGTACTTGTCCATCCAACAAGGCATTAAAGGCCTCTTACATGTCTTTTTCTCAAGCCAAGTGATATTAAATCCATCTTTCATCTCATCTTTCAAGCCATCTTTTGAATTTCAAATTTCCCCCTCTTTGCACATTGCCCAAAATGTGCTCCACCTTTGTCCACTCACATGTTGACAAGTGGCTTTATGTTATTGGTTGGTCTTTTATCCCACATTCATCCATTTTGCCTCATCCCCATTTCTCTCATCTATAAATAAGAGGCTCTCATTTGTATTTCGGATCCACAATTTAGAGCAAAGTTACTATCTTCACATTGAGAGCAATTTCATCCATTTCCATACCATTTTCCATTATCATAGCTAGGTTATATCAAGGAATCACATTGTTCTTCATCACCAAGTGGATCAACCTTCATCAAGATCATCAAGCTTGCAAAGGAGTTGGCAACTTAGGGCAAATTTTCACATCAAATTGGCACCAATTCCCCCATGGGATTGAGAGTTTGCATGTTTAAATAGGATTTCAATCACTTTATTTGCTTTGTTCTTCAATTTCTTTCCTATTTGAGCATTTGTAGATGAATTTCATGGGGAATCTTGATTCTTACTTGCATTTGATTTAATATTGTGTTTGTTTGCTATGTTTGTGCAGGTCTAGGATTGGGGTTCTACAGATAGTCAGTGACTAGCCATGTGTGGATTAATAGACAAACTTCACAACTTATGCATTACATATCATTACTTGTTTACTAGTTGTATGATACACTATCACTAGTATGAGTGATGTGTTTTGTAAGCATACTAATATATGAATAACACACTTGTACTTAGAAGATATAAAAGGTATGGAGTTATTTCTCATCTTGTGATTAACTTTATTGGATTTAACTCATGTACATTGATGATCTTGGATCGCAAATGAGTCTCTAAATGAGAATGATTTTGTAAGGACAATATATCTTTGACGAACTGAAAACGTGCATAGACGATCTATAGACACACAAGAGTATCATTTGTGAAAGAAGGTATGTGAATGAATTTTATACATATTTCCACTTATATATGATCAAGTTGTGATCTAGTTAATGTTAATCATATTTTGGAATTGTAATCTTGCTTTGCGATGTTGACTTTCCTATGAGGTGCTAATATTTGAATGAGCTAGAAATAGCACAAGTGTGTAAAAGGATAGACAGGAACATTGAGGAGGAAACATGAGCAACCTGGCCAACTTGTTGAACCACCAAGGTATAGTAAGCGCAGGTATACGTGTGCATAAATATGATTATGAAAATATGAAATTGTGCAAATTGTTTCTATTGTTTAAGTAAATTGAGATGTTTACATATTAATTGGATGAGAAGAAACATTTAGAATAATTCTTGAATTTGATTTGATTATGGGTAGTAACATGGACTAAAGTGCAATGTTGTTTCTATGAGTGCCACAGAAAGATCATCATTGTCGCGAGGAAGAGAACACTATTGGAGAGAGGTAACCTAGCTTTGTAAAATTGTATGGTAGTAATAGGATACACACACTCACTTAAAAATTGTTGCAAGATTGTTTTGTCAAATAAGCATGCTTGTTTCATTTTGAGTATGCTTGCATTATCATAAGTATTTCAAAAATGAAGAAAAGTTTGCATTTCCATGTAAAAGAATGTTAACTATGTGAGGTATGAAACTTGGTAGTTGCAAGGTGGCAAGACCAACTTGAATGATGCATCGAAACAATGCATTGTTTAAGGGGGGGAGGATGTCACATCTCATTTCCTTTAATAGGGGCAACTATTAAATAATTATAATACATGATTATTATTAATCATTTTTATGTATGTAAATATATGTTTAAGTATTATATATATATATATATATATATATATATATATATATATATATATATATATATATATATATATATATATATATATATATTATTTGTCTTTTTAAAATTTAAAAAAAAAACTCAAAATAATGCATGTCCTTTAAAATGAATAAAACAAAGCAATTCTAAAAAGAAGAAATTCATTTATCTTCAAATATCATCAAGATAGAAAATTAATTAATTAAAAATTTACTCCATGCATGCAATTCTAACGCATGAGAAGAGCAACTCCTTTACATGCGAATTAATAGCTAAAAGGCATGAAAGTGAGTGGAAGTGGTGGATGTACCAGAAGCGGAAAGAGCCAGTACTCTCATTAATCATATGGAATGGCGTTTCGCTGGGGAGATTCTCTTATTCGAGGGAAGGGGGTTTTATGTCTCGGCAGGCCATTTAATCTAACATCGGTAGATGGACCAGGGATGCAATAAAAACCTCATGATGGCTGGTTTGGATGCAGGAAGGGGATGGAATATTACCCTTTCATGAAATATTTAAATTGGACTCTGTGTGCATGCTAAGCCATTGACAAAAGATGAAGACCACAAGGACCGACCTGCACAAACGTGTATTTCACGAAATAGCTTTTCTGGTATACTTGGAGCTCTTTATCGACAGAATTGGTAGAGTTCTTGTCAGTTGAAGACTTCCATCATGATGCCTCGAATTCAAAAAAACCTGGTTGCTCTAAATCCATGATAAGTTCTGATTTACCTTTCGAATTCTATGTTTTTGAGTTGAATCAACAGCTTTAAGGTCTTGGGATTTGATTTTAGTACCTGTCATGAGAATTTGCATAAAGTTTCAAAAGCCTATTCTAGCGATTAAGCTTTCGACTCTTCCTGGCATGCATTCGTGATGTATGTAATTTCAAAGATTTCATTCTTACCATGGAAGTAGTCTATGCATTTATTTTTGTTTCATCCGTCTCCTTATCAAGAATGTAGGATCGGACTAATAAAGGTGGAAGTGATAGGATTGTTTTGTCTGAGTCCCAAAGGAAATCTATCTAGTTTTTTGAATTAGTAAACCTTTATTTTTATTTATTTATTATTTTATTTGTAATCCATTTTTTTTTTAAAAGAGAATTTAAGTATAATGTTTCTGTGTATTATTCTACATTATTAACTCTTAAATTTCTCTTTTCTCACTTTGATTTCATAGTGGTTAAGATATTCAAGACTAGTATTTTAACCTTAGGCAATACCTTAGTAGTAGTACAATAACATATAGAAAAGAAACTTATCTATAGTTCTTGTGAGCATTGAATCATAATAATTATGGTAATATGACCTTTAGAATTTAATATCTAGAACCATTTAATTTATGACATTTGAAAACTTTTACATATAAGCATTATCTTATCAATTTAATTGCTTGATTGGGATAAAAAGGCAAACTTATCTTCATTGGTTATGCTATTATCATAGAATCAGTATTACTGTCAGTATGCATATACCATGTAATTAAAGAAATGCTTGTTCTTGAATTCTTAAAACTTGATTTATGTGGCATGAAAATAAAGATAGTATTGTTATTTCTTTGCAAAAGAATGTATACTCATAATTAAGGAAAAGAATGTGCATGAATTTATATATGTATATACATACATACATGAGCTATACCTTCTTTATTTAATATTGCATATTATATATATATATATATATATATATATATATATATATATAAAGTTGAAATCTTTATATTCCCATGAATGGTGAAGTTTGAAATTAGTTATATTTGCACTTGCTTGTGTACATACAAATAAAATGTTAGTGTTGGTATTGCAATCTTTTCATATGCAAAGATGGTGCCTTGATAGTGTTGAAGATGATTTGCTATGTTGTCTTATGTGACTGATAAGTGAACTCCATTGTGTCCCTTGTTTATGTTTGGCATTCATGATATGCTAGATGTAGTTTTGTATCGTTCCACTATTCCATTACTCCAATCAATGCATTGCTACATTTCCTCGTGTTGGGTCAAGTATTCTCCTTTAGGAAGAATTTTGGGGAAGTGAATCACTTCATGGTAGGGTGAAAACACCCTCCCACAATGTTCTCACCCTCAAGTTGGTCGAAGGAGTTTCAAAGGTTGAAAGGATCTTGTCAGGAAGGCTCAAGTTTTCAGCATGTCGTATTCTTGTTAATGAACAAGAGGTGTATTTTAAGGGAAATTTCCCCATATGTATTGTCTTTTAATTTGCACTTGTACTCTAACTTTAATTATTTAATATAATTCTTGTCTCTTTTCTTTAATATTGGACACGTGTCATCTTTATATGCTTGTTGATGTGTAATTTGTGTCATTAATTAAGTTTAATCTGTGGAGGTCATTACAAAGATATTTTCTTAAAGACCAACTTCAATGGACATCGTTTATCTCCACCAAGAAAATAAGATTGGGAAATGTATAGGAGGAGGAAGGGGCATGGATATAAGATTTGTTATGAGAAGCACATAACACAAGAACATGACGTTGAGGAACAAAATTCTTCTTAAAGGTACACAAATATATCTCTATATGAAGACTTAACCATAGTACAACAAGAAGAGATAAGGAAGAATGAGAAAAGTGAAGGCACCAAGAGATTCAATAAAATGAGCATGGCTATAAAATGAAAAGGACCAAATCAATGATTGAATGACATCTCAAATACATATTTTGTCCCCTTAGGAATATTTGACCATGTCAAGTTGGAATTATAGAGGTTATCTATGGAGGAGAGGACTTGAGTTGGGGACCATAGAAAAAGGAAAAGATGATATCATTCTTACACAAACACATTAAAATAAAGAATGTAAAGTCCCAAATTTTGAAGGATATAAAAAATATTTAGGGTAAGTGCAAGAAGTTGGGTCCACTTTTTGACCAAAAAGTGGAAGCCTTTTTCCTCAAAATCAAAGTTTTTCATAGATGGAGTAAAAATTTGAAGCACTTACATGTATAATATTAACAAGGTGCAAAAATATGAAATGTAGGATTTTTTTCTAGTTTTGATGCAAGAGCATCCAGTGGTGTGAGGGCAATCTTGCATCACCCAAAAAGATGATTTCCATTTTTGTTCATGTTGTTTTCTTTTTGTAGATGTTTTTGCATTTCTAGATACCCTTTTTCGTCGAATAAGAGTTTCCAACTTTCAGAACTGCTTTTCTGCTTTTTCTGCTCAACTGCTATTTTTAGCAGGTTTGAATTTGAAGTCGTGGGAAGACAGAAATTTATGGGAAGGTTCAGGATGGAAAAATACACAGTCTAGTGAAAGAATCAGGTCAAGATCATTCACGACTTGAAAGTTATTCAAGTTCCAGTTTCTGCTTTTTGCCCTGAAAAACCTTCTGAGCTCAGTTTGAGGCACTAAACGATCCCGGATGGGCCTAAAAATTTGCGAAAACGCCAAAGTAGTCTGCCAAAGGCCTACTTTGTCGTATTATCATTGAAGATCCAACGGTCAGATTAAAAGTTATGGCTGCCAAAAGTTGGTGCATATTTTAGAAATGTGTTAATTTTCGACTATGAATTTAAACTTGAATTTCAAATTGTAATTTTGGCGCCAAACCGCCAAAAATCTTATCTCGAAGGTTGTTTTTGGTTCCAAACCGAAATGGGTCTATTTATGGGCTTGTTTCTAATTTTTGAGTAACTTTTTGGGAAAAGAAGTTCGCATGTTGCGAAAGGGGGATCTGGGTAATTTTTGTAATTTTGTAATTTTCTTTCTGAGACTTTTGTAGCTTGCATGTATCACAGAGCTTGAGGATTTGGGATCCTCTGCATGTAGGATTTTTCATTATTGAATAATAATAAAGTTTTCTAGTTGTGTGCATTATTTCTATGTCTCGAGTTTGCTCCCTCGTCAAGTTTTCAAGTAATTTATTCTAATACTGAGATGATAAATTTTGGCTTTTCATAGGATGAAAATGTCTTTTTTAAAATCATGTGTTTCTAGCCAGAACATGCATGTGTACAACCAACATGATTTGACCTAAATGAAATTATTTTTCTAATTAATTTCGTGGAAAGATGCAAATAATGGTAAAGTTTGGTCAAAATATTTTTTTATAATTTTTTAATTTTTTTATATTAATTTTTTATTGCCCTAATTTTTTTTAAAACCACGTGTGTACAACCAACATAATTTGAGCTAAACTAATTATAAAATATTTATTTTCATCATGTATAGAATGATGTATAGTTTTTTTTAGACTGTAGGAATCAAGTAGCCCTCTTATAAATTGCAATGCACTTGGTAAACTTTTTTCATGTGACTAGTGACACTAGTACGACATGCCCTCAGGTACCACGAGGATGGGAGGAGACTAGACCTCGTGACCTCTTTCCTGCAATAGGTTGCTTTAGCCAATCAAGCTAGGCCCTGCACCCCAGAATGATGTATAAATTGGTTATACATCATTTTAAAAAAAATTAGAAGTTATTAAAAAATAGTCACATATTCCATTTCAAGTATATGAGTCCCTTTGTTTAAAATTATTTAATATAAAAAAATATGTACAATAGTAAAAATACATATTTGAAAACTAGACATTGTCATTTGTAATGGGTTTTAATTTAGTGTAAAATTTCTAAAAAAAGGTTGTTAGCAATACTGCCAAAGTCAAAATTTATCTTATTGTTGACATGGCATTGTACTTGTAGGTCTAAGGCTAAGAATTGGGTTTCCAAGCCCAAAACAAAAGCAAAAGTACAAGTTTCAAACTTGAAATTTTAGGGAACATGTAATTGCTCCAAAATGTGTAGCCATTCTAAAAGAGAACAAGTATATGGTGTAATAAGAAATGGGTATCCATTTTAAAACCCAAAATGGGTGTTCATTTTGAAAACTAAAATAGGTATCCATTTTGAAATGGATACCCACTTAAAAGAATAGAAAGGGTACCCATTCCATATGGGTAGGATTTTAGGGTTAGGAACCCATTTCTAATGAGTACTCATTGTCTGTGAAATACATACCCATTTCTATCCAGAATTTTTCTAAGCCCAACACTTCCACTAAAAGTGGACTCCTTATCTTGATTTTACCCTTTAGTTGGAATGATTTATGATTGATGTTCATAAGGGGCATGGAGGTGTAACTATGCTAATCAAATAATCATGGCGTAGAATTACAAAAGTGGAGAAATAAGACCCAAATAAGAAATAGTGGTTGAAAATTTAAAAAAATGAGTTAATAATAAGGATGGCTATGTACTACTTTGAACTAAAAGGTTCAAATTCACACAAGAAAAGGAACTTGGATTATGAAGACCCTTATACATTGCTCAAAAAAAAATCAACTTTTAGTGCTATGAGGGAAGTCTTAATAATAGATAACATCAATGCAAGGACATCAAATAATCAAGCCCTCAATTTAAAAAATGAGTAGAGAGGCAAGTAATTCATTATGGTTGGAGGAAGAGAAAGAACAACTTTGGGAAAGGTTTTTGCATGATGGTAAAGGGGATGTTACATATTATGGGGAAAAATTATTTGAGTAATGTAGTTTATATGACATGATTATATGAAATGGTATGAGAGCATGGTCAATATCATCTTATCATTATACTCCATGACCATGAGAATGGTGTGCCACCCTCGTTTTCAAAGATTTCCTAGAGCTCAATATTTTGTCTCAGTGCCTCACATGAATTAGGTTATGTACAAAGTCTCAAGCCTCTCATATTATCCTTCTTATTATTACCAACTCTAAACCAATAGAGAAATTTTTGGTGTAAATAGGTATTTTGCAGGTAACTATTTAATTACTAGGCCCTTTTTACATGTTGAGTTTACTTGGGTCCTAGGAGGGAATAGTTTTAAAAGGTTGTTAGTTATCATAAGATCTTATCTTATCTTTTAGCATTTAATGATTGTGTCCTAAGCCATTTAATATTGTTGTCAAGGTAGTTGGACCTTATTGTACAGGATTAAGACACATTTCATGATCTTGTCTAATCCTATCTCACAACTTTCCTTAACCTAAATCATTAGCAAGGTATTCTTTCTATTTCTTTCTTGTGGAAGTTATTTTGTCTTGTAAGTGATCCTAGGGTATTGTGAGTTCACTATTAACTCCTACAAAAAATCACATTATATTTTTGTTAGTCTCACCTTGAATCTGATTCTAAATTTGTGAAAATAGAGATCCAAATTTCATATATCCTTTTATAAAATTGCCACCTTTTGTCATAGTTAATGATACCATCTCTTATAATCATTCTCCACATGACAACACAATAATAGCTTGTACTTCCATTAGCATCATTATCCCAACCACCTTTCGCCTCCACATAAACATGTAAAATTATCCCAACCACTTTTTGCCTCCACATAAACATGTGAAATCTTACTTTAAAAATCCTCCCAACTAAATGACCTTGCACACAAGCTGACATTAAAACTTGCATAGAGGAACTAATTACCTTCATTATCCTTCTTTCCAAATCTTTTGAATCCATGAATCTAATATTTTTACATTCTTTCCATTTATTGTCCATATGAACCAAATAAATATGATTATTAATTTCCACATACCCCATATTAAGGAAGAGCCAAAAATAGTCCACATTAGCTCAATCATTCTGATTACAACAACTATTAAGATCCACATCACCCAAGTCAAGAAAATAAAGTCAAGGCACTAATGAGAAAACATGTTGATTCCCTTGATAAACAATCTAAATTTAAGCATATGTAAAAGAGCTAGAACTAAAGATGAATTACAAATACTTTTATGACAAACCCATGGTTTGATGAAGAGTGCAAGAGAGTAAGAAAATATTTGAGAGAATGTGGGATGGATAAATATATTAAGAAGGAATATAAAAAATTGATATGATATAAAAAGGAGAGGTATGTGAACATAAGAAGGGAAGAACTAAAATTACTCTTGGAAAATAAAACCCCAATAGGTTTTGGAAGGAACTGCATCAACAAAGAAAATAAAGAAAATTACTATCATAGATTCATAATGGCTAGAATATGTAAATTTTTTTGACTAAAATAAAAATATCCCTCTAGTAATCAACATCGCCACTGAGTTATTATCCATTGAAGGTATCAATCGGGGCATAAAGAATCTTGCAAGGGAGAAAGTGCAAGATATAAATGAGCTAAAAATAAAATATTTAAAATAGGGTGTAAAATTCCTCACAACTAACATCAAATGCATCTTCAATAATGTCATTCAAGAGGGCTTCTTGAAGGATTGGGTGACTAGCATTGTTATATCTCTAGAAAAATAAATATATTAATAAACTATGGAAGTATCATATTATTATGGTTAACCCTCTTCTTGGAGTTTTTTTTTAGAGCATGGTTGAATGCGAGATCAGTAGATGGGAAAAAAGGAGGGAAAAAGTCCTAAGGAGAAAGTAGTTTCTAGATCAAAACATTCCACTACTGATCGGTGTGTTATCATTAGGTACTTGATAAAAAAATATAGGACATATTCAAGGTGAAGAGAACTTTTTATTGCTTTGTGGATTTTAAAAAGTATTTTGACATGGTTCTTATAGATAATTATGATTAGGATGGATGAATTTAGAGTTCTAGATTAGCTTAGAATTACTATTCATAGACTTAATGAACAAGTTAGGGCTAAAATTATAACAAGTGGTAGAATTTTTGAGTGATTTGGTAGCAAGGTTGGCATCAAATAAGAGTGACAAGTTAGAAGAGTGGGTAAACAATCTTGGTGGTGAGGGAGTTTAGTTTGATAGATACATAGTCAAGCAACTCTTATATGCCAAAGATTTAATCCTAATTGCAAAACTACTCATATTTTGGGAGAGCATTTGAGGGATTTAGTGCTCTTGTATCAAGTGATTAGGATGTAGGTGAACACCAAAAAAATCATGATCTTATTGTTACAAAAAAAGAAACAAATTAGCTTCCTTTTTGAAGGAAGCCTGCTAGAAATAGTGAAAGAATACAAGCACCTCGAGCTCAATTTTCACAAGAAGCTTAGTTGAGAAATATGTAGAGAAAAATAAATATAATGGGGTTGGAAAACTTTATACTCATTTCCAAATAGATGTAGAAGTGTAGAGCCATGGGATTGGAAAACCAAGAGAAACCTATTTTATCTACTTGTCAATTTAGTGATTCTTTATGGGTGTAAAATTTTGAGCACCAACATGTCAAATAAAAAATGAAGGCAAAAAGAATCTAAAAACACTCAATCATTAGTATCCTCAAGACCAAGACTTTCATTCCATACAATATTTTATTAGTCAAAACATGCACTTTCCCTTTAGAATCATTGACAAAGGTTCAACTGTTAATCTACTTAAAGAAATATCAGAATATAGAGAATCTTTGTCAACCTAGGTTGGTTATTGAGGAATAGTTAAATAGAAGGAAGAACACATGGATGAAACAAAGTGATATGTGGGTGAACAAACAAGATGTTAATATGTAGGAGTGACCAAACATTAAAGGTGAAATAAAAAAGTATGTAAAAGAAAAAAAAAGGATTCTCATGTGGAAAAAGTAAATTGGTTAGAAAGAAGCCTACTATATCAAATAATTTAACTCCGCATAGGATCATGATGAAAAATCTCACATAGAAGCTTAAATTAAGTGGAAGAAAATATGTTGATAGCTCAATTAAGGACTAGCTTGCATTGTCTTAGGTGCAAAATTGATAGGTGGATAATACTTAAGAGTGGGAAAATGAGAACATGCCTATTTTACAATGAGGGCATAGTGGATACAAAATGACACTACACCATGTAATGCTTGACATATAATGACATGTGTATCAATTTTGAAGACACCTTAAAAATGAACAATCTAAACACCTTATTTGAGAGGTTAGATAAACCTAAAAAACATTTTGATAAAAAAATCCATTTTAAAAAAATTATTAAAGATTTACAAACTTTATAAAATTTTAATATCTTTACACCGAAGGCGTTTCCTTATTTGAAGTTCCTATAGCTTCTTTTGTCTATGGACGATGAGGATTTTCGAATAGATTATGCAAGACGATTAAATGAATCTCAGCCATTCATATTTTTTGCCTTTTTTTTGGATGTTTTTGGCCATTTTTTATTGCTTTCTCATTGCTATTGGTTTCCACTCCTCCAAAATCTTCCTCGTTGGTATTGACCTTTCACTTCTCCAATTTGGCGAGCTACAGCCTAAAAATAAGGTTTCAACAAGGGTTTTAGAGTATGTTTATTAAAATAAAAATTACGGCCAATATCCTAATAATGAGCACATTTAGGTTCTAACATTACAACATTATTTATCCTATGTAGCTAAGTAGCATAATTGATATGATGTTATTGTATATAATAAAAAATAAATTATAAATAATATAATTATACTACTTATTATTATTATATATTATGCTTTTTAACAAAACTATTAAATACATATATAAAATTATTATAATTAATAATCCTTATTTATTATATTTTTATATAATACAAAATAAAATTAATATATTATATATTTTATATAATACAAATTAAATTATATATAATATAATTATATTTATTATTATATATATAATAGTATATATAGGTTATATTATTATTATATATTATATTCTAGAATAAAAATTATTAAATATACATATGAAATTATTATAATTAATAATTAATATATTTTATATAGATCAAATTAAATTAATATATACAAAATATGATAGTTTAATTAATCTTTGGAGAGATTAGGAAAATGAAAGAGAGATAGAGGGGGAGACAATTTTATATAGAGAGGTATATATACTAGCACTTGCACCTAAAGGAGCTTCAAGGATTATGTCGATAGAAAACTATATGCATGTGGCTAGATTAAACAAATAATAATTAGTGCTAAATGATGAAATGGAATAAATTTATACAAATCTAAATTTTTTATTTAAAGAAATTACGTATTATCTTATTATTAAATATTTGCATATAGATTTAAAACATAAACTAATGCAAATGAAAAAAGAAAATTGCCATCAAATTGACAAAAAATACTGCAAATGGAAATAGAATTTTCTCATCTAGTTGTCTTGATTATATGGGAAAAATAGGTTTTGAAGGGACCTAAAACCCTTTACAACTTAAGGTACAAAATGTTGCTCAAGAGATACTACAATTAGACACTAGCAACAACCCAAAACCCAAAACATCAAAAGATACAAAATGATGCTCGAAAGATGAAACAATAAACTATCAATAGCACCCAACAACAACAAAATGACAAAACAATAGAAAAGCAACTAAGACCCAACATCAAGAAATATTTATTTGGCTTTTATGTGATAAGTGAGATTTTGGAGGCTTTTACCTGATATTTTAGAGGATTTTACCATTATACTGTTGTTGGTTTATAATTAAATAGCAATTGAAACTTATTTTCCAATGACTCAATAGTGGTTTGCAGGTGTGGAACTTGTTTCATACTCAAATCTCTAATTACACGTAGTCTATTGGATAATAAAGAGAGAAACTCAAAAGATAGAGAATGAGAGAAAGAGAAAAATTTAGATAGATAGATATCAAGAGAGAGATGGAGATACAGATTGAAAGAGAGAGGAATAGACAAAGAGATAGAGCATGAGAGAGAGAAATATAAGAGATACAAAGGAAAAGAGAGAGAGAAAAGAGAAACTAACTTTGGTTGTTTCATGTCAACAATCCAACGATGGCATGTGGCATTGGCGAGTTATGCTCAAGGTGGCATATCATTTGATTAAGGATATTGTTAAGAAATGTGACTCAAATTTACTGGCTTGATTGACTTCCTAGAGTAGTTGTAATTTCCTCCTTCATTGGCCCGAGTTAAGTCGTTGGTTTTTAGGTTTTTCTAATTGAATTCACGGGGTTCTAAAGTTTCATAACCTCCCGAATTAGCACTATGAAGTGAAGGCTACTCCCTTTGTTGTCGGCGTGTCATGGGTTTTGAGAAATTTGTAACCTCTAACATGAGGTTCAGAAGTTTGGGTTTTGAGTGACATAGCGATCCCTTTGTCGGTGTGTCGTGAGTTTTGAGAACTTTGCAATCTCCAACATGAGGTTTGAAAGTTCGGGTTTTGAGCGATAGAGCGATCCCTCTGTTGGCAAGTTGCGGGTTCTGGGAACTTCACAACCTCTAACAAGAGGTTTTGAAGTTCATATTTTTAGCAATATAGCGACATTGAAGCCGAGGGATGTGGGGACCACTTGGAGTGGTAAAGTGAACATCGGAGGGACTTTCTTATATCAGTGGGAGACGAATTGGTGTACCCCCAATATGGCAATGGGTGACCTGGTAGCTTGTGACACACATCTTGGTGGGACCCAAGAGGATGGTGGATCGTGATGAAAGATGACAGGTGGTGATGACATAGAGGACAAATGGCATGCGGTCCCATGTGCTCGGTGAACATCAGTGAGATGGTAATGAATGTATCTTCGACTGGGCAGCATAGTGTTTGGTGGATAACCCTAAGATTGACGATGGAGATTTGTTTGACTGATTATCCGATGACCAATGTTGGATGATGGTGTGTGGCTCGAGGTGAACATGGAAACCCTAAAAGGGGTGTGGTAGTTGAAGAGTCAAAGAGAGCGGCGGTTACCGGACTGGAAAAGAGGCTGGGTAGTTGAGAGAGAGAGGAAAACTATCTCGATGAGAGAGATGAATCTTGTAGAAGGTGAAGGTTGAGCGGTTGTGTGACAAAAAGGTCGAGAGGTCGATGGTCGAGTCGTGAGGCTATGTAGCCGAATGAGATGTCTCTCACTGAGAGAGGTGGTCGCGATGGGTTATGTTGTTGAATACTCTCTAGATGGAACAAGATGTAAACTCTATGAAGACGATGAGCTTGATATTGTATTTGTAACAATACTTTTGTTGTTGAATAATACAATGGTGATCTGGGTCTTTTGGAGTGTGGGGTTTTTTACTCGTAAGGGTTTTCCCCACACATATTTGTGTGTTTGTGTCTTTTGTTTCATCTTTCATGGTTGTTGGTTTTGTTTGTTGAATCTGTTAATGGTGTTGTTGAAACTAGTTATTTTGCATGAGTTTCTCTCAAAAGGATCAATGTGGGAAATGAACTATGTTTGTTTCTACTTTATGGCATAGTAGTACGTGTCTTTGAGGCAATCTAACGGAATTAAATTACTGAAGGCACTGTTGTTCTTGGATGCTCTTTCTGAGATGACCCATATTTCCCTACAAGTGGTATCAGAGCCTTCTTCTGGGATGTGTTTCTTCCTAGTGTGTTGTTGGTTTTGGGTATTCCTTCTGTGAAGATTTCTTAGTATGCCAGGCTTGAGGAAATCTAGAGGAATCAACTGATGTATTGATCCTTTGGTGAGTGGAATTTCTTGCTTTTCTATTTAAGTTTCTATTACAACACACAACATGAAAGATGGTGAAGATGGAGAAATTGGAACTAGCCATACTGTAATGTTGTGATTTGAAGTTCTTGGTTGGAAGAAGTATAACCCTAATGCATGGGGTGGAATATTTTGTTCTATGGTTGTGTTGCAGCAAAGCTTTCATATTGGGTGTCAGTGTGAGGGGCTCCTTGATGATATGGATAACCTTGGGTTGTTGTTCAATCATGGAGTAATGTGCTTATGTTGGGTGTTTTTCCTGGTATTGGAAGGCACAGTCTTATGGTACCCTGATTGCATGAAGGCTATGGAGTTGATCATTGGATGGTATGGAAGCTTCTGAAATAGCCCAACTCTCTCTCAAATGCATGTGCATGTTGGTGGTTTTGGATTTGGCTTGGAATGGGCCTAGAGTTCCTTAACTATTGTTTCCTTTTAAGAATGTTTTGTACTTTCATGGCTTTGTGGTTTTGCAAGTTTTACATAGTCAAGCAAAACTTGTGGTTATGTGGAGCTGGTGTTAAGCTATTTTATGTTGCAGCTCAACATGGTATGAGGAGGTGATATTTTGTCTCTGCATGAGAGTGTTGGTATGTGGTTTGTCACTCAACATTATTGTGGTGTTGCTTGTTGGGTTCCTAGACTATAGTGCTCGAGTTGTGGACATGAGTGGCAAATCAGATCTTAGCTTGATCTGGTGCTTGAGTCATGTTGTCTACAAGGTAAATTCTCTTTGAGATCTCAGTTTTGCAGTTTCCAGTGTGATGATGGTTTTGCATGTTTTTGTTGAATGGATCTACGAGTTGCACAATGTTGTGGGTTGTCTTTAACTACATAATTGCTCTGAGACAACTTAGAAGTGGACTGTCTATATTCATGAGATTTGATTTTGGGTTGGTGCAGACTTGTTAGTTGGCCTTTTCTATGGTCACTTGTGCATTGGTGTGGTTGCTTTCAGATGTGAGGATGGATGGTGTTGAGTACCTAAATAGTTGGTTATCGGGACCTGTAGCTTGTTGTATCACGATGTCATGGATAGCTTGGATACACTACTTTATGTAAGCTTTTGATAGTGATGGTAATTTTTCTACTTGGTTTTGGAGATCTTGGTGTTTCTTGGTAATATGTTAATGAGTAGACTTGAAGGATTTCCAGATTAGCAGATGTTTGGTCATGATGCTTGAGAACTTAGTTGTCACGATTCAGTGGGAGCTTTAGCAATGGTTGTGGATTCATCACTTACTGATGGATGGTCTTCTCTAGTGTTACAGATGTTACCAGGAGGAGCTCTTAGATCATGTTGTTGCAAAAGGGTTCTTTCACATTTCATGGACACTATTTCAAGATGTGAAACATCTCGTAACCATGGAGGATTCTTGGAGTCTTTGGTTTAGCTGTTGGTGGTGCTTGATAGGTGATGTTGGTTTAGAGTTTATTTTGTTTCATGTCATGGCATACTCTTGTTTGCGCATTAGAGTTTTGGCGTGATGTGTTTCTCTTGAGACCATGGTATGTTCACCTGGAGAATGGGATCTCCTAAGGGGGATGTTTAGATCATGATGTCATGATAAGTTCCTAATTCAGATGAATGGAGCGTTGACAGTGGTCTAGTGATTCTCTATGTTTTGGGTGCATTGGTCATATGCTTGAGAACTTCATGATAGTGTAGTGATGCATTTGGATTTTAGCATGAGATGATCATTTACAGATGCTCATGGATACATGGAGAATAAGGTGAGGTTGTAATTATCTTATGAGAGAAGTGTTGTTGATGGTTACTCTTGATGAAGATTTCAGCAGAAAGTTCGAGGAGCCTATACACCTTGGTTGGACATGATTTGAACAAAGACCAATGAGGAGATTTCTCTTGGAGAAGTCATGATGGCTTGCATACCTTTGAGGAGCATTCTCATTCCCCACTCTTCTTCTACTCAGCAGTTTATCACTTGAGAGGTATTGCCCATTGTTTCTCTTAGGTGTTTTATGCTTTGTTTCATGGATATGGATCTTGAACTGCTATTAGATGATTATGAAGGATCCATAGTGAGAGATGGATAGCATGGTTATCTCCTTATGCATTGTGATTACATTCGTTGATGTTGAGTTTAGGAGATGCATTGGGCATATTTCCTGAAATGGGAAATGAATTAGTTTGATCTTCTTTAAGAAGCTTACATCCATGTAGTCACATGATATATATGTTATGTATGATCTTGGAGATTGAACGGTTGGATGTTGTTAAGGCTTTTCTTTTGGGGTGTTGTGAAGGTGATCATACTTGAAACAATTGGCATTTAGAGGTGTACATGTAGGAGGATTTTCTACAGGTACATGATGTGCAAAGGTGCTCTCTTTAGTCTCAGTTCTCTTCCTTGATGTTTGGTTTCACATTACATTGGTATGAGGTTGTTCTTTATCTCTTTCCTTTGTTGCATGTGTAAAGAAATTGGGAGAGTTGTGTAGACTTGTGATGAGAACTATTCATACACGTTGTCAGTTTATAGATTATGCATATCATTGTGGATGATTCCTTGGTGCTACATGATGTGGTTTACACCTCTTATAAGATGCTATTGGTAGACTTGGTATGCCTTGATCTTTTCAGATTCATTACCCATGCAACGGGAGTTCCTGGATGTGTTTTTTCTTCTTCAACTGATTAGCACATGGAGCTTGTATTTGTTGTTGATGGGTTGGTTATGGAGTGGCATGAGTTTGTTGATGTTGATACCTTGGAGGTATGTGTGATTGGATGGAATAGCACTTGTTGTGGGTGCTATTTTCAGTCACATGGGTTGATCAATTGGATGGGAGCAGTCAGTTTTCTGATTGTTCTTTTAACTGATGTTATGTCTTGCTTTCTGGAGAAGGTCTTCATGGTTATGTTCTAGTTTGGGATTTGAATTTAATATTACTTTTGTATAGCATGTGAACAAAGTGGAGTGGTGCCAGTGTTGAAGCCCTTTCCATTTGTAGGATCTGATGCTTGTGTTCTTGAGACTAGTGCATATATGCCTTGGCTCGTTCCTTTTTTCCTGTGGTGGATGGCTGGAACTATTGCCAGAGTTGGTGGACATCTTAGATGTCATTACAGGTGTATTAGTTGGATTGCTAAAGCATTGTTTAAGATTCTTGAGTTTTCTTTGGAAGGATCCAGTACATTCTTCATCAAGTGGGAGAATGTTGAGAAATGTGACTTAAATTTATTGGCTTGATCGACTTCCTGGATCAATTGTGATTTCCTCCTTCATCGGCCTAAGTTAAGTCACTGGTTTTCAAGCTTTTCTAACTCAATTCATGGGGTTCTAAAGTTTCATAACCTCCCAACTTAGTGACTGTGAAGCGAGGGATACTCCCTTTGTTGTCAGTGTGTCAGTTTTTGAGAACTTCGTGACCTCCGACATGAGGCTCAAAAGTTTAGTTTTTGAGCGACAAATCAATCCCTTTGTTGGCATGTTGTAGGTTTTGAGAACTTCATAACCTCCGACATGAGGTTCAAAAGTTTGGGTTTTGAGCGATAGAATGATCCCTTTGTCGATGAGTCATGGGTTCTGGGAACTTCACAACCTCTGACAAGAGGTTTTGAAGTCTAGTTTTTCAATGATATAGCAACTTTGAATTTGAGGGATGTGGGGACCACTTGGAGTGGTGAAGTGAACATTGGAAAAACTTTCTTATATCAGTGGAAGATGAATTAGTGTCCCCCTGATATGGAAATGGGTGACTCAGTAGCCTGTGATTGACGTCTTGGTGGGACCTGATAGGATGGTGGATCGTGATGAAGGCCAACAGGTGGTGATGGCATGGAGTACATATGGCATGTGGGCCCATGTGCTCAATGAACATCAGTGAGATGGTAATGAATGCCTCTTCGACTGGGCGGCATGGTGTTTGGTGGATAACCCTAAGTTCGGCGATGGAGATTTGTTCGACTACGTATCTGATGGCCAATGTTGGATGATGGTGTGTGGCTCAAGGTGAACATGGAAACCCTAAAAGGGGTATGATAGTTGAAGAGTTGAAGAGAGCGGCGGTTACCAGACTAGCCAAGAGGCTGGGTAGCTGGGAGAGAGAGAGAGAGAGGAAGACTATGTCGATGAGAGAGATAAATCTTACAAAATGTGAAGGTTGAGTGACTGTGTGACAGAGAGGCTGGGAGGTCAATGGTCGAGCCATGAGGCTATGTAGCTAAATGAGATCTCACTTAGAGAGGTGGTCGTGATGGGTTATGTTGTTGAATACTCTTCTAATGGAATAAGATGTAAACTTTGTAAAGACCATGAACCTTTTTTATTGTGCATGAGTTTCTCTCAAAAGGATTAATGTGGGAAATGAATTATGTATGTTTCTACTTTATGGCATAGTAGTACATTTCTTTGAGGCAATCTAATAGAATAAAATTACTAAAGGCACTGTTGTTCTTGGATGTTCTTTCTAAGATGACCAATATTTCCCTATAGATATGATAATTCACCTTTAAGACCTCTTCAATATACCCATTGCACACTTAAGGAGACAAACATATATATATATATATAGAGAGAGAGAAAGAGAAAGGAAGAGAAAAGGGAGAGGGAGAGGGAGAGGGATATGCTTATATAATATTATATATTGTATAGGAAAGGCTCACATCTTATATAATATGATCTATTATATAATATTATTAATACTATATATTTTTACATATTAAAGTTATATATTGTTAATAAATATATTGTATATATTAATAACTATATTATTAATATTTTATATTATAAAATATCATCTCTATAATAATTATAGTTATTTTATTATATATTAATTATATATAAAGTCTTAAATATAATAATACATTATTTATTATATATATATATATTTATTTTTATTTTATTTTTATACGTAAGCAATGAGTTTTATAAAGATACTGGAATAAAGCCTAGCCAACTGAGATCACAAAAGAGGGATCTCATCCCCATGCATTTAGAACTATATCTGATTTATTCAACCATGGTTATTTTGGACCACTCAAATGTCTACCTACTTGTACCATTTCTACCTAAATTAAAAGATAAACATCTGACCCACAATACCAACAACCCAACAACACCTTTGCCTAACACCTGTTTGAGAAACTATCCATATCAATTCAATTTATGAGATAGGGTCTTGGCAACCCTATTGAATGTTGGTACCTAATTTAGCTTGATACCCTGTCACATCTCTGATTTATTTTAATTTGAGGATAACCTTTTTCATTTTTTTGCACACTAAGCCTTATTGTTTCCCCTTCATTTTGTTGAAAGCATCCCCATTTTGACTAGGGTTCCTCTTCTTTTTCTTCACTATTTTCCAATCATTTCCAACATCCCCATCAGATGAGTCCTTTAATACATGTGTTGGAGTCTGAGAGGAAAAACACTCAATGATCGTGGTATGGTAACCTTCACCTACTACTATTGATCCTTGAGAAGTAGCTTCATTGCCATTTGCATGGGTCAATTTTTTTTTAGATTTTGAGCTTTGAGGAGAATCATCAAACTTCCCCTCCATTTTGTTATCATTTTTTGAGGGAACACAATTTTTGGGTGAGTTGAACACAGAATAGTGCTTGGGAGTAGAATCTTTCCACCAAGATGCCACCTAGTTTTTTTGAGATTTTATGTTTGGGAAATCTGCTGCCATGTGACCAATTTTTTAGCATCTTCTACACTTGAAGGTTACTCCTTTGTAATCCAATGATTGTTTCCAAATTTTACCATTTGCATTCAAGATGATTTTCGTCAAGAGGGCTTTGGAGATGTCCATCTCAACCAGAATCCTACCAAAGGTTGTGTGGATGAAATCTCTTGAATTTCCATTTGTACATATGAATTTTCCAAGAGTGTTGCCAATTATTGTGAAACAAGATTCAAACCATTAGAGTAGGGGGAGATTTGGAAGACGAACCCAGATTGGAATAACTAAAAATGATTCAATGGATGGATCAAAATTTGGATGCCATGGCTTTAAAAACAATGTACTCTCGCCCCATAACCATGTGTGATTGAGAATGGCACTCTTGTCTTGCTTGTTGTCAAAAACCACAGTAAAGAAGCTCCTTGCAGTAGGATAAATTTCCAAGTTTCTTTCTGTTAGAGGAGCCCATGATTTTGAAATCCAATCATACAACATAGGAAGACTAGGCCAAAATTTATTGAACCTACCTATTAACCCATTATGAGAGAAGAACAATTCATTTTCCTTCAATTCCACTAATAAAATGGCATCAAAGTTCAATTTCAGAGGTTCATAAGAGCAATGCACAACCCTCTTGTAGGTTGTACTTGAGTGTTTTGAATTAGATGAGACTGTAGGGGAGTCAGCCCCAGATTTGGGGTTTTCTAATGGGGTGTTAGACCGAGGGGCATCCACAGATCACACCTTAATTCCTTGCCTATTTTTTAACGCATCCAAGAAAGAGAAATTTTTCCTAGATCCAACTCTAGAGGGAATTTTTTTGGTAGCCTTTGTGGAGCTTGGAGAAGCACCAGCCGCATGGCAACCTACCCCACACATAGCCCACAAGCCATCACCAACTAAGATTGGAGAAGATGATTCATTTTGCACAGAGGCCTGCACATGCATGCCCCCATTGGGCATTGGCTTCGTCGGTCCAAAAGATCCCTCCTTAGGGCATAGCAAGGGATTTGAGGCACCATTAAGAGAGTTTTGCTTCACCAGAGAGACCTCTAAGCACAGGTTAACAGAGGCCCTGGTCAAGCTAGGGTACAAACCAATAGGAATATCAAGGGCATCTGAAGCACCATTTCCCACACCTAAAACATAGATCTTAAAGTTAGATCGAGCACCAAAAAACATGTTTTTGGCAACCACATAAGGTCGTGGAGTGGCACCAACCAGATCCCTCATGCCCCCCACATCCATAACCAAAGCATTTTCTCTAGTACAAACAGAAGATGACCCTAAAATGGAAGAAGTCTACCTAGTATTTCCTTGCAAATTAGTGCCCACCACCGAGCAGTCTTCCTGAGAATCAGTAGCAGATGCATTGTCATTGCCATGGAGAGATCCTTTGGAGCTAGAAACATCAGAAGCACCCACAACCCTAGCCATTCCAAAATTTGGGAGTGACGCCATCATGAGATTATATATATTATTATATTATTTATTATATTTATATTTAAATTATATATACATAAATAATTTATAATAATATACTATATATAAATTATTTATATGGTTCACTTTCTACCCTACTCATAGCTTTCACGCCTCTTGGTGTCTGCATCAATCACCTATTTAGTGAAGGCATCTAATCCAAAGGCATAAACAGTTGAAGGGAAATTTATAGAGAATTTTATAGTTAGACGTGTAGTAAATTACTTAGGTATGAGATTAGTGTGGCGAATATAATTGTTAATACAAAAAATAAATATAATAATATTATTATATAATAAAAATCTAAAATAAAATTAAATATATAATAGTAGTATTAGGAATAATAATAATATATAAACAAAATCATTTTCTAAATGACCTACCAATTGACCTCATATACTACACAAATGTATGAAAAAAATAAACCATTTTTTCCCTAATTGACCTTCCAAACCTCTTCAACATACCCATTGCACACCAAGATGCGATTGCTAGTTATATCAAGTCAAATTTACTTTATGAGTACTCCTACTCCCATTGACCACTTTAATTTACATTATTAAAATCTTATATTCATCCATTATCCTATTCAATGATATCATCCCTAAACACAAGTGACTAATGATACAAATTCAAATTACAACCACTTAAACAATGTAGGGGAGAGGAGTCGATACGTAGGCAGGGGTCATAACGTGCGATGGTACATGCACTCGTTGGGGCCCACACCTATATGTCGGTCCTCCACAACTTAACAAAAAAGTCTTCCATAAATAAGCACAATGAAATCAAACATAAATTAGATTTAAAATGCACACTTAATAATATTCATTCAAAAATAAAACAAGTACACGCTAGCAGCCAAACATGATGAAGTGTATCCAACTTGTATCTGACATATAACAAGTAGCATTCTGACATGGAAATTAAATAGCCCAAAAAGTAAGACATGCACCCTTCCCCATAAACTGGTAAATCCAACTAACGCACCAATGCAGGTGTCACTTTCACATTAATCACAACTACAAAACATAAACAAGGTGCCAAGTCAACAACATTCACACCCATCCGACCCATCTTTGACCGACTAGTGAACCCATTACAACCATGTTTCCCAACGTATCATAACCAAACCAACACACAAATGCATTTTCCTGTCCCTTCAACCATGAGACCTACAACATGTATCAGCATCAATCTGTCCCATCTCGCCAAGTAGGGTGTGCACATATTGGAGCCAAAGACAAATATCCCACCTGCATCCATTTAATAGTCCTATAAGGCCATTATTCAAAAAAAAAAACATGGAAACAATTTCAAACAATCCACCAAACCAGTCAACTCAAGAATTAATGGCTGAAATCAATCAAATATCCAATTCATATGATCCAAAATTCAAATTCAAAATAGGACAGCAATTTATTTCACCACACCAAACAAGCATCAATCAAATTCAAATAATTCCCAATTCAAATAGTTGTGAAAACCTTCAAGTATTCACTTATTTTGTAGTGAGCGACATAAGAAAAGGAGTGACAAGCACATAATTCACCGAGTTAACATCAAGGGGAGGCAGCAACTCATATTCCAATGCACCAGCATCCATATTGTTCTAGGTTTTCCTCTCACACTTTTCCATTCGTGAGCTTTATATTGTTCTTCATTACAGTCATTACTTTTTTCCATTTGTAAGCTTTATATTGATCTTCAATACAACCATAACAGTCATAGGTTTTTATTTATGTTTCCCTAGGGTTTATATTGCAAATATTATAGTCACAAGTTTTTCTTTATCTTTTGCTAGGGTTTATATTGCAAATATTGCAGTCATAGGTTTGCATATGTGCTCCATAGGGTTTATATTGCAAATATTACAATCATTGTTTACCATTTAAAGCTTTCCCTAGGGTTTATTTTTCAAATATTATAGTTATACATTAGCATATGTCTTCTCTAGGGTTTATAGTGCAAATATTACAGTCATAGTTTACCATTTATGTTTCCCAAAGGTGTTAAATTTTAATGATCAGATGTAATGCGTGGAAAATTAATTCAAAATCAGACACAAAACACAGTAGATACCCTAGGAAAACCCTCTACTTGAGGGAGAAAAACCCAGCAACAATATATCACTTATATATTAAATCTCAACAACAATTATCTCCTTACAAGAGGCTGATATGAAGTCATAATTATAAACACCAAAGTATGATGCAACACAAAAACACAATGATGTAATTTGCTAATGATATCTCAGCCTTCTACTATGTTGATCTTCCTTTGATGAAGAACTCGCACTTGAGATGAAGAATGGAATGATTTGATGATGGAACAATGAGATATCAACAAGTATATATACAATGTGATGGAGAGGGACGTGAATTTTCAAACCAACAAGTTGGCCCAACATAGAAAGATGTGCCCCTCCAATAAAATTGCATCCATGCAAGAGGTCGCCTCATTAATAATTCATGCCTCTTCATTAATTCATGCCTTTCCAATAATTAAATATAATCAACAAGGATCGTGCCTCTTCAATAAATCGATGTCTTCATAAATTAAATAGCCCTAGGCTATTATTTAATTTATCATCATGAAGTAAGGAGATCAACTGGAAGTGGAGATTGATGTTGCATAACATCAACACTCCCTCTCAACTAGGGAGAACAATTCCAACTGCACAAGACATATCACCTCATCATGATGTCTACCACAATGGCTACACCCATATGTGGAAAGGAAAGATATCACCTTATCGTGATATCAAATATCACCTCATCATGATATCAACCATCATGGCTACACCCATGTATGGTATGCACAAGTGTTCATCACTTAACGTGATGTTGTCACCTCATCGTGACATTCACCATGGCTCTCCCAGAGGGTGAAACACAAGTACAAGAAAATCATCACAGACTCTCTCACGTGATGTTGTCATGGAGTCACACACATGACATCCACCATGGCTCTCCCAGAGGGTGGAAACAAGGGCTTTAACCTCAAATCTCAAAGAAAAATGCATTAACAAGGGCTTGCACCTCAAATCTCTCTCAAAGAGAAATGCATTAAAGAGTATCATTGATACTGAGACTCCTTCTCAACTAGGGCTTGATTCTCCACCATACCAAGCTTGTCTCGAAAGTACACAAACTTTATCCTGAAGAGAGGCTTGGTGAGAATGTTTGTCGTCTGCTCATCAGTGTTGATATACCTCAACTAAATTTCCTTCCTCAATACCATATCTCTAATATAGTGGTATTTGATCTCAACATGCTTAGTTTTGTCATAAAACACAAGGTTGACAGAAAGCTTCACACAGCTCTGGTTATCACAATGAATGATAGTAGGCTCCATTGATTGTCCAAACAATCTTGCAAGGATCTTCTGAAGCCACACTCCTTCCTGAGCTACCAAACAAGCTGCAATATACTCTACCTTTGTTGTACTCAATGCTACAGATGACTTCTTCCTGCTACACCAGGATATCATCGCAGACCCCAAAATAAAGCAACATCTAGAGGTGCTCTTTTGATAAATGACACACCCTACCCAATCAGAATCAGTATAACCATGCAACTTCAATTCCACATCTGAAGAATATCTTAGCCCATATCCAACTGTGCCATGTAAGTATCTCAGAATATGTTTTTTTGCAACAAGATGTATCTGCCTTGGTTCACACATGAACTGACTAAGTGCACTCACTGCATAGCAGATATTTGGTCTAGTGTTGACTAGATACATCAATGATCCAATCAATTTCCTATACATCATGGGATCCACCAAATCTGAACTAGCTGCAACCTCCTTCAACTTATGTAATTTGGTATCCATGGGCATAGACATGGATTTGCAATCCATCATACCAAACCTCTTCAAAATATCAATGGTACACTTCCCTTCACTTAGAATCATCTCATCTGGCTTCTACCAAACTTCTAAGGCAAGGAAGTAATGCATGAGCCCAAGATCCTTCATTTCAAATTCAGAAGCCAACTCCTTTCATTTGATAATGAGGTGTTCTTCTCCATTAAGAATCAAATCATCAACATACAAAACCAAAATCAATGCTTCACCATCAATTACCTTGAAGTACAGATTTGAGTCAACATCATTCTTGGAGAAGCCCAAGCTTGACAAGTAACGATCAATCCTTTCGTACCACGCACAAGGAGCTTGCTTAAGACCATACAAGGCATTCTTTAGCCTACAAACATGAGACTCCTTCCCATGTATCTTGAATCCATCAAGTTGCTCAATATAAACTTCTTCCTCAATTACACCATTCAGAAAAATTATCTTCACATCCATCTGATGAATCTTTCATCCTCTAGATGCAACAATGGCAATGATGGTTCTAACAAAAGTATAGCGAGAAACTAGAGAAAATATTTCTTCATAGTCAACTCCCTCTTTTTGTGAAAACCCTCTAGCCATAAATCTTGCCTTGTACTTCTCAATGCTCCCATTAGCCACATGCTTGATCTTGAAGAGCCATTTAGAAGATACCACAAATTTTCCTTCGGGTCTAGGAATGATGTCCCAAACATCATTCTTAAGAATGGACTGATACTCTTCTGACATAGCATCTCTCCAAACTTGTTGACTAGAAGCTTCCTCAACACTGGAAGCCTCAGACTCAATAATCTGACTCATCAAAGCAACATAATTGGAGAACATATGAGGTCTCTTACTTCTTTGAAAGTTCCTCTTGGTGTTGCAAACCTTTCTGCCTCCTGCATTGTTTTCCTATCCCAAAGAGGTCTCTTACGACCAATTGTAATATCGGTAGGCCCATCAGTAGGTTCCAAGGGCTCAACTAGATCATCATCTTCTTTTGGTTCTAAAGTCTCCCTCTAAATCTCAGGAGAATGCTCAACTTCCATATCTTGAGGAGAATCTTCATTATCAATCTCCATATGAGTGCCCTTGGATCTTTTGAATGCAACATCTTCCTCAAATGTGACATCTCTACTTATCTCGATCAACTTCTGGCCTAGAATGTAGATTTTGTAGGCTTTTGATGTTTCACTGTAACTGTGTGAACCCCAATCCTAATACCTGCAAAACAATAAGAAAAAACAAATTGGGTAATCAATTGCAAGCAAGAACAAGGATCCCCCATGAAATCCATTAACATAGCTCAAATTAGGAAAAAAACAATGAAGAACACAATGAAAACAATAAAATAGAGATTGAATCCTAATTAAGCTAGAAAACTCATGATCCCATGGGGGAATTGGTGCTAATTTAATGTGAAAATTGGCCCTTTCCCAACTCCTATGATGCAAGCTTGATGTATGTTGATGATAATTGATGAGTGATCCACTTTATTGATGCTTGATGAGAACTCCAAGGTAAAAACCTGCATAACCTAGCTAAGATTCAATGGTGATGAATGGAATTTGATAGATATTTGAGCATGGTAACTTTGCATAATTCGTGGATGATCAAATGAGGAGATGAGCTCTTCATTTATAGATGAGATTGAAGGATGAATGTCCAAAATTGAGCAATGTGGGACTAACATTCATCCAATGGAAAGATGCCACTTGTCAATCTATGAGTGGATGGAGGATGTGCAAGTTTTGAGGATTGTGCCAATAAATTCCTATTTTTGAATTTTGAATTTTGTTGAAATGACTTGCAAGAGGGAAGAAAGAAAGCATTAAATGCCACTTGGCTCAAGGCAAAGGACATGTAAGATAGAGTAAATTCCTTGTTGGATGTACATGTCAACTTAGATTTTGAATTCAAACTTGAAGAATATTCCTTAAAAGATGCCTTGTTGAGGAAAATAGAGATTTAATAAATAAATTAAATCTATTTTCATGTGCAAGTGGTAAATGCTAGAGGATGGGACATGACAAGAGATTAAAAGGGGGTTAGATGATGTGACAAATTTGACTTAAATTTGTGGATTTATTTAAATCAAATATGAGAAGAATATGATAAGAGGATTAATTAAATAAAGATTTATGATTTATTTAATTAATAGGGACGATGTTAGATTAAACTAAATAAGGTTTTAATTTATTTAATTTAATAGATAGACTTTAGAGGTTTAATTAAATAAAATTGAATATTTAATTAAATAGGGATAATTAGATCAAGATGATTGATTTAATTAACAAAAAAGGATGACTTAATTAGATAACATGATTTATTTAATTAAGGGAAGGAAATTGATGAATCTAATCAAATAAGGGGATTTGATTAAATGGTTATATTGAGGGATAATTCAGGATGAAACGATGTTAGTAGTCAGGATTAGATGCACAATTTCAATCGGTACATTTTACGTGTCTACATTTTGCCCCTCTTTGAAGCAATGCACTTGTTGTGTTGGTTCAAAGAATAAATGATCTCGATCAAAGCCAAAAAAATTGTTATTTAAAAAATCTTGCCCCACTGTTGCCTAGCGAGAGAAAACATGCCAATATATTGCCCCCTCGAGAGATTGGATGAAAATTTCAGTTTTTGGGTGATCTCACGACAAAAGAGGACAAGGTGCCCGACAGGTCCAAAAAGGCTCCAGGAGGCCAAAAAAGTGTCTAAACGCAATAAAATGATGTAAAATAGGCCTCAACTGGACAAAAACAGGTTTGAGGGTCCAAAACCCTAGCAGGATAGTCAATTAGGGTGAAAAAAACTCTAATTTTCAAGCTTAAAACGGGTCTGAGGGGTCACTTTCAATTCATTTTCACACAGCCATCCAACAACCTTGAGATTTGAGCCCTGACCTCCTGACAATATGGTGCAACGATAGCTTCTAATGCACATTTACGATCGATTCTGGACGTACCAAATGCCACCCAACATTGGGGCACCGGTAAGTGATCCTTCCTTGAGCTTTATTTTTTGCTTTTATCATTCATTTAATGCATTTAAAGGCAATCCTTCTACAGCGGCAGTATATAGCATCGCTAAGAAATCAAACTATGCCGCTCGGTGTCAAATAGCGTTGCGGTGGTGGAGTTTGGAGTTTGAAAATAAACTCTAAACTTCGACGCTAAGCTCATGGCTGGCGGGATGATTTCCAAATTGCAACATGGCGGTCCTTTATTTTTGCAAACTGCGCCGCTGGGAAGGAAAGTGCACCGTGGCAGTGCGCTTTCGATATTTTGTGCCCTAGCGTCAGAGTTTGATTAAAAATCAAACTATGACGCCTTCACAAATTGCAATGCTGGAGTGGTTTCTTGGACGCTCGGTGAAAAAAAATTCAAAAAATTTAACATGATGACCCTTCCTGATGCAGGATACGGCGAGGGAGCTCTACTCCCGAGAGCACAGGTCGTGGGATCTATTCGGTTATTTGTGGGACCTGAGCGACAAAGATTAGGATTGGCTACAGGACATGGGGCTATGGTATATCGCCTATGTAGTGCCCATTCGCACACACCTTAGGATGATATCAGCGCTTGTCGAGAGATGGCACAACAAGACCTGTTCGTTCCACCTTCCTACCGGTGAGGCCACCGTCACCTTGGAGGACATTTGGCACATTTTACAATTGTCGATTCATGGTCGACGAGTCATTTTTGATATGGATGATGGGAAAAATTCCTGCCACAGATTTCTCGCCACAGAGGACATCGTTATTTGCGAGGAGCAAATCGAGCTCGAGCGACACAAGGCCCTGGCACCCCCCTTCCACTTGGTTGTTGCAGCGATTATTTCAGGTCTTGTTCCCCAAATCGATGAGGTTGATACTTCAGTCCTGGCTGGGGACTTTGCTGGGAGCATATGGTTCACGACATACTAGTCCATTTTTCTTAGGGGTCGGTTCTTCTTGCCTCTTTGTACAGAGATCTCCACGAGTAAGTCTACCTCAATGGCAGAGCACTCAGAGCAGGGATGACACTTCTCCACGTATGGGTGTGGGAGCACATTGTTGTCCTTTGGCTAGGGATTGTCACAGTTCCAATGATGCCAGATGATCTCCTCATATGGTGCTACAAAGGTGGTGTGCCCTTTACACACACAGGCGAGCACGAGATTCCTTATTGGAGGAGGGTCCTAGACGAGATGCAGGTATTCACATGGCAACCATTCCTTGGTCAACCCAGATGGGCCAGTGATGTAGATCAACTTTTTTTTGCTTGCTAGGATCACCTTATGTAGGGGTGAGCGCACACTATGATTGAGAGATATCTGCCCGAGCATGTGTAGCTTCATTTTGGTGAGCCCCATGATCGTCTAGATGATGATTATGTGGTCGTCTTCACCCGCACCATGTCACAGATATCATGGGGGTGATACATTCCTGCCTCGGAGGCCGTTGATAGTTTCAAATAGTTAGTGGCTCGGCCATGGGCCTATGATCAGGGGCCTACAGATCCAAGTGTCACATAGGCATACAGGGATTGGTTTCGACCTCCCCTACATTTGACAAATCCAGGAGCAGTCCCCAATCGATGGAGAGTGAGAGGCAGAGGGGGAGGACGATGACGAAGGGATGCTACACAGTAGGAGTAGTAGGTCGAGCCTCTAGTTCAACCAGGTCAGGCAGATGTACAGATGCAGGATCAGGAGCAGGTGCCTCCAGGTGTACCACCATGGGTTGAGGATCAGCCTCAGGTATAGCCATGAGCACAAGCAGCAGTGCAGCTAATAGGGCAAGTGGATCCCTGAGATGCGTTGATTACGCAGTTTTAGGCCCAGATGCAAACCATGACAGCCAAGAGGGATCAAGCTAGGACTAAGATAGATCATATCAGGGCTGAGAGGGATCAAGCCATACAGCAGAGATAGCCCACAGAGATACAGAAAGCTATAGAGCTAGGTCAGAGACAGCAGTTGGAGATCATGGTAGCCTCCTCCTCTCAGAGTACAGTGTCCATTCAGTCCTACAGGGATGTCATCCGAAAGGCCGAGTACTATCGGATGCATTATCATGAGGTCATACCCAAAGCAGCACGGGTCCCATAGTACTCGCAGCAGACCAGCCACACACCAGCAAAGGGTCATGATGACAAGGGCAAGGGCAACATACAGGGGGGTAGACCTTGATCGAGATGATACTTTTTGTGCCTTATGGGCTCCTTTTTGATAGCCTAATGGGCCTTTTTGTACTGATTGACATACATGTACAGTGATCCAATTATTTTGTATTATGACAGTTACACCATTGATGATATATATGAGTCGATGATTTTGATATGGCGTGATGCGTATCATTTATTTATGCATGTGTGGATGATTCTTATTTCTATATGTTGTGCAATGATGTTATGGTGTTATATTTATTTCCAATGATGTATGCATTATTATTATGACTAACAGATCTATATTATGTTGATTTATGATATGCAGATGTATTTATGTGATGTGTAATGATGCGAAATGATATGATATGTAATATACAATATGCAAAATGATATGGAAAATGATCTATGGTGTATAAGCGAAATGATGTGAATCATCCTTATAAAATGTCTATGGATGGATGTACGTTTTGCATGTGATGGATTCTTGTATGTTTTGATTTATGCTTATAATGATGTGGAATGATTTATGCAATGAATGATTTATGATGCTATTTATGAGATGACATGGATGATTAATGCGATGTGAATGCAATGGTCATTTTTTATATGATATAATTCAAAATGAGATGGTTATCTAAGATGCTTAGAATAACAAATATTATTATCCTAAACATATTGAATGATAAATGTAATATATGTGATGCATTTAATGTGATGCACTATATGCAATAGTATGATGATGTTTTATTGAAAAATGAACGTAATGTGTGAGATGACCTTATAATGTTATGCAAGTATGTATGCAATGGATTATCTATAATGCTTATGTGTTTATTATGTATGATTTATACCATAGGTGGTAATGTTTATGCAAAAAATTTATGCAAATGAATGTTATGCAATGATTTATGTGATAAATGCAATATGGTGTGAAAAATGGATGCAATGTAATGAGAAATGGATATGCTAATTTTATGGAAAATGCTTATAATGGCATGGTTATATGATGATGAAAATGCAATGCATGTGTTTCCTATATGATATGTTTATGCAATATGCTAATGATTTGTGGATGCAGGATCGATGACAATGAGGATGATGATGATGATCAACTGTCATAGTACCTTGTTAGTGTGATAAGCAAGAAAGGATGAAAGAGAAGAATTCATTTCAACAAGACACAAGATGATGAAAATGAAAAATGATGATGATTTCTTGCCGAGGAGTTGGGATTTTCAAAGGGCCAATTTCCTTATGTTTGATAACACACGTGGCACAATGCATCAAGGTATAGAAAACCAGGATGGTGTTGTACCTAGTGTGATGGACTTTGACTTGACAAGCAAATAGGAGTGTCCTTGTTCACACCTAACATACAGAAACTTTTCTAGGATGCACTTTAGAAGTTTCAAAACACCTCAGACCAAAACACAAAAAGGTATAACCTATCAATGTAATAGTCAACA
Organism: Sequoia sempervirens; assembly: GCA_007258455.2. Taxonomy (NCBI): domain Eukaryota; kingdom Viridiplantae; phylum Streptophyta; class Pinopsida; order Cupressales; family Cupressaceae; genus Sequoia; species Sequoia sempervirens. The sequence continues at coordinate 47,170,822 of VDFB02193867.1, read as the reverse complement.
AGTTACCCAAAACCTCCTCCATACATACCTAACAAAGCAAGTATTCACCAAGGTTATTTTACAAGAACGTCCAACAAGCACAGTAGACAAAAGATAATGATCATTGCCCCATTCCTATTTCTCTAAATCCTCTTGTTCGAATATCATCAAGAATTCCTTGGAATGAGCGCAATAATATAAGTCAAAAGGATAAAGACAAAGTAAACAAACAAGTTGATGTTCTTCAATACCGCTAACCAAAAGGGGATGTGTTTTCAAGGATAAGAGCCAAAAATATTACCAAAAGATAATGCCCATTGTAGGAAGGATTCATCCTAGGACATGTTAGTGGATGGTGGCACGTCATTTCATTTTATCCAGAGCATTCTTTCAAATGATTGATATGGGACCAATTGGATGATAGGTTATCAACGCGAAGAGTTGACCAACTTGTTTACGCGCTGACTTAGACCTAAGACTTGACGTTTTGAGTTTTTACTTTTGACCGACTAGACTTGTTTTTTATTGTCTTACCAAAGATTAAGGATGACAATCGTTTATTATGAATGATATTATTGCGAGTGCAAGCGAGATGAGATGGATGGATTTTTTCAACTATTTGGATGTTTTTTATCTTTTTGAGATGTTTTGAGGCTATTTTTGGTATTTTTGAGATTTTGCAAATGTTTTGATTTTTTTATTTTTCAATGTTTTGGGTTTTTCTAAGATTTTGACCAAAAGACTTGTGCAATTTTCGCACACATGCCCCACTAGAGGCGGGGACCCTCTTTTTTCTTTTGCATCTCTGCCTCTTGGCTTGGTTGAATTTTGGTTTTTCTCTTCTTGGGAGGTTATTTTGGGATTAAGTCTAGACTAGGTTTGATGAGGACAATATTTTGAGGCTCTAGGGGAAATTTGCAAGTGTTGGAATTTGAAAATGGGGATTTTGAAGTGAATTTTCAATGTTATGTGTAAATATTTATTGCACCTATGGATAGAGGACAAAAAATTAGGCAGGGTTGTTTTTTGAACTTTTTGAAAATTCCTTCTAGAAAAAAAGTTATGAGGTTTAGGGGATTTCGACCCTGTAGGAAATCCGGGAAAATCCGTTCCCTCAAGATTTTTCTAAAAATTCTTTAACCCCCTCAAAATTCCTTGACCCCCTCAAAATCCCGAGACCCCTGAAAATCCTGAAATTCCTCAAAACCCAAAAATTTCATAAAGTGGAAAAAAAATCGAAAATGGAAAAAAATTCAAAAATGATTTTTTTTTTAAATTGAATTTTTTTTAAATGCATTTTTTTTCAAAATGGAAATTTTTTCCTTGAAGTTTTAAAATGTTTCTGAAAATGAAATTCTTGAGATGGATAGAAAATTTTGGAATTAAAAATTCCCAAAATGGAAAAATTTATGAAAATTTAATTCAAGTTTAATTTGGATTGGATTTTTTTTAACATGTGAGCTACTAATGATGACATCTGTTTTTTTTAGGATTAAATAAATATTAAAAGGGGAACTTGCATATGGATTCGTGCCAAAAGGGAAATATGGAAGAGTTAAATTCAAATTTTAAAAGTGGGGCTTGCATATGAATCCATGCCCAAACTGTCTACAACTGGAAGGAGTTTCTGGAAGACATGTGAAGCTGATTTCATCATCCAATCAAAATTTTCATTAATGACAGGCTGGCATAATATTGTTTTCTCATTGTTCCATGATGTAAGTGCTTTTATGCAATTGGATGATGATGTACCATGAGCTCCCAAATTAAATGTAACAGCTTGATGCTTCTAGAAGTGCAATTACAGCCATTGGATGAATTAAATCCTGGTCATTGATTCAAAATGTAATTTTCTATAAAAGGCTAGTGCCTTCTCATTTGTAAGGGGGTAAGACTAGGTTAGAAGAGCTAATTAGAAGCCAAAATTGGCTAAGTTAGGAATTAGATTATGCAAGATAGTAGCTGTAGGAGAGGAAAAAGACTGGTAATTGTTATGTAATGCTGGAGAAGTTAATGCAATTGGATTGTTCATTTGGCAAGCTTTGTGTTACACTTTGACAGTTTATGGTTTCTTGTTCTCAATTCTCAATGATAGATGTTAGATTTCAGTTCTTTTGCAATAATGGTAAAATGTCAATGATGTTGATCGATCTCCGGTCCATACTTTTAGCAATTTGCTAATTGTAATTTGTTGTGTAAAGTTAGTCTGGGCCTTATTTTATGCTAAGTTCAATTGTGGATGCTTGTTTACATTGTGTCGGTTATTGGGTATGTGAATGAATATTCAAAGTTTGAAAATCTTCAGTTTCCTTAGAAGATTGTATCGTTTCTGTGGAGTTGTATGCTTGTCCTTGATCAAACAGAGATTGGTTTCATTGGGGATATGTCCATATGCAGCATTCATCATTGTTGTAATTGATCTTAGGAGTTAGTTTAGAGTTGAATCTCTCTAAAACCCTTATCTCTTTTGATGTTTATTTTGAATCTGGGTTAGTTTTAGGACTAAAAGCATCACCATATTGTTGCATCTGATGAAAGTATGCTTCCAGAATTGTTCATTTGTAAGGCCCCCTTGTGATTACCAGCATTTTCACATTTATCACTGAGTTGTTTATGCATTGTCAAGACCTGACATTAGAGACCTTGGGGTTATCTCTTGAGGCTTGCTGATAGAGATTTACCTTTCAAGAGAGATAGGATATTATATCTTGTCTAAGTTGTTGTACAGAAAACATCATCAACAAGACTAACCTAAAGACCTATCCTAGGGGCCTCAGGGGTTGATCAACAGATTAGCCTTGCCTACGTTATATACGCAGAGACCACATAGTTCGACTGACGAGTTGACCGATTTATAGATGATGATATACATGATGAGATATCAGTTTATTATGACAAACTTCTAAAGGACTGACCCAAGTGTCTCAGGGGATGATCAAAGATCAACCTTGCCTACATTCAAGGCTCAGAGACGATGTAGTTCGACAAGACGACATTTTTTTGACTTTTTGACCTATTTTTGGATTTTTTAATTTTTTGCGATGTTTTTGGGTTTTCTAAGATTTTATGAATGTTTTTGGATTTTGTGTCTTGGGGGTTGATCAAAGATTAACCTTGTCTATGTTTAAGCTCAGAGACGACATAGTTCAGATTCCATGTTTTTGACGTTTTCTATTTTATGAGTGATTTTGGATTTTGATGTGTTTTGGATGTTTTGGACTTTTTGCACAATTTTGATGACTTGGATATGGATGTGTGTGATGATATCAGTGCTCTGTTTAGGATTTTTTTGAAAACCAAGCTAAGGTTGATTGATCAAATCGATGGATTGATGATGATGATAACATTGTTGAGGATGCACAACAATGCAAGGATAGTGTTAAGTAGCACAATGATCAGGAAGGATATCCCAAGATTATGGATTGATTGGTCTTGATTGATCAGGATTTTGAAGCTTGATTTGGAACAAAAAAAATTGAATGATTTAATATGACATTGAAGCACACGTTAGATGCAATTTATATTGATTGTTTGGATTGATGTTCGATGAAAAATGAAGATTGATAAGGAATGTCTTCTTATCAAAATGTGCCATGGGTTATTGATTTGGATTTTTTCCCACAAGTGGTGGACCAATTTCATTTCACATTTTCCAATGTTTGGATCACCACATAAGTTGGAGGATATAGATCAAGATTTATTCCTGAAGCAAGATGTAAATATCTACCCCCAGTGTCTAGCAATGTATGGAATGTGATGTGTGGATGCTCGGATAGGTGTATGGATTAAGGGATATGGATTATCTTGTGATAAGATAAGGTGTTCAGATAAAGAATGCTCATTTGGATAATGCTTCATGGCTCAAATAATGCTAGATAGGATAGGATCAATGAAAATGACCCATGTCAAGATGTTTACCGTAAGCAAGCGTAAAGTGTGCACCAAAATTTTACCAAGATCGAGATAATTTGGACTATTTGATGTAGATGGATAAAGATGGATTGGATAAATGGTTCATGGATGAATGGATTTATTATGGATAAGATGGATGGAATGTTGAATTTATTATGGATGGGATAAGATGCTTTCACCTGAACTAGCACATGTAGATGCTCGATTCTACACATGATGCATGTTTTCCAGGTTTTCATCATGGTACCTGCCCAAAGCACCACCGAAGTGGTTTTCACTAGAGGACAATTTTTTTCTTTATTGTTTTCAATCATTTTTTTGATTTTTTATTTATTTTCATATTTTTGTATTTTTTGTATTTTTCTATGAAATATTTTAAGCTCATGCTAAACCACCTGGTGGTGTCGATGTAGATGCTTCTGTCATGATGTTCCATTGATAGCCTACTTGAAGAAGCTGCTTTGCCAAGATATATGCACTTGAATGCAACTTTTGGGATTCTTGATCTGCTTTATTGATACAGGGTTAACTTTGTCTCTATGCGCACATCGCGATAGAGTGCCTTCAGAATCCTTATGATGAAGGGTCATTGCCAATACATGGTCAATTTGAGAATTGGATATCATGCATGGAGGCATGGATGGAGTGTGTTTAAGGATAAGAGATGGATTGGTTGACAGTTTGGAACCTTTGACTCTCCAAACTTGGGAAGATGAGCAATGATGGGTGGATACAGAAGTGTGCGTGGAATTAGGACCAACTTCTTGATACACTTTGTACGTCGCTTGAAAAGCTTGCTTTTTCTTTTGTGGACATCTTTGATAGATATTTTTCCCTTTTTTATTTTTTCCCATAGTTTCTTTGACTAATGGAGTTTGATAGGGATAATATTTCTTTGTATTCTTTGGTATCCATGTGTATTTGATTTGTCCATTATTCTTCTTTGCTTCTTTTTCTTTGATAACATTCTTTGTGCTTTGATTCAAAACTTTCTTTTGATGTTGGTCCCAATTTTTGGATGGGGTGATGGGTGGATGAAGATTCATGACGTGGTTGGTTGTAGTATTGGCACTTGTTTCATCATAAGGATTCTTTGTGCTCCCTATGTTGACATTTTCTTGAGACATAGTTTCCCCCAGTATTGTGGAATTATTACCTTCATGTTTTGATTCTTCCTATTCTGAGATGTCTTTTTCAATAAGCACTCTCTAATAAATGACCACTGTAGATGATGTTATTTCAATCTGTTGCTCTGCTAACTCTGAAATATCTTGTTCTGTTTGATCTACTTCCTTGAGTGGATAATGTTGGATATCTTCATACATGATTTCCTTAGTCTGAATTTGGGATATGTTTGATCCTGATGTTGTCAACTCAATAACCTACTCTTTTTGTGTAATAATGTCAGGAGTAAAAGAATCTTGTTCTGAATGAAGATCATCTATGTGTCCATCCATAGAAAGCATCTCATGGGTACATGGAGGAGTATGTGCATCTTGTATAGATAGGAGAGTGTCCATTAGATCATTGTAATATCTTGGAGATATGTATTCTTGATCTTGAATGATTTCAAAATTGCTTTCAACATGCATTGGATGAAGTTCTTGACATGGGTCAATTTCAAAGGATGGATTGCTTATAAAGGGTTCTTGGATGGGAAGCGGCTCAATATCTTCTTGATCTTTGAGTGAGTTTGGATCAAGTATTGAGTTGAATATTCCTTCAATATCGGAAATCATGAGGTCAAAGGATGTCAATATGTCTTGGAAAGAACCATTGCTAGACTTTGGTGAGAGATGTTTATCATGCTTTAGAATAGATTTTTGAGATATGTCCTCTAACTCATTAGGTGATGTAGAGACATTTTCAACATGATCATTGGTCGATGGATTGTTGATTACAGGATCAAATAATGTTAACACTCCTTGAAATAGATCATTGTCAAATATTTTTGAGGGATTCTTATCATGATCAAAAGTGACTCTTGATGTATGTTGATTTGACTTTGGATGAGGTAGAAATATCTTCCATGTATTCATTGATGGATAGGTCTTGATTATGTGATCGTTGACTTGGATCGATACATGGAGTCGTTAACATTTTGTTGGGAATTCGAACAACATTTTTTGGTTGGTCTTGGTATTGGGATTGAGCTTGCGCTTGTGTTTGAGCCTGGGCTTGTGCTTGTTGGGCTTGTAGTGCAGCTTGGGCAACTTGAGCAACTTGTGCAGCTTGTTGAGCAACTTGTCGGTTTTGGTTTTGTTGGAGTGCCTTCTGATTAGCATCCTGTTGAGCGGCTTGCAACGTAATGTTGTATTGGTTTGATGTGTTTGGTTTGGGTGGTGGTGGTGGTGAAGGTGGTTTTGGAATAGTGCTTGTTGTGGTGATAAGAGGTATCGTCATATTGATGATTGGAATTTGAGTGGTGGATGGTGTGATCGATATGGTTAATCCTTGAGAGACCATGTTTTGAGGGATGATAGATGATGTGTTGGTTTCTTGTGCTATGGGGATGGTTGCATCTGTTGTTGCGATATCGATGGCAAGGGGGGAGGATTTGGTATGATGCCTTGATTGATGGTTAGGGGGATGTTTTGGATGAGCGGTGGGAGCGAAGGTAGCCCCAACCCAAGAGGTGATATGGATGTTAATGACAAGGGTGGGAGTGCTGGGAAAGTGAGTGGCATGCTCCCTTGGGGAAATGATGATGTTTGATCAAAAATGTCCCTTGGTCCAAATAAGTCACCTTCTCCTTGTGAGGTCATGGGGAAAGAGGTTTACGGTGTTGCATTAAATGATGATGATGATGGGTCATTGTGAAAGGTGAGGGGGACATATTGGTGTGATGGATTTTGAACAACATTCGTGTGATTTGCAAACATATCTATCCAAAATTTTACCAAGTGTGGATTTGAGAATTTCATGTTTGGTATAGTTGTACTTGGTATATTCTCATTTGGCATGTATGGATTTGGTGGGATAATGTTGTTTTGTTGAAGACTCATGCATTGAGTATTTGGTTGATAGATTTGTAAGTTTGAACTTGGATTTAAATCTACCATCGGAAAAGGTGTTTCAAAATTTAGATTGGGTATACTCACATTTGTTGTACCATTGAGGTTTGTAGGAGATAATGATCCCATGTATGGATTGTATAAATGTGAGTTTTGAAAATCAATTGGCATTGTAAGGCTTTGATAGTTTGGTTGATTTAGACCACTCATGATGAAGGAATCAAGTTTATATTACATGTTCTTCTTTTGTTTTGACCTTGTTGCAAAAGTGACCCCTAAGATGTTTAGGACCAATGATGAGATGAAGGATGAAAGGGGTGAATGATATGGGTGTTGTTTTTCTTAGGAACTTTGGATCAATGCTAGACTTTAGGATTTTATTTTGATTGGTTTTGATTGGATTTGGATAATGGACTTGTAAACCCTAAGATGTTAGATGTGATCTTAGGATGAACTTTTTCAAAGGATTGCTAATTCAATTAAATGTATGAGAAAGGATGCATTCCCATACACCTAACTAAATAAGGTGATTTTGATTTTCATGATTTACCCAAGTCTAGAATGATGTTTCCAAAGTTCTTTTGTGGTATGGAGATGATAAATGTTTGGGTTGGATGAAGTGTTTGATTTTAATCCTAAATGAACCTAAGAAGGACTTGTTTACAAGGGCAAGGTTTTGAAGAACATGTTTTTCCTTTCAAACCAAAAGATCAATGTTTGCTCAAAAGACCATAAGACAAAAGATACACAAGCACATGTGTGGGGTTCAATTGATTTCATCTTGATTAGTGAATTTCTTTTAACACAAACACTTTCTTGATTTAGATTTTCAAACTAAATGTTCAATGTCCTAACTTCTTTTCATCCCACAAAATGCTATGTGGAATTCAAGGAAATCAAGGCAATGGTTACCTATTGTTTATCTTTAGTAGGTAAATTGAGATGTAAGTTCAAGTTTTTAGAAACCTCTAAGGATGTGAATCCCAAGGGCAAGCAATAACACATGAATTTGGTCAATTGTATTTACCTCCTAAAGGGTTTGAAATTTTGATGATGATGTTTAAGTGTTTGTTTCCAAGATTTTTTTGAACAAGCAAAGCATTTTGTAACCAAGAATAAGTACAACCCTATGGATATGAAAGGCAATATTTGTTGAGTCCCCATTTGGACAAGTCCATCTATGCTTATATTTAGCAAATGGTTAGATGCTTGACCCCACTGGCTCCCCTCCACGGTACTCACTTATATGGGGTAGCCAAGCATCAACACCCATGAAACTCCCATGGCATGCTCTCCATTTCTACTAAAAGACCGTAAAAGTGTGGGGCGGCTTCAAAATGAGCATTCTTGCACCAACAAATAGATTAAGGATTTTGGCAATTCTAAAACATAGGTTTTAATTAGGACTTTCCGTTTGTGGAGATTGACCCATACAACGAGAGTCTCCTTTTGGATCCATCTCATCGGAGCCAACCGCGTGATATTGGCGTTTATTCCAATACCCACATTTATATCCCGGCTGGAAGTACTCTTGGGTTCAAAGTGTTAGCGGTTGAGTCGTTCCCTTAGGTGAGTACTTTTTCCCCAAGGCAAGCCCTCTAAGATAAACAAAAGTGAATAAATTTATTCATAGTTTGATCAACCCTTGTTTAGAAACAAAGGGAGAAAACATGCAATAAATTTATTCACACTCGCACAAGATTTTGTTCAATTTTAAACCCAAAATGAAGTGTGGAGGTGATTGCTTTGTCCCAACCTAAAATCACAAAAAAAGGCCTTTTGATTTTCAAGATCACTATAAAGTACGAGAGAAGCGCATACTTCCTCTTTCAATGAAGTTAGTTTGAGTAAGCCATCACGAAGACAAAGTTGCACATATTCATTTTAAATCCAAAAAGCAATTGTGAGTTCTTTTTAAAGCACCAAAAGACAAATGAGAGTTGTTTTGTTCAATTGTTAATCAAAAAACAAAATCTAGTAAGTTGTAGTCCTAATGTTCATTTTAAGCCTTTGCAAAAAATTGAAAAGATTCTTTTTAAAGCCCAAAAGAAATTAGTATCCTAAGCAAGAAGATATAATAGTTTCATAAAAGTGTTAAACAAACACTAAAGTGTTTAAAAACACTTTGATTTGTAAGATACCATCATCATGCTTCTCCTTCAATTGATCCAACCTACAAGAAAGAAAACCAATCAGATTCTACAAAACATAGAGGTTAAAAAGCAAAAAAAAAAAAAGATAAACTCATCATTGACAAAAAGCACATGCTAAAATTAAATTTCAACTTTTTACTCCCTACCAGTGGCGCAACCCGTGACTGCGTCACAGTTTGATTTCTCAGCGGTATTGTACAATGCCACCTACTAGTCAACATCGCTCTATGTATGGGCCAGTGAGCTCAACTGTGTTGCACTTTTGCTCAGTGTCGCTATTTGATTTTTTTGAAAAATATCGCGGGTCAGATTGGTCAAGCGACGTAGTTTGAAATTCAAATTCTTGAGCGGGAAGACTTTAGCATCGCAGTTTGAATTTCTAGCGGTGTTGTATGGCGACACTGGAGAACCAGCGGTGCTATATGGCGATGCTGAGCTTCCAGTGTTGGAACTTTTCTATGCACAAACAAAAACGCGGAATTTTTAGGAAAAAGTGATAAAAAAAAAATGAGTTCAAGCCCTCCTTCTAGTGCCAAATGTGTGAACCCCAATCCTAATACCTACAAAACAATAAGAAAAAACATAGTAGCTAATCAATTGCAAGAAAGAACAAGGATTCCCCATGAAATCCACTAACATAGCTCAAATTAGGAAAAAAACAATGAAGAACACAATGAAAACAATAAAATAGAGATTGAATCCTAATTAAGCTAGCAAACTCATGATCCCATGGGGGAATTGGTGCCAATTTAATGTGAAAATTGGCCCTTTCCCAACTCCTATGATGCAAGCTTGATGTATGTTGATGATAATTGATGAGTGATCCACTTTGTTGATGTTTGATGAGAACTCTAAGGTAAAAACCTATATAACCTAGCTAAGATTCAATGGTGATGAATGGAATTTGATAGATATTTGAGCATGGTAACTTTGCATAATTTGTGGATGATCAAATGAGGAGATGAGCCCTTCATTTATAGATGAGACTGAAGGATGAATGTCCAAAATTGAGCAATGTGGGACTAACATTCATCCAATGGCAAGATGCCACTTGTCAATCTATGAGTGGACGGAGGATGTGCAAGTTTTGAGGATTGTGCCAATAAATGCCTATTTTTGAATTTTGAATTTTGTTGAAATGGCTTGCAAGAGGGAAGAAAGAAAGCATTAAATGCCACTTGTCTCAAGGCAAAGGACATGTAAGATAGAGTAAATTCCTTGTTGGATGTACATGTCAACTTAGATTTTGAATTCAAACTTGAAGAATATTCCTTAAAAGATGCCTTGTTGAGGAAAATAGAGATTTAATAAATGAATTAAATCTATTTTCATGTGCAAGTGGTAAATGCAGGAGGATGGGACATGACAGGAGATTAAATTAATTAAATTTAATTAATTTAATGAAGGGGGTTAGATGATGTGACAAATTTGACTTAAATTTGTGGATTTATTTAAATCAAATATGAGAAGAATATGATAAGAGGATTAATTAAATAAAGATTTATGATTAATTCAATTAACAAGGATGATGTTAGATTAAACTAAATAAGGTTTTAATTTATTTAATTTAATAGATAGACTTTAGAGATTTAATTAAATAAAATTGACTATTTAATTAAATAGGGATAATTAGATCAAGATGATTGATTTAATTAACAAAAAAGGATGACTTAATTAGATAACATGATTTATTTAATTAAGGGAAGGAAATTGATGAATCTAATCAAATAAGGGGATTTGATTAAATGGTTAGATTGAGGGATGATTTAGGATGAAACGATGTTAGTAGTCAGGATCAGATGCACAATGTCAATCGGTACATTTTACGTGTCTACAGTAACCTACAAATATCCCCTTCTTGCCAAAAGGCTCCAACTTTGTTCTCTTTTCCTTTAGTATATGAACATACACAGGACATCCAAAGATCCTCAAATGACTCACCTCTAGCTTCTTCCCAGTAAAAGCTTCTTCAAGAGTCATGTTCTCCAGAATACAATGAGGACTTCTATTATGAACATACACTGTTGTCCTAGATGCTTCCGCCCAAAGGAAGGTTGGTAGATCTTGGTCATGAATCATTGCTTTGGTTGCATCCACAATAGATTTGTTCTTCCTTTCAACAACACCGTTCTGTTGAGGATTAGAGGGAATACTAAACTCCCTCTTAATCCCAGCTTCAATACAAAAGTTACGGAAGCTGTCGGAAGTGTATTCTCCTCCATTATCGGATCTCAAAACTTTGATTCACTTTCTAGAAAAAGTCTCCACCTGAGCTTTGAATTTCTTGAACCTTTCTAATACCTCCTCAGATTCTTTAGATTTCAAGAAATAAATCCAAGTCTTTCTAGAGTAGTCATCAATAAAAATAATGTAATACAATATACTACTCGAAGAAGCAACAAACATTGGACCACATAAATCAAAATGAATAATATCTAGAATACATTTGGATCTACTTTCACTACTATGAAATGGACCTTTTTTATTCTTACCCATAGCGCAGCCTTTGCAAGTACCTTCATGCTCCTAGTTGAATTTCAGAAGGCCCGTGACCATCTTCTCCATGATAGGTAGAGCCCAAAAGTGAAGGTGAGCCAATCTTTGATGCCAAAGATCACACGAACTTGAAGAGTCATGCACTAGAGCCTGAAGTGGACGAGTGCATAGCCTAAAGAGGCTCTCATGTCTAACTCTAATCACCTTAGCAGTCTTGATGTTGGAATTGTTCGTCCACACAAGAAATTTTCCTTTATAGAATGTAACTTGGTAACCCTTGTCTTCCAAGGCTGAAATGGAAACAAGGTTTCATTTGATTCCTGGAACATATAGAACATCAGACAGCTAAAGGGAAATGCAAGAATCCAAGTGGAGAGTGGAGGTCCCAATTCCTTTCACCGAGTAACTAGCATCATCTCCAATAATGACTTGTTCACTAGAATCTCTCTTCACCAAATTTGTTATATGCTCCATAAATCTGATGATGTGGTGAGAGGCACCACTATCAATCAACCAAGTGTTGGTGTTGGTAGGTACATTGCTTGGCAATGCTGAATAGAATAAGCATTCACATGAGTCCTTATGCAGAGAGATTTCATCAACATCTACAATAGTAGCCTACTGCTTAGGCCTAGTTGGACATTCTTTAGCAAAGTGGCCATACTTGTCACATCTAAAGCATTGGACTTTGGATAGGTCCCTCTTCTTCTTGAATGAGGGGGCACCATTAACTCCTTTATCTCTATTTATTTTAAAATATCATTTCTTTCCACCTTTCCCTTTCTTCTTTGAAGATTGTGTGGCAAGGACATGGATGTCTTCATTAGTAGAGATTTGACCAATCGCTCTTGCAGCCAACCTAGACTCCTCTTGAATGTAGTCCGCCCTCAAATGATCAAACTTGGGAAGTTTTAATCTTGCGTTGATTCCTTGAATGTAAGACTCCTAAGATGAAGGAAGACCATTAAGGGCAAGCATGGTCAAATCGTTGTCATCAACCACATGACCAATTGTAGAGAGTTGATCTCTCAATTCTGAAATCTTCATGAAGTAAGCAATAACAGATTCTCCTTTCGCCAGCTTCACATGATGGAGTTGTTGCTTCAATGCAAGACCCTAGCTTGTGTTGTTGATTTTGTACATCTCCTCCAATGTTTTAAACATCTCTCTTGTCATCTTCAACTTGGAGACAATAGGAACAATATGATCCGTCACAAAATCAACTAACATCTTCTTCGCTTTGATATCTTTCTTCCTCCATTGAACTTTCTCTTCCTCATCTGTAGGTTCGAGAACTTTGCTTTCCACAAACTCATCCAATTCATTTCCTTCTAAAGTGAGCATAATTATAAATCTCCATGATGTGAAATTTTATGCTCCCTCGAGTCTATCCTCAATCTTAAGACCGTTCACCATCTTGATGAAGAGATAGAAGTAATCAACAATGAGAAAGAGAATAAAGAGTATCGTTGTAATACAAAAATCTAATCAAGATCTTCTTCAAACCCGCTTTGATACCATGTTAAATTTTAATGATCAAATGTAATGCACAAAAAAATAATTCAAAATCAGACACAAAACACAACAAATACCATGGGAAAACCCTCCACTTGAGGGAGAAAAACCTAGCAACAATATATCACTTATATATTGAATCTCAACAACAATTATCTCCTTATAAGAGGTCGATATGAAGGCCTAATTATAAACACCAAAGTATGATGCAACATAGAAACACAATGATGTAATTCTCTAATGATATCTTAGCCTTCTACTATGTTGATCTTCCTTTGATGAAGAACTCGCACATGAGATGAAGAATGGAATGATTTGATGATGGAAAAATGAGATAGCAACAAGTATATATACAATGTGATGGAGAGGGACATGACTTTTCAAACCAACAAGTCAACCCAACATAGAAAGATGTGCCCCTCCAATAAAATAACATCCATGCAAGAGGTTGGCCTCATTAATAATTCATGCCTCTTCATTAATTCATGCCTTTCCAATAATTAAATATAATAAACAAGGATTGTGCCTCTTCAATAAATAGATGTCTTCATAAATTAAATAACCCTAGGCTATTATTTAATTTATCATCATGAAGTAAGGAGATCGGCTGGAAGTGGAGACCGATGCTACATAACATCAACAAAAGGTTTATATTGCAAATATTACAGTCATATTTTACCATTTCGGTTTCCCTGGGGTTTATACTGCAAATATTATAGTCATAGTTTACCATTTATGTTTTCCTAGGGTTTATATTGGAAATGTTACAGTCGTAGTTTAGCCTTTCTATTTCAGAAGGGTTTATATTGCAAATATTATAGTCATAGTTTAGGGTCAAACCATAATAGTGGTTTACAAATTTTTAGAGGAAGGAAATTTCATTTTTTTTCCTTTCCCCAAACTCAATGGGTTCGATCGAACCCAATGGTTCAACCGAACCACATTATATGTTCAGTTGAACATATATGTTCAATCGAACCAGTGGTTTGACCGAACCCCCAAACCCTAAACTAAAATAATAATATTTAAAGGGGTTCGTTCGAACATGGGTTCAACTGAACCCCCTCAAATAAAACATTAAAAAAAAAAAAAAAAACTTTGTCATTTTCGACTGTCATTTTCTCTTTTTACCAGTTGCTTTCCCTGTGCTTGTGCGTGCGGCGAACGGAGAACGTGATCTGCAAATGACTTCATCTCTCTGGTGAACTCAAACTCAACTTCGTCTCTCCAAAGTTCATCAACCCAACTTGCATATCAAGCACAAGGTATGTGAAATTCGAATTTCGTAGAGTTTAAAATGCATTTGTTTGTCAAATTTCGAAACCCTAAATGCAAAATTTTTCAAATTTGTTGAATTGAAATTGCATTTTTTTAAAAGTTTCTACAGCCTTTTCAACATACACTATTTCTACGATACATGCCCTGTCTATGCTTCCACATTTTGCATACATTTCTACCAAGGCACCTCCAATTTATTTGAGGCATTATATCAAACAGTTCATGGTAATTTTTGATGGAGTATGATAGAAATAGTGTTTCATTGTATGCACCCTATATCAAACAATTCATTAACAAATTTATTTAAGGCATTATATCAAACAGTTCATGGTAATTTTTGATGGAGTATGATAGAAATAGTGTTTCCATTGTATGCACCATATATCAAATAGTTCATTAACAAATTTATTTGAGGCATTATATCAAACAGTTCATCAAAACAAATTTATTTGAGAAATTATATCAAACAGTTCATGATATAAAGTTTAGGCTGCATACAATGGAAACTTGGATAAAATTCTTCATATTTTTCCTTTGAGTCTTATGACATTACTCCAAAAATGGTTGGTGAACTAAATGTATGAATCGAAGAATAAATTTAGAGGAAAGAAACTAGATTGTTTGAATGAAATGTATAATAAAATAGTTCTATTAGGATTAGAAG
Source organism: Sequoia sempervirens (assembly GCA_007258455.2). Classification (NCBI taxonomy): domain Eukaryota; kingdom Viridiplantae; phylum Streptophyta; class Pinopsida; order Cupressales; family Cupressaceae; genus Sequoia; species Sequoia sempervirens. Next base: position 47,155,811 of record VDFB02193867.1, on the reverse strand, counting down.
GAATGAAGGTACTATTAAATTTTCTAGTACATTAGGAAAATATAAAAATATGTCCACTTTACTATATATATATTTAAAACTATTCTTCATATATCCATGTCAAAACTATTAAAAAATAAATTACATAAATCAATTTTAAATTTGTACAAAGAAATAAATGACTTTGACTAAGAGCAAATATTTAAAATATAGCTATCCTCTTTGCAAAATCCAATTTGATTTGAGATATTTATGGACAAAAAATATGGATGAGCATGAGGTAAGTAAGAAAGAATAACCTTAATTTATATCTTCCCTCATCAAATAATTTATATCCAATTATGAAAAACTATTATATAGTTGTTATAACTATATTAAAGTATATCATGAATAAATTGAAAGGATAAAGAGTAAATCACTAAAAACACATACATAAATCATAGAAGTAAATTGATTAATATAAGGAGATTCAAGTGGTTGGATAATTTTTTCCAAGGAGTGGAAGAGGTTAAGAAGGAACCATCAAATAAATATAATATTTTAAATACTTTAAAAGAAAAATACATTTCTCCCTGCTCTAAATTGAAATGGTATTCCTTCTAAGATGATAATAATTGAAAAAGAAGAAAATAATCATTATGAAGATCAAGTACCATTGATAAGTTTTAAGAGATCAAATAAAATATTCAACAACAAAAGAAAAAAGAGAAAATAGTTAATGCTAAAGAAACAACTACAACCAAGCTACTATGTTATAAATTCTCCTCTTATGTAGTCTTCATTTCCCTATAAATTGTGGCCTCCTTGTACAAATTAGCTATTGATCATCATAGTGAAACAAATTTAACATTTTGAAATGGTTAAACATTATTATTATTTTTATTCAATATAAGTATAATTATTATGGGTTCATTTCTCCTCTCCTACTCTTCCTAATAAGGTTTTATTTTACAAGCCTCATATAAATGTTAGGGTTCTAACTTCTAAAAATTGAATAGTGTCAACTTAATCTCATTAGACAATGCTCCCCTAGTATTAATGGGGCCAACTTTTTATCTATCAAACTCGGTTGTGTTTACATTGAATAAGAATTCAATACCTTTATCCTAATACTTGAACTAAGATATCTTGGCTCTACTTTTAGTCATTTTATCTAAAAATTATTGGTGGCATATCCATTCATGTTTAGTTTTAATCATTTATTATTGCAATTAATTAAATTACAAGGAGATTCTTGAAGCTTGTATTCCATCCCCACCATTTTTATTCTAAATATTTGACATTTTCTTTCAACTTAAAGTCTAAATTTTATCCTTAATGCTATACATATTTTTCTAGGATAACACATATTCATTATATTTCACTAAATGTGTTCAGGCATAGAAGAAAAACCTTCAATATATCTTTAAGATAACTTTGATACCATCAAGATAATCCCACCTTTCATTGCATTAATATCAAGGTTAACTAACCCTTCCTCTTTACATGTTTTCAATTAGAGTATCCTCTAGTAAAAATAGAAACATTAATAGTGTGGTTATCAAAGAGTGTCTAGGGACATGCACACATCACTATTATTAATAAATTATAAGATTGTAAGAAATGTTTATGGAAGAAATAACTATCTAATAGAGAATATAATGTATTAGTACATATCTAACTATTACATATTTTAAATAAAGCCCCTTTAAAATATATCTTATTTCCATTTAATGAGTCAACTAGGTTCAAAATTATTTTCATCTTATTCCCCCAAAATTCATCACCTTTACAACAAAACTTGATTTCATCTAATTTATCTTATTTATTCTCAAATCATATTAAAATCACCACCTTAAACTCTAAGAAATATTTGGTAACTTATTTATTTTATCTTCATTTAGAAAGGGGTGTGAAGGGGATTTAGAACCTTTTAAAGTTTCTTTCAAAATAACTAGGAAGATTTTATTCATTGCCTTTCTTGTTGCTTTTAGGATTAGTGTTATGAATTTTGTGCCTTCATTCTTAAAAATTCTTATATCAACTCATTTAGCATTTCCATGATCTTTTTATATGGGAAAGGTCAACATACAATGAGGTAGACACTTTCCATTTTTTTTATTCCTTAATTAGTTCTTTCTAGGGAAACTTTTAGTCTTTTCAAACACCTTACAAAAATATGATAAATGTGTGATTATTTTTCTTTCCAATTGTCTATAAATTTTTGATGTGCTTGGATATATAATTGAGATGATTCACTCATAATGTACAATGATAAAAATTTAGTATATATGAAAGAAATATTTTTGAGACATCAAACTACCATTCTACATAACTCTCACATGGAAATAAGAATATTATTTTATTTTAACTAAAGAAATTGTGTGTACTCTATCTTGAAAATTACTAATTGATTTTGAATTATATACTTATAATTTAAAATAAGAGCATCCTTTGTAACATGGAATAGCTAGGTTAATTTTAATGAAATAAAATATGTTTTTATATTAAGAAAAATTTACAAATATATGGAACTCATACATTAAGAAATTGACTAAGATGCAACTTTGTATGAGAATTAAGATGCTCGAATAATTTATATACCTTCTTTCAATAATTAACATTAGAAATTAATACTTGGCTCATATTGTATACCCACCTCCCAATGGTCTTGGAATGGATGCATTTAGATGGAGAAGGATTTCAAAAGGCTCATGGTACTTGTGGACCCCTCAAAGGCATGATATATAACACATGAACTTTATTTATGAAATTTGGTCTTTTGTCATTGGCTTCTAGTATGAATGTTATCTATAAGGTGGAATTCTTAGTTGAGACTCTCAATCTTCCATTGTTGGTTTCTAATGTGATTATACAATATGCTCGCCAAACTGTATTAATTTCTAATGTTAATTATTCAAAGAAGGTTTTGTTTCATAAGAAGAGACCTATGTTCACATATTCCGAGGCATGTTATTATCCACAATGCATGACACTTCTTCACATCTCTACCAAGTTCTAAACAGATACAGATCTGCCATTTCCATGGAGGAGATTGATGATTTAAAAAGAAAATATATCATGCCATTTCTTTCTTGAGAATTCATGTTTGCATTCATGATTTTCAACTTCCATCTTCATCCAAAAAGAAATTTTGTTATCGTTATGTGCCTGATATTAAAACAAATCAAAACCTTCATTTGAGCATGATCGCCAACACAAAGGTAAACAAGTGGAAACAAAAGAAAGCTCGGTTAATGGCTTTTAGCATGTTGGTGGAAAATCTGCATCTATTTGAAAGTGGCTTCCTAGCTTATCAGTCTTATGTTTAGTAAGGTTTTGTAATCTCCACTGTGTTATGTATTCGGGTCACGGGTATATCTAGTATGATGTCTTCTTTTGGGTATTTTTGGTGCATAAGAGAATGTGCATATGTATTGATGTATTCAACTAATGTGCTTTTGTAACATTGTAATCAGATAATTGGTCATTTGTACTAAGACCTCATTGGTCTTTTTGATATTTTGTACTCGGACTGCAACTGGGGGTTTTCTTGTTGGTTCTTTCCCACCAGTATGTCTGCCTGAACCAGCTATATGTAAAATATTATATATAAATAAAATTATAAGTTGTCTCCCACTTTTGCTTTAAAAAAAAGTTCTTGTAAATGTCCACATCTTTTTCCTTGACACAATTGTTATTTCTTAAAATATTTCTTATGATTTTTCATAATGTTGGTTAATACTTTAAACTGTAAATATTTTATAGTCATGCTCTTAAATGTCACAAGAATATGTCATAAGAGGGTTTCATCTTATAAAGCTATAATAATATTATATGCATTTAGAACATATTAGACACCTCCCTTGAAGCATTCAACAAATGACAAATAACTACCAACACAAAGTGAGATGCCTCATTTCCTAATATGAGGACAAAATAATAAATCAAAATATTAGGATGCAAGGTTGACCCACCTTTCCCAATACTTGGTTAAGTTTATCATATATTGAGGAGTGGATCCCAACAACAATTGTGCTTAGTGCTTATAGTTACTAATCCAAGGAATACCTATTCATTTTTTTCTTTATTGTATGCCTAATGACTCCTCACCTCAAGTTAAATTGTGGGAATGGATTTTTATGCCCTCCCTATGACTAAATGGCTACAAGGAGGTGAATATGATATGGTGGAAAAAACCAAGATACAAGTTGGTTTAGTTCTCATAAAATCTCTAAAAAATAATTGAATTCCTACATCCTAACTAGAAATACCATGAGGGGTTTAGATCCCATTTTAGACAAAAAATATTCTTATACTGATCACTAGTTCACTTGGACCAACTAAAGAGATGGTGAACTAAGGGAAACTTAGTTGTATTGATAGATTAAAACTTAGTTATTTCTCTTTCCATTTTCCCCTCTCCACAAAACACCCTTATTTAATTAGATTCTATTAAACCTATCTCACATATCTCCTCCCAATTCTTTAAACTTTTCAAACTTATTATTCCTCATACCTAATAATCTATCCTTCAAGCTTAACACTTCCCACCTCAATCAAATTGATCACCTTGCTTCCCTAATATCCCTTTGGTTGATGCTCCTAGACCTCATCAAAATGGTAAGTGGATACGATTGTTGAATGATGCGATTAAATCTATTGCACTACCTTACTATGATCTTACAATAAGAATATGGCTAGAAAGAGATCTAGAATAGAAAAAAAATATGGATCCAAATAGAAAAAAAAAACTTGTTTTGGCTTTAACACTTACTAATAACTTTTCTACAATGAGTGGTTTCTTCCATTGAAATAAAACTTAGAATATTTGAACTTAATTGTGGTAGAGGATCTCAATTAAGAGATAGGCTACATTGGATGAAAGGATATAAGGGATACAAATTATTTTTTAGTTATCTCAAACATATTTACATTCTCGAGAGTGGATAATATCTATCGTTGATCAAGAGAGGTAGTTCCATGACAACTCTAATGATATTAAATCCATTTTCCTCCAACATTACAAATAATTTTTAATTGATCTAGTTGAAGGAGATCCACGTCAAGATATAGTGAAAAATTATGGGCATAACAATTATATATTTTTTAACATATATAAAATGTATGGTTGGATTAGTGAGATATTTATAACAAGTATGCAATATGAAGTCAAAATTTATTAGATTTTTTTAATAAATTAGTTTTAGCGATTCAATTTATAGCTTTATGCAATCTATAAGTTTAAATAGTTTGATGGTATCTAAACTTTATACATATAAAAATATGATAAATGTCTGATTATTTTGCTTTCCAATCTATAATTTTTTTATGTTCTTGGCTATATAATGAGATGATTCACTCATATTGTAATGATAAAATTCATCCTCATATGGAGGATTTTATATTATCTTCCATTAAATTCATCCTCTTTATGAGATTCTTATGGAATATTGATATTCTAGTGTGAATTCTTAATTTTAGACATATCTTAACTAGATAAATTTAGGTTCAATGAAGGCAATAGAACTTTTTTTTCACTTACATAATCCTATTTTGAAGTTAATTTATGTTAACAACTATTAGATTAAATATTTTTATCCCCAATTATTTTCAAATAATTTTATACTAATCTTTGTATTCTTATTCTTTCTTTCATCGTTTCATTTAAAATTTGAACCATTTAAGGATGCTATGTTATAGATTATAGTTGTCTTCCAAATCTTTTTAAATTATTAATGGTATGAAAATATTATTGATGAGTAGATGAATTATTACAACTATTTTAGATTTGTATTCCCTTTATCTAGATATATTATTTACTAAAGTCTCATTGCTCTTTTAGGTGTACTGTATATATATAACATGGAAAATGCAAATCATGTTCCACTTGCTCCAGATTCTTTGTTTGCAAATACTAGTAATGAGATTAAAAAATTGAGAGATTCATTAGCATAGGGTGCAAACCCGGGGATATATAGTGAACCATGCATGTTAATATTGCATAGTCTAGAAAAACTAAAAGATTAACTTGAGAGGACTAGTGCATATTCCTCAGATAGAGTGACTGTTATTCTTTCCCACATGTGGGAAGAAGTACATGGTGGTGTTCCCCTTAAACAAATACAAGATAGTGTCACCAAAGAAATGACAAAAGCCACTTGTTTTCCATTTTATCAAAATGTACGTAAGGTTAGGGGATACCAGGTCACTAGATGTGTTGATCATGTTATGGCCTCATTGATCTACCCACGATTTCTCGCAGCACATGGTCTATACCCAAACAATGACCAAATTACATTGTATTTTGTTCAGCAGTTGTATGTTGAGGTCCATTTGGGCCTCAAAGTTAACTACCTAGACATTCCACCATATGCTGGTCAGGGGTGTGGTAGGATTGCTGATAGGCCCACCTATCATCGAACATATAGACCACCCCTAGTGTTTAGGGTATTGGTTGGTGAGAGGTCTCCTGCTCTCACCCCAGCTCTAGCCCCATAGCAGATGAGGTTGTCGTTGCTTCCCAAAAGGAAGCAATTGACACTGTAGGTGACATTGCGGCTGCCACCACTAGGATATCTAATGATTGTGTAGGTCAGTATTTGATGTCCATACATTCTCAAACCACGCCATTTTCAGCATAGTGGATCACCATGGATCCTTTTACAATGGTTGGCATCCCTACTCCTACACAACTTGATGCACTTACAAGAGATATGTAATGCATGACTCTACATTGTTTGGCTGAGGACCTGTTGGAGGCATATGCCAACATTGCATTAGACAATGGGATTGGTATAGAGCATGTTAGAGATCATTTGAGATGTAGAGGTCGTTCAGTTCCAGGATCCCATCACTCTTAGCCGAGCACTAGTGCGCATCAGGATCCACCTACAGTTCATTCGGAAGCTACACAAACTATGGGTTTTACTGATATGTTGATTGGTGTTGGTTCATCATCGCCGATGCCATCTCACCCTCATAGTCCTCTACATTCATCATTTCTGGAACGACATGGGATAGATCGGATGGATGCAGATGTTGATTCATCACTTGACCGTTTGGTGGATATGGTGGAGGCGATTGTTTCAAAGGACTTAGGTCATCCGATATCAGATGATATTCATGTATGTGTGCATGTGCATGTTTCAATTCTTTTTTCATTTTTTATTTTTATTTTGAACTAGATATTCATGTAAGTTGATATATATATATATATATATATATATATATATATATATATATTGTTACAGGTGGACATACCTCATATCACTCCTAGCCTTGGTCCAGATCATGTGCATGATCAATGTGACTCTATGGATGAATCTACCACCAGTGGACATGTGAGTTTTTCATTTTTATATAATCACACATGTATATGTACATGCAATAATTATGTATGCATAGATCTAGATTAATATTTAAAAATACAAATTCATTTAAAAATAACTTTCATAAAATTTATTTAATATAAATTATATGTATTTAACACATCTTGTACACAATTTTATTTGCAGGGCTTAGCACATCCATCAGAGCAGGACCGTTCTTATTTAGATGGCCATTCGACTAGGAGTAGACATTCATATTAGGCCATGCACAGTAGATTTTTGATCTTTACCACATGCATTTGCTTATACATGATGATCTTTAGTATTTGAGATTTGATGATCTCTAACTTACGTTTCCTTATATGATATACATACATTTTCTTATTTGTTGATCTTTAGTATTTGACATTTGATGATCTTTAATTTACATTTTGCTTATATGATATGTACAGATATTTTCTTATATGATATATACATACATTTGTCTCTTTGCTTATAATATGTGTTATGTTTATATGTATTGAATCCCTTTACATGTATGCACATGCGTTTGCTTATGGTTTAAACATGTTTACACATAATATATGTATGCATTTGCTTTAAATATTAAATATACATACATGTTTTCTTATTTTATGATCTCTTACAACTTACATTTTCTTATATTCAATATACATTTGATCTCTAGTAGAATTTTAGGGAAATCAATGCCACTTTATAATTAAGTTCATTCATGTTGATCACAATAAATATTTTTTTAAAAATGACTTAAGCAACATGAACCATTGAGTTGAGAACAAGATATAATCTTTTTGACAAGTAACTTGAAATTAAATTCAAATATAATTAAGAAAATTCAATTCAAATTATACCTCTATTATACATTTTTGACAAGTAACTTGAAATTCAATTCAAATGTAATGAAGAAAATTTAATTCAAATTATACCTCTATTATACATTTTTGACAAGTAACTTGAAATTCAATTCAAATATAATTAAGAAAATTCAATTCAAATTATACCTCTAATATACATTTTTGACACTTTAACAAAATTCTAAAATTACTAGATATGTTGTGCATACCTATGAATTAAATAACAACAAACTCCACAATGAAATAACTTGTTTGTTTACTACTCAAGATTCATTTAAACTAGGATCTAGTTATTCCATGTACACTAGAATAATTTTTTTCCCATCCTGGATATGCATATAAATAGAAGCTTATTTTTCATTATTTTGGATATCAAATTGCAAGATTAATTGTCATTTATATCACTTGGAGCGTAGATTTTGGAGAAGTTTTTGCACATTTATCAAGGAGGAAAATATTGGAGCTTGACAACTTTTCATTTTTATCAATCAAGGAAAAATTTGGAGGATAATTTAACTAAGTTGGTAGAGGACTTGTTTTGAGTCATCTACAAGTTGAAGAAGAAAATGGGACAATAAAGAAAAAGAAAAAATGTGTCTCAACGAAAATTTTCAAAAGAAGAACATAAGAGGTGTGAACAAAACTTGGAAAATTATCATAGAAAGAAACAAGGTACATTCTTGTTTCTTCTCTCTCTCACTCTCAAGTGTGTGTTTAGGACTTTTACTTTGAAAAAACATGAGTATTCATTTGATGGGATGGAATCCATAATTTGTGCATTACTCCACCCAATAATTTGGTTAGTACACCTAAACATAAATTTGTATGTGCATACATTTTGCATTGGCTTTCTTATTAAAATTAGAAATGTTTAATGTATGACCATTTTTCAACTTACAATACCCCAACTTAAAATGTACTCTTAAACTAAAATATTGTACATTAAATCCTTCCCTACAAACCTTACACTTATCTTTTACCAATACCTTTGTTTAATGTTTTTGTCATCACATTATCATTGTTGAGTATTGCATCTACACAATTTTCTCTTTACTTTGTTCATGAAGAAAATGATAGTGTACTTCAATACATGCTTAGTTCTCCAATGAAACCTTAAATTTTGTGTCCCTCACTATGCCACTTTTATTTTCATAATTTCTTCAACCACATTAATTATTTTATGGCTTTGCAAATTCCTATATATTCTAACTTTGCACTTTGAAATAAACCATTATTTTTTCTTAATTATTCATGAAACTACACCTTCATGTACAATGAAGTAGCATTCTAATGTTGATATTTGGTGATCAATATCCCCTATCCAATCTACATTGCAACATCTAATTAGCTTAATATTTTTCTAAACTCCCATTGAATTTAATCTAATGATCAATAGTTCCTTAAAAATATTTTTTAAATATTTTAATAAATGCCCAATTCTAAGCTCTAGAATTATTTTAAAATTAGAACTCAAATTATACTTAAAGCCAATGCAATGTCAGGTTTTCTAGAGACTAACACATGTATACATCAAAACTCAAGCTATATGGTGCCAAGGAATAATAGTTATATATGATAGATTATTCTTTAAATTATGTCTTAACACACATTTTTTTTTAAGGTTTCTAACCATGTCATTGCACTTGAATGACTATAAATACTTTTAAATTTCCTCAAGTCATCATGGTCATGCAAGTTGCAATGTTTATATGATCCTTGACTCCAATTACTTAAGCCAATTCTTTTTGTTTCAATATTTTTGTTTTGTGTCTTTGGTATGTTATTTTCATCACTTCAATGTTCTCAAATTATTTTTATGTTTTATGCTCTAGGGATTCCTCAAGCTGGAGTCGAGCCAAATCTAGATATTGGATCAAACGAATCCGTTCAAGAACACATGGACCTTGAAGTTAGGGAGGAGACCCAAGTTCAAACAATGCTTGTTGGAGAGGGGTCAAGATCACTTCCTTCTACTGGTATGGATGAGCATATAAAACTAGCACAAACTTCTCTCACTTATAGAATCATGTTTTATCAGTTTGTTTGCTTGCATACATAAACTTCACTTATATAACATCATCTCTCACTTTTGTTTGCAAAATATTTTGTGACATGTAGGAAGGGCTCAACAAGCAGGAAGTTTTCATGCTCAAGTCAAGCCAAATCTAGACATTGGATCAAATGAATCCGCTCAAGAATGCATGGTCCTTGAAGATAGGGAGGAGGCACAAGTTCAAACAATGCATGTTGAAGAGGGGTCAGGATCACTTCCTCCTACTGGTATGGATGAGCATATAAAACTAGTTGAGAAGGTGAGGAAACAAATTTATCATAGAAATTTAGATCATTTACTTGAAATGGATATGGAGAAACTGAAATATTATGCCAACCAGCCTTATAATAAGAGAAAGAGGTCAATGACTAAATCTATAAATGGAATGATAAATCATCTTGATACACTTGAAAAAACCCAATTGTTATCACGTTTACTTCTTCGTGATGAGCTCAAAGAGTCATTAGAATTGTTGGGTGTACATCTGGCATCAAATAAGAAGAAACACATGGGATTACAAAAGGATATTGTTCAAAATGTTAAAAAGGGTTTAGATTCCATTGGGAAAGGATCTCGATCAGTGGATAAGGCCACTACAAGAAGGGTGATGTTGACATCTATTGCACATCAAGATATAGCAAGAAAAAGAAAAATGTCTACAATTTCAACTGAAATTGGTTATAGTAGAACCACATTGATCAAATATGAGAAAAAGAGAAAGTTTTTGGATGATAGTTTAGAAGGAAATTGGGCAATTATGTGTAGAGCTCCCCATTCTGACAGGATTGAAGATGTTGTTAGGAACTTGGTCTCAGGTTTTTGGCATGATTAGACTCATCCATCATCAAATACTAGAGATGTTATGAGACACAAGATTGGACCTAGTATTTATGAAAATCATATCAAACATTGGCTAGAAATAACACAATTTGAGATGTATATGAACTTGTGTAATGCATGTCCTCGTATAAAGATTGAGAAAACAATGTTTCAAAGGTTAAAGCCATATTATGTGAAGATAAAAAAGTTTTTTGAAACTTGTTGTTGTCATTATCATATTGAATTTGATCTCTACTATTAGGGGTTTTGAAAGATGAGAGAAGAAAGATGTGGGTTTCAAAATGCACCTCCTAAACAGGCAAGTTTGTTCATAAAGTCTATATTATGTGATCATGAAAATGGACCTCAAATAAACTGCATAAAAGGAATTTGTGAGACATGTGGAAATTTCGCTAAATTTCCTTCAAGAATTGAGGATACTAACCTAATAAAGATAGTAAATTGCAAGAGGTAAGTATTATTTTAGAGATTTTATTTGTTTCAATTTCTCATAGATTGTTATTTGGACTCTCTTTAATATAATGTTTCATTGATCAAGTGTGGTTTATTAGTTATTCACATATTTTACTGACATAGGTACAAGTATGTAAAGTTGCAAACAAATTTTGGGAAAGAATCCACAAGGTTGAACTATGTAGAAGAGGAGATTCCATTGGAAAATTTATGGAAGATTTTCAAAAATTGATACGACCATACATACATCATTCCTTTTTTGCTAAGTGGCAAGCACACCAATTCCAAACATTGAGAGATGCTTTCCCACGTGGAATAGTTCTATCATTAGTTGACTTTGCAGAAAATTACTCCTTTGTACATCAAAAGGAGATTCAATCAGAGTATTACTTTTCAAAGCAGGTCACTATTATGGTTCATGTGTGTTATTGACATGCACAATCAAAATTGGATGGTGTTGAGAGTACAAATGAAGAACGAGCCATTAAGAAAGAATATCACTTTTATATTAGTGATGATAAAGAGCATGACACACTTTTTGTCCAACATTGCTTTACAATATTTTTTGAGAATTTGAGAAGCAAGGGTGTAAAATTTGAAAATAATTTTGTATGGTCAGATGGATGTGTGGCACAATTCAAATCTTCACGGCCATTCTATGCACTTTGTAGATATCATAAAATCTACAAAATACCACATGTTTGGAGTTTTTTTTAGAGTGGGCATGGAAAGGGTGAGCATGATGGAGCAGGAGCTTGCATCAAATGAGCTTTAAGAAAGCATCAAATGAGTTATCCAGAATATCATCTAGACAATGCATATGATGTTGTTGAATGGTGCAAGAAACACTTTGCATCAAATGTGGTCGACACATTTTCAAGAAACAAACCACGACACATTCCATAGAGTGTTTTGGGAGATATGGTATGTATAAATTAAAATTAAATCAAAATTTGAATTTATTTAAATTTAAAATATATATATACATATTTGTTCACATAAGTTTTGTTGTACATATGTATCTAGGTGTGGATAGAAGATCGATGCATGGATGCAAGAGGGTAGAAAAAACAAGATCTTTGCATTGTGTTAGGATTTCAGATAGTCGCCATGGATGGATATTAGACACAAGGGATTACTCTTTTTTTTGCACTGAGTGCATTGAGGGAAACTCTGATTATGCGTGTAACAATCAAGAACTTGGATATGTTGCTAAATGGGAT